>CM072527.1:9397246-9399746 GCA_036898135.1 Oncomelania hupensis
CACTCGTTCGATGTTGGTGTTTTTCTATCAGTAGTTGATTCAGCCCCGATGCTTGAAATCCTGATAGGTGTAACTCAGATTCGTTTATCCACGCAACCCATCCAATCATCAACAAGTCAGGAGTCGTCGTATGAAGTTTACCACTTTTATTCAGCACACATCAACAACTGCATACAATCGCTCAATCGCTTTTCCACTTTCAACTTTTTACTTTCCAACTCACTATCAACAACTTTTTTTGAAACAGTGCGGCACTTATATAGTCTCTTCATACTCCAGAACAATTTAGAACACGGCAGAATGACGCACTACAACCAATCAAATAAAACTTCGTCATCACTGACTTACATCATACAACATTCTTTCTGTCCAAGAATGTTCTCAAATATCCCGAAACTTCGATCGATAGTAAACAAGCAGATCTAGAGAATTCTCCAATAATATCGACTAACGAAAATTATCAACGTTATACAAAGCTTCTTCTAACAACAATGCAAACTCAAATCAAAGGTAAACACACTCTATCATTGCATGCTTTGCAAAACAAAACGAACAGATCTATCGCGCGCGCTTCACACATAATATCGTGCGCATTTCATACGCACCATCATGCGCGTTTCAACGTAACAGGGAGACAGAGAGAGAAACAGAGAGGGTGACAGAGAGAGAGACAGAGAGAGAGAAGGTGACAGAGAGAGAGAGAGAGGGTGACAGAGAGAGAGACAGAGAGAGAGAAGGTGACACAGAGAGAGAGAGAGGGTGACAGAGAGAGACAGAGAGGGTGACAGAGAGAGACAGAGAGGGTGACAGAGATAGACAGAGAGGGTGACAGAGAGAGAAACACAGACAGAGAGAGAGAGAGAGAGAGAGAGAGAGAGAGAGAGAGAGAGAGAGAGAGAGAGAGAGAGAGAGAGAGAGAGAGAGAGAGAGAGAGAGAGAGACGCTTTAGTGAAATACGAGCTCGGGCTTGTTACGTGTGGAGCAGCTTTTAGCGAAATACGTTTTTTAGAGAACCTTTCAATCTGGCGTTGGTATCCCCACTGGCTTTGATACGATTGCGACTCGCACTATAATTACGAACAATCATTGTGTTCAGGCATGAGGCGTGCGGCGATAATGTTTACCTATCTTTGATCTATGCCGTTGCTGGAGGGGCCTTATGTCATGTTTAGTTGTTTTCGTCGGTAGAAATGCTATGGTTATTGATCGAAGGTTCGAGATGATTATATGCACCTTTCCAAGTCTGTAGAATGTTTTCTGACGTAAGACAGTGCCTAACTCTGGTGCCTCGCCGTTGATTGCATTATCTGGAGCGTTCTGTACTTCTCTAGTTTGTTGATAGACTAGATAGGCCTAAGTCGCGCGCTGTCTGCTTGTCGGCTGAGGCTTTTGCAAAGAGATTTTGTGTGCAGTTGTTTGATGCTGTTTGCTGAATAAAGTTGAAAAACGTTATAACGGCGACTCCTGCCCAGTTACTGCGTGAAAAAAGTGTATTTCTCCCCACATTCAAAACATTATTGCCTGCACCAAGTGAAAAGATCCATGTTTGGAATACGAAAACATTGTCGACGCAAATTTGAAATGGGTTTTATGCGCCAAAGGAAACGACTCGGTGCTACGAATGCAAAATCATCATCTAACCAGCTGTCAAGAAGCTATTAAAGAAGCATCGTCACATGCTGCGATCATCTAGTTGTGATCTGATAGCATGCAAATTATGAGGAGTTCACGTTGAATAAACTACATTCAATGCCTTAGAAAAAAATGTTTTCATCAAGGAAATCGCTATTAGAAGACGGAAAAGAAATCGAATTTCGGATCCCCTCCTCCTCTTCCTACTCCTCCTCCTCCTCATCATTATGAAACTCGCTATTATAGAAGACGGAAATGAGATCGAATTTTTCATCATCATCATCATCATCATCATCATCATCATCATCATCATCATCATCATCATGACACCGAGGGTTTTCTCCGGGTACTCCGGTATCCTCCCTCTTTTCAATAATGGTATTGGATGCAGTCAATATAAAATTTTGAAAAATACAAATTGTTTTCTTTTCTGACTTCTTTAATAGCGATTTCTTCGCGCTTTGAGTTCAATTGAAAAAAGCGCGTGATAACATCCTGGTTTTTGTTCTCCTCCTCCTCCTCCTCCTCCTCCTCCTCATCATCATCATCATCATCATCATCACCATCCCATCCATCCATCATCCATCCTCCTCCTCATCATCATTATCATCATCATCATCATCATCATCATCGTCACCACCCCCATCACCACCACCACCACCATCATCATCATCGTCGTCGCTGTCATCATCATTTAATTTACAACTAACCTGGGTGGGCAGAGTGATGATGGTGACGGCGATCATGACGATCATGAAGACCTGGCTTGGCCAGATATCCGGGTAGATGTCGCCGTACCCGACTGTGGAGAAGGTCACCACCACCAGCCAAAACGACTCGAAGATGGAGATAGGCCTTGCACTGCCAC
>CM072527.1:9404746-9434746 GCA_036898135.1 Oncomelania hupensis
TGTTGGTCATCATTTTGGTCTTCTCTGCACTTATTTCCATTCCATAAGCTCTGGAGGTGGTGTCAAGCCTCTGTACCAGCTGTTCAAGTTCTTGTTCCACTCCAGCCAATCCATCAATGTCATCCGCAAAACGAAGATTGGAGATTGCTCTACCCCCTATGCTGACTGTGCCTTCGTGATCTGCAAGGGCGTCTGAAGGAAGATGTAAGAAGATGTAGGAAGATGTTGAAGAGTGTTGGAGAGAGTAGGCATCCTTGACGCACACCGACTGTTGTTCTGAACCAGTTCCCGATGGCGCTGTTATGGAGGATTGCACTGGTAGCCTTGACATACAGGCTTTTGATGACTTCAATAATTTTAGGGCTGATGTTGTACACTTTCATTGTTGGCCATAGAGCTGCATGCCAGACTCTGTCAAACGCCTTCTTGAAGTTTATGAACACATGATATAGATGTTGTTGGTGCTGTAGGTATTTCTCACAGATTATTCTGAGGTTGAAAATCTGTTCAGTGGTACTTCGCCCTGCCATGAATCCTGCTTGTTCTTCAGCTATGATTTGTTCAGCTTGGGGTTTTAACCTGTTAAGTATTATTTTCAGGAGGACCTTGCTGGGATGGCTGATGAGGCTGATGGTGCGGTAATTTTCACACTCCTGAAGGTTACCTTTTTTGGGAAGAGTGATGACAAGCGACTGAGTCCATGGTGTAGGCCACTCCCCATACTGCCAGATCTTGTTACAGATAATGGTGAGGGCATCAATCATCGTTTCTCCTCCTGCTTGAAGCAATTCCGCGGGTATGTTGTCCACCCCCGCTGACTTCCCTTTCTTCAGCGATTGCACTGCTGCCTCAACTTCTTCCCGGAGAATTGGGAGGATTTCTTCTTCTTATCTGTTCTCGGGACATGCTAGAACTGATGGGTCTCTATTTGGTTTATGGTTGTAAAGGTCAGAGCAGTACTCTGTCCATCTGTCCAAGACTTCTCGTTCTTCTGTAAGGAATATGCCAGACTTGCTTTGGATCGTGGAGACTTTGGGCTGTTTAACACTTGTCAGCCGCTTCACAGTCTGTGAAGCGGCTGACATAATAATAATAAATAATAATTAATAATAATAATAATAATAATAATAATAATAATAATAATAATAATAATAATAATAATAATAAATTAACACCCCAATAATAATAATAATAACTCAAAATCTTCAATTTTAAAATACTAAATTTTAAAAGAGCACACTAACACACATACACACACCCACACACACACGCGCAGACAGCCGAGGTTACGCAGTATTATCATGACTTTCCTGAAACGCAACATACGTTGTGCTGACAATGGGTCATATTTCGTCCCCCTTTTAAAGTACTTTTAAGTGTTCGAACACTAACCCTAACCCTAACCCAGCCCTAACCCTAACGGATCATTGTCCTGACGTCAAAACAAGTAGGTCTGTCAAAACAAGTTATGTAGATGTTCACTGGTTTGTCCAGATAACACCGTGTAAACATGCCCACACACACACGCACGCACACACATATACACACAAACACAAAGCCAAGTTCGGAATCCAATTAGCGGTTACCACGGCACTATATTACAAACATGAAAAAAGACGTGGTTTGAATACTCACAAACATGTTCTCCATGGCAACTTTGGCCAGCCAGCAGTTCAAGAAGACAGGGATGAACATGTTCCTAAGAGGTTTGAACAGCTGCAAAGCCAATCCACCCAAAAATGTCAATAAAATATTGTTTTCTTTTTGGTTTCATCAAGCAATGTTTTTTTTAAATCTATTTCTTTCAAGTTCCATGGATGTTATATTTCTGCCAATGTTTGAAACAAATTTTGACAATACTACAAGTATGCTGTTTGTTTTGATTAATCATGTAATAACACAAAACATTTTTTAAAAATCTGTTACTTTCAAGGTCAAAGTATGTTATATATTTGCCGATGCTTGAAACACATTTTACCAATATTACATGCGTGCTAAAAATGTACTTTGTGAGGCAAAACTAAGTAACCTTTGTCGGAATAAAACTGTTGTGAAGAAAAAGACAATGTATTTTTATTTTAAAGCAGTTTAAATAAACAAATTAAAATAAAATACATGATAAAATGCAAATAATAAATCCATGAAAATATAAAATATTTCTTAGGGGATGAGTCTTATCATGCTTACGTACATTAAAGAAGAAGAACGAGGAGAAGGAGGAGGAGGAGGAGAAGAAGAAGAAGAAGAAGAAGAAGAAGAAGAAGAAGAAGAAGAAGAAGAAGAAGAAGAAGAAGAAGAAGAACTTACAGTTAAAAGGAATGGCACAGTTGTGATCAGTTCCGTCAGGAATTCCAGGCTGACAATTTGCTGCAAAATATTTCCCTGAAACAAACACACAAACTTGGGTGTTGTTGCTGTTGTTGTTGTTGTTGTTGTTTGATGATGCTGATGATAATAATAATGATGATACAATACAATACAAGATTATTGCTTTAGATCCAGCGGACTCTTCCGAGCCAAATCAGGACCAGAATAATGATGATAACCATGGCGAGGATGATGATGATGATAATGATGAAGATGATGATATTAAAGACGAACACCATCCCTTACTGCTGCTGCTGATGGAGTTAATGATGATGATGCTGACGACGAAGACGGTGACCAATAACATGACGGTGACGACGACGACGACGACGACGACGATGATGATGATGATGATGATGATGATGATGATGATGATGATGATGATGATGAAGATGATGATGTCGAGGACGCTACTTCTGCTCCAAATGACAATGATGATGATAACGACGACGCTGCTTCTGCTGCAGATGAGGATGACGATGATAATATCGATGGGGATGACGGGCGACGATAAAAATGAAAATGACGATGACGAAGATGAGGACGACGATGAAGATGAAGACAATGAAGATGATACTGACCTTATAGCTAAGATACTGGACAAGGATGTTTTCACAGAAGCTGATGATGGCCACCGTGACTTGACAGATCCACACGCCTTCGTCCCTCGTCACCCAAAGGATGGCGTTCCTGTCAACAAACCAAGCAACGGTAACAACAAAGCCAGACCAGAACGACAGACAACACCATTCCAGCAAACACCGCAATATAAACTACATGTAGCGGCAGGATAGATCTAAATATACAGAAAGCAAGCTTGTTCTAAAACCAGAAAGCATGCATGCAAGAAAAGTCACGCAAAGCGTCAAAGGCAAAAGCTGTAAAACAAAACCAAAAACCAAATCAATTCTTTTCGTAGAACAAGGTGTAAGAAAGAGGATAGTTTATCAATTAATTAATTAATTAATTAATTAATTACTTTTTTATGTGATATAGCGCTTTTCCAGCTCAAGGCCTTCTCACCAAGCTATTTAAGAAGAAGACGAAGGCGATGATAATGATGATGATGATGATGATGATAATGATGACGATGATAATGATGATGATGTAGAAGAAGAAGAAAATAATAATAATAATAATAATAATAATAATAATAATAATAATAATAATAATAATAATAATAATAATAATAATAATAATAATAATAATAAACATGAGAGGAGAGGGGAGGATTATGCTCTTCATAAGGCCATGCCCAATCAACTCCAGCGTTACATGCCTTCTTTATAGTTTTAATGTCTCTGTCCGTGTCCTCGTGTAGTCGTTTTTTTGGGGTGGATGCCATGTTTTTAATTGTTTATTCGTCCCCCCCCCCTCCCTGCACACCACCCCCCACGGAGTCCAACAAGGGGATGCGTCCAAGAGGTCAAATCCAGCAAGGAAAAGTACCCTGGTTACAGGAGGGATATACGCTCAAACAAGTCCGCACTGCCACTACGGTCTTGCTCAGGTTTGACCCATGGGCCGCAGCCTTCTAGCAAAGCTAGGGCAATACACGACCAGTCGCTTGACTGACGTGGGCCACGCCAGCCTCCCGTCTAGGAGACGTCCGGGTTAAAGAGGTGTGTTGATTTGAAGGACCGCAGTCCTTCAGTGACCTCAAACCTCCAGGACCACATTGAACGGTGATATAAGATTACGTCATCAGAGAGTTTAAAAAAAGATCAATGTCAGCCATAGCAGGCCTACAGCACTGGTCAATGTCAGTCATAGCAGGCCTACAGCACTGGTCAATGTCAGTCATAGCAGGCCTACAGCACTGGTCAATGTCAGCCATAGCAGGCCTACAGCACTGGTCGATAGGTTCACTGGGTACCAAAGCTACGCTAAGCTTTTCAAAATCCAAATTTATACAGAATTTGACGTCACTGAACACATAAATTATGTGCAAGGGACAGAATCCTACCGCACTACTGTTCAAAATATGAGGACTCCGGCCAATAATAACATTAATTCAAATGGTGAACGCCATAATGGCAATGAATGTTTGAGGTTGGGGGTGGGAAGGGTGCGGAGAAGGGAAATGTGTTTGTGTTACACTCTGTTTGATGTTGGTGTTTTCTATCAGTATCTGATTCAGCCCCGATGCTTGAATTCCTGATAGTTGTGTAACTCAGATTCGTTTATTCACACAGCCCGTCCAAACAGCATACAAGTCACAAAGTCGACGTTTAAGTTTTCCACTTTTATTCAGCACACATCAACAACTGCATACAATTCTCAATTCAACTCATCAACTTTCACAGCAACTCTCCAAATCACTATCAACAACTTTTCTCTCAACAACAATCTCGGCACACGATTAAATAACCTCTCTCTTTTCCGGAAGAATTTCGAATACCGTAGAAATGACGCACTGCCACCAATCGAATAAAAGATCGTCATCACTGACTTACGTCAATACATATTTTTATATCTTCCAGAACGACCTCTTGCTTCGACATGCATCGGGAAATTTCTATCAAGAGTAAACACGCATATCCAGAAGATTCTCAAATAATATCGACTAACGCAAATTATCAACGTTATACAAAGCCTCTCCTAACAACAATGCAAACTCAAATCAAAGGTAAATAAACTCCATTATTGAATACTTTGCAAAACGAAACGATTAGATCTATCGTGCGCGCTTCCGACATACTTTCGTTCACGTTTCAACGTAACATAACCCCCCACTCAAGAAGAAATTTACCCAATTTCTTTCTACAACGTTGAAACGTAATGCACAAACAAAATCCTCAATTGAAACTAATTTAAGACTTTCTGAATACTGTAATTGCGCTCAGCTTATCTACACAGAGTCAATGGTTTTCATCTTCAAGTCTATCTGGATATTGTCAATGTTCACAGTTCATCCACACAGTCAATGTTCTTTACTCACACACTCTGCTGAGGAAGTCCGCACCAACATTGTCCGATCCTTTGATAGATTCTACTCGCATGTTAAAGTTCTGCAAGTACATAGCCCATCTCATGATCCGACTGTTCACAAACTTGGCAGAGTTCAAGTAAGTTAGCGGCTTGTGATCAGTCTGTAGCACGAACTTCACTCCTTGAAGGTACAGTTCGAACTTCCGGATTCCCCATATGATGGCAAGGCACTCTTTCTCCATGGTCGAGTAATTTTTCTCAGCCCTGGACAGCTTCTTGCTGGCGTAACTGACCGGAAATAGTTTCCCTTCGTGTTCTTGCATCAGTATGGCGCCGATGCCTTCGTCCGCTGCGTCTGTTCTTAAGACGAATTCTTTGGAAGTGTCAGGCAGTCGTAGCACCGGATCCTTCGAAAGGAGGTCGCGCACAGTCTGGTATGCCCTCTCCTGAGACGGTCCCCACTGCACTTGGTTTGGACAGCCTTTCCGCACCAGGTCCGACAAGGGTGCTGTGATGGCGGAGTAGTTTGGTACAAACTCCCTGTAGTATCCAGCCAACCCCAGGAAAGATCGCACCTGCTTCTTGGTTTGGGGACGTGGAGCGTTCAGAATCTTGGTGACGTTTTCTAGTAGAAGCCCCTTTTGTCCTTCTTTCAGCGAATGGCCGATAAAGTCTACGTTGTCAGTCCCCAGAATGCACTTACTGGGTCTCACGGTCAGGTTGGCTTCTGTGAGACGGTGAAACAGCTCCCTCAAGGTCTGCAGATGCTCTTTCCAGGTGCGGGTGTGGACTAGCAGGTCGTCCCAGTAACACACGACGTTGTCCATCCCTTTGAGCATCTTCCTCATTCCTCTCTTCAGGGTGGCTCCGCTGTTGACCATGCCAAAGGGCATCCTTAGGCACTCGTACGTCCCATCAGGAGTTATGAAAGCAGTTTTTGGTATGTCCTGTTGACGCACGGGGACTTGCCAATAACCCTTGCTGAGGTCAATCTTTGAGAAGATTTTACTCCCCGATAGTTGGCGGAAGAGGTCTGCTGCGGTAGGCATCGGCTCAGGGTCGAAGACGGTGATCTTATTAACCTTCCTGTAGTCGATGCATACTCGATTGCTCCCGTCCTTCTTCTTCACGACCACGACAGGGGATGCGTAAGGGGAACTGGACTCCCTAATGATGCCCATCTTCAGCATCTCATCGATGTCTTTCTTCAAGGATTCACGGGCCTTGAAAGGGATCGGGAAGGGCTTGGATCGAACAGGGATATTCGAAGTGAGGTGGACTTCGTGTTCGACCAAAGTTGTAGATCCAGGGACATCGCTGAAGTTGTGGGGAAACTCGCCCATAAGGTCCTTGAGCTCCAACTTTTGACCTTCCGTCAAGCTCGGTCCTAGCTTAACATCATCGATGCCTTCTCTACTGTGGAAGTCTCCCAGTTCCAACAGTTCTTCGCTGTCAAAGCTGTCGTCGGTCACAGCTGCTGTGGCTGCGTGCACAGTCTCTGATGGCCGTTCCACGTACAGCTTAAGGAGGTTGGCGTGGTATATCTTGGAATGCTGGCCGACCTTCACCTTGTAGTCGTTGATTCCCACCACGGTCTCCACTTCGTACGGGCCTTTCCACTGCATCAGCAACTTATTGTGATCGGTAGGTAGTAGCACCAGCACTTTGTTGCCAGGTTTGAACTTCCTGTTCACAGCCCTACGGTCATAGTAGTGCTTTCCACAGTCTTGGGACTTCTTCAGGTTTTCTCTGGCTATCTCGAGAGTCTGCTCCAGCTTCTCCCGTAGCTCAAACACGTACTGGTAGCTGTTCTTCACCTCTGGGGTGTCTACTTCTTTCGTCCACAGTTCTTTTAGGATGTGCATCGGCCCTCGGATGGTTCTTCTGTACAGCAGCTCGAACGGAGAAAAGCCGGTGGACTCCTGCGGTACTTCTCTGTAGGCGAAAAGTAATGCGTTGATGTAGCGATGCCATTGTCTGGGCTGCTCGCTGCACAGTTTCTTCAGGGTGGACTTCAGCGTAGCATTGAACTTTTCGACAAGCCCGTTGCACATCGGATGGTAGGGTGTCGTAGTTAAATGCCGGATGCTCAGCAGTCTGTTGACCTCCTTCATACAGTCAGAGACGAACTGCGTCCCGAGGTCTGTCAGAATTTCTTCAGGCACTCCAAGTCTACTGAACATGTCCACCAGTGCCTCTGCTACAGTTTCAGTGTCAATCTTCTTCAGTGGCACTGCTTCTGGGTACCGAGTCGCATAGTCTACTAAAGTCAGTACCCATCGATGACCTTCTTCACTCGGAGGTCTTATTTCGCCGATTAAGTCTAAGGCCACCCTCTTAAAAGGTCGGTCGATCAAAGGCATTCTCTGCATTGGCACTTTAGGGACCCTTCCTCGAGGTATGGTCTTCTGGCAAATGTCACATGATCGACAGAAACGGCTGACGTCCGCATGAAGTCCTGGCCAGTAGAACACCGCCTGGATTCTGTCTGACGTCTTCTTGATGCCTAGGTGACCTCCCATGATTGAGTCATGCGCTACTTCCATCACCTGGCGCCTTAGGGGTAACGGTACCAAGACTTGACGTAGTGGTTTCCCTCCGTTGACCCTCGGGTGCTGGAAGATTCGATACAGGATCTTGGCCTTCACCTCAAAATAGACCGTACCACTGCCTTTGGTCACGTGGTCTTGGCGGTTCCTGTACTTGTTTAAAGTGCTATCAGCTTCCTGGAGCTGGATCAGCTTATCTTTGTCCACGATGGCAGCTTTGGAGTTGTCGGCGACCTTCAGTGGCGTAGACGTCTTGTCTCTCTTGGCCTGGGCCCTGGTAGTAACAGCACCGACGATCTCTGGTCGGCAGGGCTGAGCCGGAGTAACCACATTGTCCCGTAGCAGCTCTGTAAGGTCTCCATCGGGAAATGGCAATGGATCCTCCTCCACAACTTCGACGCGTTGGGTTGAGGCAGGACTCCACTCTGGATCGGGGTTGTCGGGTCGTCTCGCGCCGTCGATATTCCCGATCATCAAATCATACAGCGGCTTCTTCAGGCAAACCGCTTCGACTTCGCCTATGTAGAAAGGGGTGTTGACATGAATCTTCGCAACTGGCGCTTTCAAACATTTGCTGTCGGCCATAAGTGTCCATTTTGAATCGCCAGTGAACTGTTCTTTAGCGATTAGGTCTTCTCTGACGATGACCCCACTGCAGCCAGAGTCTCTTAAGACAGTCACTTCATGATTTCCGACGCGTCCCTTGGAAACAGGCATGTTCTGGACGGTCACAGCTGCGCTGGCGACGACGGGGATGGATTTCCCGTTGGCAAGGAGAAGTTGGCCATCAGTCATGCACTCTTGCACGTCCGCAGGGGTAGCTGTGCGCTTGGTCTCACTCGGAAGAATGACGCTCCCGCCGCACACTTGATGGTCAGATCTACTGTTTTGCCGTTGATTGGAGAAACGTCTCTGTCGGTTGCCCGCCGCTGCGTTGTCCGTACTGCTCCGCTGTCCGCTACTTTTGTTTTGAGGACAGTTAGAAGCTCTGTGGTCTGTAGCGTTGCAGGTGAAACAGCCTCTTGAGTGCCCTTCCCTGGGAGGAGGCGTGGAGTCCGTCTGTCTCTGGCTCGTCTGGCTCCCTTGGATCTGGTTCCCATGGTTTGCAGTCTTCTGAAAATATTTCGTCGCGCTGGGTGGCCCCAGGGTTTTCCCATGAGCGATAAGATATCTTTCAGCAGCCTCAGTCACATCTTTAAGCGTCTGCAGCTTTTGTTCTTCTAAGTGGGTCGCTAGGTCCTTGTGACAGGCATTGAGAAATTGTTCTTTCACAATCAGGTCATGGAGACTGTCGTAAGACTTCATTTCGCCTGATAACTCCACCCACTTGTGTAGATATGACGACAGGCGCTCCACAAACTGCTTTGGCGTCTCGTCTGACTTAGGCCGGCATTCACGGAAGCGTTTACGGTAGCCCTTCTCTGTAAAGTTGTAGCACTGCAACAGGGCCTCTTTCAAGACGTCGTAGTTTTTGGCGTCATCGTTCGACAGTCTGGTGTAAACTTCGAGAGCTTGCCCCGTCAGAAGTGCACTCAGTCGAATTGCCCAGTCTTGAGGTTGCCAGTTAGAGCTTTCAGCGAACCTTTCGAATCTCGCCAGATAACTGTCAATCTGGTCCTTCCCGTCGACGAAAGCTGGCAATTTTGGTGCCGTGTTGTCACTGATAACTTGTGGCGCATGCTGCTGTTGCTGGATGCGCGCCAACTCTAGTTGGAACTGCCGATCAGCTTCTCTTTCCTCACGCCTGCGCTCATCTTCTCTTTCTTTACGCTGCTCTTCTCTTTCTTGCCGCTGCTGTTCAATTTCCAGACGCTTCAATTCTAATTCTCTTTCTTCAAGGCGACGCTGCTCTTCTAATTCTCGTTCTTCACGGCGACGCTGCTCTTCTACTTCTAGACGCTTCTGTTCTAGTTCTATTTCTTTTTCTAGACGCTTCTCTTCCAATTCTCTTTCTCGTATTCTCTCCTGAGACTTGACGTACTCCGTCAGCTGCTTGCCTTTTAGATTCAGTTCAACCCCTTTCTGCCAGAAGTCAGCCATCTTGATGCTTCTGGAAAGTTCTTTTCAAGAAAGTTCTTTTCTAGAAAGTTCTTTTCTGGAAGGTTCTTCTTCTAGAAAGTTCTTGACTGTAGAGTTCTTTTTTTTTTCTGGAAAGTTCTTGACTGTGCTGTACCTTTCTAGACTGTTCTAGAACAGCACGCTTTCTGCAGTAGCACTGATGCTTGTCACTAGTCGCTTTCGCTGACGCAGGCCCCGCTGTCCTCGTCGTATGCGACGCTGCACCACGCTGGTGTTGATGTACACGCTCCTGTGCTGAAGTAGACGCGACGTCCGCTCGACGCTCGCTGTAACACTGGCGATGTAGCTCCGAGACTGTCCCTCGACGTAGTCTTACGGTAGCCACGTAGTCCCGATCTGTTGTTCGCTCACGAAGCAACTCTTCAGCGACCACACGCCCTTGCAGTCAACCCGAACCTATCGGTGATGTAGTCCCAGTATGTTGGCCCCTCTCGACGCAACTCGTTGGCGGCTACCCTCGATGACTGCCTCTCGTAACGTTGACTCGCTTGTTGTAGCAGTTGAACCCTTGGCTATGGCGTGAATCGCGGCTTGACCCCCAAAATGTTACACTCTGTTTGATGTTGGTGTTTTCTATCAGTATCTGATTCAGCCCCGATGCTTGAATTCCTGATAGTTGTGTAACTCAGATTCGTTTATTCACACAGCCCGTCCAAACAGCATACAAGTCACAAAGTCGACGTTTAAGTTTTCCACTTTTATTCAGCACACATCAACAACTGCATACAATTCTCAATTCAACTCAACAACTTTCACAGCAACTCTCCAAATCACTATCAACAACTTTTCTCTCAACAACAATCTCGGCACACGATTAAATAACCTCTCTCTTTTCCGGAAGAATTTCGAATACCGTAGAAATGACGCACTGCCACCAATCGAATAAAAGATCGTCATCACTGACTTACGTCAATACATATTTTTATATCTTCCAGAACGACCTCTTGCTTCGACATGCATCGGGAAATTTCTATCAAGAGTAAACACGCATATCCAGAAGATTCTCAAATAATATCAACTAACGCAAATTATCAACGTTATACAAAGCCTCTCCTAACAACAATGCAAACTCAAATCAAAGGTAAATAAACTCCATTATTGAATACTTTGCAAAACGAAACGATTAGATCTATCGTGCGCGCTTCCGACATACTTTCGTTCACGTTTCAACGTAACAGTTTGTGTCTTGGGTGTGGCGTTTGTGCGTGTGTGTGTGTGTGTGTTTGTGTGATTTTTTAAAATTTTTTGTCCGAAAGGCGATTTCCGTGCTCCATAGGATCCCCCTTCCTCTCCCCCTCCCCCCGTAATCCGCCCCTGATTATTATTATTATTATTATTATTATTATTATTATTATTATTATTATTATTATTATTATTATTATTATTATTTTAATTATTATTATAAAGAAAGGAAAAAATAACAAAGAAAAAGATCCATAAAAAGGAGAAGAAGAAGAAGAAGAAGAAGAAGGAGGAGGGAAAGGAGAAGGACGAAGAAGAAAGAAAGAAAGAAGAGGTGATGATTGAGGATGATGGTGATGAAATAGCTAAGAAGAACAACACGAAGAGGAGGGGGGAAAAAGAAGAAGACGAAGGAAGAGAGAAAGAAGGTCGGTGATGTTACCAGTTGATGTCAGGAGAAACAGCCATGTCATCCTTGGTTTTGACGTAAGTGTAGTTGCTGCATCGGGTGTTTTCGTCACTGCAACCACAATCATGACGTCATAAATGGAGTAATTATATCTATGATGTACAAAATACGTACGTCAGCATTTAACGAACGCGTTCCTGGAAAGACGTGGTGCACTAGATAGAAAGATACATAAATAAGTTATTTAATAAACATAATTAATTAATTAATTAATTGTGCGTCAAGCATCATGGTGTATTTAAAATAATGGGAAGACAGCAAATCCCAAGAAGGAGTTCGTTAAGTCATGCTTAAAAGAGTTGGAAATCCCATTAAAATTTATATCCTAAATACCTAAAAAAAAAAAATAATAATAATAATAATAAATAAAGAAAGAAATAAAAAAATAAGAACACTTTTTATCCTGTTCAGTACTCGACGTCCAAGCGATACTATCTATAGAAAATCAGAAAGAGTCTATGTCACAGGGCAGACTGTGATGAAACCAGGTAGAAAGTGTGGATGGGGAGTTAATGAGTTGGGGTAGTTACTGCGCGCTATCGTATGCATGGGTATGCGTGAAAACCGTGACTAAACAGCATAAGGGCGGTCAGCCAGTAGAGAAGGTTACTCACTGTAGTCAGAACACGTTTGGCAGAGCGACAAACAAGGTGTGCGGTCTTGTTTTCTCTGAGGTGGTAATGTTCTAGAAGTAAGGTGGGGACAGGTATTAACGGAAATAATATCTGGTTCCAAATAGGAAACTTAGGTGGAGGTGTTACATTGTGGTAGCAAGCTCGAGGAAAAGTTGAGCAAATATCTAAGTTGTGAATTTGTGGTAGGTTAGTGTCAGGTGTAATTCACTAACGGGAACTACTACGCTTCGGATACCTTACTTGGAGTACTGTGTAGACAAGCAGTGGAAAGGGCTAGCTACAGGTACCTTTACAATCGAGCCGTTGGGTGAGTGAGATGGTGTTCTTCCTTTACTGTGCTAGTGACCAAGGGCCGGCTGTTTGGGGTGTTGAACGATAGCTGTGCGTGAGGCTGGGTGAAGTATGGTTGCACTGAGGAGAGGAAGGGTGCGACTGAAGAAGGGAGAATGAGGGAGGAGAATGGGGGTGAAGTGTGATGAAGATAGGATGGAAGTGGTTGCTGTTGTTGAGGTTGCGGTTGCTCAAGATGGATAATGTGTTGATGATTTCATGTATTCATTTGCAGCATTGTTCATTTCATGCTTTCATAATGTCATTTAGTTTTGAATTATGTGTTGATTACAAGAGACAGTAAAAGTAGTCAAGGGAAGTGAAATGGACAGCAGTGGCGCTTCCTCAAGATACAGGAATTAGTTAGTTAGTAAGGGGGGAGAGTGTGAGGAGGGAGGGGGACAGAATCGGGTGGACTTGACATTAACAATACGGCAAGCATGTTGCAGGTTCGAGGTTCGGATCGAAAGTCTTCGAAGGTCGTCATCGAGGTTTGTCATCGAAGGTTCGTCACCGAAAGTCGTTTGGGAAGCTCGTCGTATGCACCAGCGTCACGCGACGACAACGACGACATCTGGTCGGTTGGATCAGCAACATCATCACCACCCATTCGTCCACGTCCATGTTTGTGGCGTCCTCATTGGTCCACCACCCATCTTCCCCGCGTGATCGTGACGTCGGTTGCGGGACCTAGCCTCGACGTTCCAGTTAGCCGACAGGAGGAGTCAGGCTGAGAGGCGTCGACGGCGGCAGGGCCGCCGCAACTACATCATCATCATCATCATCATCATCATCGTCATCGTCAGCGGCGGAGGGAGTGGCGACACCACAGCGACAGTCCAGCGTCAACCACAACGAGGAGGCAGCTACCTTTCGGAGCCATCAACGGGGGGACCCTACTATCAGGTCGGCTCATTCTTTATTTGTCCCCCTCTCAACACTTGCCCCCTCTGTGCTCGGACGTTTGCAGTGCACAGTCGCTAGTTAGACGTGGTTGATCAGCAACCCCCGTTCATCTGACATTTCCATTTCATTGCTCATTGATCCATTGATTGTTCCATCACCATTTTTCTCGTTTCATGTGTAAATGTTGTATGTGTATGAGTGTGTGGTATGAATGAATAAATAGCTTGAAAGTTGTATATATAATTGTTGTGTTTTCATCCCTTCACGTCTGCGGGAAACTGTCATTCTGTCTGGGTTGTCTGCGTGTGTAAGGTGTTTGTTTGTGGCGTCTGCCCGGATAGAGTCGTGGCAGTGACATTTGGTGGAGATGCAGGGTATGGTGTGAGTGTGCCCAGACGTGAAGTTGTCTTGTGATTGTCTTGTGGTGTCCGAGTGTGTGAGGCGTGATTCGGTGAGAGTGTGCACCCCAGCGGGTGGTTGGAGGGAGTCAGGTCGCTGTTCAGCGGAGGCTCACAGCCGGCCTAGGTTCGACCACACGTGAGGGAAGGGGCCATTGCACTCTCCAACCGGTTCGCTACCTTGCAGGCCAGTTTCCACTGTTTGAGTGGGAGGAGGTGGGTGATAGGTAAGGAAGATAGCTTAGATAGGTAGGTTAGTATCTAGGGCTAGGCTAAGGTTACGTAGGGTTGTTGACTTGTTGTTGTTGGTTGTTGTTGCTTTCTTTAAGCAGGATGGCATCGATCGAGGAGACTGAAGGAGTGTCACCGATCGCGGCTCGTACGCGTTCTCGCGTGGGTGTCACGATGGACGAGCGGGCGATGACGTCAGCGGTGGATTCAGGAGTCACCGACTTACCTTCTGCGGACGAGCGACGGAGATCGCCGGTTAGGTCATCGCGTCGTGGGTCAGTGGACGAGGAGTCGACGACGTTCGAAGCTAGAGACACAGTGAGTGATCCTTTTGTGACGGGATTTGGCGCGACTGGCGGGATGTCAGCAGGCACCGACTTCTACGGAGACCATTATCGCCTGAGCGATGCAACGAGACCGAAAAGGTTTGAGACCAATCCCTACCGTTCAGTCTACAAGGTCGAGGCGGCACCGACGCCGAGGGCAGGATTGTTCGCGGACGAGACGCCGGTGGAGAGGATCTTGAGGCTCGCCAAGCGCGAAGGGTTGAGAGGTCAGGCTGCGTTAGACTACGCGATGGACCAAGCGGCGAGGGAGATAGAGCTGATGGCGAAGGTGGGCGAGAAAGACGCGGACCGGAGAGAGAGAGAGAGAGAAAGAGAGCACGAACTAGCGATGGCGCAACTTAGGTTGCAGGAAGGCGCCGGGAACCGCAGGAATCGTCAACCCGAGTTCGAGACGGTCAAGCTCAGGTTACCGTTCTTCGAGGACAAGGACGACCTAGAAACCTACTTGTGCCAGTTCGAGCGTTTTGCCAAGGCTCAAGACTGGAAGAAGGACACGTGGGCTATTCGCTTGGGGACCTTGCTGAAGGGGAAGGCGAGGGAAGTTTACGTTGGTTTGAATGAGGACGACTCTGCCGACTACGAGATCCTGAAGGCAGCGTTGTTGGTACGTTTCAACCTGACGGCCGAGACGTATCGGAAGAAGTTTCGCCAGCTACGAAGGGAGCCACCAGAGACTTTCAAACAGTATCTGCGGAAGTCAGAGTTGTTCCTGGAGCGCTGGATGGGACTAGCGAACAAGAAGGCCACGTATGCGGACCTACTGGACCTGGTGTTGATGGAGCAGATGGTCAACGGTTTGACACCAGAACTGGTCACGTTTGTGCGCGAGCGCAACCCAGCAACGGTGGAGGAGGCCGCGACATTAGCACAGCAGTACGTCGACGCCAGGGCGGGAACGAACTTACGTTTCTCACCACGTCAACCCTTTACACCCAGAGACAAGAGCGAGGGCCGCGAGCCGGCGGGACCACGACCCAACTCGCCTGACAAGCGGGTGTGCTACAGCTGCGGACAGAAAGGGCACTTGAAGCGAGATTGTCCGAAACGCAGCGAGCGAAGTGGAGCAGCGTTGCGCATCTTGAAGGAAGCAGGCAAGGAGGGAGATCCTCGGTTCCAGAGCCAGGTGATAGTGGAAGGTGTTCCGCTGAGGGCTGTGAGGGACACGGGGGCCGACCTGATTTGCCTGCGGAAGGGAGAGGTTGCCAACCTTGTCTATACAGGACGCACGCGGCGCGTAGGATTCGCCATTCGCCAGTTATCCAGATCACTGCCGACAGCGTGGGTACAGCTGGAGTCGCCGTTCTACACCGGGAGAGTGGAGGTGGTGGTGGTGCCGGACTTGATCTACCCAGTGGTGATCGGCAACTGGGCGAGGACAGAACAGCAACGTGATACAGCACTGCCAGTGTTTGCCGAGGGGAGTGCTGAGTGTTGCGCTGTGCAGACGCGAGCGCAGCCAGCCAAAGAGCAAGTCGCTACGGGACCACTGGTGGTCGAACCGAGCAAGAGCGTCGTCGCAACGCCGAAGGAGATTCGTCAACTACAGTTGGAAGACGGCGAGCTTGCGAAGGTGCGACAGTTAGCAGACCGGAAGGCAGGAAAGGAGCAACGAGGCAAAGGGCAGGTGGCATTTGTCTGGAAGCAAGACCTTTTGTACCGCGAGTACACAGGACGAGACAAGGTGGATCACAGCCAGTTGGTGGTACCAGCCAAGCTTCGACCAGAGGTACTGCGCATGGGACACGACACACCCATGGCTGGACATCTGGGAGCCAAGCGGACCCAAGATCGAGTGTGGACTGAGTACTACTGGCCAACGATGTGCCGTGACGTGAGGAGGTTTTGTGCTTCATGCGACGCATGCCAGCGAACGACGCCGAAGGGGAGAGCCAGGAAGGTGCCACTAGGACGGATGCCAGTCAGGAGAGTACCGTTTCAGACAGCCGGCAAGAACAGGAGGTTGAAGCGGTACATAGAACGCAAAGCAGAACCGGAAACGACGGTAGCCGTGATGATCGACCAGGCGGAGACAGAGGGGGCGACCGAGATCAGCTACCAGGGCACTGTACCACTGATACCGCTACGAGCGAGCGAAGGGCCAGTGGACGTGCTGATAGACACGGAGCTATCTGTGCTACATGAGAGAGCACCGCCGCTGGACGTGTGCGAGGTGACGTCGACCGACGACAGCCCTGAACGTAACCGACAGCATCCGCTACCATTTTCCCAAATGGAAGTCGTCGAGGGTGAAGTGGAACCGATGCTGGAGTTGGGGGTTATCGAGTCGTGTACATCGCCGTACAGAGCACCGATCGTGCGAGTAAGGAAGAAGGGAGAGGTCAACAGGAGGGATGACTGCCAGGAAGCCTTGGATGACATGAAGAGAGCGCTGACAAGTGAGCCAGTAGAAAAACTACCGAACTTGGATAGGGAGTTCATCTGGAGGACGGACGCACCTCAACAGTGCCAGACTCACCCGATGGGCCATGCAGTTGCAGGCCTATGTCTTCACAGTTCGACCGATTCCAGGAAGAGACAACATAGAGGCGGATTTCCTCAGCAGATCTGACCCTGTGGAAGATTAAGTTTTGAACTCTCCGTAGTTTCGTCTTGGGAGGGGGGTGTGTCACAGGGCAGACTGTGATGAAACCAGGTAGAAAGTGTGGATGGGGAGTTAATGAGTTGGGGTAGTTACTGCGCGCTATCGTATGCATGGGTATGCGTGAAAACCGTGACTAAACAGCATAAGGGCGGTCAGCCAGTAGAGAAGGTTACTCACTGTAGTCAGAACACGTTTGGCAGAGCGACAAACAAGGTGTGCGGTCTTGTTTTCTCTGAGGTGGTAATGTTCTAGAAGTAAGGTGGGGACAGGTATTAACGGAAATAATATCTGGTTCCAAATAGGAAACTTAGGTGGAGGTGTTACATTGTGGTAGCAAGCTCGAGGAAAAGTTGAGCAAATATCTAAGTTGTGAATTTGTGGTAGGTTAGTGTCAGGTGTAATTCACTAACGGGAACTACTACGCTTCGGATACCTTACTTGGAGTACTGTGTAGACAAGCAGTGGAAAGGGCTAGCTACAGGTACCTTTACAATCGAGCCGTTGGGTGAGTGAGATGGTGTTCTTCCTTTACTGTGCTAGTGACCAAGGGCCGGCTGTTTGGGGTGTTGAACGATAGCTGTGCGTGAGGCTGGGTGAAGTATGGTTGCACTGAGGAGAGGAAGGGTGCGACTGAAGAAGGGAGAATGAGGGAGGAGAATGGGGGTGAAGTGTGATGAAGATAGGATGGAAGTGGTTGCTGTTGTTGAGGTTGCGGTTGCTCAAGATGGATAATGTGTTGATGATTTCATGTATTCATTTGCAGCATTGTTCATTTCATGCTTTCATAATGTCATTTAGTTTTGAATTATGTGTTGATTACAAGAGACAGTAAAAGTAGTCAAGGGAAGTGAAATGGACAGCAGTGGCGCTTCCTCAAGATACAGGAATTAGTTAGTTAGTAAGGGGGGAGAGTGTGAGGAGGGAGGGGGACAGAATCGGGTGGACTTGACATTAACAATACGGCAAGCATGTTGCAGGTTCGAGGTTCGGATCGAAAGTCTTCGAAGGTCGTCATCGAGGTTTGTCATCGAAGGTTCGTCACCGAAAGTCGTTTGGGAAGCTCGTCGTATGCACCAGCGTCACGCGACGACAACGACGACATCTGGTCGGTTGGATCAGCAACATCATCACCACCCATTCGTCCACGTCCATGTTTGTGGCGTCCTCATTGGTCCACCACCCATCTTCCCCGCGTGATCGTGACGTCGGTTGCGGGACCTAGCCTCGACGTTCCAGTTAGCCGACAGGAGGAGTCAGGCTGAGAGGCGTCGACGGCGGCAGGGCCGCCGCAACTACATCATCATCATCATCATCATCATCGTCATCGTCAGCGGCGGAGGGAGTGGCGACACCACAGCGACAGTCCAGCGTCAACCACAACGAGGAGGCAGCTACCTTTCGGAGCCATCAACGGGGGGACCCTACTATCAGGTCGGCTCATTCTTTATTTGTCCCCCTCTCAACACTTGCCCCCTCTGTGCTCGGACGTTTGCAGTGCACAGTCGCTAGTTAGACGTGGTTGATCAGCAACCCCCGTTCATCTGACATTTCCATTTCATTGCTCATTGATCCATTGATTGTTCCATCACCATTTTTCTCGTTTCATGTGTAAATGTTGTATGTGTATGAGTGTGTGGTATGAATGAATAAATAGCTTGAAAGTTGTATATATAATTGTTGTGTTTTCATCCCTTCACGTCTGCGGGAAACTGTCATTCTGTCTGGGTTGTCTGCGTGTGTAAGGTGTTTGTTTGTGGCGTCTGCCCGGATAGAGTCGTGGCAGTGACATTTGGTGGAGATGCAGGGTATGGTGTGAGTGTGCCCAGACGTGAAGTTGTCTTGTGATTGTCTTGTGGTGTCCGAGTGTGTGAGGCGTGATTCGGTGAGAGTGTGCACCCCAGCGGGTGGTTGGAGGGAGTCAGGTCGCTGTTCAGCGGAGGCTCACAGCCGGCCTAGGTTCGACCACACGTGAGGGAAGGGGCCATTGCACTCTCCAACCGGTTCGCTACCTTGCAGGCCAGTTTCCACTGTTTGAGTGGGAGGAGGTGGGTGATAGGTAAGGAAGATAGCTTAGATAGGTAGGTTAGTATCTAGGGCTAGGCTAGGTTAGGTAAGGTTACGTAGGGTTGTTGACTTGTTGTTGTTGGTTGTTGTTGCTTTCTTTAAGCAGGATGGCATCGATCGAGGAGACTGAAGGAGTGTCACCGATCGCGGCTCGTACGCGTTCTCGCGTGGGTGTCACGATGGACGAGCGGGCGATGACGTCAGCGGTGGATTCAGGAGTCACCGACTTACCTTCTGCGGACGAGCGACGGAGATCGCCGGTTAGGTCATCGCGTCGTGGGTCAGTGGACGAGGAGTCGACGACGTTCGAAGCTAGAGACACAGTGAGTGATCCTTTTGTGACGGGATTTGGCGCGACTGGCGGGATGTCAGCAGGCACCGACTTCTACGGAGACCATTATCGCCTGAGCGATGCAACGAGACCGAAAAGGTTTGAGACCAATCCCTACCGTTCAGTCTACAAGGTCGAGGCGGCACCGACGCCGAGGGCAGGATTGTTCGCGGACGAGACGCCGGTGGAGAGGATCTTGAGGCTCGCCAAGCGCGAAGGGTTGAGAGGTCAGGCTGCGTTAGACTACGCGATGGACCAAGCGGCGAGGGAGATAGAGCTGATGGCGAAGGTGGGCGAGAAAGACGCGGACCGGAGAGAGAGAGAGAGAGAAAGAGAGCACGAACTAGCGATGGCGCAACTTAGGTTGCAGGAAGGCGCCGGGAACCGCAGGAATCGTCAACCCGAGTTCGAGACGGTCAAGCTCAGGTTACCGTTCTTCGAGGACAAGGACGACCTAGAAACCTACTTGTGCCAGTTCGAGCGTTTTGCCAAGGCTCAAGACTGGAAGAAGGACACGTGGGCTATTCGCTTGGGGACCTTGCTGAAGGGGAAGGCGAGGGAAGTTTACGTTGGTTTGAATGAGGACGACTCTGCCGACTACGAGATCCTGAAGGCAGCGTTGTTGGTACGTTTCAACCTGACGGCCGAGACGTATCGGAAGAAGTTTCGCCAGCTACGAAGGGAGCCACCAGAGACTTTCAAACAGTATCTGCGGAAGTCAGAGTTGTTCCTGGAGCGCTGGATGGGACTAGCGAACAAGAAGGCCACGTATGCGGACCTACTGGACCTGGTGTTGATGGAGCAGATGGTCAACGGTTTGACACCAGAACTGGTCACGTTTGTGCGCGAGCGCAACCCAGCAACGGTGGAGGAGGCCGCGACATTAGCACAGCAGTACGTCGACGCCAGGGCGGGAACGAACTTACGTTTCTCACCACGTCAACCCTTTACACCCAGAGACAAGAGCGAGGGCCGCGAGCCGGCGGGACCACGACCCAACTCGCCTGACAAGCGGGTGTGCTACAGCTGCGGACAGAAAGGGCACTTGAAGCGAGATTGTCCGAAACGCAGCGAGCGAAGTGGAGCAGCGTTGCGCATCTTGAAGGAAGCAGGCAAGGAGGGAGATCCTCGGTTCCAGAGCCAGGTGATAGTGGAAGGTGTTCCGCTGAGGGCTGTGAGGGACACGGGGGCCGACCTGATTTGCCTGCGGAAGGGAGAGGTTGCCAACCTTGTCTATACAGGACGCACGCGGCGCGTAGGATTCGCCATTCGCCAGTTATCCAGATCACTGCCGACAGCGTGGGTACAGCTGGAGTCGCCGTTCTACACCGGGAGAGTGGAGGTGGTGGTGGTGCCGGACTTGATCTACCCAGTGGTGATCGGCAACTGGGCGAGGACAGAACAGCAACGTGATACAGCACTGCCAGTGTTTGCCGAGGGGAGTGCTGAGTGTTGCGCTGTGCAGACGCGAGCGCAGCCAGCCAAAGAGCAAGTCGCTACGGGACCACTGGTGGTCGAACCGAGCAAGAGCGTCGTCGCAACGCCGAAGGAGATTCGTCAACTACAGTTGGAAGACGGCGAGCTTGCGAAGGTGCGACAGTTAGCAGACCGGAAGGCAGGAAAGGAGCAACGAGGCAAAGGGCAGGTGGCATTTGTCTGGAAGCAAGACCTTTTGTACCGCGAGTACACAGGACGAGACAAGGTGGATCACAGCCAGTTGGTGGTACCAGCCAAGCTTCGACCAGAGGTACTGCGCATGGGACACGACACACCCATGGCTGGACATCTGGGAGCCAAGCGGACCCAAGATCGAGTGTGGACTGAGTACTACTGGCCAACGATGTGCCGTGACGTGAGGAGGTTTTGTGCTTCATGCGACGCATGCCAGCGAACGACGCCGAAGGGGAGAGCCAGGAAGGTGCCACTAGGACGGATGCCAGTCAGGAGAGTACCGTTTCAGACAGCCGGCAAGAACAGGAGGTTGAAGCGGTACATAGAACGCAAAGCAGAACCGGAAACGACGGTAGCCGTGATGATCGACCAGGCGGAGACAGAGGGGGCGACCGAGATCAGCTACCAGGGCACTGTACCACTGATACCGCTACGAGCGAGCGAAGGGCCAGTGGACGTGCTGATAGACACGGAGCTATCTGTGCTACATGAGAGAGCACCGCCGCTGGACGTGTGCGAGGTGACGTCGACCGACGACAGCCCTGAACGTAACCGACAGCATCCGCTACCATTTTCCCAAATGGAAGTCGTCGAGGGTGAAGTGGAACCGATGCTGGAGTTGGGGGTTATCGAGTCGTGTACATCGCCGTACAGAGCACCGATCGTGCGAGTAAGGAAGAAGGGAGAGGTCAACAGGAGGGATGACTGCCAGGAAGCCTTGGATGACATGAAGAGAGCGCTGACAAGTGAGCCAGTAGAAAAACTACCGAACTTGGATAGGGAGTTCATCTGGAGGACGGACGCACCTCAACAGTGCCAGACTCACCCGATGGGCCATGCAGTTGCAGGCCTATGTCTTCACAGTTCGACCGATTCCAGGAAGAGACAACATAGAGGCGGATTTCCTCAGCAGATCTGACCCTGTGGAAGATTAAGTTTTGAACTCTCCGTAGTTTCGTCTTGGGAGGGGGGTGTGTCACAGGGCAGACTGTGATGAAACCAGGTAGAAAGTGTGGATGGGGAGTTAATGAGTTGGGGTAGTTACTGCGCGCTATCGTATGCATGGGTATGCGTGAAAACCGTGACTAAACAGCATAAGGGCGGTCAGCCAGTAGAGAAGGTTACTCACTGTAGTCAGAACACGTTTGGCAGAGCGACAAACAAGGTGTGCGGTCTTGTTTTCTCTGAGGTGGTAATGTTCTAGAAGTAAGGTGGGGACAGGTATTAACGGAAATAATATCTGGTTCCAAATAGGAAACTTAGGTGGAGGTGTTACATTGTGGTAGCAAGCTCGAGGAAAAGTTGAGCAAATATCTAAGTTGTGAATTTGTGGTAGGTTAGTGTCAGGTGTAATTCACTAACGGGAACTACTACGCTTCGGATACCTTACTTGGAGTACTGTGTAGACAAGCAGTGGAAAGGGCTAGCTACAGGTACCTTTACAATCGAGCCGTTGGGTGAGTGAGATGGTGTTCTTCCTTTACTGTGCTAGTGACCAAGGGCCGGCTGTTTGGGGTGTTGAACGATAGCTGTGCGTGAGGCTGGGTGAAGTATGGTTGCACTGAGGAGAGGAAGGGTGCGACTGAAGAAGGGAGAATGAGGGAGGAGAATGGGGGTGAAGTGTGATGAAGATAGGATGGAAGTGGTTGCTGTTGTTGAGGTTGCGGTTGCTCAAGATGGATAATGTGTTGATGATTTCATGTATTCATTTGCAGCATTGTTCATTTCATGCTTTCATAATGTCATTTAGTTTTGAATTATGTGTTGATTACAAGAGACAGTAAAAGTAGTCAAGGGAAGTGAAATGGACAGCAGTGGCGCTTCCTCAAGATACAGGAATTAGTTAGTTAGTAAGGGGGGAGAGTGTGAGGAGGGAGGGGGACAGAATCGGGTGGACTTGACATTAACAATACGGCAAGCATGTTGCAGGTTCGAGGTTCGGATCGAAAGTCTTCGAAGGTCGTCATCGAGGTTTGTCATCGAAGGTTCGTCACCGAAAGTCGTTTGGGAAGCTCGTCGTATGCACCAGCGTCACGCGACGACAACGACGACATCTGGTCGGTTGGATCAGCAACATCATCACCACCCATTCGTCCACGTCCATGTTTGTGGCGTCCTCATTGGTCCACCACCCATCTTCCCCGCGTGATCGTGACGTCGGTTGCGGGACCTAGCCTCGACGTTCCAGTTAGCCGACAGGAGGAGTCAGGCTGAGAGGCGTCGACGGCGGCAGGGCCGCCGCAACTACATCATCATCATCATCATCATCATCGTCATCGTCAGCGGCGGAGGGAGTGGCGACACCACAGCGACAGTCCAGCGTCAACCACAACGAGGAGGCAGCTACCTTTCGGAGCCATCAACGGGGGGACCCTACTATCAGGTCGGCTCATTCTTTATTTGTCCCCCTCTCAACACTTGCCCCCTCTGTGCTCGGACGTTTGCAGTGCACAGTCGCTAGTTAGACGTGGTTGATCAGCAACCCCCGTTCATCTGACATTTCCATTTCATTGCTCATTGATCCATTGATTGTTCCATCACCATTTTTCTCGTTTCATGTGTAAATGTTGTATGTGTATGAGTGTGTGGTATGAATGAATAAATAGCTTGAAAGTTGTATATATAATTGTTGTGTTTTCATCCCTTCACGTCTGCGGGAAACTGTCATTCTGTCTGGGTTGTCTGCGTGTGTAAGGTGTTTGTTTGTGGCGTCTGCCCGGATAGAGTCGTGGCAGTGACAGTCTATGACTATTATAAGTCAACGGTGATTGCATAGATTGGTTAGCGAAGCACGCTATTACCGTATACCACTGTAATAGTCTAGTGGGGATGTGTAGCTACCGCGAACTGAGGTCTGGGGTTTGAATATATGCTTACCTAAAACCAATCATCCGAGGCAGTCTAAAGAATTGTACAGACTATAGAATTGTACAGAATGCAGAATAGAATACAGAATTTCTTGAACTCCTGTATAGGCTATCGCCTTGAGCAGCTCTTGAGATGGAAAGGATCTCTATAAAACAATGATGAAATAAATAAACACGGTTCGGGGCATGCGCACAGCGTAGATGAACCTGAGCTGGGGTTGAGGGAGTACTGTTATTTTTCCCTCGTCAAGTCTCGGATTACATATATAGGCTTAGGTTTCGGGATCAATTTCATTTGCGCTGGTCGGAAAAAAAAAGAAAGCAGATGATGAAGATGGCACTGCTGATAGATAGCTAGACAGGATAATTCTCTCCCTGCAAAAGTTCTGAATTATTCAAAGGGCGATGGGCAGATAGCGAGCGGCAACCACATGGCCAGCAGCTATCCCAACATAGCTCCATGCAGACGCAATCATTAGTAACAATGTCATTGAGAGAAAGTGGTATTATGACCGAGTCAACGGAAATCGGTTGCGTTTGTTTTTAAAACAACAAAGCTGTTGTGCTGAAATCAGTTTTAGTTTTCAAACTAATATTTAGAATAAACAATAACTAAATGCGACTGGACAGGGGCGTCGCACACGGGGGGGCAGGGGGGGCACCTGCCCCCCCAATAATTTGGCCAAAAAAAAAAGAAAGAGAGAGAGAGAAAGAAGAAAAGAAGAAGAAGAAGAAGAAGAAGAAGAAGAAGAAGAAGAAGAAGAAGAAGAAGAAGAAGAAGAAGAAGAAGATTTCAAACGATAGAGGAAGGCAGGAAGAATCAATAATTTAAAAAAATCACCATATTTTTAAACCGTAGTGTAAAGGGCTAACGTACGAAATAATATTACAATAATCTATTAGCATGTGCCTGTGTTTCACAACAAAATATTTCGTGGCGCTAACGCAATCACCGGGCAGCAGAGCTGGCTTTCGCTGTTTGAAAGAAGTGTCATTTCATCACGCAAAGAGCAAAATTAACAAAACAATGGAATCGTCTGTTTTCCAGGTTTGTTGATATCAATTATTTACTTTAGTCTGTAAAATGAGTAAGGCAAGGGTGAATGTGCAAGTGTCAATAAATAGTTGAGGTGCGCGATATTTTTTAATTTAGATTTAGTTTGTTGATAGGCCTACACGTGCACGTGCTTTGATCGCAAAAGGGGAAAAAAAGGACCCGTTCGCTTTTCTGGGGACAGATAACGTGGGCTTGACTGCTTTGATTATTACACCACCACCCCCACCCCCCCCCCCACCCCCATTATAGGTTTCACTTGGTTTGTTTGTTTGTTTGTTTTGTTTGTTTATGTGTCCGCGAATAGATCTCCGATGTTTGTGGACTGAACTAGCTGAGATTTTGTTCATGGACTACTAGTAAGATCATCTGTGATCACCAAGACAAAAGGCAATCAGACAGACAGTATTTTGCTTTAGAGAAACTGCGAGTAATATACGCCCTAGTAAAACAAATTGATCAATTGACTGATTTTCTGAAACTGGTAGTGGAAGTGTTTGGTCATTATATGTATGCAATATGCAAAACGAGTTGTGATTTATAGAGAAGACACAATTTCAACCTAGATGATCTTGCGGCAGGTAATTAATGTTCGTGTTTCCTGGTTTTAATCATTATCACATATCGCTAATCATGTTTTTGTAGTTTCTGGAAATGAATCTTGTATTTTCAGTAAAGAAGAACATATATAATTAAATGTTTTTACTCTCAGTCTTTCAGTTGGATGAAGGTACGAGGATATATTACAGGGTGCGTCCCGCTTGTCAGCCCCCCCCCCTCCCCCACCTTCCCGTCGACAGGGTTGCCCCCCCAATATTTTGGACCGTGCGACGCCCCTGCTGGACGAATTAGTACTTGGATGGATAACCATACATGGAAAGCAACCAAGAAACGACAAAAAAATAATGAAACTACATATCCCGGTCCACTCAGCTGTGAATGCGTGTCTGGATCTGTGACCTGTGTCACGTAGTCAAAGTTCCGGGCGTCTTACTTCAGCCGGGCGCCTTTGCGCCTGCGCCAGGTCACGTCGGGCCGGCTTTTTCACGATGTTGTTAGGCGTCGTAACCCTAACTCTAACCCTTATCCTTACTAAGACTACGATAGCACTGTGCGCATGCGTCGAATTTTGTAATGCGTCGACCAATCAGAATGCTCCCAGTCGCTCCCAGCTCAAACTTTGACGATGTCACACCGGGGAATGTAAAGCAACGAGGGGGACCAGTTAGGCACCGCCCTCATGAAGCTGGGCTAGCGAAGAGGGAGGTCCCAAACGCCTCTCTCCCAACGACCGAAAGGTTTGGTAAACACCGACCGTTGTTTACCATGGCTTTCCACTGAACGGCGTAACAAACAATCATCATGATCCTTCTCGTACTCTTCCTCCTCCTCCTCATTCATTGGGGTTTCCTCGCGTGGGTTCGAATCCCATCCTAGTCGCCAGATGACGTAAGCCTATAGACTAGTAGCGAGAGTACACAAACAGCGTACAGATCAGTGCAGCAGACATCGGCAAACTGTCAGCCATATGTATTCTCGCAGAGTGCATTCCCTTGTTGGTAACAATCATGCAAGAGTTGTGTCTCTTATACCTTACCTTTATTCGACTACAATCATCATCATCATCATCATCATCATCATCATCATCATCATCATCATCATCATCATCATCATCATCATCATCATTCTGACCACCACCTCCATCACCTTTCACATTCTTCTCGTCCTCCTCCTCATCGTCATCGGTCAGCCACAGGCGTCTTCATCGGGGCAGAAAAAGGGACAAAGTACGTCTGATGTAAATTGCCAAGCCATCACTGAAATTACCCGTTGAACGATGATGATCCGCCAATCTACCATCACAGAAGGGAACCCAGAGATCCAGATCCAGATTCTAATCTGCTGCCTGGGGTTTGTCCTGATTAGCATTCTTTTACCCTATGTATGCATTGTGTTTCTCCTCACTGTTACCACTGAGAAGCAAACAAAAGACGGTCGCAATCACTGTTGTGCACACACAGCGTGCAAGCAATCATGAAATGATAATATTTATTTACCTTTTATTTGAGTTTCTATGTTGATGCTTGGGGGAAAAAAAAGCTTTGCAGACTATTCGTTTGATAGGCTATTGTTGCAGGCAGCATTCTCAGATCTTTCTACATTAGTGTGCCACCGAACGAAAGTTCTACATCTATTTCGAATCGTGCAGACATAAGTACCTCCGAAGTTCGTAAACAATTCTACAATGTCACATAATGTGATGCGTATCTCCGGTGAAAGTTCTTTGTTCTGATTGGTTACTGATTACGTCATTCTGGAACTAGGTCGAAGGTTACAGTGTATAGGTCTATAGATAAGGTCATTGCGTTTTGAAAGAGATTTAGTCTGAAAGCAGTTGTTGATGATAATTGCGCTTGTGCTTGGAGAAAGGTGGAGAAAGCATACAACCACGAACTCTTCCTTGTTTTTGAGTGAACGGGCTGCGCGGATAGGAACTGTACAGTTACACGGATTCAAGCATAGGGGGCTACTTTCATCTAACATTACTTTGGTTATAACAGTCATCCTTGTATGGGCTTATAATTCCTAGATGTTAGCTTTACCATTCACATTACGTGACACTGGTTGATATTCAGTCCAACAGACATCAACAGAGTTAGTATACGTACCCTAGCATGCTATATTTCCATGACGCATACCAGAAAGACAGGCATGAGAGAGGTCGATCAACGGAAAGCAATAGAACGAATCTGCCTGCCTTAACTACAGGGTGCCAGCATCAGATATGAAACGGGCTTAAAGGAAATGGCCTCTGATGGTCAGGTATAAGAATAAGAGGAGGGAGGGCCAAATTGGCCAGCTTTCACTCCGAATGAGTAATCACTAGTGAATGAACTCGATGATGGACGGACCCGCGACCGGATCAGCTGGCGGTCTCTCACAAACGTTTGGCATGAATTCACGCTACAACACACGCCCTCACCAACAAGCATGTAAGCACCTGTAAGGCATGCGCATAAATGCGTGCTACACTTACGCGCAGGCACGCGAAAACATTCTAACACGCACGCGCGGGCACACAAACGCATAAACACGCTTCCAAAAATCTATATTTGTTAGTTAGTTGTTCATTGCTTAAAGGGTCCAGCGGAATGCAACAAATCAAACAATCTTCTATATTCAGATTCACTTTAATTGTACAGTTACTGCAAACACCTTGTAAGTTAAAATGCCTCAATTCGAATGCTGTGTTTACTTTTGGTGAAAAAGGATTTACCCTAAAATCCGCATTATTATTACATTAAAACAATGATAAAGTGGGCTTTTCTTGCTCAAAACCAACCGCTAAAGTTTGAATTTTTTAAATTTCGTTTCTGACAGGGAGTGATTTCCCTTGTTTTAACGGTACATCGATATCATAGTGGTGTAACCTATGACCCTATTGCTGAGTGAACCACGAGTCTTGAATGCGTCATTGATGTCTGGGGTAGGGTAGTGTCGGTTGTATCAACCTAAAAGGAAAACCTTGCGAGCAATGTTTTTTCACGGGTTCTGTCTCTTTGCTACCACATCATCTCTGGAACTGCTCCTAGCTACCTTTCCGAACTTTTGACTGTCTATGTTCCTTCTCGCTCTCTCCGCTCCTCTGCAGAAGAAAGGATGTTCCATGTACCAGAATACCACAGGGTGAGACACGGTGGTCGAGCCTTCAGTTTCTTCCCCGTTCAGACCTGGAACTCGCTACCTCGGTCAATCCGTCATAGTCCTTCACTTGAAGACGCATCTTTTTAGAGAGGCCTTTTCTTAGGCGCCCTGAGTGAGTGTTTTTAGGTGTTGGGATGCGTATGTAGTTGCGTGCTATTGGCCAGTGTATGCATGCTGTGTTTAATACATTAATTTTGTTTGTGTAAAGCGCTTTGTGATTTTGGAAAGCGCTGTATAAATTGCATGGTATTATCATTATTATTATTATTATTATTATTATTATTATTATTATTATTATTATTATTATTATTATTATTATTACTTACTTACTTACTTACTTACTTACTTACTTACTTTGGTAGATGTGGGTTCCCTTTTTTAGAAACAAAAGTCCTTCACGAGAGCATTTTTTCCGTCTCTTTAACATGTTCAATCTCATCCAAATTACTTGTTCAAGATAACGACGTGTGTGCTTACAGGGACGCACACATTTCTTCACGAAGATTCCAATTATCGCCTCCTAACCCCCCCCCCCCCCCTTTCCTCACACCCCACCCACCTCCTCTCCCTTCCATCCCCCGCATCCCCCAACCCCACCAAAAACGGTGAAATGGCCAATTAAAACCTGTTGACCACCTTACCGACCAGCTCTTGTCTGACAACAAACAAGCTCAGCAGTGGTAGCTCTAATACTCGCCACCTTGCGTTTGATTGTTGGTTTTAATGCCTGGCGTGTAAGAGAACTGTAAGGATTTGATTCTCGACCAAAGGAAATCTCGTGTCATAGTTTCTTCTGTAAATGAGGACAGTAAAATAGTAAAATATTAAAATAGTTTAATAGTTATCATAATTTAATAGTTACATATTTCAATAGTTAAAATAGTTAAATATACTTTCAGATACACACCCACCGGGAGGAGCGACGACAATGTCAATCAATTCCATTCAATTGTTTAACTTGACGTCTGCTCACCACAAAGTGAAATTAGACAACGATACCCTTAAATAAATAAATTAATAAAATACAAAACATGAAAAAAATCATAACACTTGGTACAACTCGATTTTTATGACAATACTAACAATGCTATCCATAACAGGACTATACAAATTGTTTTTAAGGCCATCTTCTGATATAATAATTCTTAAAATTGCCCAATCAAAACGTATGTCATGAACTGAAATATTTTCTGAGCAAATTCAGTTGACGTTATTTATTTATTTATTGTTTATACTTTGTGTTCCACGAATTTAAACGTAAGTTATAAATTGATCTCGCAAT
>CM072527.1:9439746-9472246 GCA_036898135.1 Oncomelania hupensis
AAGCATTACAATCATCACTTAGTAATCTAACTTAAAATAATATGTCCCGTTATAGACTAAATACATTCATGCAAGCAACTACCACAGCTGATAACATTTTCACAGCTCATCAAATCAGCTGCAGTTGACACGAGGAGGAGCTGAGAGGAAGAGAAAGAACGAGAGAGCGAGGGAGAGCGAGGGAGAGCGAGGGAGAGAGAGAGAGAAACAGAGTGGGAGAGAGAGGGGAAGGAGAAAGAGAGGTGTACAGAACAGTGTACAATATCACAATATGCCATATAGACTTACATATTTACATACGGACACTAACTGTATGTTGTAACGTTATATCATCATCATCATCATCATCATCATCATCATCATCATCATCATCATCATCATCATCATCATCATCATCATCATCATCATCATCATCATCACCTCCATCATCATTACCATCATCATCATCATCACCACCAACAAACAAAACCAGGCAATGATAGCCAACACCACCAGCAAAAAAAACTACAACAATAAAAACAACAACAACAACAACAACAAAATAAACAAACAACATTAACGCTACTGCGCTCAAACAGCTCCACAAGTAACATCTATTATTCATACAGCACCGTCCACATCATCTCTTGAACATTTCATCAGTGCAGTGTTTTTCCTATCCTCCTCTGCACATGACAACGCAGGCGAAAGGCGTGAATAATTGTTACCGTTAAATACACTTAAATAATGCTCGTTTGCACAAGCCATCCAATTTTTAACAAGGAATACAAAATTATCTTGTTCACTTTTTGTCGCACTAAATGTGGCTCGGGGAGATGATGATGATGATGATGATGATGAAGACGATGATAATGATGACGACGATGACGACGACGACGATGATGATGATGATGATGATGATGATGATGATGATGATGATGATGATGATGATGATGATGATGATGATGATGACGACGACGATGATGATGTCCACTTGTATCGTGGCAATAAAATCTACATGTCCTTTGAGGAGGAGATATTCTACAGAACTCAAACAGGAACTGCATGGTAACTTGAAAAAGTTTTCCCAATTTCTGAACTGTATCTGACCACTCCTTGCCATTCTGAAGAGCAGAAAAGTTGGCGTGGTTTGATAAATTCCTACGGGTCGACACCCTTGCAAACAAAACATTGTGCAAGGAACAGTGAAAGGAGGCAGACGCAAGGGACTACAAAGAAAGAACAAGGACAGAAGATGTCAAAACGCGGACAGCGCTGGACGTATCACGCCTCCTAACGACAGCAACAAACAGACCTTCGTGGCGAGAACTCTCCGCTACAGAAACCCTCGGCCTCATGTTCCCCCAACAACCCGACCGGCTTCGGGACTGATGTATGATGGAGGGCGGATGGATGGATGGATGGATGGGTGGATGGATAGATGAATGAATGGGTGAATGGATGGATGTGATGATGGCTGATGTAGCCTACTAATTAACTATCAAACAACCGTGAATTGGGGTAACAAAAAGTCAGGCGTCGCGCCTGAGGAAGCGCAACTGCAGTAGGCTGTTAATAGCATTTACGAAATAAACCTTATAGGGCGTTTTTCAAAGCCATATTTTTGATTTTGGGGGGAATAACAGAGTTGAACATACACATTGTGTTTGAGTTTCGTTGTAGATCTATTGTTTAGTTATTTAATTATGATGGATATTATGTGTGTTTGGTGTGTGTGTGTAGGTGTGTGTGTGTAGGTGTGGGTGTGTAGGTGTGTGTGTGTGTGTGTGTGTGTGTGTGTTTTGGAGACGGTGGGGGTATGGCGTGGACTTGTGCGTGTATGTGTGTTGGTATATGTGAGTGTATTTTGTGGGTGTTTGTATACAGTTCTATGTGTAAGGGAGAGTATGAGTGAGTGTACAGCCGTCTAAAATCTCAGACAGTGCATAGAGGTAAAATTAATTAAATAATTAAATTTAAAGTCAAAATTGCGCAAAAATTTATACAACGTTTAATGGGATGATAATTTCAATTTTTTAAAATTTTTATTTCAATCGTTCTTGTACAGCGCTTCTGCAGATCCTGAGGTAGCTGCTCAAGGCGCTGGCCGATACAGGATCTATCTCAAACCGTCCGACTATTTCTTTATACTTTCATTTGTTGTTTTGTGTACAAATAAATACTGGCGAAAATTAAAACGAAACTTTGTGCCTGACCGCTCAAAAAGGTCGTCTGCTACGGCAATAAAGAAGTTATCTCCCTGCAGAATAGAAGCACATACGCCCAACAGACGAACGCAAAGGTGCGTGACGAATATGCTTCAAGGCGTTGTTGTAACTCAAACAAGCGGGGAATATTGTGCGCCAGTGGTATTGAGTGATGTGTTAAGACTGTATCGAGCAGCCTGGCGCCGTCACGTTAAGAAGGAACCCAATAAGTCCCTTTTAAGCTTCTTACAAGCCTATAGGAAAGCTTTCGCTTCAATAAAGTGGATTATTAAATTCTTCTACGATCAATGTGTTTACTAGAGAAGACAAAAAAGGTATGAACAACAACAAAACTTGTTACTTCAAACTCACTTTAAACTTGCAATACTGTGATGAAAACAGCATTTTCAGAGTCACTTTAAACTTGCAATTATAATAATAATAATAATAATAATAATAATAATAATAATTTTCGTAATTTGTAAGGCGCCTTAGCCTAAGGATCAAGTCGCTGGCCGATACAGGATCTAACTCAAACCGCCCGAGACGCTCACCCGGGCTTTATGTGATATTTTAAAAGGGAAACAACCCTTGCACTGGTGTTACCAACAAGGAAGAGAAAGCTCCCATACCCTCGAGCATTACATATGGCGTTGCCAGCCTGCTCATGTGCTGCACTCTTTATGCTGTTTGTGTACATGCACGTCTCTCCGATGGTCTGCAGACTTAATTCAGACATCTTGGAGTACGTGTATCTGGAGGCTGTTTTATAAATGTTAGTACGGAACGGATAGCTAGGAAACTACAACTCTCACTTTATATAATAATAATAATAATAATAATGATGATGATAATAATAATAATAATAATAATAATAATAATAATAATAATAATAATAATAATAATAATAATAATAATAATAATAATAATAATAATAACAACAACAACATTCATACTGCATCAGTTTTAAGCTTTACTTTGTTTGTGTCCTGTGGGTTTGGGCATTCAATAGAATACACCCAACGTTTCCCGGCGAGTCGTAAGAGGCGACTAACAGGGGTGATATCAGCACGGCCTCACTGGGCGAAAGTCTTCTACACACAGAAGTCACCGGCCAGGGCGGAAGAACCTCACGTTACTATAGGTCCAAGGGGAGCCACACTGTATTCGTGGATTTCGGCTGTGCCCAAGACACACAGTATGATGAGAAAAAACACTTACTCCATACCGGATCTGTCGTGGCCCGGGTCACCAAGGACCGCGCCTTCCGTTGGCCCCAAGTTACTGATGGACAAGATCCGCACGAGAGAAAACATCGTCATAGGAGCCTGGAATGTCAGGACCCTAACTGCGGAAAGAAATTAGAAGAACTTGCCCACGAGCTGGACCACTATCGATGGAACATTTTAGGTAACAGCAAACTGCGCTGGAAAGGCCTAGGTGAAACAACGACTGACAAAGGGCCACAACCTTTATTTCAGCAAGAGAGATGGCAGGCACGAACACGGCGTTGGATTCTTGGTCCACAAGAACATTCTAGCCACTGTCATGGGTTGCCGCCCAGTCTCCAGTAGACTCATTACCATCCGTCTGAGAGCAGCCCCTTTCAACATCACAATCATACAGGCCAATGCCCCAACAACAGACTACGACGACAACGAAGTTGAAGATTTCTATGAACATCTACAGGCTGTCCTTGGATAAGTGACGAGGAAGGACATAGTCATAGTGCAAGGCGACTGAAATGCCAAGGTTGGTCAAGATGCGTATACGCGTACCACAACTGGGGAGACACATGTGGACCCCACTGCAACAACGAGACAAAGGACAGAGGTCTCAGGCTCTCAGAGTTTGCCAGATACAACAATCTGATACTGGCACACACTCTTGGTCCCCACAAAAAATCCAGACGATGGACATGGCACAGTCCCATCGGGGAGCATCACAATCAGATTGACTATATCATTGTCAAGAAACGCTTCAGATCAAGCGTCAACTTTGGCAGGACACGCACCTTTCCAGGAGCAGACATCGGAAGTGACCATGATCTCGTGATGATGTCTTTCCGGCTCCACTTGAAGAGAGTAAACAAAGCAAAGTGCACCAGACTGAAGTTCTACGTGGACAAACTGCAAGACCCGGAGGTGTAAAAAATATTCCAAAAAAGAAACCGTGGATCAAACCTGAACTTTTGGACCTGTGTGAAAACGAAGAGAGATGAAAAAACAAACACTTCACAGGGAGCTAATGGCTACCAAAAAATCAACAGTGACATCCGAAAAAACATGCGCACAGCAAAGGAGAACTGGATAGAAGATCAATGCCAGGAAATAGAGATCAATCTGAATAAGAACAACAGCAAGAAAGGCCTACCAGATTGTGAAGCAGCTGAAAAATGTTCAACAGCCAAAGGTCTCCACGATCCAAAGCAAGTCCGGCATGTGCCTCGCAGAAGAACAAGAAGTCTTGAATGGATGGACAGGGTGTGCTTTGGCCTTTACAACCACACACCAAACGGAGAACCATCAGTTCTAGCATGTCCCCAGAACAGAACAGAAGAGAAGAAGAAATCCTCCCAATTCTCCGATAAGAAGTTGAGGCAGCAGTGCAATCGCTGAAGAAGTGGAAGTCAGCGGGAGTGGATAACATACCCGCAGAATTGCTTCAAGCAGGAGGAGAAGCGATGATTGACGCCCTCACCATTATCTGTAACAAGATCTGGCAGAGTGGGGAGTGGCCTACACCATGGACCCAGTCGCTTGTCATCACTCTTCCCAAAAAGGGTAACTTATAGGAGTGTGAAAACTACCGCACCATTAACCTCATCAGCCATCCCAGCGGAGTCCTCCTGAAAATTATTTTCAAGAGGTTCAAACCCCAAGCAGAACAAATCATAGCTGAAGAACGAGCAGGATTCAGGGCAGGGCAAAGTGCCACTGAGTAGATCTGTAACCTCAGAATAATCTGCGAGAAAAACGTACAGAACCAACAACATACACATCATGTGTTTATAGACCTCAATAAAGCGCTTGACCGAGTGTGGCATGCAGTTCTGTGGGCAACCATCAGAGTGTACAACATCAGCCCTAACATTATTGAAGTCATCAAAAGCCTCTATGACAAGACTACCAGTGCAGTCCTCCACAACAGCGCCATCGCGAACTGGTTCAGAACAACAATCGGCGTGCGTCAAGGATGCCTATTCTCTTAAACACTCTTCAACATTTTCCTGGAGCGCATCATGTCAGATGCCCTTGCAGACCATGATAGCACAGTCAGCACAAAGAGTAGAGCAATCTCCAACCTCCGTTTTGCGAATAACATTAATGGATTTGCTGGAGAGGAACAAGAATGTGAACATCTGGTACAGAGGCTTGACACCACCTCCAGAGCCTTTAGAATGGAAATAAGTGCAGAGAAGACCAAAATGATGGCCAACAACATCAGTGGCATCAACACGGACATCAACGTCCAAGGCCAATCCCTTAACAAGATGCATAGCTTCAAGTATTTAGGAGTCATTGTATCATATAATGGGTCCCGACAGGAAGTTCTCTACAGGATCACACAAACAACTGTTGTCCTAACAAGGGTGAAGCCCATTTGGAAATACAGGACAATTGGTCTCCATTCTAAGGTAAGGCTGAGGCGCTCCCTTGTCATCTCCACCTTCATACTCGCTTGCGAAACACGGACCCACAAAGCAGACCTACAACGAAGAACACAAAGCATGGAGATGAGGTGCTACAGAAGACGTCTGGGCATTTCCTATACCCAGCACAACACCAACGACGAAGTCCGAAAGACAGTCACACAATCCAATGGACAACACGATGACATTCTCACAGTGGCAAAGAAACGGAAACTCCGATGGTATGGCCACGACACCAGAGCATCAGGCCTTCCAAAGACCAACCTGCAAGACACGGTTCAAGGAGGTAGAAAAAAGAGGGGAGACAGGGAAAAAGAGGTGGGAGGACAACATTCGAGAATGGACTAGATTGACGCTGAGTGCCGCCATGAGGACAGAGAAAGGTGGAACACGCATAGGATAGGATAGGATAGGATAAATTGGATCAGTAGAGTGCAAGCTTGTTTCAAAGGTGATCTTTATGATGTAATCATAGTCATGATTGGTGTGAAGCTAGCTTGACTGTGATCGAGTATTGTGTTTCCTTGTTAAATAGCCTGTATTACAATCCTGTCACACGTGCTCTGTGGATACCCTGTGATAACAATGTGACTACAAGACATGCAACTGCTTGACTCGCTCAACTGTGCTGGTGTATGTGGCTGTGTGGGAGAGGAAGGGAAGAAGGGAAGGAGAGAGTGAGTGATGTGAGAGAGAGATAAGGAGAGAGGGAGAGAGAGTGAGAGAGAGTGAATTTGTGTGTGTAAGGGGAAACATAATGTACTGCGGTACGTTGGAGTAATGTTGATGTGGATGATAGCGGCTTATTGTGTGTATTCTTAATGTATATGTTTTAAAAATGGGATTCTGCGCCTGCTGTCATTCCTTTTGGCGTAATAAATATGTGTTGTATTGTATTATATTGTACTGCGTTGTATTGTATTATATTGTATTGTTCCTTACATACCACTTCATGAAACTGCCCCCTCCCCCCTCCACACACACCTTTGCCCATCCATCCCCCACCCCGTACCTTATCCTTTAAAAGTTGTCGTCGTTGAGAAAGCTGGGGCTTGTCTGAATAGGTCTAAGTGCGCTGATTAGGACCTAAATGTGAACTCCGTGAGCCTTTGAATCGTGAAACAAACTTATCCAAGACTTTGATGTTCGCAGTATTCGATAGAAACCTGCTTTCCCAATTAACAGAGTTCGTTTAAATGAAGTGATCACATAGACCAGAATAACCGTTTGACTGACGTGTGATCACTTAATAGACCAGTGACATGTTTGACTGGCGTTTTCACATAGACCAGTGTGCCTGTTTTGATGACGCGATTACATAGGTCAGTGTGCCTGCTTAATGACTTCATCAAAGGTGTCGGTTACAATAGGGCGATCACAATACAGCTGCGTGTCTGTTTTGATAACGCGTTCACATAGACCTTCGGGTCTGTTTTAATGACGCGATCACATAGACCAATGTGTCTGTTTATCTGGTCCCAGCGGGCGCGGTGTGAAAAGTCTAATCAGCTTGATTAATGATGCAGTAAACATTAGCAAGTCATCTCCCAGTCATCTCACATCAGTCATCCATCTACAAAGGCTGTGCAACACGCTTCACCGCTTCTTGCCAGGGTCAGAGGTGAAACTAGACCACCTCACCGTTGACATCGCGTCACATCAGCTGTCAGGAAATAGATGAATGTGCTGTTCTCTCATTTTTACTCATCTACAGCGTTGAGGATGTCGTTCATCATTCATCGTCCAGTGTTTATACCCAAGGCTCATATATGCAAGGCTCTCTGTGCTCGATCAATGACATCCTCATTTATCTACTTGCGGAATGTAGTTATCTATCCCCGGGTGAATTGGGAAGGAAGGAGGTTGGGGGGGGGGGTGAGGTGCGGGAGGCGGGAAGAGGGGTTGAGAAATGGAACGCGAAATACTTTGTGTATAAATACAATCTTTAAATGTTGTTTATATATATATATATATATATATATATATATATATATATATATATATATATATATATATATATATATATATATATATATATATATATATATATATATATATATATATATATATATATATATATAGTTATGCATGTAGGTCTATATAGCTAATACATTATGTATGTATATATGTAGGTAAAAAATGTTTTTTTTTTTAGTTATTTATAAACATGTATTTTTCTTCTTCTTCTTCTTCTTATTATTATTATTACTATTATTATTATTATTATTATTATTATTATTATTATTATTATTATTATTATTATTATTATTATTATGTAATTAATCTATTTATTTAACAAAATATTTTTAGACCTTTTGTGTCTCCATTTTCTTTTTATTAATTTCTTTCTTTTATTTATTTATTTTAAAAAGCAAACGTGCATCACACGTTATTTCGTCGTAAGCTAGATTGTAAGAATCCACCTAACACAATACTGAACAACAATCAGACAAAACAACATTGCCGAGTTTGCCAATATAGAGAATAGTTAAGAAGCCTCACCATTTGTTGTCCATGAGCACGCGAACCACGTACAGTATGCACGTCAGAAGTTTGATGATCAAGTTGAAGATACGTATCCGTAAACCTGCAGGTAAGTGGCATCGACATAGTAATTATTGTGGATTACAAACATAATACATTTACATTTTTCAAAAAGGGTTTAGTAGAGTTGCTCGGGTCTCTCTCCATCCCCCACTACCCTCTACACCCCACCCCTGCCCCAAGAAGAAAAAAGTTGAACATTTTCGTCCAAACCAGGATCATAACCATCTATATTTCCTCTTCATATCAATATCATTATCAGCAACAAAAGCATCATCATCATCATCATCAGCAGCAGCATCATCATCATCATCATCATCATCATCATCATCATCATCATCATCATCATCATCAACAACAACAACAACAACAACAACAACAGCATCATCATCATCATCATGATGGAAATCGCTATTACAAGACGGAAAAGAAATCCAATCTATCATCATCATCATCATCATCATCATCATCATCATCATCATCATCATCACCACCACCATCACCAACAACACCACCACAGTTGTGACCGTTAAGGGTTCACTGGACCATATCAACAAGAAATCAAATCAAACCATCATCATCATCATCATTGTCACCCCCACCATCATCACCACCACCAACACCTCAACAACCAACACCACCAATGCAGACTTACTGGAGCGTTGGTTCTTTATGAAGTACAGCTGTAGCCTCTCTTTGAAGGACTTTTCGTTGGTGAAGAACTCCACATGAACTCTGCAACACAGCAAACCAAAGGACATGTCATTTTTGAAAATGGCCATACTGCATTTACTGACTGAATTGCTATTTCGTCGTCGTCATCATAGTAGTAGTAGTAGGAGGAGGAGGAGGAGGAGGAGAAGTAATCGTAATGATCAAAGTGTTATTCATCAGATCACAAAGTTGTACGGTATAATAATATTACTACAATTTATATAGCGCACATATTCGAAAACACACGCAAGTAGGCAATAATATTATAACCTTACACCTTACATTGAAGGAGAAAGAAAAAGAAAAAAGGAAAAATTGCATTGATGTAACAATACAATTCAATACAATACGATACAATACAATACAATACAATACATACAATACAAACAATACAAAACAAAGATCCAGAAAGTTATAACATGACATGAAAGTGAAGGGCATACATGACAAAAGCAAGTCGACAACGACAATGATGATGCTACCAATAATGCGGATGACGATGCTGATGATAATGATGATGAGGATAATGGTGATGATGATGACGATGATGACGATGATGGTAAAGACGGTAATGGTTGTAGCAGTTTTTTAAATTGTTTATTTATTAATTTTTTTAAATATATACATTTATCTATTCATCACTTTGTCTTGTCCCTGTGTATTCGTCTTTTTTTTCTTTTTTCTTTAAAATGTGTCACTCTCCCTCACTCTCTCTTACACATACACACACACAATCTCTCTATCTCTCTTCTCTCTCTCTCTCACAGACACACAATCGCGCGCAATCACACACACCCACACACACACACACACACATCTTTCCTTCATTTCCCAAGGCCGTGGCCAAGCCAAGCAAAGCAGAACCGCACAGTCCACTTACGGCGGGGGAGGGGGAATGGTATCCTCCCCGTTGACCAAGCCGACGACGCCGCTGTTTCTGTGGTTGCGGCGATGCATGGTGGGAGGGGTGCTATCCACAAAAGCGTCGTTGTAGATGGCGAAGGGGCTCCATGTCACCGCTTTTCCTCCGACTCCGACCGCTGTCGAACTGTGACTGCGGTGGAAGAACGGGTTGGACATGATGACGTAGATGTTATGACCTCACTTGGCCTCGGCCTCATTTCAGGCGTAGTGCAAGCGTCCTCAGGTCGTTACCTAGTTGCACTTCGCTGCTGCACATGTTGTGATCATGCAGTTCTCATTGTTCTGTCTGCAGCTTGTTAGTTGACTAAGTTCATCGCCACATCAGTGTTTGTTATGCAACTGTTTGTTTCTAGATCTATGGCAAAAGCACATGAAGTTGATATAATCAGAGCGGTTCCTACAGTGTGGCCAAACGCCAGTATATACTCGGAGTATGAATTTACATGACAGCTACTCATGGTTGTAATTCTTTGTTTCGCCTCATCCATTTTAAATGATTGTTGATTGATTGTTGCTTTAGGTCCAGCGCTCCATTTTAAAGAAAAATCAGCTCTGTATGAACTTTACATTAGAGCATGTGATTGTTATTCTTCTCTTTGGCGTCTCGTTCCTTGTGGACAAAAGTCGAGCACAACAACGGCATTCAGTCGATAATAATTATAACTTCTTATTTAAAAAAAAAATTCATTAGTTTAAAACTCAACATTGTGTCCTGTGCACTGTGTGACAATCATCATCATCTTCCATTTACCACACGTGGTTTTCATTACATGTGGTTACCATGGGAAAATATGTGATGATGATAATCTTTCTGCTCTGGTGTTAGTGCACAAGGTGACGGTCAGCACTGTTTAGTCACGAGTAAACAAAACCCACTATAGCTCCCCTTAAATAAATATTTCAGTTCGTATCAGATTCACATCATCGTTCTGTTCATCAGCACAGCATAATTGTGTCACTTGCATAACAAGACATTAACAGACTTTCCTTGGATGAAATGTTCGAAGTTTGCACCAATTTCGTACGTCAACTCTAGTCCTCTTCAATTCTATTATTTTAAATGTTGATTTTATTTTATTTTATTTTATTTTGTTGCAGATTCCCAGCCACATGCGCACATTATTGCTCTCTTCAATTCTAAATGTTAGCAAAATTCCCAGCAAAATTCGCACATCATAGTTTTTTTCTTTTTCAGTTCTATTTATTTTGCACATTTCCAGTTTTGTACATCCCGAGCATCGCTCGTAGGAGAACTACGAGTCGTTCGTTCTCTTGAAAATTGTAATAAACACTATTGGAATATCCAGCGCATTCTTGAACTGTTGAAGAAGTATTTTATTCAAATACGTGTATTGACAACGTTTGTTTTAGTCTGCCGCGTTTGGTCTTCTTTTTTCCCCTTTCCTATCTCGTGGCGTCTTCTCCTAGGCCCATTTGCAAACGTTAATTAAAGTAATTTTTAGGTTGAACCAAACAGGTTTGAAAGGAGACAAACTGGTGTTTAAATGTCACCTGGACGATTTCATGTTACGTCTTCCCTTTCCCACCCACCCTCTCCCCTTCTCCCCACCCCGCACACATTCCACTCGTCGGCTAAAAAAAAAACCCTTGGGTTCAGGATATGAATTTTTTTTTTAATTTTATTTTAACAGCTTTATTATCACCAAGGTGAAATTCGGGCACTTTCATTTTCGAAAGTACAGCAGCCCCAAGCGCTTTACCCAAGGTACATGCTGGGTGTGTTCTTGTCACCGGCACTCACCCGTCTAGGACATGAGCGTCAGGATCTTTAAAGTCCGTTATGATGGAATGCATGCGACACAGACTAGACCTTGGTTTATACTCTCATCCGAAGGAGTAGGAAACGGGAGTAAAGTGTCTTTCCCAAGGACACAACACAATGCCCGGCCTGGGCTCGAACTCGGGACCTTCAGATCCGCAAGCCAACGCTCTAACCATTCGGCCACCCGCCTCCCTCCCAATTTACCTTGAAACCAACATATGTATTCAGTACGGGGTAAATCAATTATTGTGTATCCCCTTTCAGGGTATCGGGGTTCCCGTATAAATAGTATCCCCACTTTCTGGTAATTTAGTGCTTTATATTCCCACTGTCGCTGTCTTTCTCCTTTGTTCATTTTCATTTCTATTCTGTTCTATCAATCTACTATCTTCTTCGCTAGACCAGTCACCTATGTTGTTTTTTTCTTGAAAATTCTCCCAAAACACCTCATTTGTGTTTGGGGTCCCTATCCTATCCTATCCTATCCTATCCTATCCTATCCTATCCTATCCTATCCTATCCCGTAACTCGAAAGTCGTTGGTGCACCACAGATGATCGTTTAAACAGCGTAAGTACTCCATTTCTCTCTGTCCTCAGAAACCCTCATGACTTCGCTCAGTGTCAAGCCAGTCCATTCTCGAGTGTTGGTCCTCCCATCTTTTTTTTTCCTGTCTCCCTCTTCTTCTGCCTTCTTGCACCGTGGCTTGCAGGATAGTCTTTGGAAGGCTTGATGCTCTGGTGACGTGGCCATAATATCGGAGGTTCCGTTTCTTCACCACTGTGAGCATGTCGTCGTGTTGTCCAATGGCTTGTGTGATGGTCTTTCGGTCTTCGTCGTTGGTGATGTGCTGGGTATAGGAAATGCCCAGACTAGGCGGCAACCCATGACAGTGGCAAGAATGTCTTTGTGGACCAAGAATCCAGCGCCGTGTTCATGCCTGTCATCTCTCCCGCTAAAATAAAGCGTTTGGCCTTTGTCAGTCGTTGTTTCACCTAGGCCTTTTCAGCGCAGTTCGCTGATACCTTAAATGTTCCATCGATGCAGGGTCCAGCTGGTGGGTCAGTTCTTCTAATTTTCCCTCCGCAATTAGGATCCTGACATTCAGGTACCTATGATAATGTTGTCTCTCGTGCGGATCTTGCTAAATTGCCCATCAGTAGAACACTTATCACCTCCGTTCTGGTGGCCAACGGAGGGCGCGGTCCTTGGTGACCCGGGCGACGATCGTTCCGGTATGGAGTGAATGGTTCTGTTCTTCATACGGTTTATTTTAGGCAAAAAAGACCTGGTGGGGCCCAATCCTCCCCAGGCTGTTGGCCACAGTCGATATCCACGAATACAGTGTGGCTCGCCCTGGCCCCGACCACGTGGTCGTTGACGTGAGGTTCCTCCGTCCTGGCCGGTGACTTCTGTGTAGAGGACTTTCGCCCAGTGATGCCGTGCTGGCATCACCCCTGTTCGTCGCCTCTTACGACACGCCGGGAAACGTTGAGTCTATTCTATTTAGTGCCTGAACCCACAGAGCAGAGAGTTGGGTCAGCTTCGGGATATTGAACGCTTTCTGCCAAATGGTCACGAGGGTTTTCTGTGGAATTATTATTAGCAATGTGGGCATTTCATTTCTGTGGTTTGTTAATATTTTATAATGATGTTTATATTCTGTTTCGTTATTGTAAACGAGGGTTCCATAAATTAAGAGTACATCCTCAGCGTCCACTGCATGGGATGCCTTTATTGTAAAGTGACCGGCTGGTAGAGTGCCTTCAATGATACCATTAGGGTTGTTTCAGCTTATCTTTTATGTTGATCAGGGGTGAGTACTCTTTTAACCTAGTTGTGGTCCTGATTCACCTTTTTGCAGTCCGCTGGACCCTATAAACAAATGACTAACTAACTAGCTAACTGTAGTGTACAGCTGAACGATTTTCAACACAACGACATTCAAACCCATAACTTTGACAGTGCTGGCACTCTCTTAGTAGTGCACACTATGGTTTTGAAACTATGTCCTAATTGTATTTTATTTATTTAATCGTTCTTATATAGCGCTTTTCCAGCTCAAGAGCTGCTCAAGGCGCTGGCCGATACAGGATCTAACTCAAACCGCCCGAGTTGTTTTTGTAACCGGGGTGTTCGCGTAATTGAGGTCAACCCTCAGCCGTCCCCCGCGTGGGATGTCTTTATTGTAAAGTGACTGGCCGGTGGAGGGCATTCAATTTTCCCACTAGGGTTGTTTCGGCAGATCTTTTATGCGGATTGGGGGTTGTCCGGTCCTGATTTGGCTCGGAGGAGTCCGCTGGACCTAAAGCAAGAATCAATCAATCAATCAAAAAACCGCCCGAGACGCCCACCCGCAGCCTTTGGGCGCATGGTCTGACGCCAGGACAACTGAGCACAATCCTGGGCAGCCAGGGATGGGGGAGAAGGACCTAGGTGCATGCTGGGTGTGTTCTTGTCACCGGCACTCACCCGTCTAGGACATGAGCGTCAGGATCTTTAAAGTCCGTTATGATGGAATGTATGCGACACAGACTAGACCTCGGTTTATACTCTCATCCGAAGGAGTAGGAAAACAGGAGTAAAGTGTCTTTCACAACACAATGGCCCGGCCAGGGCTCGAACCCGGGACCTTCAGATCCGCAAGCCGAAGCACTACCATTAGACCACAGTGCCTCCCTATTTGTTAGCCATCCTGACGAGACCGGAAGCTCATGTTCTAGACGGGTGAGTGCCGGCTATGCAAATACCCCCAACAAGCACTAGGTCCTTTCTCCCCATACCCGGTAGCCAAGGATTTTCTGGGTGTCAGACGAGGCGCCCAAAGGCTGCAAATGGGGGCCTCTGGCGGCTTGAAGTTAGATCCTGTTTTGATCAGCGCCTTGAGCACCTCATGAGCTGGAAAAGCGCTATATAAAAACTATTACATTATCACTGAATAAATAAATAAATAAATAAAGGTGAAGGCAATGCACTCAGACCTATTAATTGCTAACCATTGCAATCGTAATATCGATAATAAAATCTGCAGGAATCTCTGCCCAGTGGAAACAAGACAGCGTTAGCAAAGAACGCACGTGTCATGCACGGGGGAAGTCAGGCTGAGTCTCTCTTCTCATTCCTGTCTCAAGTGCCGACGTGGAGGTTTGGGTTTGTATGCAAAAAAAGAACGGCCGCCACAAAGCCCGAAGCTAGAGTCACGGTTTTATAACTCCTGAAAAAGATTCCTACCCCCCCCCCCCCAAATCTCCCCCCCCCCTCTGCGAAATGCATGCATAATTATAGAACCTTTTTATCCTGCTATGTTTTTGTTTTTTTTTAATCTCCTTTAGCATTTTAGCTCCCAGTCTTGTCTTCTAGCTTTTCTCAACTGTCCCCATATATCTTCGCTCTCGTGTTTCGTACTGACACCCGACCCATTGAAAATGAAACCTCTCTAGCACTATCACCTAAAACCCAGCGAAATCCGGGCCTGGTTTCAAATAATGGCACACCATGGCTAGAACAGATGTTACCCCCCCCCCCCCCCCCCCCCCCCCAAAAAAAAAAAAAAAAAAAAAAAAAAAAAAAAACTCAACATCCAATATCTATTCTTAAACATAACATACACCATCCAGTGTTCCGTACTGGCACCCAACCCTTTGAAAATGAAATTTCTCTAACATTCTCCCCTAAAACCGGCGAAATACTGGGTTGGTTTGAAATAATGGCAAACCTACAAAATGCTGAGAACAGATGTTACCAACCTCAAATACTAAGATCTACACTTTCACATAAAATACACCGTCTAGACGTCAACAACTAACTCCCCATGTTTGCATACTATAAACAGTGGGAAAAAAAACCGGATATTTTTTAAAAGGGGTTCTGACCCGTCAGAAACAACTATTGTGAGTTCACGTGTACATCCAAAATATACTCTTTTGTTACATTTTCTTCGAAACTGCGCACGAGCCAGCGTATACCCCAACCGAAGTTCCTTGTTTCCGGATATTGCCGAGAGCGATAGAAAATGCAACGGAAAACAAAAACCGATATTCCGGTGCTACATCAATAACGGGAGGTAACCCTTTAACTTCCCTTGTTTTGATACAATATTGATCCATTGCCATTTGTAATCAATAGCCGTCAGTGCATGATAGTACCAGTTATAGACTCTGACGACCTTTGTGCTCCCTCCTTAGCTAATCTGTCACAGACCTCATTCCAATGAATTCCGCAATGTGATGGAACCCAACAGAAAGAAATATTTATTCCTCTAGAAATCACACAATGTATCATATGTTTAATTTTATATATAGACTCCCTTCTATCTTTACAGTTCCACGGTTTTAATGCATTCAGAACCGCTTTTGAATCAACACATACTATAATATACCGGCGAAGTGGTGACAGCCCCTTCAGTGAATGCCTTCAAGGACAGGCTGGACACCCACTGGAGCGATCTGCCATCCCTCTATGATCCCCATTGTCACCAATAGGAAACAATTAATATAAAGACTATTTAAAATTGCCACCTTTAGTGCTTTAGTATATACTTTAGTATATATTTACACAAGATTAAATGCCACGCATGCCACAGTTAATAATAGCAATCAACAGTAGAACCGATGAACTGGCCATTTCTGGCCTCAAACATCGAAAACATCAAGTATCAAGTAAAAAATTTTAAGGGTGACGTCATGATGATAGAACTAGACCTTGTGACTGGATCCAAATTCCAATTCGACCCATCTTGGTCCAGTGCTACGTCGCACAACGAGGGAAAATCCCCTTCTGCTGTTTGACATCGCCAGATCGCGTTTCCCCTCCATCAAGCATTGACGTTCGGTTCAACGTTTCTAGCAACCAAGGTTTTGAACTTACGACCTCTAAAAGCAAGAAGTTCGTCGCTCTACCATAAAAAGCCTGCTCTTTTTTTATACAGCTGTACTTATCCTAGGTTCCACTGTATAATAGCTGGATGTGTTTACTATTATTGTTACTCACAAGTAGGTCAGCAGGACCCACAGGTGCAAAACACATACAGGAAATCTGTCAGACTACTCGCTTTCATCATCCCCTCCCTCTCCCTTCTCTTCACCTCGCACTCCTTCCCATCCAATTTATTGGAACTTATATCTTCGGATGAGAGTATAAACCGAGGTCTAGTCTGTGAGTCGCATACATTCCATCATAACGGACTTTAAAGATCCTGACGCTCATGTCCTAGACAGGTGAGTGCCGGTAACAAGAACACACCCAGCATGCACTTGGTCCTTCTCCCCCATCCCTGGCTGGTTTGAGTTCGATCCTGTGTCGGCAAGCGCCTAGAGTCTGGTCAAGGACGGCGAGATAAGTGCGCTATAAAAATCCTCAATAATAATAATAATAATAATAATAATAATAATAATAATAATAATAATAATAATAATAATAATAATAATAATAATAATAGTATCTAAGGGCAGAGAGAAAGAATGAGGAAGGAGGATTTTCGACCATCTCTTTTAAAAGCTGTCTTGAAAAAGAAAAAGAAAAAAGAAAACGTTCAACAAGGAAAACAACAAATGGAGTCAGAAAGGAAGATGAAAACACTTTATTTTTAACATCTTCCGTCCGTGTTTTGAAATTCTGTATTGAGGTTTGGAAATTTTAAAAAAAAAAAAGGAAAAGTAGCATCGGCAACGAACGAATGGACATTGAGGTTTAACGTCTACACCCACTATTGGCGATATGGCAGACGGGGATAACCATCCCAGGGAAAGAGGGTTAGAGACCTGAATCATCACTGAACCACCAGAGCAATCATACTGCTAAAATGGACAACGAAAATGGCCACATTTTATATCGCCCACCACGGGATTCGAACCTGGGTCATCGGTGTGCCAGGCGAACGCTCTACCAATTGAGCTACGGCGGCAGAAGAAGAAGAAGAAGAAGAAGAAGAAGAAGAAGAAGAAGAAGAAGAAGAAGAAGAAGAGGAGGAGGAGAAGGAAGAGAAGAAGAAGAAGAAGAAGAAGAAGAAGAAGAAGAAGAAGAAGAAGAAGAAGAAGAAGAAGAAGAAGAAGAAGAAGAAGAGTAAAAGGAGGAGGTGAAGAAGAAGAGTAAAAGGAGGAGGTGAAGAAAAAGAGAAATAGCCGAAGAAGAAGAAGAAAAAGAAGAAGAAGAAGAAGAAGAAGAAGAAGAAGAAGAAGAAGAAGAAGAAGAAGAAGAAGAAGAAGAAGAAGAAGAAGAAGAAGAAGAAGAAGAAGAAAACTGAATGAAATTCCACAGCCCGGGAGACAATACACAGTTCGGTCACAAACTATCCTCAAAGAAAGATACAACTTTGGTATATCATTGCGGTCAAAAAAGACATAAAAAAGAAGAAGAAGAATACTATAAATATAATGTCTCTGATAATGGTACACAATGAACAAAAACAAACAAACGAAAAAAACAAAAAAACAACAACAAAGGAACAGGACGGGACCACACTCATGCTTCAATTACAATCAAACCTATTCTCTCTCTCTCTCTCTCTCTCTCTCTCTCTCTCTCTCTCTCTCTCTCTCTCTCTCTCTCTCTCTCTCTCTCTCTCTCTCTCTCTCTCTCTCTCTCTCTCTCTCTCTCTCTCCCTCTCTCTGGCTCTCTGGCTCTCTGGCTCTCTGTCTCTGTCTCTCTTTTTCAGATTATCATATCCTTGTTATAGTCTACGTACAAAGCTATGTACCTATTCAGATCGATATTAATTTTGTTCCAATAGTGTGAACGATGTCTTTGCGATATACGTGCAGAAGCCTACTTCCGTTGAACTGACTTCCTTCTTCCAGATGGCAGACGAGAAATCAATGATAATTTGTGTAGGGCTAGTTTATCACTGATTTGTGGCTGCATGAAGCATAAGAAGGCAAATGATATCTACCACAACTTCTGAGGATCGACAGTTACCCCCGTTGGGGTGCCGGGGGTTTCAGTATAAATAGTATCCCCACTTTCTGGAAATTTAGTGCTTTAAATTCCCACTGTCGCTGTCTTTCTCATTTGCTCTTTCTCATTCCTGCTCTGTTCTATCAATCTGCTATACTATCTTCTTCTTCGCTAGGCCAGTCATCTACCTTTTTTCTTGAAAACTCTTCCTGGACAAGACTCCTTATTTGTGTATGGGGTCTGTTGGATCAGCTTGGGAATATTGGACGCTTTCTGCCAGGTGGTCACTAGGGCTTCCTATGATGTTATTATTTAGCAATGTAGGCATTTTATATGTATGTGTTTTGTTGATAATTTATAATGATGTTTGTATTCTATTTTGTTTTTGTAAACGGGGGTTCGATAAATTAGAGTACAGCCTCAGCGTCCCCTGCGTGGGATGTCTTTATTGTAAAGTGACTGGCTGATGGAGAGCATTCCGTTTTACCACTAGGGTTGTTTCAGCAGATCTTTTATGCGGATTAGGGGTTGTCCGGTCCTGATTTGGCTCGGAAGAGTCCGCTGGACCTAAAGCAATAATCATGTAATGTAATGTAATGACAGAACACATTGGGCAGATGTATAGTTCCAGCATATTTCCATCTTATTGAGACGAGCGTGAATGGTCGAAAGCTCAAGAACTTCACTGATTCATTCATTGACAAACTTGTGAACATCTTGCTGCGCAGACCTATTTCTGACTTATTCAGCTGACCGGTTGCAAAAAACTAAAGAAAAACAAGCGTCATCCATGTCTAGATCATTAGCGTTCTTCGCGTAGGAAGAAAAAAAGGAAGAAGATGAAGAGAAAGAAGAAGAAGAAGAAGAAGAAGAAGAAGAAGAAGAAGAAGAAGAAGAAGAAGAAGAAGAAGAAGAAGAAGAAGAAGAAGACCAGTTGGAAAACTAAAGCGTCATCAGTGGCTGGTTCAATAGCGATGTGGAAAAGAAGAAGAAGAAGAAGAAGAAGAAACGAAGAAGACGAAGAAGAACAGTTATAAGAAGGAGAAGGGGCCAAGGAGAGCAGAAAGAGGAGGAGGAGGAGGAGGAGGAGAAAAAGAAGAAGAAGAAGAAGAAGAAGAACAAGAACAAGAACAAGAAGAACAAGAATAAAAACAAGAACAAGGAAAAAACAAGACGAACAAGAACAAAAAGAAGAAGAAGAAGAAGAAGAAGAAGAAGAAGAAGAAGAAGAAGAAGAAGAAGAAGAACAACAACAACAACAACAACAACAACAACATCAACAACAACAACAACAAAGAAACAACGAGAGAAACAAAGGAATCAAAAAGCATTATGTTGAATTAGAAGGCGAATTCACGTTCCAATCACCTTAAATCCGTCCTCAATGTTTATTTATGTCGTTCTTAAGAGGCGTACCAGGTTTCCCACACCCTGATCAATATTCTAATGGGTGTAGTTGGATCCAACATCTTTCTAGAGTACCACGAGATCGATTCTTTATTTTGCTTTATAGTATCACGTGACTGATTGCCAATTTCCTTTTTACAATGTCACGTTAACGATTCCACGTGATTGCACACTAGTGACAGGTGCTTGTTTACACAATGCCCCACAGTGTCACATGGCCGATTCTCCATTAATCCATCATGTCACGTTATGTTGGCAATGTTGTTCCACTGTGGCCTCTGTACGCCTGTACAACGTTGCTACAGAAGGAGATCCGATTACAATACAACACAATGCAATACAATACAATACAATACAATACAAAGCCATCACACGGACTATAGAGCTACTGACGCTCAGACACGTCCTAGACGGGTGGGTGCCGGCTACCCAGACACACCCAGCAAGCACTAGGTCCTTTCTATCCCCTCCCAATCGGGAGGCACGGTGGCCTACTGGTAAAGCTTTGGCTTGCGGATCTGAAGGTCCCGGGTTCGAGCCCAGGCCGGGGTGTAAGGAATTGAGTCTGTTCAACTCTCGATATTAGTGCAAAATAAAATTATATTTTTGTTACGTCATTGTCGCTGCATGATGACGCACATTTCGCCATTTCCGGTGTTCGTTAAAAATGATCTGAAGAAAATGGATGTATGAATGTTGAGCAGCGTGTTTGTTATTGTAAAATAGTCGTGTCCAGCCCTCTTTGGAGGGTTTTTATGTGGGATTTAATCAAGGGGAGAATAATGCGGTAATCCATCCATCTTACATTGGGGATCTGTTTATCATCATCGAGCCATCGCCATAGGACTGCCATCTTCATTGACTGTGCATTAAGACAACTTCATCGGACATCATATTGATTCTTCGTAATTCTGCAAATTAGTGTTGTGATTTATTATTATTGTTGTGTCATGTAGTCTTCGTGAAGAATAAATGAGTGTGAATGAAGTATTCAATCAAAACCAAAAAGTCTTCTTGTATTTTATCATTCCAATTTATTTATTATTATGAAATAGATTTATTTTAACGAACTTTGCTTCGTTACACGGGGCATTGTGTTGTGTCCTTGGGAATGACACTTTACTCCCGTTTCCTACTCCTTCGGATGAAAGTATAAACCGAGGTCTAGTCTATGTCGCATACATTCCATCATAACGGACTTTAAAGATCCTGACTCTCATGTCCTCGACGGGTGAGTGCCGGTGACAAGAACACACCCAGAATGCACGTAGGTCCTTCTCCCCCATCCCTGGCTGCCCAGGATGGTGCTCAGTTGTCTGGAGCGTTATTACGGTGCGCCCAAAGGCTGCAAGTTGGCGCCTCGGGCGGCTTGAGATAGATCCTGTATCGGCCAGCGCCTTGAGTCGCCATGTACGGCGAGATACGTGCGCTATAAAAATCCTCGATAATAGTAATAATAATTTTTTTAAAATAAATAAAATCATAATAATAATAAAATAATAATCGCCCAAGATTGTGCTCAGTTTTCTGGTCGTCAGATCATGAGCCCTAAAGGCCGCAAGTGGGCGCTTCGGGTTGCGTGAGTTAGATCCTGTATCGACCAGCGCCTTGAGCAGCTCTTGAGCTGGGAACGCGCTATCTCAAAACAAATAAATAAATAAATAAATAAATAAATAAACAATTAACTTTAAAATTCGATTGAAACTAGGAATGTGGTTTAGTTCTTTTCGACCTTTTCATTTTTCGTTCCTTTTTTATTTTTGTTATTTCCACTTATTTTCTGTTGTTGTTGTTGTTGTTATTGTTATTGTTGTTGCTGATGCTGCTACTGCTAATTGATGATTTTATTTTTGATCCACAGAATTAACAAGTAAAGAACTGTTTCCTTAAATTATGGTAATGTAATATCGTGATGGCAGGGTACCAAAATGCAGAGCCAGATAACAAGGCATGCGATATGCTTCTTTCAATATCAATGACCACAACAAAGCAGTAGATTTTATTAAACATTATGTGCAAGATTGAACAATAGAGCCAACATCAGCGCTCAGCTATTCAACGTACAATCAACAGTAGTAGCTCCGTTCTAATTCTCACTGATTTTCTTAAAATAATAATAATTATGGCTAGTAGATTTATAATTATCGCATGAACTGTCCGATCAAAGCATGCGATTTTTTTTTACGAGAACGACAACCTGGAAAAAAAACCACAACTAGATTAAATTTGAATTTTACGCAAAGCTTGACAAAATACCTCAGCCGTTCAATCGCTCAAAACATAATCAATAGTAGTAGTCTCGGTTCAATTTTCATTAATTTAAAAACAAAATTAATTGCTCGTACACCGTATGACATTTGGGAAGGTCAAATTACATGGAATTAGCATTCTCTGGACAGAGGGTCTTTGTAATTGCAATCCAATTTTGTTTTAGAGGAGAGCTCTCTAGACAGCACATGGGTTTTGTAATTGCAGTTACAATAATTTGTTTTAGAGGTAATCTGCACTTAAAACAGAAACGTAGGAGACCGCCATGAATAGTTTAACATAGTAAATCTGCTTAGGTTTTTTTTCAATTTTTCTCTCTAGCTCCGCAATCATCACACGCCCCTGATTGCTTCACCCGCTTTCCATCGTCCTGGCTGTCTGCCCGCCTGTCTGTGTCTGTCTCTTTGTCTGTCTGTCTCTGTCTCTGTCTCTGTCTCTGTCTCTCTCTCTCTCTCTCTCTCTCTCTCTCTCTCTCTCTCTCTCTCTCTCTCTCTCTCTCTCTCTCTCTGTATTTGTGAGAGTCGCACATGATGGAGCGTGGTGTGTGAATACGCGTGCATTGCTAATAGGCCTGAGGCCAGTAAGGCAATTACAACGTCAAAGCGTCTTTCTCTTTCTTCTTCTTCTCTCTCTCTCTCATAAACACACACACACACACACACACACACACACACACACACACACACACACACACACATTCTTGTGCGCGGTGACAAATCAAGTAATTTTAGAATGTAGGAGTCGGAAAGCACTTTTTTGACGGAAAGAACGCAAATTTCTTCTAGAATCTAAGTCAAAATTGGCTCTTTCCGACTAAAAAGTTGACCTAGTTCGTCTCCTATAGGCGACGAAATAGGTCGATTTTTGCTTCAAACTTTCCCGAAAATCGGCTGGATTTTCTCCGTCCCGGATAGTGCACTCCTCTGTACTTAAAACACTCTCATGCACTACAACTGCACTCCCATGCACTAAAAAAGCACTCCCGCGTACTTAGAAACAAATGGGGAACGCGAGACAAATGAGGAACGAGGAAATTACCCCATTTTTGACTGAAAAAGTAAATTACGTTTCTCACTTTTGTCGTTATACAACAACACACCTACACACAGACACACACACACACATACATACACACAGATTATATTTCAGACAATAAAGAATAAGGAAGAAGAAGAAGAACAAAAAGGGATAAGACATTGGAGGAGAGGGAGGAAGAGGATCATTATGAAAATAATATTCCCGGATTTTAAAGATACTTACGCTCATGTTCTAGGGGGTGAGTGCCAGTTCCATAAATACAACGATTGAGCCGTTAGACGATGTGCCTAAGACTGCAAGCTGGCGTCTCGGACGATTTGAGTTAAATGATGTATAGACCAGTACTTAGAGAAGCTCTTGAACTGGAAATCCCTTTAGTAGTTTGGGAGAAAATAGGATTAGAAAAAAAAAAATTGGACGTCACTTGTCATCTTGTAGGGTTCACTATTTCCTAACTAAATAACAAGTTACAAAGAAATTCGTCCATTAGTTTCAGAGAAAAATGCGCAAATATCACCTCCGAACGAAAGCGGGATTATCACGCGCGATGACGTCACACGATATACATAAGTTTCGACTAAGGCTCGGTGTATTTGTACACTCTCATTACAATAAAAGTTTAAAGGAAATGTAACACACATTTTTTTTAGGGTGTCATCATCATGATTACATCATTCGATTTCCATAAGTTTGGTTTCACATTGGAGGCAAACGGAAAGTCGAAGCATATAGGAAACTTGAACCGAATTTATCTAGTAGTTTGTGAGGAAATAGGGTTATAAAAACAAAAACTAAACAAATTATGACGTCACCATGAGGACTCACGCACGATGACGTCACTCATAATCCCATAGTTCGGTTTTTTATTTTTTACATATTCTTAAATTAAGTTTTTAATTGTGAAGCACAGTGAGCCTCGGCATTTTTCAGGAAACTGCGCTATATAAATGTACGTTATTATTATTATTATTATTATTATTATTATTATTATTATTATTATTATTATTATTATTATTATTATTATTATTATTATTTAAAATAAGAAAATATATATGTACTAAATTAGGTCACGATGATTACGTCAATCGATTTGCATGAGTTTGGTTTAATCTTGTAAAGTTAAGAACATACCAAGCTTGAACCAAATCCCTTGAGTAGTTTACAAAAGAACATGGGACAAGAACAAAATTATGACGTCTCCTTGATGACGTCACCAACTATGCATACTTTTAAAAAAAATTATCTGGTTACGTAACTAAAGACCAAGTTTCTAAAAAAATTCGTCCATTAGTTTTAGAGAAAAATGCTCAGATAACACCTCCGGACGCCGATGCCCGGACACTGGGCGGGCGGACGGAGAAAGCCAAAAATAATAGCCCTCGAGCTGAGCTTAAAGATCGGGAACTAAGAAAGAACTAGCCTGTGCAAGCCATCCATCGCAAGGACTTGAAAAGATCCTAACTGGTGAGTACCAGGTGCATCAACACTTCCAGCGACTATCTTGTCGTCGTTAGAGCGGCCCTGTGGCTGCTGGGCTTTTGCTGAGAGTGCCACCACCATTTTCACCCGGTTGGACGGCGAATTTAATTCAAAATCTCTCTCTCTCTCTCTCTCTCTCTCTCTCTCTCTCTCTCTCTCTCTCTCTCTCTCTCTCTCTCTCTCTCTCTCTCTCTCTCTGTAGACCCGGATGGTGACGTTATTGTTCATAACTCAAGGAAATTTGTCCGACCTTCGAATGACAAATTCAGCAATACTGCCGTGATTTGACAAAACCGAGTAAGTCCACCTAAGGTCGAAAATGAGTTTTTTGCGCCATCAAACTTGCAAGAGAATGACGCATCTTACCTGTAAAAATCAAATCCGAACTATGTTTAGATTTGGAGATATCATAGAGTAAGTCCTTGTTAAAAAAATTTTAAGTGGGGGAATAAACTGATAAAACCAAGCAAGTCCCCTGCGATTTTGTTTCGGCGATCCTCTGGCTGATGCTCGAGTTGGCATGATGACGTCATTTTCTACAATAATCTGACAAAGAAAAGTAAGTCCTCCCGACCAATGAGAAAGCGCCTTAAGATAAAGTGGACCAGTGAGAATCCATGTTATTGCTGCTGTGCAATATTATTTTCCTGTGAAAATGATGACGAAATTTCGGTCAGCAAAGGACGTGTTCGGCTTTTGGAAAAAGAGTTTTCTTCATGTACTTTCCTGCCCACCATGAAGGATCCTGTAGATCTTCCGCCTACGCGGCAACTTCCACGAGGTGTGGAAATAAACAAACAAACTATCCTATCCTATCCTATCCTATACTACCCTATCCTGTCCCGTAACCCTGAGGTCGTAGGGGCACCACAGATGATCGTTTAACCAGCATACTCCATCTCTCTCTGTCAACAGCAGCCCTGATGGCTTCGCTCAGTGTCAAACCAGTCCATTCTCGAATGTTGTCCTCCCACCTCTTTTTCGGTCTCCCTCTTCCTCTACCTCCTTGCACTGTGCCTTGCAGAATAGTCTTTGCAAGGCCTGATGATCTGGTGACGTGGCCATACCATCGGAGTTTCCGTTTCTTCACCACTGTGAGCAGGTCATCGTGTTGTCCAATGGCTTGTGTGATGGTCTGTCGGACTTCGTCGTTGGTGATGTGTTGGGTATAGGAAATGCCCAGAAGTCTTCTGTAGCACCTCATCTCCATGCTTTGTATTCTTCGTTGTAGATCTGCTGTGAGGGTCCATGTTTCGCAAGCATATAGGAACCTTGTCAGGGCAGCAGTTGTTTGTGCGATCCTGGAGAGGACTTCCTGTCGGGACCCATTGTCTGATACAATGGCTCCTAAATATTTGAAGCTATGCACTGTGTTGAGGGATTGGCCTTGGACTTTGATGTCCGTGTTGATGCCATTGGTGTTGTTGGTCATCATTTTGGTCTTCTCTGCACTTATTTCAATTCCACAAGCTTTGGAGGTGGTGTCAAGCCTCTGTACCAGCTGTTCAAGTAATAATAATAATAATAATAATAATAATACCGGATGCTAATACGCGCTTTACTTCGAATGATTTCAAACTCAAAGCGCGGCGACCTATACCAACATACACGCTCACGTGCAACAAATATATTACAGACACACAACAAGTACTTGTTCCTCTCCAGCCAATCCATCAATGTCATCCGGAAAACGAAGATTGGAGATTGCTCTACCCCCTATGCTGACTGTGCCTTCGTGATCTGCAAGAGCACCTGACATGATTCGCTCTAGAAAGATGTTGAAGGGTGTTGGAGAGAGTAGGCATCCTTGACGCACACCGATTGTTGCTCTGAACCAGTTCCCGATGGCGCTGTTGTGGAGGACTGCACTGGTAGCCTTGTCATACAGGTTTTTGATGACTTCAATAATTTTAGGTCTGATGTTGTACGCTTTCATTGTTGCCCATAGAGCTGCATGCCAGACTCGGTCAAACGTTTTCTTGAAGTCTATGAACACATGATATAGATGTTGTTGGTGCTGTAGGTATTTCTCACAGATTATTCTGAGGTTGAAAATCTGTTCAGTGGTACTTCGCCCTGCCCTGAATCCTGCTTGTTCTTGAGCTATGATTTGTTCAACTTGGGGTTTCAACCTGTTGAGTAATATTTTCAGGAGGACCTTGCTGGGATGGATGATGAGGCTGACGGTGCGGTAATTTTCACACTCCTGAAGGTTACCTTTTTTGGGAAGAGTGATGACAAGCGACTGGGCCCATGGTATAGGCCACTCTCCACTCTGCCAGATCTTGTTACAGATAATGGTGAGGGCATCAATCATCGCTTCTCCTCCTGCTTGTAGCAGTTCCGCGGGTATGTTGTCCACTCCCGCTGACTTCCCTTTCTTTAGCGATTGCACTGCTGCCTCAACTTCTTCCCGGAGAATTGGGAGGATTTCTTCTTCTATGTTCTCGAGGGACATGCTAGGACTGATGGGTCTCCATTTGGTGTATGGTTGTAAAGGTCAGAGCAGTACTCTGTCCATCTGTCCAAGACTTCTTGTTCTTCTGTAAGGCATAAGCCAGACTTGCTTTGGATCGTGGAGACTTTGGGCTGTTTGAAACTTGTCAGCCGCTTTACAGTCTGGTAGGCCTTCTTGCTGTTGTTCTTGTTCAGACTGTTCTCTATTTCCTTTCATTGATCTTCTATCCAGTTACCCCTTTGCTGTGCGCATGCCTTTTCGGATGTCATTGTTGATTTTTCGGTAGACATCAGCTCCCTGTGAGGTGTTCTTTTTCTATTTTTTTTTAATCTCTCTTCGTTTATCACACAGATCCAAAAGTTCAGGTGTGATCCACGGCTTCTTCTTTGGTCGGTGCTTGCCAAGGATCTCAGTGGCGGCATCTGTCACAGCTGAGTTGAAGGTGGTGGTCATGGTGTTGACATCTACTTCACCAGCCCCCAAAATGAGCAGTGGTGCAAATTTCCCTTCAATTGTGGCCTGAAATAGTTCTGCCACCTCCGGGTCTTGCAGTTTGTCCAGGTCGAACTTCAGTCTAGTGCAGTATTTACTCTCTTCAAGTGGAGCCGGAAAGACATCATCAAGAGATCGTGGTCACTTCCGATGTCTGCTCCTGGAAAAGTGCGTGTCCTGCCAATGTTGATGCTTGATCTGAAGCGTTTCTTGACCATGATGTAGTCTATTTGGTTGTGATGCTCCCCCCTGGGACTGTGCCATGTCCATCGTCTGGAGTTTTTGTGGAGACCAAGCGTGTTTGCCAGTACCAGATTGTTGTATCTGGCAAACTCCAAGAATCTCAGACCCCTGTCATTTGTCTCGTTGTTGCAGTGGGGTCCACATGTGTCTCCCCAGTTGTGGTGCGCATCTTGGCCAACCTTGGCATTCCAGTCGCCTTGCACTATGACTATGTCCTTCTTCGGCACTTGGTCAAGGACCGCCTGTAGATTTTCATAAAAATCCTCCACTTCGCTGTCGTCATAATCTGATGTTGAGGCATAGGTCTGGATGATGGTGATGTTGAAAGGGGCTGCTCTCAAGCGGATGGTAATGAGTCTACTGGGCGGCAACCCATGACAGTGGCTAGAATGTTCTTGTGGACCAAGAATCCAAAGCCGTGTTCGTGCCTGTCATCTCTACCGCTGAAATAGAGCTTGTGGCCTTTGTCTGTCGTTGTTTCACCTAGGCCTTTCCAGCGCAGTTCGCTAATGCCTAGAACGTTCCATCGATAGCGGTCCAACTCGTGGGCCAGTTCTTCTAATTTTCCTTCCGCAGTTAGGGTCCTGACATTCCAGGTTCCTATGACGATGTTGTTTCTCGTGCGGATCTTGCTAAATTGTCCATCAGTAGCATACTTAACACCTCCGTCCTGGTGGCCAACGGAAGGCGCGGTCCTTGAGCCGGGCGACGACCTATCCGGTATGGAATTAGTGGATAGTGTCATCATGCATGTAGTGTGTCTTGGGCAAAAAGGACCTGACGGTGCCCAATCCTCTCCAGGCTGTTGGGCACAGCCGAAATCCACGAATACAGTGTGGCTCGCCTTGGCCCCGAGCACGTGGTCGTTGAACCTGTAGCAACGTGAGGTTCCTCGCCCTGGCCGGTGACTTCTGTGTAGAAGACTTTCGCCCAGTGATGCCGTGCTAACATTACCCCTGTTAGTCGCCTCTTACGACACGCCGGGAAACGTTGGGCCTATTCTATTCAGTGCCCGAACCCACAAACAAACAGCAACAAATATATTACAGACACACAACAAGGGCAACAAAATACAAGACATACACGTGGTGTAAAGGCAGGAAGACCGCTACAATAGGAAACTGAAAGGAAAATAGTTTTGTATTTTTAAAATTAAATTGGCTGCATCTAATATTATTTTGAAGGGAGAGCAAAAAAAAACCCTGACTCCTGCATACCAACCCAGGAATATTAAGTGAAGAATGGCTAAAAACAATAAACAGGCACACATATTCACTCACTGTAACTGCCGCACCCACATCTTACAAAACCCAACTTATGTGACTCATCTCGTCAGACTTTTTAACAAAGAAACGAAACGGCCTATGGGACTTACTTGGTTTGGTGAATTTTGAAAACAAGGATTTACTTAATAATTAACTGACAAAACCAAGCGGATTTGACTTACTTGGTTTTGTGAATTTTTTTTAACAAGGATTTAATTCAATAATAAACTGACAAAACCAAGCGGGTGACTTGCTTGGTTTTGTCATGTTCTCAACAAAGATCTATCTCAAGAATAATCTGACAAAACAAAGCAAGTCCACAAATAGTCTTATAACATCAAATCTATCAAACATTTCTTTAACATTCAAGGTATGCACTCTTAAATCGAGGAATTGCATTATAATATGCCCTTAAACTTCCAGAAACGATCGCGTAATATAGCGCAACACAAAACGTCGATTTTCTCGAAAGTAGGTTTTGTGGACTTGCTCGGTTTTGTCAGTTCACGGCAGAATAATGCCCGTTCTTGGTCCACCAACAGCATTGAAACTTGCTTTAGTGTACCTGCTCGCAGAAAGATCGCATTTCTGTTGGAAAATTACAGGCAGTTGTGGCACTACTGTAGTTGTTCCCCGTTTAAAAGACGGAGGCTCTAATCAACAAGATGGCGACACAGAGAATGAAGCAGGTCACAACGTGTATTATGGACGCAAGTGTCCCAGTCAAATATTAATTGATACAGCCAGTGTGCTACATTCCTATCCTATACGATCCTATCCTATCCTATTCTATCCTATCCTATCCCGTCACTCTGAGATCGTTGGGACACCACAGATGATCGTTTAACCAGCATACTCCATCTTTCTCTGTCCTCAGCAACCCTGATGGCTACCTTCCATTGCCGCTAATATTTACACTACTGATCTACATTGTGTTGGCTGTGTTGACAAGTCGCCACGCTCTGTACCACAACAAATAGGCTTGCCAGATTTAAACATCAATGACCCCACAACAAAGCCTAGCGCTGCGGAGTTTTAACCACAGACAGGGAAGGAGTATGTCAATGGAATTATTAATAAACCCACACCGAGTACTCTGAGAAATCCACAGAGAAACAGAACTTTCAGATCTTCGCTGATGGCACAGAATACGTAATCTGTCAGAGTGACGACGTGGTGTTGGCCATGGACTGCGAGACATGCAAGTGGGGGCACTAGCTCATCCTGCAATCAGCGCGCTGCTTGACGCCAGATGAGAAGTTGAGGTTGCTCAGACTTCGAGCTGGTCAACCGGTGGATAGAGGGAAGAGCTGGTGGTCACTAAAGCAGAAAACGACCTGTTCACGCTGATGGAATTGATCAGGTTCTTTTTGGGTGGACTATATTCGTGACCAAAGACATTTGATATCGAATGACATAATAATGCTGTGGTTTCCATGGCAAGAAAACACGCGTGTGTACTTTATTTTGATATGTGGAAATCATTGGACATTGTAACCCTAATCCCATCCTACCCCCTTCCAAATGGACAAAGAGTCTAAAATCGAATAAAAAATCTGAACCTGAATCTCTTATTTTCTTTTCTCTCTCTCTCTCTCTCTCTCTCTCTCTCTCTCTCTCTCTCTCTCTCTCTCTCTCTCTCTCTCTCTCTCTCTCTCTCTCTCTCTCTCTCTCTCTCTCTCTCTCTCTCTCTCTCTTTCCATCAATTTTTTCTAGTCTCCTCTTCTCCTTCCCAATCTTCTCTTTTCTCTTTTTTTCTTCTCTCTCTCTCTCTCTCTCTCTCTCTCTCTCTCTCTCTCTCTCTCTCTCTCTCTCTCTCTCTCTTTCTCTCTCTCTTCTTCTTCTTCTTCTTCTTCTTCTTCTTCTTCTTCTTCTTCTTCTTCTTCTTCTTCTTCTTCTCTTCTTCGTTGCGTTTTTTCCTCTTAAAATTTCGGACGCCTATAATAATAAACAGCATCTGGCAGCGCAAGACTTGAGGTATTATTTTCCTTGCTTGATCACAGTCTAATCGATCCGCTCATAAAATTCAATTTACACCCTCGAACCCGTGTGTTCCTGAATTCGGAAGTTGGATCCAGATTGCCCAGACATCAAACTGACAGCAAGTAAGGCCATAGCCGTGTCACCTCGGTACTCCAATCAGTTTTGGGAGGGAGAGGGGGAGAGAGAGAGTGCTTATTTCAATGCCTAATGGGTAGGTTTATTTGTAGGCCTAATCCTGCAGACGAGTGTACGGTATAAACCAAGGCCTAGTCTGTGCACCGCATGCATTCCATCAGACGGACTTCATTAAAAGAGTTATTTGTATGTGTGTTTGCGTTTAAACTGCCACCGAAGCATTTTCAGCGAAATACATAATATTAAGAACTTTGTTTGCTTGTCTACTTGCGTTTTATGTGATCTTCTTCTCGTAATCTTGTCTTCTACTCTTCAAAAGATCTTGACCTGATGTTCTGATCCTAGACGAGTGAGTGACACATACGTCACCACACACACATCCAGAAGAAATTCCGTTTTTTAACTCGGCCGTTCGGGGTAACGCTGTAGTGTCTTTGGCGTTTGACGAAGCGCATCGAGCAGGAAGTTGGTCCCTTGGACGACTTAAATAAGGTCCTTTGAGGCACGCGCCTTGAGTAGCCCTTTGAACTGTTCAGTGGGTTGTGAAATCTATACGAGCAATTCCTTTCACATCTCCTCTCCTCTCCTCTCCTGTCCCATAACCCGGAGTTGTTGTTGTTGTTGTTGTTGTATCAAATTTTATTCATCAGATTAACCTAAGTTGTACTGATATATATGAGGTCGTAGGGGCACCACAGATGATCGTTTAACCAGCATACTCCATCTTTCTCTGTCCTCAGCAGCCCTGATGGCTTCGCTCAGTGTCAAACCAGTCCATTCCTTTCACATACGGTCTCATAATAGATAGAAACCAAGAAGTGGATAGATATAGATAGATAGATATATATAGATATAGACAGATAGAGTTTATGTTATTGTTTCGTATTAGTTTATTAGTTATTCATTTTTATAGGGTCCAGCGGTTCCTCTGTGTTATGTTCGAGCAGAAGACTGCAATGTGTGTGCGGGGGTGGAGTGTAGAGGGGGAGGGAGCCGAGGTGGGGGTGGTGAGGGGGGGGGGGGGGGGGTGCAAGCGCTT
>CM072527.1:9479746-9484746 GCA_036898135.1 Oncomelania hupensis
TAGTAATCTCTTCAGATCGCCGCGTTTTGAGCTCGACTGAAGAAGAAGCGCGTGAAAGTATCCTGTATTATTATTATTATTATTATTATTATTATTATTATTATTATTATTATTATTATTATTATTATTATTATTATTATTATTATTATTATTATTAATAGTAGTAGTAGTAGTAGTAGTAGTAGTAGTAGTAGTAGTAGTAGTAGTAGTGGTAGTAGTGGTCCCCAACGACCGGAAGGCTAAGGGAACACCTTTATACCTACCTTACTGAACAGCACAGGACTGATAGTTGGGAAAACCAATGGATAGTATCACACATTTCCGACAGAAAGTATCATTTTCAAACCGAACTATCATGATTAATTTGCATCGTGGCACTTGTCTCAAAGGAAATACTATCCACAATCAGAATCAATTATGACTATCAGTATCAACTATCAATATAACCATTGCTACATTTAAAAAACGAAGTACCATTTTTTGCAAGGTGTCAACGAATGGGAATTGGAATGGAAATAAGTGTAGAAAAGACCAAAGCGATGACCAACAACACCAATTGTATCAGACAATGGGTCCCGACAGAAAGTCCTCTCTAGGATCGCACTAACAACTGCCGCCCTGACAAGGTTGAAGCCCATTTGGAAAGACTACACTACAAGGTAAGGTTGCTGCGCTCCCTTGTCATCTCCATCTTCCTATACGCTTACGAAACGCGGACCCTTACAGCAGACCTACAACGAAGAATTTATTTTATAATTTTTGTATAACGCGTTATTGTCCCTTTTTATCGGGAAATTCTGGGCCGCCTCCCCTGGAGAAGGCGTAGTTGAAGCCTGTGGCGCGCCCAAACCCAACCTACCTAACATTAGTTATGCCTTTCAAATTTTGCTGGGGGAGCAAACCGAAGTACCCGAGAAAACCCCCGATACGTTGCCCGAGTCGAAAGTAAATAATATTCGGACAAACATAACGCCCAGATGCTGGTTCGATCCCACACCTGTGAGGCGCCATTGGTTTCTAGCCTGCGCACAAGGCAAGTTAGTCCCGCCTTAGCCCACTTGGCCACAACGCTCGCTATACAAAGCATGGAGATGAGGTGCTACAGAAGACTTCTGGGTATTTCCTATACCCAGCACATCACCAACGACCAAGTCCGACAGACCATCACACAAGCCATTGGACAACACGATGACATGCTCACAGTGGTGAAGAAACGGAAACTCCGATGATATGGCCACGTCACCAGAGCATCAGGCCTTGCAATGATCATCCTGCAAAGCTGGGTGTAAGGCGGCAGAAGAAGAGGGAGACAGAAAAAGAGGTGGGAGGACAACATTCGAGAATGAACTGGCTTGACCCTGAGCGAATCCATGATGGTTGCTGAGGACAGAGAAAGATGGAGTACTGGTTAAACGATCAACTGTGGCGCCCCACTTTCGAGTTACGGTATAGGATAGGAAGTGTCCACTATCAACATTAATTGTGATTCCTATCAAATATCATGTTCAACACCCAAGTCAAAGGACACTATCCATATCATTGGTGCCCCAATGCACACCGAAGCCAACACTGTTACTCTGCCCCCTCCACGCCATACCACACTTCCTCACCTCTCCCCCTCCCCCTCCCCCAACCCCGCCATAGCTCAGTGGTAGAGCGTTCGCCTGACACACGAATGACCCAGGCTCGAGTTGGGCAACATTAAAAAAGTGGACATGTTCCTCTTGTCCGTCTTAGCCGACTGGTATTGTGTGTGTAGACGTTAAACTTCAATGTTCATTCACTATCACTCTCACAAATATATCCAGATTCAAGTTGTATGCCCGTGATCTAAAAATACATAATGCCGATTCTGTTCAATGTACCCTGCATACTCAAGTCTCGTTGACCTAACTTAGAGCAAAGTTTACACAATATACCATAATCTTAATCGTGTGGACATTTTAGCGACAAAACTAGCGGCCATTTTTTTCCATGTTAGAGAGGCGTCATCTAATTTCCACAGTTACCAGAGGCAGATTATCATTATGTAAACCAATAACCTTTGAATGCACACTCAGGGTGTGGCACTGTATAAGTTAGGAATTGATTGCTGGTGTGCTTCTATAGAACATCTTCAACTTTACACCGTCCAAAACCTTATTACAGATTGGGATCTTTCGGGTGACAGTTAAACACCAGTTCACCTTTCACACTCTGTTTTAATCTTTGAATCTAATACTTCAATTCAATGCAGGATCCAACGCAGAATCCTTACTAACAAATAGTGCACAACTTGATATCAACATCAGACTAGGAGACAGGTATGTATTCGTGGAAAAAATGGAACTCTCTGTTCTCTGTCACAACTTCTTCACAGATTCTTGTCCTTCCTACCTTGCTGATCTACTGTCTGTCTACTCCCCTTCACGCACTTTAAGATCTTCTGCTGACACTCGCACACTCAAGGTTCCCGCCACCCGCACTAAGACATACGGCCAACGTGCATTCGCTTACTCCACACCCAAGCAGTGGAATTCCCTTCCCTCCCATATCCGCAACATACAATCAACACAAGCATTCAAAAAGGCCCTCAAAACCCACCTCTTCAAACTGCATTATTCAGACTGATTTGTATCCCGCTGCCATTCTCTCCTCTTTTGTCTCTGTCTGATCCGTAAGTGTATACACGGCTGTAAATATTTATACTGTTTTTCTTCCTGGGTCTAACCGGGCATATAAATAGCTGTGAATAGGTTTTTGCTATTCTATTTCTGTCTTTTTTGTCATTTGTGTACATAGTTGTAAATAGTCTATTTCTGTCTTTTTTGTCATTTGTGTGCATAGTTGTAAATAGTTTTTACCTTTACTGTTCCGTCTCTTGGTGTATCGTGGGAAAAGCGATGTTTGATCGAGTGCATGTAGTTTTACCTAATGACTATATAAAGCGTGGTGAGTCTGGTCATAGGCTGGAGTACCCGCTATATAAAAATCCGTTATTATTATTATTGTTATTATTATTATTATTAACTATACTTTCATTTTTTCCCAATGAAGATTTTTCTTTGACATTGACTGTATCGTACTGCCCCCATTATTCTTCGATAGTAAGGCCATTGATTTTCTATCTGGAATACTTCTCCTACATATGTATTCGTATTATTATTATAGCACAAGCATATATCGACAACAAATTATTCTGAATGAAATAAAAACTCTAATCCAATCCCACCTTTGTTTACATTCTATCAAACCCAATATTGTTTACAACAATAATGTATTAAGCATTAAACAATACCTCTGTATAATTCAATCCAAAGTGTGTTAACTAACACTGATTGTATCCAATCTAACGTTTTGTTTACATTATAGCACAAAACTTCGAAATCAGAAAAAATTCAATTTCAATTTCAATGGTTGAATTTATTGTCTCTTCACGACAGTGATATTAGACAATTAATTTAATTACAAAACAATAAAACAAACAACTGTAGTGATATCAGTTACAACACTGTTGATAAGGACGATTTCATGATGACGTTTACGATATCGTAAATAATAGGACTTCGCACAACTTCTCGAATGTCGCAAGTTGTTATGTTTACACCATTGTCTTTGTACATTGATTGCAGCACTGGGCAATCGACAATCAGATGTTGGACTGTAATGTTTTCTGAGCATATACATGTAATATCTTTCACATATTTCGTACTCCATGAATTCAATCGTAATTTATAAACCAGCCTTGACACACTTCTAGGTCCTTTTACAGCACTTCCTAGTTTAACATTTCTGTAAGCTACTTTTTCCAAAAAGGCAAAATATTCGCATGCAGCTAAGTCAACCTTGAGCATGACAGCGTCAGAATTGTCCGCTCCTGACTTAGCCAACGCATCCGAGAGCTCATTACCATAAATACCTACATGAGATGGTACCCAACAAAAAGTCACACTGGTACCTCTCATACGTAAACAATGTATAAGAAATCGTATTTCAAACAATAAATCTGTACGATTTTTGCTTTTCCAATTTCTTAAGGCAAGGAGCACAGCCTTAGAATCAACACAAATTGCTACTTGAAGTATTTGTTTAGGAATAGATAAAATGTATTCTGTAGCCAGTAATATAGCAACAAGTTCACATGTGAATATTGATAAATTATTACCCAAACAATAAGAACGGTTGATTTTTAGTGCGGGTATACTAAACCCTGCACCACATGCTGATGACTCGAGTATACTACCGTCTGTGAACACTTTTAAATGTTGCGAGTAATGGTTTGAGATATGCTCTTGAAACTCAGATTTAAATCAGAGTGACGAGCTGGGACACACTACAAAATCAAAATGTTGATGAAGTAGAAACATTCTCATTTACCACAATAAATGAGTCTGAATTAAACAAAGCACTCTAATCCAATCCAACGTTGTTGGAATCCAATAAAATATTTTCTTTTTTCTTTTATTACAGCACAAAACGTCGAACCAGACAGAGGAGAGCTCGGACACACTACAAAAACATTTGATCAAATAGAAACATATTTCTTTTTTGTGCAAAGGCAATTCAGCAATGCTGTAAAAGAAGAAGAAGAAGAAGAAGAAGAAGAAGAAGAAGAAGAAGAAGAAGAAGAAGAAGAACAACAACAACAACAACAACAACAACAACAACAACAACAACAACAACAACAACAACAACGAGAAGAAGTGTATTTATATAGGGCTAATGTTTTCCGAAAGAAGTCAGTTCCAAAAGCAAACGCTTTAAAAAAAAAAAAAAAGAGTTAGTAAGTATTGTGGACTCATTATATCGGTGAAAACTACATTTTCAAAACCAACCCCACAAACAAACACGACCAATTCCTACAACCAGTGATGACTATCACTCAGATTCCACATCACCAAACATTAATAATCCTTTTGTCAGCGTTCACACAAACACAGACAGCTTCACAGAGAATACTCCACAGATGTACAGACAGTCCGCGGCGCAACTGCAAGCGTTAGAAGACGAACTGTGTACGA
>CM072527.1:9489746-9497246 GCA_036898135.1 Oncomelania hupensis
AATAACATCGGTTTAACCTGTGCATCAAAAAGTTGAAAAAACACTTTTGTATTAAGGTTACCGAGTGCCAACATAGTTTTCAAAATGTCTATAATCTTGCCTTTTGCTTTACTGACAGATTGATCACAGGCTGTCGGTTCAGACAACTTTGTAGTAAGAGTGAAACCTAAATATTTATATTTATTTACAATTTCAATAACTTTACCATCGTATGTCCAGCGTTCTCTTGCAAAGACATAACCACCTTTACGGAATATCATAATTTTTGTTTTAACAAGATTTACGGTGAGACCTAACTCTCTTGATGCTTTTTCTAAATTATTAATATTTGGTTTTGGAGACCACCTGGAGTGGATGCGATTAAGATAATATCATCCGCAAAGAGCAAAGAATATATTTCCTCAAAGCCAGGCAAAATGTGTATACCATGTCTGCCATACTTTCAGACAAAAATCTGCAACTTCTGAGATCAAAGGAGAGAAAATCACCGGGCTAAGCAAGCAACCTTGCTTGACTCCTTGTGGACAATCAAAGAAATCCGTTAATTTGCCACCCCATCTAACACAAGATGCTACGGAGATGTACATAGATTTGAGGATTTTCATGAGTTTTGTTGATGTTTTTGCTTTTTGCAGAGTTTGCCACAATTTGTCTCTATCAACTGTGTCAAAGGCTTTCCCGTAATCGACAAAAGCAGCATGCACTTTACCTCACCTTCTGCTATCAAGCTTATTTCGAATTATTGAAGTCAAAGTGAAAATATGATCCACTATGGAGTAATTTCTACGGAAACCTGCTAGTTCAACGCTAATCTTACTCTCGCTCTCTACCCAATTATATACTCTCTTATATAATATTGCAGTAAACAGCTTTCCTACAACACTCAACAATGAAATACCTCTGTAATAATCCGGGTTGTCTTGATCACCTTTCTTGAATAATGGCACTATGATGGATTTACCCCAACGTAAAGGGGAGTAGCCTGTATCGTATAATTTATTACACAAGGTTGTTAAGTACTTGGATGGGTGACCGTGCCTGGAAGGTAACCACCAAGCCACACAAAACGATGACAACCTTTCCTCCCCCTCCCTCTTACCTCTCCTCCCCTAGTCTACTCAGTTGTAAACGGGTACCTGGATCTGTTTAGAACCGGGTAAGGTAAAGCAGCGAGGAACAGGTGATAGGCACCACCCTCACAAAGCTGGCCTAGAGTAAAAGGAGGTCCCAAGCGCGATCCTTCCCCAACGACCGAAAGATTACTGGGACACCTTTTACTTAACCAAGAGTTAGAAGACCACAAGGTCAGAATGTACGCGATCTGTAATGAGCTTCCGAGACCTCTTCAGACTCAAGCCTGGAATGTGATAGGCTAAGCTTTAGCGCCAAATGATAGTACTGATGGTATCGTATATCACATCTTCCTGCTGTTGCTGCGTTTGTTTGAGGATTACACGACCCACTGAAGTACATGCTCTGTAACACGTGGTATATAAATGCAGGACGGGCCATTCATCATCGTCATTTGCACCATAATTATTTATTCCACGCTTGAGCAACACCCGGCGTCAACCACGGCGTGAAGAATGTGTGTGAGAGAGAGGATGAGGAGGAGGAAAACAGCAGAAGAGTGCTAGAGAGGCAGATGAAGGAATATATTATTTGCATCATGTATATTCATTTCTTCAGCCCTTAAGGAACATAAAGTTTGTTCTCTTCTGGATTCGCACCCGTGAGCTTCGGCGCAGAAAACCTGCCTCCTATCAACTGCGTTACGAGGCCACCTCAGATAGACTAACAGATTGAGAGAGAATAACCGGAGTACCCGGAGAAAACCCTCCGTGACCTGAAACGTTTCGTTCCAAAGTCACATACGTTGGTCCCCTACGGGGTTCGAACCAGCGATCGTTCGGCATCTAGGCAACCACGCTCGATCAAAAGGTGGACCTTGATATGACAACTGAACTGGAAAACGTATTCAGGACTTTGAAATGAAGTGCTATTGCAGAATGCTGCAAATCGCCTGGTACAAACACAAGACGCACGAGTACGTCAGGAACCTGGTCACGACACGTGCAGCCCTTCAACCACTCCTTGCCATCGTGAACAGCAGAAAGTTGGTGAGGTTTGGTCACGTCACGCGGCACGACACCTTTGCCAAAAAACAAGTATGCAAGAAACAGTGGGAGGAGGCGGGCGCAGAAGAAGGCAAAGCAAGAACCGGACAGCTGACGTCAAAACATGGACGGCGCTGGACACGTCACACCCCCTGACAACAGCAAACAGGCAAGACTGAAGTGGCGAAAATTCTCCTCCACAACATCTTTCATGTCTCCCTAACGTCCCTACAGACTGAGGGATTAGATTAAATACGTGAAATAAGCAGCACCCACAGTCAACAGCAGAGTGAGGAATTTGTGTAAGAGAGAGAAGGAAGAGGAGGAAGAGGGAAAGATGGAGAAGAAGGTGAGCAAGAGCGGAGGAGTGCTCATGCAGGATTGCTTGCTTCCAATTGTGTGCTTTTTCTTCTGTATAAATACAAGCGAACCCCCGTTGGGGTGCCGGGGGTTTCAGTATAAATAGTATCCCCACTTTCTGGAAATTTAGTGCTTTAAATTCCCATTGTCGCTGTCTTTCTCATTTGCTCTTTCTCATTCCTGCTCTGTTCTATCAATCTGCTATAAGCCCTACTATCTTCTTCTTCGCTAGACCAGTCACCTACCGTTTTTTTTTAAACTCTTCCGGGACAAGACTCCTTAGTTGTGTATGAGGTCTGTTGGATCAGCTTGGGAACATTGGACGCTTTCTGCCAGGTGGTCACTAGGGCTTCCTATAATGTTATTATTTAGCAATGTAGGCATTTTATATGTATGTGTTTTGTTGATAATTTGTAATGACGTTTGTGTTCTATTTTGTTTTTGTGAACGGGGGTTCGATGAATTGGAGTGCAGGCTCGGCGTCCCCTGCGTGGGGTGTCTTTGTTGTGGAGTGACTGGCTGGTGGAGAGCGTTCAGTTTTGCCACTGGGGTTGTTTCGGCAGATCTTTTATGCGGATCAGGGGTTGTCCGGTCCTGATTTGGCTCGGAAGAGTCCGCTGGACCTAAAGCAATACTCATGTAATGTAATGTAATACAAGCGAATTACATATAGGCTTACACAACTGAGTACCCCATGCGCACCAAGATTTCTTCGATGTAAAAGATGTAAAAGTTGAAGCGAAATAAAATGTCTTATGCTCTAGAGAAGAGGATGTAGGTAAATATATAATTTGTATCATGTTTATTCCTCCCTTAAGCAACACCCTGCGTCACCTACAGCGTGAGGAATGTATGTGTGAGCGAGGAGGAAGAGGAGGAGGAAAGATGGAGGAGTGTTCTAGAGAGACGGATGGAGGAATAAAACAAGACTCCTATCGTATTTTTTTCAACCCCCCTGAGCGCACCACTCGCGTCAACAACGGACTGAGAAAATGTTGTGTAAGGTGAGAGAGAGAGAGAGAGAGAGAGAGAGAGAGAGAGAGAGAGAGAGAGAGAGAGAGAGAGAGAGAGAGAAAGAGAGAGAGAGAGAGAGAGACAGACAGACAGACAGACAGACAGACAGAGACAGAGCGAGAGACAGAGAGAGACAGAGACAGAGAGAGAGAGAGAACTAGAGGCAACCATTAAAGCAAGAGAGATCAGTTCAGTTGTTTTAACACAACAACAAAAACAAGAAAGATGCAAGGAGAAACACCCAAACAAAACAACAACAACAACAATACAAAAACAAATAAAACATTAAATAAAAAACAAGAGAGAAAAACAAAGATAAAGATCATGAAAGAGCTAGAAGACAGACATTCAGACAGAGGAAACTAGAACTACCAGCATCGCTGCAGCACAAGGGCATCAACCCAGTAGGAGGGTCCCCGATAGCACAGCGGCAGGTCCTATGTATTATATCCACACTTCTGCAACCGCTGTGCTATCAACGATCCACTACCTCTGTGCTATCGGGGATCCATCCTACTACTGCTTTGTAGTGGAGGGTTCCGATAGCATTATCTTTCCATCATGGTCGTACAGGTTCCCATTTGTATTGATCCCATGGCGGCACCTTCCGTGCAAACAAAAAATAAGATTAATAACAACAACAACAAAACCACCTATAATTCCGTGCAATGCGAGAAGAAGCATGACATGGTATGGAAGAGTGGTTGTGTTGGGAGTGGCGGGGAGAGGTGGAGTTGGGGAGGAGAGGGAGAGAGAGAGGAAGAGAGAGAAGGAGAGAGAGAGAGGGATAGAGAAAAGAATGAGAGATATAGACAGAGACAGAAAGATAAATAAGAAAGAAATAGAAATATGGTTAAACTGAAGGAGAAAGAAATAGAGCGAGAGAGAAAGGGGGAAAGAGAGAGAGAAAGTGAGAGAGAGAGAGAGATAAAGGAAGAGATATATGGAAAGACAGATAGACAGAGAGATAGAGAAATAAGGAAGATATAAAAATATGGTGAATCTGAATGGGAAGGAAAAAGGAAAAGAGAGACAGACAGACAGACAGAGAGAGAGAGAGAGAGAGAGAGAGAGAGAGAGAGAGAGAGAGAGAGAGAGAGAGAGAGAGAGTGGATTACAAACAGCGAGAAAGAGACACAGAGACAGGCAGAGGAATCAGAACACAAGACGTAATCTAGACGAGGGTATCAGCGACGAAGCTTTGAACAAATCACAAGTAATAACTACTCCATGAATGAATCCCCGTGTATTCTCAAAATGCATACTGTTTCCAGTAGATGCACAATGCAGCCGGATTGCTTCAGGCTAATAGCAAGTATTGACAATACAATAGTCATGTAAGAGATATAGCAAGTATTGACGCCATCAGACCTTGCAAAGACCATCCTAAAATGCACAGTGCAAGGAGGTAGAAGAAGAGGGAGAGACCGAAAAAGAGGTGGGAGGACAACATTCGAGAATGGATTGGCTTGACATTGAGCGAAGCCATCAGAGTTGCTGAGGACAGAGAAAGATGGAGTATGCTAATTAAACGATCATCTGTGGTGCCCCAACGACCTCCGGGTTACGGGATAGGATAGGATAGGATAGGATAGGATAGGATAGGAAATGACAATACAATAGTCATGTAAGAGATATAGCAAGTATTGACAATACATAAAACTGCTGGTCTGTGGTGCAATTGCCCACAACATTAGAATTGTATTATATAGTGTGATATGAATAACATTTAAAAACGACTAATCCTATCCTATCCTATCCTGTCCCATAACCCGAAGGTCGTAGGGGCACCACAGATGATCGCTTAACCAGCATACTCCATCTTTCTCTGTCCTCAGCAGCCCTCATGGCTTCGCTCAGTGTCAAACCAGTCCATTCTCGAATGTTGTCCTCCCACCTCTTTTTCGGTCTCCCCCTTCTTCTACCTCCTTGCACTGTGCCTTGCAGAATGGTCTTTGCAAGGCCTGATGATCTGGTGACGTGGCCATACCATCGGAGTTTCCGTTTCTTCACCACTGTGAGCAGGTCATCGTGTTGTCCAATGGCTTGTGTGATGGTCTGTCGGACTTCAACGTTGGTGATGTGTTGGGTATAGGAAATGCACAGAAGTCTTCTGTAGCACCTCATCTCCATGCTTTGTATTCTTCGTTGGAGATCTGCTGTGAGGGTCCATGCTTCGCAAGCATATAGGAAGATGGAGATGACCAGAGATCGCAGCAGTCTTACTTTGGAATGTAGACTGATGGTTCTGTCTTTCCAAATGGGCTTCAACCTTGTCAGGGCAGCAGTTGTTTGTGCGATCCTGGAGAGGACTTCCTGTCGAGACCCATTGTCTGACACAATGGCTCCTAAATATTTGAAGCTGTGCACTGTGTTGAGGGATTGGCCTTGTACTTTGATGTCCGTGTTGATGCCATTGGTGTTGTTGGTCATCATTTTGGTCTTCTCTGCACTTATTTCCATTCCATAAGCTCTGGAGGTGGTGTCAAGCCTCTGTACAAGCTGTTCAAGTTCTTGTTCCTCTCCAGCCAATCCATCAATATCATCCGCAAAACGAAGATTGGAGATTGCTCTGCCCCCTATGCTGACTGTGCCTTCGTGATCTGCAAGAGCATCTGACATGATGAGGAAGATGTTGAAGAGTGTTGGAGAGAGTAGGCATCCTTGACGCACACCGATTGTTGTTCTGAACCAGTTCCCGATGACGCTGTTATGGAGGACTGCACTGGTAGCCTTGTCATACAGGCTTTTGATGACTTCTATGATTTTAGGGCTGATGTTGTACACTTTCATGGTTGCCCATAGAGCTGCATGCCAGACTCGGTCAAATGCCTTCTTGAAGTCTATGAACACATGATATAGATGTTGTTGGTGCTGTAGGTATTTCTCACAGATTATTCTGAGGTTGAAAATCTGTTCAGTGGTACTTCGCCCTGCCATGAATCCTGCTTGTTCTTCAGCTATGATTTGTTCAGCTTGTGGTTTCAACCTGTTGAGTATTATTTTCAGGAGGACCTTGCTGGGATGGCTGATGAGGCTGATGGTGCGGTAATTTTCACACTCCTGAAGGTTACCTTTTTTAGGAAGAGTGATGACAAGCGACTGGGTCCATGGTGTAGGCCATTCCCACTCTGCCAGATCTTGTTACAGATAGTGGTGAGAGCATCAGTCATCGCTTCTCCTCCTGCTTGTAGCAGTTCCGCTGGTATGTTGTCCACTCCCGCTGACTTCCCTTTCTTCAGCGATTGCACTGCTGCCTCAACTTCTTCCCGGAGAATTGGGAGGATTTCTTCTTCTTCTCTGCTCTCGGGACATGCTAGAACTGATGGGTCTCCATTTGGTGTATGGTTGTAAAGGTCAGAGCAGTACTCTGTCCATCTGTCCAAGACTTCTTGTTCTTCTGTAAGGCAAATGCCAGACTTGCTTTGGATAGTGGAGACTTTGGGCTGTTTAACACTTGTCAGCCGCTTCACAGTCTGGTAGGCCTTCTTGCTGTTGTTCTTGTTCAGATTGTTCTCTATTTCCTGGCATTGATCTTCTATCCAGTTCTCCTTTGCTGTGCGCATGCCTTTTCGGATGTCATTGTTGATTTTTCGGTAGACATCAGCTCCCTGTGAGGTGTTCTTTTTCTTTTTTAACTCTCTTCGTTTATCACACAGATCCAAAAGTTCAGGTGTGATCCACGGCTTCTTCTTTGGTCGGTGCTTGCCAAGGATCTCAGTGGCGGCATCTGTTACAGCTGAGTTGAAGGTATTGGTCATGGTGTTGACATCTACTTCGCCTGCCCCCAAAATAAGCAGTGGTGCAAATTTCCCTCCAATTGTGGCCTGAAATATTTTTGCCACCTCCGGGTCTTGCAGTTTGTCCAGGTCGAATTTCAGCCTAGTGCACTTTGCTGTATTTACTCTCTTCAAATGGAGCCGGAAAGACATCATCACGAGATCGTGGTCACTTCCAATGTCTGCTCCTGGAAAAGTGCGTGTCCTGCCAATGTTGATGCTTGATCTGA
>CM072527.1:9502246-9532246 GCA_036898135.1 Oncomelania hupensis
TCTTCCATCAGCGAAATCGAAAGTTGGTACAGAGGCTTGACACCTCTTCCAGAGCCTTTGGAATGGAAGTAAGTGCAGAGAAGACCAAAACGATGACCAACAACACCAAAGGCATCTGCACAGACATCAAAGTCCAAGGCCAATCCCTAAACACGGTGCATAGCTTCAAATATTTAGGAGCCATTGTATTAGACACTGGGTCCCGACAGGAAGTCCTCTATACTAACAACGGCTGCCCTTATAAGGTTGGAAAGACAAAACCACCAGTCTACACTCCAAGGTAAGGCTGCTGCGCTCCCATGTCATCATCTTCCTATGCGCTTGCGAAACATGGACCATCACAGCAAACCTACAACGAAGAATACAAAGCATGGAGATGAGGTACCACAGACGAATTCTGTGCATTTCCTATACCCAGCACATCACCAATGACGAAGTCCGACAGACCATCAAACAAGCCATTGGACAACACGATGACATGCTCACAGTGGCGATGAAACAGAAACTTCAATGGTATGGACACGTCACCAGAGCATCAGACATTGCAAAGACTATCCTGCAAGGCACGGTGCAAGGAGGAGGAAAAGAAGAGGGAGACCGAAAAGAGGTGGGAGGTCTACATTCGAGAATGGAACGGCTTGACACTCTCTCTCTCTCTCTCTCTCTCTCTCTCTCTCTCTCTCTCTCTCTCTCTCTCTCTCTCTCTCTCTCTCTCTCTCTCTCTCTCTCTCTCTCTCTCTCTGTCAGTGTTCTATGCACAAAGTGCACGGCGATGTTATATTTAGGCATTTGAAGCGAGCAATTAAGCTTACAAGACACACAAACAAAAGTGAATTCATTGATTGATATTTTAACACTTTACCTTTGAAATAAATCATACTCCCATTTATAGTTTTATGTCAATATTGTTTGCTTCAACGTGTTTAATATCGACTTTTCACAGATCGCGATATGCCCTTTGAGTTCATTTATTGGGAAAATAGCGCTATATAAATGTTCTTTTGTTGTTTTGTTTTTTGTTTTTTGTTGTGTTTTTTTTGGGGGGGAGGGGAGGTGGGGGGCAGGACCAATCAGATTGTTTGGTCTGATTTTGTGTGATGAGGGTGAAAGGAAAACTACAATGTGAACACTATCGGATGATTTGTTCCTGTGTGTTACAATCTTAAGGTGGTACCAACATGTCCAATGGAGTAACAAAAGGCAGCGCGTCGCGTCTTAGACCCTTCAAAGGTCAACTGATAGATTCTGAAGATTTGTGTGGATTAGGTAGAGGTTGGTCAGTGTTCCATAAGTTTCAGAAATTATAATTATAGTCGTGAGAATGTTCACCAAGTCATTAAGATTTATAATTGATATGCGAGCTAACAGGTAATGGATGGGTGCGGCATCAGTCGCCCTCCGTTTTACAGTGTGCAATCCCTGAATGTGCTGTGCTGTGTGTGTGTGTGTGTGTGTGTGTGTGTGTGTGTGTGTGGGTGTGCGTGTGTGTGTGTGTGTGTGTGTGTTCACTCTTCTGTGCGTTGTGTTTGTGTGTGTATGTGTATGTGTTCACTGCCTTGTGTGTGCTGTGTTTGTGTGTGTTCATTGCTCTGTGTGTGTGTGTGTGCGTGTGTGTGTGTCTATGTCTTTTGTATCTTTTGCCGACAAATTCATAGTTACACACCCACGTTCCGGAGACGTGTGTATTTCTGCCGACGTCGGCACAATTAAAGAGGCATTTCTAGCGACTCAGGGGAGTGAACTTCACCCTAGCATGTTAAAAAAACACGTGGTTACAAAATGTCAGCATAAGGCTATACACAGCCTCCCGTGTGTATAATCTTGAACATCGCGTGTGTTTCCCGAAAAATTTTGTGGTCTCGGGTTTATCGGAATGTGACTACGTTCGTCACTTCACTTCCGGCCCTCTCTCTCCGCCGTGATACAGCAGAGTAAGCAGCCATCTTTGAACACGCGGGATTTTTTTGTAAGCATTTTGAATTGTTTTATGAATTTACATGACTTCACACATGTTTTATTGACTGTTATTGTAGTTAATATATGCTGCAAAATGTATCAAGGCAGGTAATTTTCTCTGCAGAGGGAATAAATTGCTAATGAAATTAGTTTGGTTTGCGTTCTGTCTAGGTCGTGACAACCTTGGGAAACAGCACCTGCCTGCATGGCGACTGCTAAGATAGTGTTCGATTTCCTGAAGATGAAGTAAGCATCTTTTTATTTATCACTTGATTTCATTGTATATTTACGAATATGAGAAGTTTATTAGAATAAGAAGTGTACAGGACTGTGATTTACTTCGACTTTTGTCTAAAGTTTCAAATCTTGCCTCTCAAAATTAAAAAAAAATTATAGGCCTACGTTGGTTGTATTTAGCATTTTTTCCCTTTCTTTTGTTTAAAATTCATATTTTGCATACAGTATGAAACCACTCATCATGAATAGCTGGAATCCTGGAAATAAACAATTCTCCAATTCTTTTACTTTTAATGGATATATATATTATATGTCTGTGTTAGTGTGGACACACTGGACCTAAAGCAATAATCTTGTATTGTATTGTATTATGTTAGTGTGTATTTTTAAAAAAAATCTGATTATTGTCTATTGAAGAACATTCTGTTTATTGAACATACCTGGCTGTCATATAAGCAAGCATCAACCCCTCAAGAGGGACAAACATGCCTCCTGGACCCAAAACATCCAGCTTTGGGATTGTCCCAGATTTTAACCATGATTTTCTTGACAAAGTGATGGAGGAAATGATTACTGTAATTCTTGTATCTCCAGGGGCATTATTAAAGATAAAAGGAAGACCGACGAGGGTGATGATACAGATATCTCCAGGGGCATTATTACAGATGAAAGGAAGACCGACGAGGGTGATGATACAGATATCTCCAGGGGCATTATAATGATTATTAAAGATGAAAGGAAGACCGACGAGGGTGATGATACAGACAGAGCATCAAGAATGGTATGTTACAATTTTTTATACGCTACCATTTTTGAAATCATGAAAACAGTACAATGGGCATATAGAATTCTTTAGGCCTAGATATACACTGCAAATTCTTTGGGTTTTTTCCAGTTTTTTTTTTCTTCACTGCTATGGTTTGGTTTCACTACGCTACGCTAAGTTTTTACAGCCACGCTACGATACGCTAAGTTTGCATCGTTGCAAATAAAACCTTTGGTGACACTATCTGTATACTTGGCCTTGTTCTATTTTGACGCAAGAGTTAAGACAGAATACCATACAGATTAGAATCATAACCAGTCTCAACCAGAATATTTTGTTTTCCCTCAACCAGAATAGTCCTTTTTTTTTCTTTTTTCCATTTCGTTTCTTTTTTTTTTTTTCTCAGTTGGTTCACCTCAGACTTTTTTTTTGGGGGGGAGGGGGGAGTGTTGAACGGGTGCCCTTTTCATAAGCTTTTATCAATGGTTATCCGTACATCAGGCATATACAATGAATGAACTGTTATATCTCAAAAATGTTTTCCTAATTTTGATTTCAGTACCTTTTCTAAAATTTACTAATGATCATTTTTGTAATCAAAATAACATGGTTAGCATGTTTAATACATTTCATTGAAAGTCTTTGAGGATTGTATCCCAACAGTACTTCTGTCTCTGACAAAGTCACCTTGCGGTTTGTTTGTATCTAACTATAGTTTATGCAGTGCGTCCAAATTTTTGTAACCTTTGATCAGTGAAAAAAGAAATGTTCAATATAGTCAATTACGTTGCAGTATTTACAGTTTTTAGTATCCCTTAGTCCCATCTTATTAAAAAGTATATTTATAGGATATATATTGTGCAGAATTTTTTCAGTGTAATAATTGTACTTTCTTCTTTTGTGGATTCACTTGCTATTGCCCAATGTGACCCGGTCAGTGAGAGATCGTATTTTCTCAACAAAAAATTAACGGAACATGGTTGTGTTGTTCCAGCCTCGGATAGCTAGAGTCTCAGTTTACGAGCAGAAAGGAGAGTGGGGTGGACGGACAAAAATTCTTGTGAATGAAAAAAAAATAATTATAAGCGTTTGACAAACGCTGGGGAACTCTCCTCTCAGAAAGTGACTTTTCTTTCCTAGAAAAACAAAATTGCATTGCGAGATTTTATTTTCAATTATGTCTTCATTTTGGTTGTCTTTGTGTCTGCATGACTTTCTGGATATCGTTTTTCTTTTCTTGCTTTTAGGAGAGGGCCTAAAATGATCTTTATTTGCTGAAATGAATGTCATTTGCCCCTCCTTTCCTTGATTGCTCACTGTATGGGGCCTGAAAATTTTGTATAATACTTATTGTTCCACATTTCTGCTCCCGATTTTTATTTGTTCACGTACCCACTTATTGTATGTCTACAGGCCGGAGGCCTAATTCCTTTTGACTGAATAAATTTCTTGTTCTTGTTCTTGTTCTTGCTTTTAGGAGAGGGCCTAAAATGATCTTTAATTTGCTGAAATGCGGTAGCTGCCGGGGGGCTTTGCCCCACTCCCACTTCCCGGTCCTCCTAACAGGGTGTTGCCCCAGGACCAGACTGGGGCCTGGGCGGCCCCTGGGCCCCGGCCAATTTTTAGAGGTTTTGAGTGTGAGTTGTTCCCCAGCCTGGTTTGTACCACGCAGCCATGAAGCGCAGTGCACATTGCGCTGTATTCAAACACCCGTGATGGCGAGCGGCCTACTCTATCACACAGGCGCTCAAAAGTTAATAATTTCGCTTTTGTTTACAATATTACTTACAAAGAAGATATTTGCTTTCAGCCAATCTTTAAAATATAAACATATATTTTTATACTTAATACAATCATTATTCCAAAGACAGCAATTTTTAATTACAATGTTTTGCCAACGTAATCTTAGTTGTTTAGCCAGGTGATCAACACATTCTTCCAGAACAAAAAAACATGACATATTCCAACAAAAATTTTAAAAGAAGCATCTGAAATGAAGCATATGTATTATCAGCACCAAGTTTGTAGTAACTCCAGGTCCCACAAAAGTAGAAATGATGCTTGCATTTCATTTATATCAATCAAATTAAGGCCTCCATTTTCAAGTGTGTTACATACAACAGTTCTTTTAACCTTTTCAAATGCACGGGTATTTGAATATTTTTTATTCTTATCCAATCTTATCCTACCCATAACTCGGAAGTCGTTGAGGCACCACAGATGATTGTTTAACCAGTGTACTCCATCTTTCTCTGTCCTCAGCAGCCCTCATGGCTTCACTCAGTGTCAAACCAGTCCATTCTCGAATGTCTTCCCACCGCTTTTTCTGTCTCCATCTTCTTCTGCCTACTTGTACTGTGCCTTGCAGGATGGTCTTTGCAAGAGCTGATGATCTGGTGACGTGGCCATACCATCGGAGTTTTTTCACCACTGTGAGCATGTCATGTGTTGTTCAATGGCTTGTGTGATGGTCTGTCGAACTTCGTTGTTGGTGATATGCTGGATATGCCCAGGAGTCTTCTGTAGCTCCTCATCTCTGTGCTTTGTATTCTTCGTTGTAGATCTGCTGTGAGAGTCCATGTTTTGCAAGCGTATAGGCAGATGGAGATGACAAGGGAGCGCACCAGCCTTACATTGGAATGTAGGCTGTTGGTCATTCCAATGGCATTGCACTATGACTATGTCCTTTCTCGGAACTTGGTCAAGAACAGCCTGTAGATGGTCATAGAAATCCTCGACTTCGTTGTCGTCATATCCCGATGATGGGACATAGGCCTGGATAATGGGGATGTTGAAAGTGGCTGCCCTCAGACGGGTGGTTATGAGTCTACTGGAGACTGGACGGCAACCCATGACAGTGGCCAGAATGTCTTTGTGGACCAAGAATCCAACGCCGTGTTCGCACCTGTCGTCTCTCTCGCTAAAATAAAGCTTGTGGCCTTTGTCGGTCATTGTTTCGCCTATACCTTTCCAGCGCAGTTCGCTGTTACCTAAAATGTTTCATCGATAGTGGTCCAGCTCTCTTGCCAACTCTTCTAATTTGCCACTAATATTCAAATTTCTCTGGGACCAAGATACAATTAAACTTTGTATATTGTAAATCCGTTTTTCCCAGTTTCCTTCTATAGATGATGCAGGAACAGTGTTGCAAAAGTAAATGCCTAAAATTTTCGTCTGTGTTTTCCAAGAGAGAGTAAAGGGTTTTTCATCAGAGGACAGGTAGGATCCTAGCGTGTGACCGCTTTTAATCTCCCACCACACAGGTGGTTACATTTTGTCTTCGGCTAAAACTTAACTTATTTATATTGTATTTCTTTTGGTTCCAGGAGCATCATGATAATCTGTCCACAACTGGCACCAGTGGCTTTAACAGTGAAAGCGACTCCCTATTTTCAAGTGATGGAGAAGAAGACTGCCCTGATGACAGTGACAATGATCCAAACTTTGTTCCTCCAACTGACACAGACTCTGATACAAGCTCCAAACATGATGCTGTTCAAGTGACACAAGTTCCAGAAAGTGACGAAAGTGAAGAGTCTGTTACTTTCTCTGCTTTGAGTCAAAAACAAGACCCAGTCGCCACTTTGCCTGCACAATCCTCCCAGGACGGAGAACCTTCAATTACAGTTCAGTCACAATCTGCCCAAGACAGAGAGCCTTCAATTACAGTTCAGTCAACAACCGACAAGAAATGTTGGTACTGTGTCTTCTGTGGACGCGCCCAGAAACGCTTGCCAAGGCATTTGCTTACCCAACATGCTGATGAAGAAAGTGTGACGGAGTTTGCTTCATGCAGAGATGAAAAACAGAAGTGTGCTTTGTTATCAAAAATGAGAAATCTTGGAAACCACCTCCATAATGTGGAGGTATTAAAGAATGGCAAGGGTGTCATGATTGTATCACACAGACCTACAAAGTGTAAAGATGATCAAAAGGAAAGTTACGTTCCTTGTCCTTATTGTTACGGATATTTTCTGAAGGTTTTCTTGTACAGACACGCTTGTTCTTTTGCCACTGTTGGTGATAAGGTCAGGGGAGGAAGAGTCAGGAAGGGTCAGTGTCTTCTCCCAAACCAGACAAAAAGCACTCGGTTTTCAGAGTTCCAGAGTTCCTTTAGAAAAGATGTTGTGTCCACTCTTGCCAAAACAGACCATTTGATTGCAAAATATGGGGAAGTTGAGTTTGACAAAAATGGTCACGACCCAGATATGCACAACTACATCAGAACAAAGGTCAGAACTGTTGCCAAAGTGCTGCTCGAAGTTAGGAAAGTTGTTGGCAGTCCTGTGTCTTTAACTGACTGTATCTCGCCTGACAAGTATGATGCATTGGTTGAGGCAACAAAGCGACTTGCTGGTTACAATGGCGACTCGCAGGAATTTGACACACCGTCTTTCGCCAAAAACTGTGGTATGTACTTCAAAAAGTGTGCCTTAATCCATCAATCAGTCTGTTTGCAAAACCTTGACAGTGTGGGAGAGCAAAAAGCATTGCAAATGATCAAACTCATTGAGTTGACCTGGAATCAGCGGATATCCCACCATGCGCTGAGAACTCTCAAAAAAAGGAAGATGAATTCACCATGCCTGTTGCCTGTGACATCTGATATTGTTCTTCTGTCAAGCCATCTCCAGGAAAAGGCAAAAAGGTGTGCTGATTTGCTAGAATCGGACACACTATCAGCTGACAGTGACACTGTGGAAAACTCTGAACAGCGTCACGCTGACACAAATCATGATGTTCAACAGGAGACGCCAAGGTGAAGTGTCAAAAATGAAAGTAGCCCATTTCACACAGCACTCTGAAACCTGCTCTCATGACGATGAGATTGAAAGAAACGTTTTCTCAAAACTCGAGCTAAAACTTAGTCGATGCTTGACAAGAATAGAGATCCCTGGGAAAAAAGGGAGAACTGTTCCAATTTTGTTGACATCTGCAATGAAGGGTTCATTGAAAACCCTTGTATTCACAAGAGACAAGGTGGGCATTAACCCTGACAACACGTTTCTGTTTCCAAGACAAGGCGGCGGTTCACTTGGACATATCAGAGGCAGTGACTGCCTTAGGGATGAAGTGGCAGAGTGTGGTGTGAAACATCCAGAAATCATCACATCAACCAAGCTGAGGAAACAAATTGCCACTATATCCCAAGTGGTCAATCTAAAAGATCATGAACTGGATGTTCTGGTGATTTTATGGGCCATGACATAAGGATCCACAGGGAATTCTATCGCCTCCCACAGCAGACGTACCAAGCTGCAAAGGTGTCAAAGTTGCTGCTGGCACTGGAAAAAGGCAACCTCGCAACCATTCGTGGGAAGACTCTGGATGAAATTACAGTTTCTGCTGCTGATAGTAAGTGATTAAACTCAATAACTTTCTATAGGCCTTTAAAAAAAATTCTATTGCCACTGGCATTTTTTTGTGGGGTGGGGGGAGGGGTTGGGGGTGGGTGTCATGCTTCCCTTCATTATGTTGGAGATGCTTCGAGCGGTAAATAAGAGTGTTGGTCCGGATGGGGTCTACTATTTAATGGTCAAACGTGCTCCACTTTCTTTTAAAAGTATCCCTTTAAATCATTTTAAGAAATGTTTTTGGCCGGCGTCAAGCCATTGTGGTACCCATTTTAAAACAAAACAAACCTCGGAAATTCATCGACAATTATCGCCCAGTTGCATTAACAACTCACACCTGTAAACTCTTGCTTGCATTTTGTTATAGTTTCACAAAACACATATTTGAAAACACAAAGTTTAAAAAAAATTGGGCTGCCACTACCTACAGTTAACAGTGTTAGCAGTAAGTAAGTACCAAGTATTTTCATTTTCATTGCTTTCTTCATGTCAGGATGGTATTTTTTAATCACAGTTTTGGATGAAGAGGGTGATGAAGAAGAAGAAGAGGACGTTGTTTGCGAGGAAACGGCACCTCTCTCAACAATCCGCCAGCAGCCAGCTGAAAAGACCTGCAAGGAAACGGTACCTCTCTCACTAATCCACCAGCAGCCAGCTGAAAAGGCCTGCAAGGAAACGGCACCTCTCTCAACAATTCGTCAGCATCCAGCTGAAAGGTCTTCCAATTGTGCAAGTCAGTAAATTGTTAGTTGTTTTGTGTCACTGATACTGATAGATTAATGAAAAAGTTGAGTTGAATTGAAAGACAATATGGGAATGAGACCTGACTACCTTCTGTTTTGGCGGAAAATTCTTCCACAATTCAAAGCTTTCTTCTGCTCTTCTGCCTCTGAATAATTTCTTCCGCCTAAAACAATCAATAATCTTCCGTTTTCCTAAACCAGTATCACGTATGCTTCATTCCAATACTGGTTGAGAGGAAGTTTAGTTCGACAGGGAGACAGCTACTCGGCACTCTTTTGTAATTAAAAAAAAACAGTAATGGCTATTAGCATGTAAACACTTTTGCTGTGTGTACAAAGAATGACTCCTTTGCAGTATGCCAAAAAGATAGAAGTTATGGAGAAAGATTATTAAAACTCCTGCAAGACATAAATATTATGCTACAGTAATTTGTGCCGCTAAAGGTCTAAGGACTTGTTTTCAATCTGTTTTCATTATTAAGTTTGCTATATGGAAAAAAAATTAAACTACAATATTTATAACTGGCTAAGTCTCAGCTTCTCTAGACTTAAACTCAAAAAGTTGCAAATAGCCACTGGCTTGGTCAGCCACTCATATTCAAGTTCAACTGTCGTTATATATTTGTGGACCTCCTGTGTCTTTCATGTTTTTTCCATTTATATCATATCTAAACAAATCAAGAGGAGCACAACATAATTGCCCAAGTTCTTTTTCTTCTGAAAATAGAGAAAATTGCTGATAAAATGTGATGCCAGTTCTTTCGGTTTCATGTGTCTCTGTCGAAATAAGTCACTTGCTATGTATGGAGTGATGGTGAGACACATTTTAAACTCATAATTGGGTAAAGGGGACAGTTATGTGATATTGTTGGATATACTCGTATATCAGCGATATAGTCAATGTTGCATAATTGACATAATTCACAACTGTCTCTTTTTGTATTTTCATAAGTGATAGGGAAAAAAACCTTGAGACTCGATCACTGAAACTGTTAATGTGAATCTGTTTTTATATCTCTGAGATAGGCAATGCTGTTGTGTGGCTGAAGCAATGTTTATTTGTTCTTTGTACAGGGGCTGTTGATGGTGACCAGTGTTTCTGATAAGCAACCGTGTTCATCTTCTCCAACCAAAACCAAAAGTAAGTGACTTGACTAACACCTTTCACATATGGGATTGGCACAGGTAATGGAAGAGTTGATGGAAGAAGTAATGTGTTTTTTGAAAAAGGGCATTTATTTTGCTGGATACTTGTGATCTTTAACTCTTTTTGTGCCACAGAATTCTCTATGAAAAAATAGTGAAAAACTTAGCCAATCATTTGTTTTTTTCTTTGTCCAGGAACTGCCGATTGTGGTGTTGTTGACGACAGTGATTGTGATGGGCAACCGTGTTCGTCGTCTCATCCAAAAAGTAAGTTACATTCAACTAAATTATAACACTAGTAAAGTAGCATAGATTTAAAAATAGTATATTTTCGCTGGTAAGTGTTGATTTTAAAAATTGTGCATCAATCTTAAGCATGCATTTTATGGGATTAGCCTGATTTGTCACAGGCACCACTTGCCACAGGCCCAACTTGTCACAGGTATTTGTAGAAAGACGATCACGTGTTGGTTTGGGTTTTATCTGTCATCTTCGCCTATCATTATATGGGATGTGGGATTGTGACACAAGTGTATCGGTCACACCCGACTGGTTTTTATGTCACTCAGACATTTGAGTTAAAAAACGGTCATAATCCAACGTTAGGCGCCAAAATGAGACACTGCATGTGTAAAATGTTGCAGTGACCACAACCATGTTTCTTACATTCGAACAGAAGACATTAATATTTCTGAAGACAAACATGTTCCCGCCAAAATTGTCCTAACTTTACACACAACTTTGTGGTGACCATGTGTGTAAACTTTGTGCTAACATCAAACACAGAACAGAAAGCAGGCTCAGTGGGTTAGTTCCTAAACAACACCCAGATCATGCAGTTTGTTATCAAGGTTGCTTAGCTGTTTGGGTTTTTTCGAGTGTATTAAACATTTGTGTTGCTTTTTTCAGGGAGGAAGACAAGAGCAAACACAGCACGAAAGTCGTTCGGAGGAGAGAAACGCTGTGGATCAGCATTTTGCTAAATTCTTTCTAAACTGCAAGTTACCAGGGAAAGCTGAAATTGAGGCTGCACAAGAACAGAGCAGAGTACTTGCAAATCGCAAATGGAAAAATATTAAAGACTTCATCAGAAACAATCTGAAGTAAACTGCTTAGATTTTGTCCAGTGCAAAATTCCATTACTGGGACTTCCTATGATATTATTATTTAGCAATGTAGGCATTTTTTTGGTATGTTTTGTTGATATTTTATTACGTTGTTAATCTTATATTTTGTTTTTGTAAACGGAGGTTCGATAAATTAGAGTGTAGCCTCATCGTCCCCTGCGTGGGATGCCTTTATTATAAATTATCGGCTGGTGGAGTGCCTTCGGTTTTAACACTAGGGTTTGTTTTGACAGATCTTTTATATGGATCAGGAGTGAGTCCTCTTTTAACCAAATTCTGGTCTAGATTTTGTGGTCCTGATTCGACCCTTTGCAGTGCGCTGGACCCTGTAAGCAAGAAATAACTACTTAACTATATAAATTTACAAACAACTGATTTAAAAAAGAACGCTTTTAGTGAATCCTTAGAGGTTTTTTGATTTTCAAATAAAATGATAGAAGTAAGGTACTACGTACACATTTCTCTTATTTTTCCGGTCACTTCCATGTTTTCGACGCCCCCACTTACATAGACAGAACGTACTGTTTCCACCCAAAATCTTTTTTTTTGAAAGATACGATGCTTACTTCTTCAGGAAATCGAACACTATCTGTGCAGAACTAGATAGAACGAAAACCAAACTCATTTTATTAGCAATTTATTCTCTCTGCAGAGAAAATTACCTGTCTTGTTACATTTTGCAGCATATATTAACTACAATAACAGTCAGTAGTCAATAAAACATGTGTGAAGTCATGCAAAATCATAAAACTACTCGTAATGCTTACAAAAAATCCCGCGTGTTCAAAGATGCTGTTTACTCTGCTGTTCCATGGCGGGAGAGAGGGGCGGAAGTGAAGTGACCTCAGGATCTCAGAACGTAATCACATCCTGTGAATCCGGAGACTACAAAATCTGTGTAATCATGCGCAAACAACATGGTACTGATCCATGCAAGTTAACCATTTATGTAGTTTGGTTTTAGAAAGCGTTTATTGGGTCTTAGCGTTTATTCTATTTTGACATTGCACCATGAGCTGCATATTTATTTGTGTTAAACTTAGGTTTGCAGATTTAACAATTTGTTCGGAATTTGTGATCTAGCACTTTTGTTAGTGCCATTGGGGTTTTTCTGTGCGAGACATGTTTCCTTACAAAGGATAAGATGTTTAGTTTGGTTTTTTCTATCCAAGTAAATTTTTTCAGCTACAACAGTTTTGTTCTCTTTTACGCATGGTCATTTAGTTGTACGTGTTAGATTTTGTACAGTGCATAGTTCACACTAGGGATTGTGTGGCGGTTGCTGCCGGTAAGCAACACTTGTTGACGTCACGGCGCAGAAAGACCTTTTTGACAAAAGGCAAGTTTCTGTCAAATTCATGCAGTGTAAGCACTGCAGACTAGTAGTATTGACGTCTACAGTCTCTGGCGCATACATATTTTTCTTAATGTACCTGTTTAGCTGTGGTAGCTGATTGTTTGTGTGGGTATGCCATCGCCGAAAGTATCGCCCTACTGTCACAGTGTGTTGATCTACCGTCTCAACAACAATTGGCTAACAAACAGGTAAACAAACCAAATGGAAATGACAAATGGATATATTGAAAAGTACGTATGCGCCAGGGACTGTAGACGCCAACACTACGAGTCTGCAGGGCTTGTAAGTGTCGACAGTGCTTGAATTTGAAAGAAACTTGACTTATGTTGAAAAGGCTTCGCATATTGTGTTGCATATTGGGAGCAACCATGAGGTGGGGAGGAGAGGAGGGAGGGGAAGATTTTTTTAAATTTAATTTTAATTTTATTTTAAGATCCTGTTATATTCAAAATGTTGGATAGATAGTTGAGTTGTGCGATGTTTTTCAGTTTGCACAGTTCAGGTTTATCTCCCCTGTTCCCTCCATTACCCAGTTCTCGTGGTTAGGAATTTTGGTTGTTTCTTCACTAAAGCCTCTTAGTCTCAGTCTGACCACTTGTTTCATCAAAATTTAGAACGACTGTTTTCCGTGATCAGTATTTTTGACGTGATTTGAGACATAGACATTTTATGTGATTTCAGACATCAGACATGGGAATTATAGAAGAATGAAAGGAAAATGTTTACCTTTTATCATATACCTTTGTTAAACATTGTGTTAATTACAAATTTTAAAAATGTGTTCTATCTTTAACAAGAACACATTTAAAACACAATAGCAGATAAGGATCATCTTCTCTTTCGCACTGATTTTTTTAATAAAAGGGTACATATATGTAGTATAGTACCCTTCATTATTGGTTCATAGCAGGCACCTAGCAATCCCCCGTTTTAACAAACTGTAGTTTATTGATGATGCTCCAGAGAGTTCCGCTCACAAGCACCTATCTCATCTAACTGTTGTTTATTGATGCGTCACCTAAAGATTGCAACCACTTCCCTTGTGCAATCCTTCCTCACCTCCTGTAACTTTTCATAGAAAGACGTGATGTTTATGTCTGTGGTTCCCGCTTAGATAATATAGATTAGATTATATGCACACCAATAATGGAACTAATTTTGCAGCATGAACCAAAGATGGTAGCAGCATTAACAAAAAGTCAATCACACTGACAGATTATCTAAGGAATGTTTCCTCCTGACCTTCGACTTCCTTTTTTTTCTTCTGCAAGCAACTAATGGTGGATGTGTGGCATCTGTTAATAAATCCTGAGCACAGGGATTGCTTAAGTCATTAAAAGTCACACATGATGGACAGCAGATTTTGTTGCTATGTGTGCCTAGGGGAGATAATAGTTATGAACTTTTCAAGGGAATAAAAGTTGATTATGGATGTTTTACTTTATATCTTGTGTGTGTTTGGATGACGCGGGCTCTCTCTCTCTCTCTCTCTCTCTCTCTCTCACTTTCTCTCTCTCTCTCTCTCTCTCTCTCTCTCTCTCTCTCTCTCTCTCTCTCTCTCTCTCTCTCTCTCTCTCTCCCTCTTTCTTTTTTTCTTTCTTTTTTTTCTTTCTTTTTCTCTCTTTCGCACTCTTTCTCTCCCATTACACCTCTCAGATAATTCTGTTGAATGTTAGCTGATGATATGACATTGCACAATCAGGGGAGGAACATAGGTGAAATTCAGCAATCTCTACAAGGTGCCTTTAATAATGTTGCTGATTGGTGCAGGTTAAATCATATGTCACTGAATCCATCTAAATCAAAAGCCATGTTAATAACTAGACAAACGCATCAGCAGGCTCTGCTTTCTCTTGATTTTGTCGTGAATGTAAATAATATTAAACAGTTTGAAAGTCATAAACTTTTAGGCGTCCTCGTAGACAACAAACTCAGTTGGCATTCACATATCCAAAATCTTTGTAAAACTCTCTCAACAAAATTAATTATGTTGTCTAAGCTTCAATCTATCATAACTGCAGATGCTAAAAAGCATTTTTATAATGATTTTAACACGTCACTTTGATTATTGCCGATGTTGCAGGATTTCCGACAAATTCTGGTCTGTGAGATAAAATGCATGCTTTTTACTTTTCAGTGCTTTGTGTTATGCTGCTGGAACATATCTTCTGTAAGAGTTGCACAGCATTTGGATGTGAAATGTGTCCGTGATTTTCTCGCCAACTAGATTCAGTCGGAAATCTTGAAACATCCACAGTGATCAAAATGTGTTACATGACAAATAATAAGGTTCAAATTAATAAAGATACAATACAATACAATACAACTTTATTCATCTCAAACTGAGCAATTACAATGGCAGGATCAGCGCGACATAGCAGAATACACAAGAATTAAAAATAATATTACATACACATGCGAAGTAATCCAATTATTAAATAATTTTAAAAAAATTAACAGATAAATAACAAAATATACGGTTAAATACATACAATAAACTAGAGGTGAATGTGATAAAAGTAAACTGCCCCAAAATGTCCCAGATAATAGTTTCTCCGCAGAAAGATACAATACATTACAACACAATACAATTTCATTCATCTTAAGGCTGAGCATACCCACTGGCAGGTTAAAAAAATTTACGTTTCAACAATACAATACTATACAACACAACACAACACAATACCACACAACTTTATTCATCTCAAACTGAGCAATTACAATTACAAAGGCAGCATTGGCGCAAAAATAACCAATAAGAATAATAATACAAATTAAAAATGACCTTACGTACACACAGAGAGTACTCCCAATCAAAAAAATAAATGTGCTGTTAAATGCATAAGTAAACTAAAATATCAACTATAAAAACAAATATTACAAATAATAGTTTCTACCAGCAAAAATCTCACTCTCTCTGGAATTATACCCACTCACCCACTCACACAGCAAACAGCAGCTTATATCTATAGTCTATAGTGACACAGAATCAATGAAATCAATCGTAAGAAACAATCCATTGTATTACATTGTATAAACGTTGAGAATGCGGACAACAGAGGGTGCAAATGAGTTTGAATATCTTTTAGTTTTCGAAATGGGTTGAGCAAAACGACGTTTTGAAGGCAGAAGTACAAACTCATCGGCTAAAATAAAAAGAAACCGGGGGGGGGGGGGGGGCAGGGGGGGGCAGGGGGGAAACGGGGAGATATCAGAGGGGGTGGGTATTGTGAGGTATCAAGGGGGATATGGGGAGGTATCATCGTCCAAATGAAACTCACTCACAACAGTTGTCTCTCTGTCTACATTTTAAACAGCAACCTGTGTACCCTGCCTTGCCAGGGTACAAAAACCACTAGTTCTTAATAATTTTAAATCACAGCCATTAGAGATCTGACCATAATAGCAGATCGCTTCTCTCGCTCACTTTTACTCTTCAAAGTCTTCAGTTTGCTTGCATTGCACTATACAGTGTATATAAGCAATCCAATGTGTACATAATGTGGCATTCAGACATAAACATTGAAACCACAGTGATGCACCAACGCACAACAGAATCAATAATAATAATAATGATCTAACCTAATAATAATACATAAACTCTTCACTTGGCAACACCTTACATGTTTGCAATGCTGGCTTCTGTTCTGTTTGAATGTAGAAAGTGGTTGGATGGTCAACAGAAATTTAACACATGTGGTCACCACAATTAGTTGTGTGTAAAGTCGGGACAATTTGGGCGGGAACGTGAATGTCAGGAGAAATTTAACACATGTGGTCACCACAATTAGTTGTGTTTAAAGTCGGGACAATTTGGGCGGGAACGCGAATGTCGGTAGAAATTTAACACATGTGGTCACCACAATTAGTTGTGTGTAAAGTCGGGACAATTTGGGCGGGAACGCGAATGTCGGCAGAAATTTAACACATGTGGTCACCACAATTTGTTGTGTGTAAAGTCGGGACAATTTGGGCGGGAAAGTGAATGTCGGCAGAAATTTCGATGTCATGTGTTCGTGTGTAAAAAGTTTGTGTGTGGTCACCACAACGTTTATACACGTGTGGTCTCCACAGAGCACGTAAAGTCTAGTTTTGCTTTTTTTGAGCTATCGAATATTCCACCACAAAATAAGCTTCAGCAAAGAAAAAGAAGTAAAACTGTAGTTTTCTGTACCTCTAACTTCAAAAATGAAGGAGTCGGCACAACGGTGGAAAAAACTACGCGTCAGCAGATCAACCAAAAGACAAAGATGTGTGTGTGTGTGTGTGTGTGTGTGTGTTGTGGTTTGTTCCGGTTCTGATGATAGTAAGCTTACGAACGAGCAGAAGAAAACTACAAGAACGTCCAGTTAGGGAGGCACGGTGGCCTAATGGTAGAGCTTTGGCTTGCGGATCTGAAGGTCCCGGGTTCGAGCCCAGGCCGGGGCATTGTGTTGTGTCCTTGGGAAAGACACTTTACTCCCGTTTTCGATCTCCTTCGGATGAGAGTATAAACCGAGGTCTAGTCTGTGCCGCATACATTCCATCATAACGGACTTTAAAGATCCTGACGCTCATGTCCTAGACGGGTGAGTGCCGGTGACAAGAACACACCCAGCATGCACCTCGGTCCTTCTCCCCCATCCCAGGCTGCCCAGGATTGTGCTCAGTTGTCCGGGCGTCAGACCATGCGCCCAAAGGCTGCGGGTGGGCGTCTCGGGCGGCTTGAGTTAGATCCTGTATTGGCCAGCGCCTTGAGTAGCTCTTGAGCTGGAAAAGCGCTATATAAGAACGATTAAATAATAAATAAATAAATAATAAATAATTAGACAAAACGCAATAACAAAACTTAGCGCGCCAGTCTCTAAATCATGTTCAGGGGACAACGTCATTTCTTTCAGCATGATGATGATGATGATGATGATGATGATGATGATGATGATGATGATGATGATGATGATGATGAAAATGATGACGATACCATGGGCAACGACTACAGGATATCGAGGCTTTCAGAAGCAAGAAAGGATGAATTCGTGTATTTCACACACCTTCTAGGCTACGACAACCACACATCAACAACTACAGCAGCAGTAACAACAACAGCAATAGCAATAATCACAACAACAATAATCACAACAACAACAACAACAACTACTACAGCAACAATCTACTTTCTTTCACACAAGCACGCACGTGCACACTTATACACAAGCTTGAATTCTTGAACGTAGGCTTATTCAAAGATAAACTCTCTCTCTCTCTCTCTCTCTCTCTCTCTCTCTCTCTCTCTCTCTCTCTCTCTCTCTCTCTCTCTCTTTCCCTCTCTATACCATCCCACCCCCACCTCACCCTACAGACACGCAAACAACACATAAACAAACACAAAAAAAAAAACACACACACACACACGCAACAAAAACATCTGGCAACGACAACGACGACAATATAGACGACGAAAACAATGAAGGTGATTTCCAATCTTACCTGTCGTCGTTGTGGTACCCGTCCCCTAAGATCAGGTCCCGGAACCGATACCGGGGAGGTAAGGGAGGGACCTCAAAAAACCCTGATTCCGTCTCCATAGTGATCCTCCCACAACCAAGGTCAAAGATCACAGTGCATTAAAGCTATAAATAGCCTTTCCAAGTTCACCATTCACTATAAATAACTTCGGAACGTCAGTGACTTCATGACGTCAGTGTAACAGATTAAATGCCACCAATAATCAGGAATGTTTAGCAATCGGCTGGGATGAACCGTTCCAGTCAATGGAATTTATATAATCACAGGAATAGAAATTGTCACTGTTCATGTAACTATCCTGCATGCATCACAAATAAAACCCAACTTTGACACAATTTTGAATTTTAAAAACAAATGTGGGTTTCAATAATAGCCATGTGATCCCTTTATGTCAACGGTGTCGATGACTTGGTCTTTCTTGTTCTGTCGCATACCCACAAACCTGGGCAAGTTTAAATCCATATGTCAAAGTCCGTTTTTTGCAAAGCGCACATATTCAAATCACAAAGAACGCTCAGGGCTAAGTGAAAACAACACCATGAGGATTTTAGGCAGCCACAATCCCCATGATCACTGTGATTTTTAAGACAACGACAGATAATTATGTAAAACGGTCATCATAAAGTTCACACACGTATGTTGTCGCAGCATGGGTTTCATGTAGACAATTAAAAAATAAAGTATCACAATTTCACCGTGTGCTCTCGCACGCTTCTCCAAAAAAGCCTGAAGGCAATTTATTTTTTGACAGATTCTGTCCTCTGCAGAGAAATTGTCCACACAAAACTAGCCTGGATCGGGCAAAACGTTCGCCATAGTTGACAGCGGTCCGTCTGATCTGAAGTTCCTGTAGAAAACAGTAAGAGTTGCTGTTGTTGTTGTTGTTGTTGTTGTTGTTGTTGTTGTTGTTGTTGTTGTGGCTGTTGTTGATAAGGATAATGTTGTGGTTGAATTTATCATTATTAATTAGTACATATAGGTGTTAGATTCACGCGCTATTTTAAACTGTGCCTGTAATATATACATACATTAACAATTAAAACTAAATACATAAATATTCGTCAGCCATGAGTGTGAAATACAGTCGTTTTCTGTTAACGAAAACAGTACGGCAGACGCAAGTGGAGAATGGACAACACAAGATTGAAATGAACGTTGTAAACTGTTACAAAACGCTTTCTGTTTTCGCACCCATTCTTTAAACCACTACGCAAGGAACGCCTTGGATTAAATAATAGAAGTGCAGGCCTTAATAGAAACGAAATGTTATGGTCCATGAAGTAATCAACACCTTGAGGACTGGCATCAATGGAAAGAAGAAGGAGATTTCAGTTCCGTGGTTTTGATGAACGTCTATTCCTGTATTATAATGACTTCAATTCAATTCAATAAATCTGTATTACTTCATCAAGGATCAACGGCAAATAATAATTTTAAAAGCCCGTAACAGCATATACATACCCCTTTTTGCGATACCATTTTCTCATACCAACACACACATACATACATACATACATACATACATACATACATACATACATACATACATACATACATACATACATACATACATACATACACACGCACGCAAACACACACACACGCACACACCTATACGTGCTATTCTATATTTTTTCAGCATTTTTTTTTAAAAGTCCGTACTGTAGATAATGTTAGCTATTTTGTGTATTTTACTAACGAGCTATACTAACTAAACGTATGTACGCGGCAATATAATATGCTGCATAATTATTTCCTTAAGAGATCAGGATTTTGTAACTTCATTCATTTTTGGAAGCCCACTGGTAATTAGTAATCCAACTTCAAATCATACGATGTGCTGTAATTGTGATTGCTGGAACTAGTTTTGGCAATGAATTCTCTTTCAAAATATTAGTGTCCATCCCATTTCCGTGGCCAAACAGCCGAATTGTGGATACTTTTTTTTTCGCTTGCAGGTGTTGTGTTTCTCCTGAGGACTTCATTCAAGCGTCTTTTTATGTTTTGGAAAATCAGTCACTTTTGTTAGCAAGCCCAGTTGATACTATGGAATGGAAATAACTGCCGAGAAGACCAAAATGATGACCAACAACATTAAAGGCATCAACATGGACATCAACGTCCAAGGCCAATCCCTCAACACAGTGCATAGCTTCGAATATTTAGGAGCCATTGTATCAGACAATGTGTCCCGACAGAACGTCCTCTCCAGGATCGCACAAACAACTGCTGCCCTGACAAGGTTGAAGCCCATTTGGAAAGACAGGACCATCAGTCTACATTCCAAGGGAAGGCTGCTGCGCTCCCTTTTCATCTCCATCTTCCTATATGCTTGCGAAACATCGACCTTCGCAGCAGATCTACAACGAAGAATACAAAGCATAGAGATGAGGTGCTACAGAAAACTTCTGGGCATTTCCTATACCCAGCACATCACCAACAACGAAGTTCCACAGACCATCACACGAGCCACTGGACAACACGATGACATGCTCACAGTGGTGACGAAACTTCGATGGTATGGCCAAATCACCAGAGCATCAGACCTTGCAAAAACCATCTGCAAGGCATGGTGCAAGGATGCAGAAGAAGATGGAGACACAAAAATAGGTGGGTAGACAACATTGAAGAATGGACTGGCTTGACACTGAGCGAAGCCATGAGGGTTGCTGAGAACAGACTGAGAAAGATGGAGTACGCTGGTTAAGCGATCGTCTGTGATGCCTCAACGACCTTTGAACCCCTTGGGGTCATGAGCAATCTTGCCACTGTAGATTGTTCAAACCTATAAAGGGAAAAGTGAAAGCCACAGTTGAAAACCTGTCTTTCCTTTGTAGGCAAGACAAATTCACTGCGGCAACAGTACCCCCGTTGGAGTGCCGGGGGTTTTCAGTATAAATAGTATCCCCACTTTATGGAAATTTAGTGCTTTAAATTCCCACTGTCGCTGTCTTCCTCATTTACTCTTTCCCATTCCTGCTCTGTCCTATCACTCTGCTATACTATCTTCTTCTTCGCTAGATCAATGACCTACCTTTTTTCTTGAAAACTCTTCCTGGACAAGACTCCTTGTTTGTGTATGAGGTCTGTTGGATCAGCTTGGGAGTGTTGGACGCTTTCTGCCGGGTGGTCACTAGGGCTTCCTATGATTGTCCTATCCTATCCTATCCTATCCCATAACCCGAAGGTCGTAGGGGCATCACAGATGATCGTTTAACCAGCATACTCCATCTTTCTCTGTCCTCAGCAGCCCTCATGGCTTCGCTCAGTGTCAAACCAGTCCATTCTCGAATGTTGTCCTCCCACCTCTTTTTCGGTCTCCCCTTCTTCTACCTCCTTGCACTGTGCCTTGCAGAATGGTCTTTGCAAGGCCTGATGATCTGGTGACGTGGCCATACCATCGGAGTTTCCGTTTCTTCACCACTGTGAGCAGGTCATCGTGTTGTCCAATGGCTTGTGTGATGGTCTGTCGGACTTCGTCGTTGGTGATGTGTTGGGTATAGGAAATGCCCAGAAGTCTTCTGTAGCACCTCATCTCCATGCTTTGTATTCTTCGTTGGAGATCTGCTGTGAGGGTCCATGCTTCGCAAGCATATAGGAAGATGGAGATGACCAGAGAGCGCAGCAGTCTTACTTTGGAATGTAGACTGATGGTTCTGTCTTTCCAAATGGGCTTCAACCTTGTCAGGGCAGCAGTTGTTTGTGCGATCCTGGAGAGGACTTCCTGTCGAGACCCATTGTCTGACACAATGGCTCCTAAATATTTGAAGCTGTGCACTGTGTTGAGGGATTGGTCTTGTACTTTGATGTCCGTGTTGATGCCATGATTGTATTAGTTAGCAATATAGGCATTTTATATGTATGTGTTTTGTTGATGATTTATAATGATGTTTGTATTCTATTTTGTTTTTGTAACCGGGGGTTCGCGTAGTTGAGGTCAACCCTCAGCCGTCCCCCGCGTGGGATGTCTTTATTGTAAAGTGACTGGCCGGTGGAGGGCATTCAATTTTTCCACTGGGGTTGTTTCAACAGATCTTTTATGCGGATCGGGGGTTGTCCGGTCCTGATTTGGCTCGGAAGAGCCCGCTGGACCTAAAGCAACAATAAATCAATCAATCAACGACCTTTGAGTTGTGTGATAGGATAAGATAGGATAGTTGATACACTGCCTGAGCTGAGAACACAATAAAATGGCCATCTGTATCTATGGCACAATGATAGTGGTGGTTCACCCGTCCCCTATACGCTTGATGTGTCCGGGGACGTAAATTTTACTTTAAAAAAAAAGGCTCAAATCCACAAATGTAAACATTGGCAGCAGAGAAGGGGAGATAAATCTTTCCTATAATTTCCTATCATCTTCCACTGTTTGGGCGAGACACCTTTATTACACCTTTATTTTTATACACAAATCAGTTGTCTCCCTTTCAGTCATAAGAATAAAGAATTACTGTTTTCTCACGGAAAACTAAAATGTAAACATTATTATACAGCTAAAAAACAAACTCAATCGCATTAGATGTGAAAGAAAAGAAAGAATGCTGTAAACCAAATAGAATTCTATGGAAAAGATATTTATTCTAAATTAAAATAAAAATAAAAACATAAATATAAAAGCTCGATCCCATTTAACGACAAAGCATTGTGGGAAACACAAACATGTACGCTCAATGGATTCACACACTGTCTTGAAAAGTGATATATCATTGTTATGGAAACAAGGAAAAGATACGGACAGACATAGTCCCATTTTTAAACGTAGACAATGCCACTGAAAATCAATTTAAATTAACACACTGCTTTAGGAAAAACAAAAATACTTGGAACATGCTTCAGTAACGATATATAAAGCCTCGAGTTGTTATTAGCACATCATCATATTCATTCACTCTTCAATCTGTTAAAAAAAAAAAAAAACTTAACAATAAGTATGTCACGTCAACAAAATTATAGAAGTTAATATAATGCTAGTCTTGGCTGCTTGGTGGCAGAAACAAACGATGATACTGACTCTTTCTTGAGTTGGCTGGTAGCACAGGCGCTTGTATCTGGACACGCGAGCGCCTATGCCTGTGACGCGTCTCCCTTTGGTTATCTATAATACGATAACCAAAGGGAGGTGACGCATAACCAAAGGGAGGCGCGTCACAGGCATAGGCGCTCGCGTGTCCAGATACAAGCGCCTGTGGCTGGTAGCTAGCTAGCTGCAACTCCTGAGCAAGAATTTTTAGCGAAATTAGACATTAATAGAGTGGCTTTTACTTGGGTGAATATATAACGATGATATGTCCCCTCTCAAATAGTCGTATTATTGTACATATTTCGATTGCAATAGGCCTATAGGATGACACAAGAATAAAGTAAGCGGACAACATAATTCCTTTTTTTTTTTTGGCCATAAACATTGTGCCACTCTAATCTTAATTATGACATAATAATATCAAACGCCAAGTATTTTAAATCTTTCATATTCATTATTTCTCTTAATGCGTACGAATGCAATGAACGATGTTCCTTCCCATGATCCTTTAAGTTGATTTTAATGTGCTCCTAAAAAGAAGATGGCCTTATACTACATCCGCCATATCCTAATTTTAGTTTTAAACATACTATTTACGTCCCATATAACCCCCGTTGGGTTGCCTGGAGTTTCAGTATAAATCGTATCCCCCCTTTCTGGAAATTTAGTGCTTTAAATTCCCACTGTCGCTGTCTTTCTCATTTGTTCTTTCTTATTCCTGCTCTGTTCTATCAATCTGCTATACTATCTTCTTCTTCGCTAGACCAGTCACCTACCTTTTTTTCTTGAAAACCTTTCCGGGACAAGACTCCTTATTTGTGTGTGAGGTCTGTTGGATCAGCTTGGGAATATTGGATGATTTCTGCCAGGTGGTTACTATGGCTTCCTATGATGTTATTATTTAGCAATGTAGGCATTTTATATGTATGTGTTTTATTGATATTTTATAATGATGTTTGTATTCTATTTTGTTTTTTGTAAACGGGGGTTCGATAAATTAGAGTATAGCCTCAGCGTCCCCTGCGTGGGATGTCTTTATTGTAAAGTTTAAGTGACTGGCTGGTGGAGTGCCTTCAGTTTTAACACTAGGGTTGTTTCAGCAAATCTTTTATGCGGATCAGGGGTTGTCTGGTCCTGATTTGGCTCGGAAGAGTCCGCTGGACCTAAAGCAATAATCATGTAATGTATTGTTATGTACGTCCCATATACGCTCAGGTGTATGGGGACTTTTATTTAGCTTACTAACTGAACGGACGATGTATGGAGAATCTTTTCCTCTGCCTTTTTTTTTTCTTAGACCATTTTATTTATTTATTTATTTTTACTTTTACTTGTCTTCACTTTATTAGACCGACTTTCAATGTAACTATGTGAAGTCATGCTTCTTGCTTCCTGCTTATGTGAAAGCACAAGACGACTACGGAGTATCAACAACATATCGAGGAAGTCCAAACTATTTGCTCGTCTTAACGCTATTTGGAGCGGAACCAAGCGATAACTATAGATTCAGCGAAGTCACAGTACGACCATCTTCGAATTGCTTCATGTTTTTGATCTGCTCCCGGAAACTACAATATAGAATGAGCAGAGGTAAAGGTGTTCCCGAGAACCTTTCGGTCGGTTGAGCGAGAGGGACTTCCTTTTTTTAATCAGTAGTGCTTGCTTTTCGCTTGTTTTGGAGCAAAACCACAAGATGATGGGAAAATCACCATTGCTAAAGACCCAAGACAGGTCATGTCAGTCATTGCGCTACGTGTCTTCTTTTGCTGTTTTCAGCAATGGACACACACACACACATACACACACACACATACACACACACACACACACACATGCACACACACACACGCACACACCCATATTTGCAATACATCAGAACTGGGTTTATTTAAGAATGTAGGAATCGGAAAGTGATTTTTTGACGGAAAGAACGCAAACTTCTTCTAGAAATAGAAATGTAAGAATCTAAGTCAAAATTGGCTTCTTTCCGTCTAAAAAGTTGACCTAGTTCGTCTCCTATAGGCGACGAAATAGGTCGAATTTTCTTCAAAATTTCTCCGAAAATTGACTGGATTTTCTCCGTCCCGGATAGAGCACTCCTGTGTACTTAAAACACTCTCATGCACTACAACTGCACTCCCATGTACTAAAAGAGCACTCCCGCGCACTCAGAAAAAAGTGGGTTCCAAGCAAATTAACCCATTTGTTACTAAGAAAGACAAGGTCTGAAACCCATTTGTGCGTTTTTTCACGCACACACACACACACACACACACACAAACACACCCACACACCCACACACACACACACCTACAAACACACACCCCCACAAACACACACACACAAACACACACACACACACCTACATGCACACACACCCACACACCCACACACACACACACACACACACACACACCACTATTCAATGTACGAGTGTAGTTGAAAGTTGGATTGTAGTGTGCACGTGTTTGAAAAAATACAACAACATATTTTGGAAGTCTGTTAAGGCCTCCATATCGCTCTTTCCCAATCTCCCGCCCTGCCCACCCCCCCCCCCTCCACCTCCTTCTCCCTTCTAGTCAAAAGTCACCCAACAATAATTTTATGAATTTTAAATTTTTTTATTTTTTTTAATTTTATTTTATTTTATTAATTTATTATTATTATTATTATTATTATTATTATTATTAGTAGTAGTAGTAGTAGTAGTAGTAGTAGTAGTAGTAGTAGTAGTAGTAGTAGTAGTAGTAGTAGTAGTAGTAGTAGTAGTAGTAGTAGTATTTTATGGACGGTTACTGTCACAACAACATGAAAATGGAAATGTTGGATGCGGTTTTGGCTCGAAATAAGTTACTGATGTCATGATGGTCTGTGTCTGTCACCAAACCGGGACCATGGCAAAGAGCCTATAGTGTACCCTCTTTGACCATGCTACATAGTTTTGCCGTCAGAGAGTAACGAAGGTAGAAGTATTCATTGGAAGATAAACCGCATCTGACCTCTCCCTTCGATCTTTGTACTCTAGGTTAGAATGGCCTCATAGTCACACCGCTATATAATATTGTTGTTCTTATTATATAGCACCTTTATAATAATAATAATAATAATAATAATAATAATAATAATAATAATAATAATAATAATAATAATAATAATAATAATAATAATAATAATAATAATAATAATAATAATAACGGATTTTTATATAGCGGGTACTCCAGCCTATGACCAGACTCACCACGCTTTACATAGTCATTACATATAAATACATGCACTCGATAAAACATCACTTTTGCTACAATACACCAAAGACGGAACAGTAAAGGTACAGACTATTTACAACTGTGTACATAAATTACAAAAAAGACCGAAATAGACTATTTACAACTATGTGCACAAATGACAAAAAAGACAGAAATAGAATAGCAAAAAACCTATTCACAGCTATTTATATGCCCGATTAGGCCCAGGAAGAAAAACAGAAAAAAAAAGAAGAAAAACAGTATAAATATTGACAGCCGTGTATACACTTACGGATCAGACATAGACAAAAGATGAGAGAATGGCAGCGGGTAATACAAATCAATCTGAATAATGCAGTTTTAAGAGATGGGTTTTGAGGGCCTTTTTGAATGCTTGTGTTGATTGTATGTTGCGGATATGGGAGGGAAGGGAATTCCACTGCTAAGTTGCGGAGTAAGCGAACGCACGTTGGCTGGCTCGATAGCTCAAGGCGTCCCATATAATAATAATAATAATAATAATAATAATAATAATAATAATAATAATAATAATAATAATAAGGGTATTTATATAGCGTTTTACCCTAATGCCATCAGTCCAAAGCTCAGTTCTCACGCATTTATACTTAACGTTAACATCGAAACACCTACGGAAAGAAGTGAAACAAAAACGACGCACCCATAAATTATGCCATGGCATACTACAAACATGACAAAGAATATTTACAAGTAAACTATAACAGACGAGGGAGGGAGGGGGAGGAGGAGAGCAGCTCAGGAGTGGAGGGGGGCTGGAGAGCATGCGGTGTGAGGGCGATGGTCTAAATCAGAAAAGAAGGAATGATGATGGTGATGGGAGGCAAGAGCAGACATTTTTAAGGAGGAGATGAGTTTTCAAGTTGGACTTAAAAGTGGCTATGTTCGGACAGCTGCGAAGAGGGAGAGGCAGAGAGTTCCAAGTTGAAAGACCTAGCACTGAGAAGGATCGACAGCCTGCAGAGGAGAGTTTTGTAGCGAGGTATTTGTAGCATGTGGGTGTCAGAGGAAGAACACAGATTTCTAGATGGCTTGTAAAAGTGAATGTCTTGGTTGAAGTAGGAAGGGGTTAATCCATGGACGCACTTGTAACAGAAAGTATGGAGTTTGTAGGCAATCCCTTGAGATACAGGAAGCCAGTTGAGAGAATGTGGGAGGGGTGTGATATGATCAGAGATTTTCTTCATTTTGAGAACCAGACGAGCAGCTGAGTTCTGAACACGTTGGAGCAGATGAATAGAAGAGGAAGGGAGTCCAGCCAAAAGGGAGTTTCAGTAATCTCAGCGTGACAGGACTTAGAGAGAAAATGAGCTTGGCTATAATTATGGTCAGTGGTAAGATGCTTGCGGACAAGCGTGTATGTGTGTGTGTGTGTGTGTGTGTGTGTGTGTGTGTGTGTGTGGTTGTGGTTGTGTTTTATGATGATTCCGAGACATATTCTTTGTGTCTTAACCTGGCAATAACATTATTTGGCTTCACTTGACTTCTAGATCATAGTATTTCTTTCTTTCTTTCTTTCTGTCGTTACATATTTATTTATTTAAACTACTTCCCCATTAATTAATATATAATTAATGCATTCATTATTAATTCCTTGACTTGTTTACTTTATTTTCTAATCGCCTTTCTTATCTTTTGTTTTTATAAATCACACAGAACAGTCAATGTTGTTTACTTGTTTTCGTCCTTTAAAGGAAAAACCCAATATGCCCCCCCCCTCCCCCCTTCCCCTTCCCCTCCTCCCACCACCTCGCCTTCCTCTTCGCCCCTCCCCTTTGTATGTTTCTCTTGGAGAAGTATTTAGCACAGTACAAGATAGTCCGCATTCCAGTCCACTGGTGTTTTATTAATCTGTGACATTATTGATCCCAACTCACACGCGCGAGTGCGTGCGAGTGTATTAGAAAGAGCTGACATTGAAAAAAAAAGTAAATTAATATGGAAGACACAGTGGTTGCGGGTTTTCTGCGGAGGAGTGGTGCGTTTCTTGGCCTGATATATGGTGTTATTATGTCCTATGCTCTGCATTGTTGTTCGTTGGATGTTGTGTGTTGAGGGAAAACGACTGAGAAAATAGTTCTCTGTGATGGAAGCCGATTTAGAGAGCACGTGGTTGATACCTGCGGAAGAAAACGAAGGCGTGTGTAGTAGGTCTATCAATCAAAGGCATAACATTACATTACATTACATTACATTATTGTTGCTTTAGGTCCAGCGGACTCTTCCGAGCCAAATCAGGACCGGACAACCCCCAATCCGCATAAAAGATCTGCCGAAACAACCCTAGTGGTAAAACTGAAAGGTCTCCACCAGCCAGTCTCTTTACAATAAAGACATCCCACGCAGGGGACGGCTGAGGCTTCACCCCAACTTATCGAACCCCTGTTTACAAAAACAAAATAGAATACAAACATCATTATAAATTATCAACAAAACACATACATATAAAATGCCTACATTGCTAAATAATAACATCATAGGAAGCCCTAGTGACCACCTGGCAGAAAGCGTCCAATATTCCCAAGCTGATCCAACAGACCTCATACACAAATAAGGAGTCTTGTCCCGGATGAGTTTTCAAGAAAAAAGGTAGGAGACTGGTCTAGCGAAGAAGACGATAGTATAGCAGATTGATAGAACAGAGCAGGAATAAGAAAGAACAAATGGGGGAAAGGCATAACAAACAAAAACAAAAACAAAACAAAACACCAAAAAAAAAGTCGGCCTTTTTATTTTTTCTTCGTTCTTCTTATTCTTTCTCACTGGCCGAAACAGGATTTAACTCAAACCGCCCGAGGAGCGCACTTTCTGCCTTAGGAACATCGTTTGACCTCCCCTAAATAACTGAGCACTATCTTGTGCTATAGGATTGGGGGAACAAGAGATCTTAGGGCTTGCTGCAAGGTTTATTGCTTGATGTACCTGGTAGGTTACTCACCCGTGGAGGGCATGAGCGTCGGGATCTTTATTTCAACCCCAATGCGAAGGAATGCATGCGGTGTACATGTTAGACCTTGCGTTGTACTCCCATGCCAAGCTCTAGTTTGAACACAGAAAGCTTATACCCTACAGAAAGCCAAATGTGAAGAAACAGCGGCACAACTGTGTCCATGGAACTTATGAAAGGCAGAAAGCGTCAAAAACGCGCGAGCGCGCGAGCTTGCCTCTGTGTGTGTGTGTGTATGTGTGTGTGCGGGTGTGCGTGCGCGTGTGGGTGTGTGCGTGTGTGTGCCATCAGTGTCTTTTGTGTAATGTTGGTTTAAATGCTTTACTGCCTATACAAATCTATTTATTGTTTATTGGGGTGGGAACTGTATGGTTTTTAACTAGTTTTAGTTAAAGGTTACTCTGCTTTATAAATGAAATTCTTAGATATGGCTTTTGAATATTGTTTGTATTACGGTCATATAATTACTTTCTTTACACCCTGTAACTAAGTAGCACTGTTCACTTTGAGCTATTTGTATCATTGCTTCATTATTTATTCTTAATGCTGATGTCTTCCTCTGCG
>CM072527.1:9534746-9562246 GCA_036898135.1 Oncomelania hupensis
TCTGTATGGTTTAAGAGTCACTCTGGTAATCTGGCGAGGGGGGATTCTCGTAGGCTCAGGCACTTAGCTATGGACTGTAGTGCAGAGATTTGTCCAGGATACTCTGGATGGCTTGTTGGCGTTGGTATCAGCGTGTGGGCGGAAGATGCAGGTCAGTGGTCACGCGATGATGACTCACGGATCACGAGTGCTTTCTTGTGATGGCACAGGCATCGAAATCGGCTTACGTGGCTAGCCGTAGTGAAAATGGCGATGTCCCAAGTCTCGCGTCTCATTGACCTCCTGTGTTGGCAGGGGCCCGCAGCGGGTCAGTGACTGGGAGTAGATACAATGCCGGGGTGATATGCCCGGTACAGGAACCCGTCTGCAATGTATACAGACGCTGTATCAGCTGGGGATAGGGATAGTGTGGATTCAGGGCCTGTGGTTATGATAGCCCGTCTCAGAATTCAAATTGGCTTGACCGGTCATGGGGTGAGCCAGTGCAAGTACCAACAGTCAAACAATGCTACTAGATTTACTGGGCCAAAGTGGAGGTTATTGGCAGCCACCAGTATGAGATACATTCGGCGCATAGGATGGGGTAGTCAACAGGGCAAATATTTATACATTGGGGCAAGCGGAAAGCAAATGGAGGGTACAGGGCAAATGGGCTGTAGGTCTGGGCTGTACTGTGGACTTTAATCTAAATGGAGGGACCGTATGGCATGGGATATTTGCACATGGGGCAAACGGAGCATACAAGCATAAATCCAAACATGTCATGGGTCATATACAGGGTAGAAAATATGTGCAAGGGAGAAATACAAGTCATAGCAATACATCAAGGCAAAATTATAAACATGAACATACATATAGACAGGACGCATGAACATGATGGGCGAACGACGAGTGATGGGTCTGCTATATGACAAAGAGTAAGTTCCCTCTCTTACCTTGGTTTAAGACGGGTGGAAGCACAAGGGTACTGTCGAAACTCAGAGGTCACTCGGTGATGTTGACGTGTTTTCGGACAGGCTGGTACTTCGAGGCAGGAAGGTTGGCATCTGACACCCGGTCTTGTGGCGTGTCAGGCTTTAAACAGGGTTACCCCGGGGGGCGGGGCTTAAGCGCTGGGCGAGCGGGCGCTAGTGATGGCTGGTCAAGAGGAATGATGGCTGGCTGAGCGAGTGAGTGATGACTGTGTAGCAGCTTAGCTCAGAAGGTGATGGATGGTAGCAGCCAAGCCTCAGGGATGCTATTGCCCGCCTTGTCACAGAGGCCCCCCCAAGGAAAAAGGCGAGGACGTAGGACTCGACGAAGACGCGGCCAATCAGCTCTGAGGTCGGCTGCCGGGTGAGGCGATGGTTTGCGATGGTCCGGGTGATGCGGGGCGATGCAGGGTTCCGGGTTGTCAATGGCGGATGCCCAAGGCTGGGGTCCGCGGAGCTGCCGGGTTTCGGCTACGGTTAGAGGGCGGCGGCGGGAACGAAGGCTGGGGCGTCGGCCCTCAGGGGCGACTCGCTGGAGTCGGTTGCGGGGTGACGGCTGAGGAAGTCTGCGCCGTGGTTGTCTTTCCCTGGGATGTGCTCCAGCTGGAAAGAGTATGCTTGGAGCAGCAGAGCCCACCTCATCAGCCGGGCGTTGAGCGATTTGGATGTCGCCAAGAAGGAAAGCGGCTGATGATCCACTTGGACGGTAAAGTGCGAACCGTAGAGATACAGTTGGAACTTCTGGACTGCCCAGACGAGGGCGAGACACTCCTTCTCCGACGTGGCGTAATTCTGTTCGGCCGGCTTGAGTTTCCGGCTGGCGTACGCGACGGGGAAGAGCGTCGGGGCGTCCGTGGAGTCCCGTTGAAGCAGAACGGCTCCGAGGCCTACGTCGCTGGCGTCTGTGCGCAGGACGAAGGGCTGTCCGTGGTTGGGGAGTCGCAGGACTGGCTGGGACGTCAGCTTGTCCTTGAGCTCCTGGAAGGCAGCTTCACATTGCGGAGTCCAGAGGACTCGGTCAGGTGCGGTCTTCCGGGTTAGGCTGGATAGTGGCGCGGCGATCCCGTTGTAGCCGGGTACAAACTTCTGATAGAAGCCACTCAGTCCCAGGAAGGACTGAACATCTTTCTTGGTCTTGGGGCGTGGCGCGTCTCGAAGGCGCTGGACGGTCTTTTCCAGAGGCCGGAGCTGTCCACGGCTGATGGTGTGGCCAAGAAATTCCAGCTCCTGATAGCCGAACTGGCATTTGGTCGGCCGGGCAGTGAGGCCAGCTTCTCTGAGGCGGCGCAAGAGTTGGCGCACCACTCGCAGGTGCTCCTCCCATGTCTCCGTTGCGACGAGTATGTCGTCCATAAAAGAGTGTATGAACGGGCAGTGGAGGGGGTCCAACAGCTTCCGCATCATCGTGCTGAAAATACTTGGGGCATTGTGCAGACCAAACGGCAGAACGTTGAATTCATAGTGGCCGTCCATCGTGCTGAAGGCTAGGTACTGGCGGGATGAAGGGTGCACGGGAATCTGATAAAAGCCTTTGCTCAGATCCACTCGGGAGAAGTATCGGGCGGATTGTAGCTTTGCAAACAAGTCGGTGGGGTCGGATAGGGGTCCGGGCACGAACTGGGTTACAAGGTTCAACTGCCGGAAGTCGATACAGAGGCGATGTTCTCCGCTGGGCTTCCGTGATAGAACTATTCCTGCGCTGTAGGGGGAACGGGAGGGAGCGATGACTCCGGCTTGTAGCAGAGCCTCTACTTCCGTTCTTACTACTTGCTGCTGGGAGAGTGGGACGGGGTACGGTTTCTGGCGGACGGGAGTGGGGTCCGTCAGGGTCAGTCGTACTTCTTCCAGGTCCGTCCTCCCAGGAATGTCGGTGAGGACTTCCCTGTAGTCTGCTACGATGGCGCGTAGTTGGCGTTGCTGGCCGGCGGGGAGTGAGGAGTCCAGAGAGACGTCCCGGAAGGATTCCTTCCCTTTTAGTGGAAATTCGGCGACGCCGGTCTCTGTGCCATCCACTTCGACGGCCAGCGCGACCGTGAGTAGCGAGTGGGAGTCGGGGGCGGGTGCAGGTTGCTCCAGATACCGCTTGAGCAGATTGATGTGGTGGGTCCGGGGCTTTCCGCCTACCTCGATGCGGTAAGTGGTACGGGAGAGCTTCTCAAGCACCGGGTAGGGTCCCTGCCAAGCTATGTCTAGCTTGTTTGTGCCGCTGGGGAGGAGCAGTAGGACTTGGTCTCCTACCTGTAGCTCTCGGTCCCGGGCGCGGCGGTTGTGATAGCGGGCTTGCCTTTCTCTCGCCTTCTTCAGGTTGGCGGAGGCGGCTTTCCAGGTGGCCTTGAGGGTTTCTTGGAGTTTCGTGACGTATTTTGTTGCGTCGACCGGTGCCTCGTCCAGTTTGGCGTCGGTCCAGCTACGTCGCAAGGCGGCTAGAGGTCCGGAAAGGGGTCTTCCAAAAAGCAGCGTGGAAGGCGTGTATCCGGTGGAGGTGTGCGGGGTCTCTCGATACGCGAAGAGCGCTGACGCGACGTATGTGTCCCACGCTTCCGGCTGTTCGTCGGCGATCTTGCGGATTATCGAGATAAGAGTCCCGTTTAGGCGCTCGACCTGTCCGTTGCTAGCGGGGTGGTAGGGTGGAGTCCGGATATGGCGAATGCGGAGTAGTTAAAATACTTCTTGCATAAGTTTTCCGGTGAACTGGGACCCGTTGTCGGTCAAGATGTTGTCCGGGAATCCGACTCGAGTGAATATGGTGACGAGCGCGTCGGCGACTCGGGCGGCGTCGATCTTCGGTAGAGGAACGGCTTCACACCACATCGAGCAAGCGTCGACAAGGGTTAGTAGGTACTGGTTCCGCTTCTTGGTCCGCGGGAGGGGTCCTACGATGTCGACTGCCACTCGTTGGAAGGGTGTTCCGACAACGACTGTGGGGCTGATAGTGACCGGGACGGTGTGATGGCGGGGCGAGTATCGTTGGCACTTGCTACAGGACTTGACGTAGCGCTTCACGTCTTCGGTCATCCCGGGCCAGTGGTACTGAGCGCTGATGCGTAGAGTGGTCGCTCCTATGCCCATATGTCCGCTCAGGGGCATGCTATGGCCAAGTTCCAGGACTTGGGGGCGAAGTGTCGCAGGCACGACGAGTTGAGAATGGTCGTTCTTCTGACGGAAGAGGAGTCCGTCTTCGACGAAAAAGTCCCCGGACTTGGGTGGAGTGCGTGCGGCGGGAAGTTTTCCGTAGCACTTGCGGAGGGTGACGTCGCTTTCTTGGGCCTTCCGGATCTGTTCCGGCATCTGGTTGGGTATCGGGGGTGGTGTCGCGGCTGTTTTCGCCTGGGCGCGCGTCTGGACGGCGGCCATCGACTCCACAGGCTGGGGCGGCATTCCCAAGAACACGTATCGGCATCCTAAAATCAGGTCGTACAGGGGCTGGTCCATCACGGCAGCTTGGATGGTCCCCGTTACGTATCGGCTGGTGACTTGGATCAGGGCTATAGGGAGCGTGGTGCTGGGTTGTGACGCGTCGGCCAACTTCAGGGTGATAGTCTCGCCGGTCAGGTCTCGGTCCCTGATGAGCGAGCGGCGGACGACGGCGTCGAAGGTGAGTCCAGTGTCGTATAGACAGTGGGCTGGGCGATTGTTGACAGTCACCTGCTCGGTGACGGCCGGTCGATCGGCGGGAGTGACGACGGGGGTGACCGGTTTCCCGTCGGGGGTAACTTGGCGTAGGGCTAGTACGGTACCTTGTTTGCGACGCTGGTCGCTGATGCGTCGAAAACATTTCTCCCGGGTGTGTCCGCGGCGCTGGCAGTAGCCGCAGTAGAGCTCTGTGCTCCGCTTCCCTGGCTCTGCTCCGGGGTTCGGGCGTCCTTTGGGCGGTTGTGGACGGTGGTTCGCTGGCGGGACTGGCCGGCGAGGCTGGTGGCGGATATCTGGCGACGAGGGTGCGGGGGGGTCACGGCGAGGCTGTCTGTCGTCGGGATGGGCGGTGAGGTAGCGGTCCGCGACGATGATCAGATCTTCAAGGCGAGCGGCGCCCTGTTCGGCGGCGAAAGTCCGAAGTTCCGCTGGCATTGTCCCTCGGAGTTGCTCGGCGAGCATCAACTCTAGCAATCCATCGTATGTCTTGGGTTCGTCAGTTTGCTCAATCCATTTGTCCCGTAGCGTAGCTAGACGGTCGGCAAACTGCGAGAACTTCTCCCCTTTCTCTCTCCGGGAGTTCCGGAAATTCTTGCGATAGTGCTCACCTGAGAGCTCAAAACCATGCAGTAGGGCTCTCTTGAGGGCGGGATAGTCTCCCTCCTCGGAAGTCGGTGTCTTGGCCAGAATCTCATAGGCCTTCCCCTTAAGGCCATGACTGAGCTTGCGATACCAGAACTGGGGGTCAAGACCGTTTTCTCTCGCGACTCGTTCGAATCGGCCGAGATAGACTTCAATTGATTCGTCTCGTTCGACGAATGGGTCCAGGGGAAAGTTCATCCCCGGAATCGGCGGGGGGGGGGTGCGGGTATCCCGGCGCTGGTGGCGAAGCTGGGGGCGAGTAGCGAGTAGTCTTCGCTAGCGGGCGATGCGATACCCAAATCGCGGCGGTCGCGCTCAAGTTGGAGGAGTGCTTGGCGCCGTTCGAGCTCCTTATCCTTCCTTTTCTCTTCCAGTGCCGCTACCCTCTCGTCCTCCTCCTTCCTCCTTGCGGCGGCTCTCTCCTCCTCCGCTATCCTCTCCTTCGCCTCCTCCCTTCTCCGCTCGGCGGCTCTCTCCTCCTCTGCAAGCTTCCGGGCGGCGGCCCGTTCCTCCGCGTCGAGGCGCTCTTTCTCCTCCTCTTTCTTCCGGGCGGCGGCCCGTTCTTCCGCGGCGAGGCGCTCCTTCTCCTCCTCTTTCTTCGCCTCTCGCTCTTTGGCCCTCTCCTCCCTCTTCAACTTTTCCTCTGCCACGTCAGCATCTACGTTAGCCAAGACGTAGTCTTTGAGTTCGGTGCCGGCGAGCCCTAAGCTCTCGCCAATACTCTTGTACTTAAGAGCGAGCTCTCCCCGGTCGGCCATGGTAAGGGAGGTAACTTACCCTGGAAAAGGTCCTAACCGGAATGAGGGGCGCACACAAGGGGTACACTGACGGACAACAAGGGGGTGGGCTGGATGAGCTACAATGAACCTGCAAAGGGGCGAATACAACACAACCACAAAGACAAAATGCAATCAGTCAAAAATACAAAAATGAATGCAAGAAAAAAGCCTTTTGAGAAATCGCCACTCGGGAAAACCAGTAAGGGACCTAAGGGGCTATGCTATCTACTACTAGGCTTAGGGGCTGGGGTGGAAATTACGCTAAGTCCTAAGTCTAGTCAAGTTGGGATGGGAACCTCAGTCTGTTGTCTCGTTGGGTTGGGAGAGGAAACCTAAGTCTTTAGTCTCGTCGGGGTCGCCAAAGTTAATGTCACGAAGAGAGGGGTTGGGGGATGGGGGTAAGCTCTTAATCTCTAGCGCGTTATTACCTCCTTTGAATAGGCTAATGGTGCGATGACATTCCAGAGATTAATGCTGGGCCAACTTAATAAACAGACAGGGAAAAAGACGAGAAAGAGAATAAAGCTACAATAGTTAAGAAATTCACATTCAAAGGCCAGTCAAGGTAATTGCGGTTTCTATAACTATCTACTTTATTTAACTTGATATGGAGAGTCTGGGTCAGATACTTCTAGCGTGAGTCATAGGCTTAGCGTCTTTTAGTAAGGAGTAGTCTGGTGATTTTCTGGGTAGTCAATATTTGGGATACTAGAGCGATTGTAGACTGATCTCATCACCGGGCGAGAGTGTATCTGTATGGTTTAAGAGTCACTCTGGTAATCTGGCGAGGGGGGATTCTCGTAGGCTCAGGCACTTAGCTATGGACTGTAGTGCGGAGATTTGTCCAGGATACTCTGGATGGCTTGTTGGCGTTGGTATCAGCGTGTGGGCGGAAGATGCAGGTCAGTGGTCACGCGATGATGACTCACGGATCACGAGTGCTTTCTTGTGATGGCACAGGCATCGAAATCGGCTTACGTGGCTAGCCGTAGTGAAAATGGCGATGTCCCAAGTCTCGCGTCTCATTGACCTCCTGTGTTGGCAGGGGCCCGCAGCGGGTCAGTGACTGGGAGTAGATACAATGCCGGGGTGATATGCCCGGTACAGGAACCCGTCTGCAATGTATACAGACGCTGTATCAGCTGGGGATAGGGATAGTGTGGATTCAGGGCCTGTGGTTATGATAGCCCGTCTCAGAATTCAAATTGGCTTGACCGGTCATGGGGTGAGCCAGTGCAAGTACCAACAGTCAAACAATGCTACTAGATTTACTGGGCCAAAGTGGAGGTTATTGGCAGCCACCAGTATGAGATACATTCGGCGCATAGGATGGGGTAGTCAACAGGGCAAATATTTATACATTGGGGCAAGCGGAAAGCAAATGGAGGGTACAGGGCAAATGGGCTGTAGGTCTGGGCTGTACTGTGGACTTTAATCTAAATGGAGGGACCGTATGGCATGGGATATTTGCACATGGGGCAAACGGAGCATACAAGCATAAATCCAAACATGTCATGGGTCATATACAGGGTAGAAAATATGTGCAAGGGAGAAATACAAGTCATAGCAATACATCAAGGCAAAATTATAAACATGAACATACATATAGACAGGACGCATGAACATGATGGGCGAACGACGAGTGATGGGTCTGCTATATGACAAAGAGTAAGTTCCCTCTCTTACCTTGGTTTAAGACGGGTGGAAGCACAAGGGTACTGTCGAAACTCAGAGGTCACTCGGTGATGTTGACGTGTTTTCGGACAGGCTGGTACTTCGAGGCAGGAAGGTTGGCATCTGACACCCGGTCTTGTGGCGTGTCAGGCTTTAAACAGGGTTACCCCGGGGGGCGGGGCTTAAGCGCTGGGCGAGCGGGCGCTAGTGATGGCTGGTCAAGAGGAATGATGGCTGGCTGAGCGAGTGAGTGATGACTGTGTAGCAGCTTAGCTCAGAAGGTGATGGATGGTAGCAGCCAAGCCTCAGGGATGCTATTGCCCGCCTTGTCACACCGAGGTCTAGTCAGCGCACGCACGCATTCCATTGCACGGACTTTAAAGATCCTGACGCTCATGTCCTAGACGGGTAGGTGCAGGCTACACAAATACACCCAGCATGCACTAGGTCCTTTATCCCATCCTGGCTCGCCCAGGATTGTGATCAGTCGTCTGGGCGTCAGACAATGCGCCCCAAGGCAGCAAGGGGGCGTCTCGGAATGCTTGAGTTAGATCCTGTATCGCCCAGCGCCTTGAGCAGCTCTTGAGCTCGAAAAGCGCTGTATTATAATAATGATTAAATACTCTAATGGAGGCTACTAGAAGAAGAAGAAGAAGAAGAAGAAGAAGAAGAAGAAGAAGAAGAAGAAGAAGAAGAAGAAGAAGAAGAAGAAGAAGAAGAAGACGACGACGACGACGATGATGATGATGATGATGATGATGATGATGATGATGATGATGATGATGATGATGATGATGATGATGATGATGATGATCACGACACCACCAAGAAGAAGAAGAAGAAAGAAAGAAAAAAGAAAGAAAGGAAGAAAGAAAGGTAGGTAAAGAGTGAAACAGAGAGAGAGGTGGGGAGAAAGAGAGAGAGCGAGAGAGAGAGAGAGAGAGAGAAGAAGAAGAAGAAGAAGAAGAAGAAGAAGAACAAGAACAAGAAGAACAAGAAGAACAAGAACAAGAAGAACAAGAATAAGAAGAACAAGAACAAGAAGAAAAAGGGCCAGAACAAGATGAATAAGGTTAAAAACCATCTCCACCACAACCTCCACCATCACAACAATAATTACAACAACAAGGAGAAAACAGCAAACGCAAAATGACGCCCAATTTACTCCAATGGTACTAATGGTTTTAAAACTATGCTTCTTTTTTACTTTTTACGTGTGCCTGTGTTAGGCGAGAGAGCACTTTCTGCTTTCTCGGGATTCCCAGAATAACGCAGAATAAAACAAACTGCCGAAACACGGGAGGAGTTCAGGGGACACTGTGACACCGAGTGATTTAATAGGAGAAAACAAAGCAAACGCAAAATGACGCCCAATTTACTCCAATGACACTAATGGTTTTAAAACTAGGCTTCCTTTTTGACTTTTTACGTGTGCCTGTGTTAGGTGGAGAGAGCACTTTCTGCGTTCTCGAAATTCCCAAAATAACGCAGAATAAAACAAAACTGCCGAAACACGGGGGGAGTTAAGGGGACACTGTGACACCGAGTGATTTAATATCAATGCTTCGCCGTTCTTGTACTATTTCGGTGTCTGTATGAACAAAATAGATTACTGTAGGCAGTACAAGAAGGAAGGGTCGAAGAAGAAGAAAAAGAAGAAGAAGGAGGAGAAGAAGAAGACGTAAGCTTAATTTTACAGATACGTAGGCAGCATAATAATTATTAGTTGCGATACGATTGCTTTTGTTCTTGTTCTTGACATCACCATCGTCTTTATTGTTGCCGTTCTCCGTTTTGTTGTTGTTGTTGTTGTTGTTGTTTATGTTGTTGTTGTTGTTGTTGTTCTAGTCTTCTTCTTCTTCTTCTTCTTCTTCTTCTTCTTCTTCTTCTTGAGCCTACCGCCGTAGCTCAAGTGGTAGAGCGTTCGCCTGGCACACCGATGACCCACGCTCAAATGGTTCCATGACATTTCAGCGCCAACATTTCAGCGCCAACATTTCAGCGCCAACATTTCAGCGCCAACATTTTAGCGCCGTACATTTTAGCGCCGTACATTTCAGCGCCGTATATTTCAGCGCCGTACATTTCAGCGCCGTTCATTTCAGCGCCGTACATTTCAGCGCCGTACATTAACATATTGAACTTTAATGATAAAATCACATAAAACCCTGGTGCCTCGTGTCCATTTAAATCACTGACCTAGCCTATGCATCGCCATAGATGGATGGCGCTCTATCATCATCTATAAATGGTCACCATCATCGTTTAGTGACTCTCCTAAAACATCAATGCAAAAGCAAATCCCTCCATCGTGTTCATGAGAGAACGAGCCCCTGCATTGTACTGCAAGATAATAGTTTTGACACGCTTTTGTAAGTCTTTGTACTAAGACGCTTCGGGGCAGGTGCCTGACCTCAGATCAGACGCGTGACGTCAGCTTGAATCATAGTTTGCTCCTTTTTGAGGACCGCAATGAGCTTCCACAAATCTGGTGAGTACGCCCTTACGTGATTCTGGAAAGCGTTGTGGAATCCTTCCACACTGTTGTTAGATTTCGCTGCATCCGAAAGGACTCGGTCGTGCACATTCCACATTTCTATTTCGAAAAGTGGTGACTGACGGGGGCCACGACGACGAGGTCGGCCGATGTATGTGTCTTCAAAGTACTCAAATACTGGTTAGCCACGTGCGTCATAAAATGGCGATGTAGGGTCAAAGACAGTTTCAAAGGCATGCTCGATGTCTCCAGGAGGCAGATATGCCAATCCCGGGAGCATTCTCATCAATTTTGCGAAATTTTCATCGTTTTTGTAGGTCTCTCTCTCTCTGTCTCTCTCTGTCTCTCTGTCTCTGTCTCTGTCTCTGTCTCTGTCTCTGTCTCTCTCTCTCTCTGTCTCTCTCTCTCTCTCTTTCTTTCTCTCTCTCTCTCTCTCTCTCTCTCTCTCTCTCTCTCTCTCTCTCTCTCTTGTGAACGATTACTCAAATCACAATTTGTAACTCACAACTCTCTCTCTCTCTCTCTCTCTCTCTCTCTCTCTCTCTCTCTCTCTCTCTCTCTCACCCCTTGGGGTCATGAGCAATCTTGCCACTGTAGATTGTTCTAACCTATAAAGGGTACAGTGAAAGCCCCAGTTGAAAACCTGTCTTGCCTTTGTAGGCATGACAAATTAACTGTGGCAACAGTTCCCCCCGTTGGAGTGCCGGGGGTTTCAGTATAAATAGTATCCCCACTTTCTGGAAATTTAGTGCTTTAAATTCCCACTGTCGCTGTCTTCCTCATTTGCTCTTTCCCATTCCCGATCTGTCCTACCACTCTGCTATACTATCTTCTTCTTCGCTAGATCATTGACCTACCTTTTTTCTTGAAAACTCTTCCTGGACAAGACTCCTTGTTTGTGTATGAGGTCTGTTGGATCAGCTTGGGAGTGTTGGACGCTTTCTGCCGGGTGGTCACTAGGGTTTCCTATGAATGTACTATTTAGCACTATAGGCATTCGATATGTATGTTTTTTGTTGATGATTTATAATGATGTTTGTATTCTATTTTGTTTTTGTAATCGGGGAGTTCGCGTAGTTGAGGTCAACCCTCAGCCGTCCCTCGCGTGGGATGTCTTTATTGTAAAGTGACAGGCCGGTGGAGGGTGTTCAATTTTCCCACTGGGGTTGTTTCAACAGATCTTTTGTGCGGATCGGGGGTTGTCCGGTCCTGATTTGGCTCGGAAGAGTCCGCTGGACCTAAAGCAATAATAAATCAATCAATCAATCTCTCTCTCTCTCTCTCTCTCTCTCTCTCTCTCTCTCTCTCTCTCTCTCTCTCTCTTGTGAACGATTACTCAAATCACAATTATTTTGTAACTCACAACTCTCTCTCTCTCTCTCTCTCTCTCTCTCTCTCTCTCTCTCTCTCTCTCTCTCTCTCTCTCTCTCTCACTGTACGGCGCTGAAATGTACGGCGCTGAAATGAACGGCGCTGAAATGTACGGCGCTGAAATATACGGCGCTGAAATGTACGGCGCTGAAATGTTGGCGCTGAAGTGTTGGCGCTGAAATGTTGGCGCTGAAATGACGTGTCACTGTCCATTTTAACAATATGATTGCTCTGGTAGTTCAGTGTTGATTGAGTTCCCTACCCCTTGTTCCCTGTATCGCCAATGGTGGGTCTAGACGTTAAACCTCAATGTTCCTTCTCCTTGTTCTTCTTCGCGTCCAGTATTGCCACTGCAAGACTCGCAACACGGATCATGCCACAGACAAGGCCGCCTGTATTTCGTAAATGATTGAATCAGCGAACTGATTGATTATGACTCACTCAAGGCAAGAGAACGTCGGGATCCCTTACAAGCGTCTTCTTGCGTCCAGAAACTACTGTGGCTCTCTCTACTTTGACGATGCATTGAAGAAGAAGAACAACAAGAAGAAGAACAACAACAAAAGTACAACAATAACAACAAGATGAAGATGAAGCAGTTGTAGTAGCAGAAGAAAAAGAAGAAGAACAATGAGGAGGAGGAGAAGAAGAAGAAGAAGAAGAACAACAACAAGAAGAAGAACAACAACAAGAACAAGAAGAACAAGAACAAGAACGACAACAACAACAACAACAACCACAAAGAAGAAGAGGAAGTAGTAGTATTAGCAGTTATAGTAGTAGCAGCAGTAGTAATAATAGTCGCAACATCAGCAACAGCGACAACAACAATAACAACAATAGTAGTATTAGTAGAAGTAGCAGCAGCAACAGTGGCACTACGAGGAGGAGGAGGATTGGAGGATTAGTAATACAGTAATGGATGACGAGAAGACCAAAAGCAAGATGCAGATTCAATCGATTCATCTATCAGTTACAGCCCTACAACCTCATTCGTCTTCCTTTCTTTTCTACCTCCTCCCTCCCCCCTCCCCTCCTCTTTCGTCCGTAGCCAAATCTCCACTGACTGTACTCTTCTGGAGTGCTGGCACTGCTTGGCAATTGGAAGTGACCGGGGGAAAAACAAGGATAAGAACCCCCACCCCCTACCTTCGACCTCGAGTCAACAGCACTATGGAAGCTGCAGCAACAAGAACAAATACACCGGCGAAAGCGACGACTAACACCGCTCACAAAATGGAATTATTTGACAGTTCTCAATGTTTTACTTAAAAGAGCTAGGGTTAAAAAAAAATGTTTCTTTCGACCATGAGTTCAAATGGGAAATTGCATTTTAAAACGATCAATTACCGCTTACCACAAACGCACACACTTTCGTAGAGATCAATAATTGTGGAGATAGCAAACTCCGGTTAATTACGTTTAATTGGGGATTTTAAAAAATAAAATTTTGGGGCTCGACGTTAAGTTGCGGGGTGGACGGCCTCGATGTGCAAGCGGAAACGTAGGCAAAGCGGATCGTTAGAGGCCGCTGACTTTCCGGGTGTAGTAAGCCTACGCGTACAGTATGTACATAGTCTTCTTTCTAGGGAAGCAATCTTTTCACGCCCATCTCCGATGACGTTTCGCTTTGCAACTGGTGGAGAGATTGACATGCGCATTCAAGACCTCCGCTCTCGTTTCCTGTTTTACGTGAACCGTTATTTGAGGGCGCTTTTCCAGCACAAGAGCGACTCAAGGCGCTGGCCTACACAGGATCTCATTCTAGTCCCCGGGGAGTACACTTGCTGTTGTTGGCGAACCATCTGACGTCTCAGACAACTGAGCACAGTCATGGGAAACCAGAGACCTACCTAGCGCTTGCTGTGTGGCTGGCACCCAGCCGCTCAGGACATGAGCGTCTGGATCTTTTAAAGTCCGTACGATGGAGTGCGTAGACTAGATCTCAGATTATACTCTCATCCTAACAAGGGGTGGCGAGAGGGTGGGGAGGAAGGGGGGAGTGGGGCTTTCCTAGGCATCAGGGCGGCATCATTTATCTGCCCACAAAAGTTATGACTAGTGGCTTGTATAGCCAATCCAATCGGCCAGCGCCTTGAGCAGCTCTTGAGCTGAAAAAGCGCTATATTAGAACGATTGAATGCTTTAAAAGTTTACACACGCGCACACACACACACCCGCATGCACACCCACACCCACACCCACACACACACACACACACACACACACACACACACACACAATTGTTCTGGCATCACTCATCAGGCAGCGTTGATTCCAAAGTTTGTAATAATTTGCACTTATCAGAAATCGAACTCAGAAGATCGAACTCGCTCAATAAAATTCTGAAGTTGGACTTTCTGTCTATCATCTGAGCTAAAAGTCTCTGGTTCAAGCAGAACAAAAGCTACGTCATCTAGTTACGTCACGCTTCGTGCTTCGTAAGAAAAACAAAAAGACGACGAATACGCAAGAGCGCTCTCCATGCATAGTTCATGAACATTAACTTTATGTTTTTAGTTAAACGGCAGAGACAACAGCAGCAACAACAGGTCGAAGCACATCAGCGATCGCACAACAACAATCAGCCAGGCAAATGATGGTAACAACAATCCATGGTTCGACGAATAATTGTTAGTCCCGAGGCAAAGAGTTGGGCGGAGGTGGGAAGGGGAGGTGGGAGGGGCCCGGGGGGTGGGGAGGGGAGTAAAGTGGGGGGGGGAGGAGATAGGGGAGGGATGGAGGTGAGTTTGGAAAGAAAAACGGGGAGGTAAGAGCGTAGAAGAGTGAATATAAATGAACAATGTATACAACATGAGATCTCTTTAAATATCCCTTTGCCAGACCTCCTTCCCAAAGAAGCCAATGATTTCCCATGCTGCGGAATTCGGATAAGAGATAATTGTGTTTCACGGTTGGACTCTCATGTAGGCCGACCATTGCATTGTGGCAGAACAGACTCGTGATTTGGACAATGTAGGTGACACAACTGAAGAACAGACGAAGAACAATAAGCAAAGACCTTCATCTTCTTCTTTAAAAAAGTAGCATAATACCCACAGCCATTGATTCTATCTCCAGACTTCTGTAATTAATCAAACGAGTTTGTACTGTAAATAGTGTGTGTGGAGGGGGGGGAGGGGGGTGTTCGTGTGTGTGTCCTTGTTTACACAGTGTTATCTGGACAAATCAGTGAGCATCTACATAACTTGTATTGACATGCCTACTTGTTTTGACGTCAGAACAATGATCCGTTAGGGTTAGGGCTTGGTTAGGGTTAGGGTTCGAACACTTCAAAGTACTTAAAAATGGGGACGAAATATGACCCATTGTCAGCACAACGTAGGTGGCGTTTCGGGAAAGTCATGATAATACTGTGTAACCTCGGCTGAGTGCGCGCGTGTGCGTGTGTGTGTGTGTGCGCGTCTGTGTATGTGTATGTATATGTGCGTTTAGTACGTCTGTGTGTGTGTGTGTGCATCTGTGTGTGTATTAATGTGTGCATATATGGGAATGAGTTGTGCCTGCTCAGAGTCCAGAGGCCAATCTCTAAGTCATTAATCAGGATTGTGGTGGATGCGACTGCCAAAGAGCGCAACAATAAATATAATATTGTCCTCGTATCTCTTTCACTGCTTCAATATGTGCAACTGTTTGCTTAGTGTATGTGTCTGTCTGTCTGTCTGTGTGTATGTGTGTATGTTGTTTGTTTGTTTTTAAATATAAATAAATAAATAAATTGTAAATAAAACAGTTTGAGTCTGCATCTGAACGTGAATTTTCCTCTCTGTCCCTCTCTGTCACGAAGAGAGGGGTTGGGGGATGGGGGGTAAGCTCTTAATCTCTAGCGCTGTATTTCCTCCTTTGATAGGATAATGGTGCGATGACATTCAAGAGATTAATGCTAGGCCAACTTAATAAGTGATAGACAGAGTAAAGACGAGATGGAGAGTAAGGCTACACTAGTTAAGAAATTCACATTCAAAGGCCAGTCAGGGTAATTGCAATTTCTATAACTATTCACTTTTAATAATTTGAAATGGGAGGTGTAGGTCAAATACTTCTAACGTGAGTCATTGGCAAAGCGTCTCTCGGTAAGGAGTAGTTCGGTGCTATTCTGGGTAGTCAATATTTGGGGGTACTAGAGCGAATGTAGACTGATCTCATCACAGGGCGAGAGTGTATCTGTATGACTTCCAGAGTCTCTCTGATAATCTGGCGAGTGGGGATTCTCGTAGGCTAGAACACTTAGCTCTGTACTGCAGTGCGGCGTTTGGTCCAGGATACTCTGGTTGGCTTGTTGGCGCGGTCAGTAGCGTGGGTGCGAAGATGCAGGTCAGTGGTCACGCGATGACTCATAGACCATGAGTGATTGTCTTGTGTTGGTACAGGCCTAGAAATCGGCTTACGTGGCTAGCCGTCTAGGAAATGGCGAAGTCCCAAATCACGCTTCTCATTGACCTCCTGGGTTGACAGGGGCCTGCGGCGGGTCAGCGACTGGGAGATGATTCAAGGCCGGGGTGATACGCCCGGTACAGGAACCCGTCTGTAATGTAATACAGACGCTGTATCAGCGGGGGATAGGGATAGTGTGGGTTCAGGGCCTGTGGTATAATAGCCCTTCTCAGAATTCAAATTGGTGCGACCGGTCATGGGTTGAGCCAGTGCATATACCAACAGTCAAACAATGCAACTAGATTTACTGGGCCAAAGTGGAGTTTATTGGCAGCCGCTAGTATAAGATACATTCGGCGCATTAGGATGGGGTTGGCAACAGGGCAAATATTTATACATCGGGAGCAAGGGGGGGAAAGCAAATGGAGGGGTGCAGGGCAAAGGGGTTGTAGGTCTGGGCTGTACTGGGGACTTTAATCTATTTGGAGGGACAGCATGGCATGGGGTATTTACACATGGGGCAGACGGAGCATACAAGCATAAATCCAAACATGTCATGGGTCATATACAAGGTAGAAAATATGTGCAAGGGATAAATACAAGTCACAGCAACACATCAAGGCAAAACTATAAGCATGAACATACATATTGACAGGACGCATGAACATGATGGGCGAACGACGGGTGATGGGTCTGCTATATGACAAAGAGTAAGTTCCCTCTCTTACCTTGACTTAAGACGGGTGGAAGCACAAGGGTACTGTCGAAACTCAGAGGTCACTCGGTGATGGAGACGTGTTTTCGGACAGGTTGTGACTTCGAGGCAGGAATGCTTGGGTCTGACACTATGCCAGGGTTTGTGGCAGACTTTAAGGCGATGCCCCGGGGGGCGGGGCTTAGGCGACTGGGCGAGCGGGCCTGCTAGAGACGGCTTGGTAAGGAGGAATGATGGCTGGCTGAGCGTGCGTGTGGGGTCCTTGCAGCCAGGCTCAGAGGTGCGATTGCACGCCTTGTCACAGAGGCCCCCCCAAGGAAAAAGGCGAGGTCGTAGGCCTCGACTAAGACGCGGCCAATCAGCTCTGAGGTCGGCTGCCGGGAGAGACGATGGTTTGCGATGATCCGGGTGATGCGGGGCGATGCAGGGTTCCGGGTAGTCGATGGCGGATGCCCAAGGCTGGGGTCCGCGGAGCTGCCGGGTTTCGGCTACGGTTAGTGGGCGGCGGCGGGAATGAAGGCTGGGGCGTCGGCCCTCAGGGGCGACTCGCTGGAGTCGGTTGCGGGGTGACGGCTGAGGAAGTCTGCGCCGTGGTTGTCTTTCCCTGGGATGTGCTCCAGCTGGAAAGAGTATGCTTGGAGCAGCAGAGCCCACCTCATCAGCCGGGCGTTGAGCGATTTGGATGTCGCCAAGAAGGAAAGCGGCTGATGATCCACTTGGACGGTAAAGTGCGAGCCGTAGAGATACAGTTGGAACTTCTGGACTGCCCAGACGAGGGCGAGACACTCCTTCTCCGACGTGGCGTAATTCTGTTCGGCCGGCTTGAGTTTCCGGCTGGCGTACGCGACGGGGAAGAGCGTCGGGGCGTCCGCGGAGTCCCGTTGGAGTAGAACGGCTCCGAGGCCTACGTCGCTGGCGTCTGTGCGCAGGACGAAGGGCTGTCCGTGGTTGGGGAGTCGCAGGACTGGCTGTGACGTCAGCTTGTCCTTGAGCTCCTGGAAGGCAGCTTCACATTGCGGGGTCCAGAGGACTCGGTCCGGTGCGGTTTTCCGGGTTAGGCTGGATAGTGGCGCGGCGATCCCGTTGTATCCGGGTACAAACTTCTGATAGAAGCCACTCAGTCCCAGGAAGGACTGAACATCTTTCTTGGTCTTGGGGCGTGGCGCGTCTCGAAGGCGCTGGACGGTCTTTTCTAGAGGCCGGAGCTGTCCATGGCTGATGGTGTGGCCAAGGAATTCCAGCTCTTGGTAGCCGAACTGGCATTTGGTCGGCCGGGCAGTGAGGCCAGCTTCTCTGAGGCGGCGCAGGAGTTGGCGCACCACTCGCAGGTGCTCCTCCCATGTCTCCGTTGCGACGAGTATGTCGTCCATAAAAGAGTGTACGAACGGACAGTGGAGGGGGTCCAACAGCTTCCGCATCATCGTGCTGAAAATACTTGGGGCATTGTGCAGACCAAACGGCAGAACGTTGAACTCATAGTGGCCGTCCATCGTGCTGAAGGCCAGGTACTGGCGGGATGAAGGGTGCACGGGAATCTGGTAAAAGCCTTTGCTCAGATCCACTCGGGAGAAGTATCGGGCGGATTGTAGCTTTGCAAACAAGTCTGTAGGGTCGGATAGGGGTCCGGGCACGAACTGGGTTACAAGGTTCAACTGCCGGAAGTCGATACAGAGGCGATGTTCTCCGCTGGGCTTCCGTGATAGAACTATTCCTGCGCTGTAGGGTGAACGGGAGGGAGCGATGACTCCGGCTTGTAGCAGAGCCTCTACTTCCGTTCTTACTACTTGCTGCTGGGAAAGTGGGACGGGGTACGGCTTCTGTCGGACGGGAGTGGGGTCCGTCAGGGTTAGTCGAACTTCTTCCAGGTCCGTCCTCCCAGGAATGTCGGTGAGGACTTCCCTGTATTCTGCTACGATGGCGCGTAGTTGGCGTTGCTGGCCGGCGGGGAGTGAGGGGTCCAGAGAGACGTCCCGGAAGGATTCCTTCCCTTTTAGCGGAAATTCGGCGACGCCGGTCTCTGTGCCATCCACTTCGACGGCCAGCGCGACCGTGAGTAGCGAGTGTGAGTCTGGGGCGGGTGCAGGTTGCTCCAGGTACCGCTTGAGCAGATTGATGTGGTGGGTCCTGGGCTTTCCGCCTACCTCGATGCGATAAGTGGTACGTGAGAGCTTCTCAAGCACCGGGTAGGGTCCCTGCCAAGCTATGTCTAGCTTGTTTGTGCCGCTGGGGAGAAGCAGTAGGACTTGGTCTCCTACCTGTAGTTCTCGGTCCCGGGCGCGGCGGTTATGATAGCGTGCTTGCCTTTCTCTCGCCTTCTTCAGGTTGGCGGAGGCGGCTTTCCATGTGGCCTTGAGGGTTTCTTGGAGCTTCGTGACGTATTTCGTGGCGTCGACCGGTGCCTCGTCCAGTTTGGCGTCGGTCCAGCTACGTCGCAAGGCGGCTAGAGGTCCGGAAAGGGGTCTTCCAAAAAGCAGCGTGGAAGGCGTGTATCCGGTGGAGGTGTGCGGGGTCTCTCGATACGCGAAGAGCGCTGACGCGACGTATGTGTCCCACGCTTCCGGCTGTTCGTCGGCGATCTTGCGGATAATCGAGATGAGAGTCCCGTTTAGGCGCTCGACCTGTCCGTTGCTAGCGGGGTGGTAGGGTGGAGTCCGGATATGGCGAATGCGGAGTAGTTGAAAAACTTCTTGCATGAGTTTCCCGGTGAACTGGGACCCGTTGTCGGTCAAGATGTTGTCCGGGAATCCGACTCGTGTGAATATGGTGACGAGCGCGTCGGCGACTCGGGCGGCGTCGATCTTCGGTAGAGGAACGGCTTCACACCACATCGAGCAAGCGTCGACAAGGGTTAGTAGGTACTGGTTCCGCTTCTTGGTCCGCGGGAGGGGTCCTACTATGTCGACAGCCACTCGCTGGAAGGGCGTTCCGACGACGAAGGTGGGGCTGATAGTGACAGGTACGGTGTGATGGCGGGGCGAGTATCGTTGGCACTGGCGACAGGACTTGACGTAGCGCTTCACGTCTTCGGTCATCCCGGGCCAGTGGTACTGAGCGCTGATGCGTAGAGTGGTCGCTCCTATGCCCATATGTCCGCTTAGGGGCATGCTATGGCCAAGTTCCAGGACTTGGGGGCGAAGTGTCGCAGGCACGACGAGTTGGGAATGGTCGTCCTTCTGACGGAAGAGGAGTCCGTCTTCGACGAAAAAGTCCCCGGACTTGGGTGGAGTGCGTGCGGCGGGAAGCTTTCCGTAGCACTTGCGGAGGGTGACGTCGCTTTCTTGGGCCTTCCGGATCTGTTCCGGCATCTGGTTGGGTATCGGGGGTGGTGTCGCGGCTGTTTTCGCCTGGGCGCGCGTCTGGACGGCGGCCATCGACTCCACAGGCTGGGGCGGCATCCCCAAGAACACGTATCGGCATCCTAAAATCAGGTCGTACAGGGGCTGGTCCATCACGGCAGCTTGGATGGTCCCCGTTACGTATCGGCTGGCGACTTGGATCCGGGCTATAGGGAGCGTGGTGCTGGGTTGTGACGCGTCGGCCAACTTCAGGGTGATAGTCTCGCCGGTCAGGTCTTGGTCCCTGATGAGCGAGCGGCGGACGACGGCGTCGAAGGTAAGTCCAGTGTCGTATAGACAGTGGGCTGGGCGATTGTTGACAGTCACTTGCTCGGTGACGGCCGGTCGATCGGCGGGAGTGACGACGGGGGTTACCGGTTTCCCGTCGGGGGTAACTTGGCGTAGGGCTAGTACGGTACCTTGTTTGCGACGCTGGTCGCTGATGCGGCGGAAACATTTCTCCCGGGTGTGTCCTCGGCGCTGGCAGTAGCCGCAGTAGAGCTCTGTGCTCCGCTTCCCTGGCTCTGCTCCGGGGTTCGGGCGTCCTTTGGGCGGTTGTGGACGGTGGTTCGCTGGCGGGACTGGCCGGCGAGGCTGGTGGCGGGTATCTGGCGACGAGGGTGCGGGGGGATCACGGCGAGGCTGTCTGTCGTCGGGATGGGCGGTGAGGTATCGGTCCGCGACGATGATCAGATCTTCAAGGCGAGCGGCGCCCTGTTCGGCGGCGAAGGTCCGAAGTTCCGCTGGCATTGTCCCTCGGAGTTGCTCGGCTAGCATCAACTCTAGCAGTCCGTCGTATGTCTTTGGTTCGTCAGTTTGCTCTATCCATTTGTCCCGTAGCGTAGCTAGACGGTCGGCAAACTGCGTAAACTTCTCCCCTTTCTCTCTCCGGGAGTTCCGGAAATTCTTGCGGTAGTGCTCACCTGAGAGCTCAAAACCATGCAGTAGGGCTCTCTTGAGGGCGGGATAGTCTCCCTCCTCGGAAGTCGGTGTCTTGGCCAGAATCTCATAGGCCTTTCCCTTAAGGCCATGACTGAGCTTGCGATACCAGTACTGGGGGTCAAGACCGTTTTCTCTCGCGACTCGTTCGAATCGGGCGAGATAGACTTCAATCGATTCGTCTCGTTCGACGAATGGGTCCAGGGGAAAGTTCATCCCCGGAATCGGCGGGGGGGGGGGGGGGGGGGGGGGTGCGGGTATTCCGGTGCTGGCGGCGAAGCTGGGGGCGATGAGCGAGTAGTCTTCGCTAGCGGGCGATGCGATACCCAAATCGCGGCGGTCGCGCTCAAGCTGGAGGAGTGCTTGGCGCCGTTCGAGCTCCTTGTCCTTCCTTTTCTCTTCAAGTGCCGCGACCCTCTCGTCCTCCTCCTTCCTCCTTGCGGCGGCTCTCTCCTCCTCTGCAATCCTCTCCTTCGCCTCCTCTCTTCTCCGCTCGGCGGCTCTCTCCTCCTCTGCGATCTTCCGGGCGGCGGCTTTCTCCTCCTCTGCAAGCTTCCGGGCGGCGGCCCGTTCCTCCGCGGCGATGCGCTCTTTCTCCTCCTCTCTCTTCCGGGCGGCGGCCCGTTCTTCCGCGGCGAGGCGCTCCTTCTCCTCCTCTTTCTTCGCCTCTCGCTCCTTGGCCCTCTCCTCCCTCTTCAACTTTTCCTCTGCCACGTCAGCATCTACGTTAGCCAGGACGTAGTCCTTGAGTTCGGTGCCGGCGAGCCCTAAGCTCTCGCCAATACTCTTGTACTTAAGCGCAAGCTCTCCCCGGTCGGCCATGGTAAGGGAGGTAACTTACCCTGAAAAAGGTCCTAACCGGAATGAGGGGCGCACACAAGGGGGTACACTGACGGAAAACAAGGGGGTGGGCTGGATGAGCTAAGATGAAACTGCAAAGGGCGAATACAACACAACCACAAAGACAAAATGCAACCAATCAAAAATACAAAAAAAGAATTTAAGAAAAAGCCTTTTGAGATACCACCACTCGGGAAAGCCAGTAAGGGACCTATGGGGCTATGCTATCTACTACCAGGCCTAGAGGGCTGGGTCCTATCTATACTGGGCTGGGGTGGAAATTACGCTAAGTCCTAAGTCTCGTCAAGTTGGGATGGGAAACCTAAGTCTTTCGTCTCGTTGGGTTGGAAGGGGAAACCTAAGTCTTTAGTCTCGTCGGGTTGGAAGGGGAAACCTAAGTCTTTAGTCTCGTCGGGGTCGCCAAAGTTAATGTCACGAAGAGAGGGGTTGGGGGATGGGGGGTAAGCTCTTAATCTCTAGCGCTGTATTTCCTCCTTTGATAGGATAATGGTGCGATGACATTCAAGAGATTAATGCTAGGCCAACTTAATAAGTGATAGACAGAGTAAAGACGAGATGGAGAGTAAGGCTACATTAGTTAAGAAATTCACATTCAAAGGCCAGTCAGGGTAATTGCAATTTCTATAACTATTCACTTTTAATAATTTGAAATGGGAGGTGTAGGTCAAATACTTCTAACGTGAGTCATTGGCAAAGCGTCTCTCGGTAAGGAGTAGTTCGGTGCTATTCTGGGTAGTCAATATTTGGGGTACTAGAGCGAATGTAGACTGATCTCATCACAGGGCGAGAGTGTATCTGTATGACTTCCAGAGTCTCTCTGATAATCTGGCGAGTGGGGATTCTCGTAGGCTAGAACACTTAGCTCTGTACTGCAGTGCGGCGTTTGGTCCAGGATACTCTGGTTGGCTTGTTGGCGCGGTCAGTAGCGTGGGTGCGAAGATGCAGGTCAGTGGTCACGCGATGACTCATAGACCATGAGTGATTGTCTTGTGTTGGTACAGGCCTAGAAATCGGCTTACGTGGCTAGCCGTCTAGGAAATGGCGAAGTCCCAAATCACGCTTCTCATTGACCTCCTGGGTTGACAGGGGCCTGCGGCGGGTCAGCGACTGGGAGATGATTCAAGGCCGGGGTGATACGCCCGGTACAGGAACCCGTCTGTAATGTAATACAGACGCTGTATCAGCGGGGGATAGGAATAGTGTGGGTTCAGGGCCTGTGGTATAATAGCCCTTCTCAGAATTCAAATTGGTGCGACCGGTCATGGGTTGAGCCAGTGCATATACCAACAGTCAAACAATGCAACTAGATTTACTGGGCCAAAGTGGAGTTTATTGGCAGCCGCTAGTATAAGATACATTCGGCGCATTAGGATGGGGTTGGCAACAGGGCAAATATTTATACATCGGGAGCAAGGGGGAAAGCAAATGGAGGGGTGCAGGGCAAAGGGGTTGTAGGTCTGGGCTGTACTGGGGACTTTAATCTATTTGGAGGGACAGCATGGCATGGGGTATTTACACATGGGGCAGACGGAGCATACAAGCATAAATCCAAACATGTCATGGGTCATATACAAGGTAGAAAATATGTGCAAGGGATAAATACAAGTCACAGCAACACATCAAGGCAAAACTATAAGCATGAACATACATATTGACAGGACGCATGAACATGATGGGCGAACGACGGGTGATGGGTCTGCTATATGACAAAGAGTAAGTTCCCTCTCTTACCTTGACTTAAGACGGGTGGAAGCACAAGGGTACTGTCGAAACTCAGAGGTCACTCGGTGATGGAGACGTGTTTTCGGACAGGTTGTGACTTCGAGGCAGGAATGCTTGGGTCTGACACTATGCCAGGGTTTGTGGCAGACTTTAAGGCGATGCCCCGGGGGGCGGGGCTTAGGCGACTGGGCGAGCGGGCCTGCTAGAGACGGCTGGGTAAGGAGGAATGATGGCTGGCTGAGCGTGCGTGTGGGGTCCTTGCAGCCAGGCTCAGAGGTGCGATTGCACGCCTTGTCACACTCTCCCTCTCTGTCTTTCTCTCAATCTCTCTTTTTCTCTCTTTCACTCACTCACTCACTCACTCTCTCACTCTCTCTCTCTTTCTCTCTCTCTCTCTCTCTCTCTCTCTCTCTCTCCCCCCATCATCCCATCCACTGAAATGTAGCACTGGTGTTAGTTTCAAAGAATAAGACGGAGTGAGGAAGGATGAGAGTATAAACCGAGGTCAAGTATGTGCGTTACTGCGAGAGCACCACGTGTGAATTTCTCTTTGATTGAGATAATAAAGTGATCGTATTCGTATTCGTAGAGCAGACCGCGTGTCTGGTTTGAGCGCTGTACAACAACAAAAACAAACAAAAAAAATCATCATTATCATCATCATCATCATCACCACCACCACCACCACCACCAACGCCATTATTATCTCCATCACCACCGCTATCTACGTCACCAACACTATCTTAAGCCTAGGCCATCCTGCAATTCCGGATCTTACCCCTGGAAGCTCTGAATTGGCCGCCACGGCGGTACGTCAAAACATCCGATTGTTATATCAACTATACTTGCACCAGTCTCTGATAAATAACCACAAACACCCTTAACTATGACTCGCGTTTATTCGACTATTATTCATGGGCAACTGACCCAAATAAAACACGCGTAACAACCCTGAACTATTAGGGTACATATTAACCTCCTCGTCGGCATGTCAAAGAACCCGGATAATATTATTAACAGTGCCGGCAACAGACGCAGATAGACAAGCATAATTATTGTAACCTGTTCATGACATACCCCCCCCCCCCACACACACACACACACCGAAAACCCCTCCGACTCGATCCACCCCCACGCCCACCCCCAGACACCTACCCCTCCACCCAAACAACCCACCCCTACACACCCACCCAACACCCTGCATCGGCAACGTTACAAATTCTGGTTATTATGTCAACCTCATTGGCAGCTGGCTCAGTAAAAACAAGCATAATCACACATAATCGGCGTATGGTGCTGTCCCCAGGAAGAAGAAGAAGAAGAAGAAGAAGAAGAAGAAGAAGAAGAAGAAGAAGAAGAAGAAGAAGAAGGAGGAGGAGGAGGAGGAGGAGGAGGAAGAGGAGGTGGAGAGGAGGAGGAAGAAGAAGAAGAAAGAGGAGGAGGAGGAACAGGAGAAGGAGAAGGAGAAGGAGGAGGAGGAGGAGGAGGAGAAGAAGAAGAAGAAGAAGAAGAAGAAGAAGAAGAAGAAGAAGACAAACAACAACAATAACAACATTAATAAATGAAAAATAAATAAATAAATAAATGAATAAATAAATAAATAAATAAATAAATTTATAAATAAATAAATAAATAAAAAGAACAAGAATTGAAAGAACAAGAAGAACAAAAAAGAAGAAAACGAACAAGAAAACTAATTAGAAGCACAAGAATGGAAAGAACAAGAACACTATCAAGAAGAAGAACAAGACAACAGTTACTGCACACCTACCAGTTCCCATATCATCATCAGTGAATCACTGAAGAAAGAAAACGAATTTGAGAACAGAACCACTTCAACACTGTAAACGGCAAATGTAACAGCCAGGCACGTGCCAGACTGAGTTTATGCATACGTGAAGTTGTTCTCTTTGAGCTGGCTTGAATGTTTAGCCAGAGCTGCCTTGTTGAAGCCATTTAGAAAGACACTTCAAGGTAAGGTTGCTGCGCTCCCTTGTCATCTCCATCTATATATATAAATTGCTTAGCCGGAAGTCCTTCTTCGCCTCTACTATAAAGTTTGTCTGGTATGGACGCTGATCTGGGCAGGTGATGGGCGCTGCGGATCGGCCTGCAGTGTGCTCAAAACCAGCGAAATCGTTATAGCCGACATTTCCTTACCGAACGTTTAACCGTTTCTGAGATAAATAAATAAACAACATGTCCACAAAGTGCAATAACCTCATTCTGCGCGCTTCCATTAAAAATCAAATTGAGGCTTCAGCATGTTTTCCCATATAGACCAAAAAATTGATGGTCTTTCTAGGAAGCCTTGGTAGCTTAATTAGTAAAGCACTTGCTTACCGTGCAGGGCGACCCAAGTTCAAATCTCAAGCGACCCATATATATATATATTTTTTTACACTACAATATGGATATTTTTCTTTTAAATTTAGGCTTTTTACCTTTAATTTTATTATTATTATTATTATTATTATTATTATTATTATTATTATTATTATTATTAAACTAATAATAATAATAAATTATTATTATTATTAATTTTATATCTTATATCAAATTTTCTTTTAAACCTTGGTGTTTTTTATGATTTCTATTTGTATTATTCTATATTCATTATTATTATTATTATTATTATTATTATTATTATTATTATTATTATTATTATTATTATTATTATTATTATTATTATTACCAAGGATCGGGATGGGGTGGTACGTGTAGGTAAAAGGGGGCTACGGGTAGGTTTAAAGGGGCATGGGTAGGCATAACGGGGATACGGGTATATATAAGGGGGTATGGTGATGGTCGATTCCTTTCATCCATACCTGCGAAACGATCAACGGGGAAGTATCAAGGAGGGTACAGGTAGGTTACAAGGGGGGTACGGAAGGTATGAAGGGGGTATGGGGAGGTATCAAGTGGGTTCGGGGAGGTATCAAGGGGTTATGGTGAGGCATCATGGGGGGGTGGGGGGAGACGGGGAGATATCAGAGGGGGTGGGTGTGGTGAGGTATCAAGGGGAATATGGGGAGGTATCATCGTCCAAATGAAACTCGCTCACAACAGTTGTCTCTCTGTCTACATTTTAAACAGCAACCTGTGTACCCTGGCTTGCCAGGGTACAAAAACCACTAGTCTTCCTATACTCTTGCGAAACAGACCCTCACAGCAGACCTACAACGAAGAATACAAATCATGGGGATGCGGGTGCTATAAAAAAAACTTCTGGGCATTCCCTATACCTAGCACATCAGCAATGACGAAGTCCGACAGACCATTACTACACAAGCCACTGGACAACTCGATGACCTGCTCACAGTGGTAAAGAAACGGAAAGTCCGATGGTATGGCCACTTCACCAGAACATCATTCTGCAAAGACCATCTTTCATGCTTACATTGAGTACATGAGCACACTCCCAGCTAATGAAAACCGAGTCTTCCCTCGAACGCTAGTACCGTAAATCTTAACCGTCAGCATCACATGTACACCCACCCTCATTCCCTTCACCATCACTCCCCACCATCCTATCTCTCTAACTTCCGGCCCACCCCTACCAGTACCAATCCCCCACCCGAGGCTTCTCCTTCTTATATAAAATCAACTATATCAATATATATATAGAAGTCGAGTAACACTAATGATGAATCACAACGCTTCTCACAATCCACCTACAAACGTTGAGTCGACGAATTGGCTGTGCACTATGTTGCGTAAACCTCCGCTCATCTCCGATACTACCCAATGTGAATGGGCCGATTTCTCAAATAGGCTCGCCTCTCCTGCTTCAACACATTCCTCTCCCCAACCCCCACCGCAAATCACCTACCATCCAAACAACCCCCCCCCCCTCTTCTAAGCCTAAACTTCTCCCTTTCCCCCACACTCTTACCCACAAACCCAACTTCTTTCTTATCGATCCTTGACAGGAAGGTTATGTTAGACGTGAGAAAAATTCTTTCG
>CM072527.1:9574746-9607246 GCA_036898135.1 Oncomelania hupensis
TCTTCTTCTTCTTCTTCTTCTTCTTCTTCTTCTTCTTCTTCTTCTTCTTCTTCTTCTTCTTCTTCTTCTTCTTCTTCTTCTTTATGACAATGGTTTCTCTTATATCCTCCCCATATTTGTTTTATCATTAACTTTATTAGGTTCAGAAGGTTAACGGTATCTCTTTACGAGCTGATTTCATAGACAGGCCTTGGGCAGAAAATTGATTCTCTATTGTACGCCATCAACGCTAATGATGTGTCTAAAGGAATTTGATTTTAGTAAAGAAGAAGAAGAAGAAGAAGAAGAAGAAGAAGAAGGAGGAGGAGAAGGAAGACGAAGAAGAAGAAGAAGAAGAAGAAGAAGAAGAAGGAGGAGGAGGAGGAGGAGGAGGATGTGAAGGAGATGAAGGAAAATGAGGAAGAAGAAGAAGGAGTAGGACGAGGAGGAGGAGAAGAAAAAGGAGGAAGAAGTACAACAAGAAAAACAAGAAAAAGAGAGAGAGAGAGGAGAAAGAGGAGGAGAGGGAGAGAAAGAGAGAGAGAGATGAGACAGAGAGAGAGACACACAGAGAGACACAGAGAGAGAGAGACAGACAGAGAGAGACAGAGATAGAGAATTGACAATTTGACAATTCTGACAATTTGATTTGTAGTGTCTTTAGCAACACGGCTCTCAGACAGGGTTTAAAAACAATTTATCAAAAATTTAGAGAATATTTCAACATTTAAAATGATAAGCTAATGTTCTTTTTTTTTTTTTTAAAGATATATATATATATATATATATATATATATATATATATATATATATATATAAATGTACTATCAATGCATGCAACCTATTGCTAAAATGATCCACAAAATATAATGAAAGCATTATTACATTATATTGTCAATATGGTTAAACAAAACAAAACTCTATTCATTCTTCTACAACACAAAAACAGATATTTATTCAAACGGGGACAAAGTCACCAATCTCTAAATCCCTCAGTTTCATCATATAATACTAAAATATGGACAGGCAGGCACTCCGTCTAAATCAAAATACATTCACATAGCATATATTGCCGAGCGGAGTATTTGACTCGCGTCTCTTGACCACCACCTTGACAACATGGCCCGACCCGCGCTTTTATTTTCATTTATCCCTCGTAACAGGAACATAATAATATTTGCCTTGCAAGGCGGTGAAGCGTGTTGTTAGTAAACCGGTTTGCCGGCTACTAGTGCCACGACACTCTCTGCAAAGTCACTGCCACTGACTTGCATAAAATGCCTGCCGACAATGTAGTCCAGCTCACCACCAAAAGCAGAAGACCAATGGTCAGCCGGGGAGAACCAATGTCGTGTCGCCTTGTCCTGCATAACCCAAAAGGCCGCTCCAAAGGATTCTGCACAGCAAGAGCCCCCCAAGGCTAGTCTAACCAAGAAATGTAAGGTAGACAACCTCTCTCCCAAGCTTGAATCAGTCGCCTCGCATTCCGCTACATATATATTCATATTTAGTTTCACCCATAAAGCAATAGTAATAGGTGCTTTTCTCTACGTCTCTAATATCAGACGCTTTCTAATTATTAAGGCTTCTCCCACAAATTTAGCTAAATTCTTACTTTTATTTTCATCCTTACATGAACGTAGTTTTGTTACCTACTGCTGTGATGTATGACACTGTAATATACTGGATATCGGTATGCAATTTATGCGTATATATTCATATGGCTGGCAAACAGAGTAAGAGAGAGAGAAAGATAAGATAAGATAAGATAAGATAAGATAAGATAAGATAAGATAACAATTTTATTTAACAAGGGTAAAAGATTAAGCACTGATTGAGTATTTGACTCAAATTTGAAAGAGAGAGAGAGAGAGAGAGAGAGAGAGAGAGAGAGAGAGAGAGAGAGAGAGAAAGAGAGAGAGAGAGAGGCAGTTTTGTTTTGCTAATGCTCCTCTTAACTTAAGTTTTAAATTAATTCATTTCAAAATTGAAAACTGGTAAACATACAAAATAATTGAAATAATGTCTTGTTTCTACACCAAAGATTATCCCAAAATTTTAATGGCACTGTGGCCGATTCATTTGAAAAATAATAATCGTTATGTTCAAATACAAAACAAGTTCTTTTTTAAAAAAAATCGAAAACCAGTCAGAGTGGTTCTATTTGCAGTGGTTTAAGTTCCTCTGATTTAATCACAATAATGCATTTTCCGTGTTCAACGATGAAACAAAGTCATTTATAAAGAGGAAAGAACCACACACACACACTCTCTCTCCCTCTCTCTCTCTCTCTCTCTCTCTCTCTCTCTCTCTGTTCCTCTCTCCACATCTCTGTCTGTCATCATCATCATCATCATCATCATCATCATCATCATCATCATCATCATCATCATCATCATCATCATCATCTTCTTCTTCTTCTTCTTCTTCTACCCCCGTTGGGGTGCCTGGGTTTTCAGTATAAATAGTATCCCCTCTTTCTGGAATTTTAGTGCTTTAAATTCCCACTATCGCTGTCTTCCTCATTTGCTCTTTCTCATTCCTGCTCGGTTCTATCTATCTGCTATACTATCTTCTTCTTCGCTTGACCAGTCACCTACCTTTTTACTTGAAAACTCTTCCGGGACAAGACTCCTTATTTGTGTATGACGTCTGCTGGATCAGCTTGGGAATATTGGACGCTTTCTGCCAGGTGGTCACTATAGGGCTTCCTATGATATTATTATTAAGCAAGGTAAACATTTTATATGTATGTATTTTGTTCATAATTTTAATGATGTTTGTATTCTAATTTGTTTTTGTAAACGGTGGTTCGATAAATTAGAGTACAGCCTCAGCGTCACCTGCGTGGAATGTCTATATTGTAAAGTGATGGCTGGTGGAGAGCTTTCAGTTTTACCAGTAGGGTTGTTTCAGCAGATCTTTTATGCGGATCAGGGGTTGTCCGGTCCTGATTTGGCTCGGAAGAGTCCGCTGGATCTAAAGCAATAATCATGTAATGTAATGTCTTCTTCTTCTTCTTCTTCTTCTACTACTACTACTACTACTACTACTACTACTACTACTACTACTACTACTACTACTACTACTACTACTACTACTACTACTACTACTACTTCTACTACTACTACTACTACTACTCTTTTTAATATTTTTTTTAATCTCTCTTCTTGCCCTTCTCGTTCTTTCATTTTCATTTTCTTCATTTGATAATTTTTCGTTTCCGCAGAGTAAACTATAGGGTTTAGGTTCACTGTAATGCAAGTGCCCCTCTGTAAACCAGAAAATCTTTATTGCCTGTCCAGTTAATGGCAAGGTTCGTTCAAGGTTCGCGGAGGTTCAAATTTTTTTTGTTTTTTGAGGTTCTTAGATCCCAAACCTAGTTCTTCAATCTTTTTTTTTTTTAAATAAGAACCTGCTTTAGACTAGGACTTTTCCTTCTATCGATCTCCTTCAATAGCAATAAAGTTCAGACTCTCTTGCTACAATACACAGCTTTTTAATCCCGAACTTTCTATTTTTCTGCGTCTGAACCGCAGGGTCTTTGCACGCAGAAAGTGGGTCTTCGATGGCACATCGGTAGGTGGCGGATATGACAGCCACATATAATACTAGAAACAGGAAGTGCATCCTCGGTAGCACAGTGGTAGATAGTGTGCAGACCTCTCTCTGTATCATTATACACACGTTGTGCCTTGCGACATATTTTCACCTTGAACTGTGTTATCTCTGGTGTGTAGTATACTGCTTTAAGGGACGATCACTGACCACGAACTCACACCCTCCTTCCCTCATATTTCCACAGATCCGTTCAACATTCACAGTGAATGTTGTCCCACTGAAAAAAAAACGATAGCTTTCAACAAAACAAACTATACAACTCTTTCGAACGTATAGAGTTAAAACAAAAATCAATGAATGTCATAGATTGTGTGCCTAAATAGCGACCACTATAGATGCCACTCAAGCACACATACACACACACACACTCACACAAAACACACACACACACACCCCTAAAAAGTTGACCTAGTTCAGTCTCCGAAAATTGACTGTATTTTCTCCGTCCCGGATAGAGCACTCCTGTGTACTTAAAACACTCTCATGCACTACAACTGCACTCCTATGCACTAAAAGAGCACTCCCGCGCACTTAGAAAAAAGTGGGTTCCTGGAAAAAAGTGGGTTCCAAGCAAATAAACCCATTTGTTACTAGAAAAGACAAGGCCTGAAACCCATTTGTGCGTTTTTGTAGGTACACACACACACACCTACACACACACCTACACCTACACACACACACACACACACACACACAGAATCATCTAATAGATAGCAGAGCGTATTGGTGTACCGTTCTAGATATGCTATCACACCCTGTCAGAACAAAAATAGAAAAATTCTAACTGTAGCGGTTGGTTAGAGCTACGAAAGCTTACAACCCACTTTATCATTGTGTAATGTAATAACAATGCGAATTTTAGAGTAACCCCGTTTTGGCCAAAGGTAAACAAAGCATTGGACTTGGGTTAAAGTGGATGAGATTAGATCATAGGCTTACAGCCTACCCTCGTTAAAAAAGGTTGGCTATAACAAATAATCGATCCCTTCCCTCAATGTCAGAATGATAGCCGCTGGGAATGGAGTGTTCTTGTAGCTGTCACTGACAGATCACACCAGAGGAAAGGGACATATTATTATTTCCCTGAACATTTCTATTAAAACATTTTTTTTTTCCTAGAGCAGTCGGGCACCCATGATTAATGATGCATAGAGCAGAGCAGAGAGAGGGGAAAGGGAGTTGTGTGTGTGTGTGTGGGTGTGTGTGGTGTGTGTGTGGTGTGTGTGTGTGTGTGTGTGTGTGTGTGTGTGTGTGTGTGTGTGTGTGTGGTTGTGCGCGCGCGTGTGTTTGCGTGGAGAGAGAGAAAGACAGTATCGGAATCAGTCCATGGGAGGCAACCACGTATCACTTCACTATAAAGAAGGGACGTCACCATAATCCCACTATAAAGAGTCGGATTCAAATTTCGCTTACTTTGCGGAGAGATAGTTGAGTGATTATTCGCACAGTAAGAGCTATGGATAATTTATTTATAAATACGGCATTCTTGCTGTAAATAATAACTGCGCATTGTTGTTTCTACAATTTTTTTGTGATGTCTACTATTTTCCGATTCACAATTTGTAATGAGCAAGATGGCAGACGACAGGAGTGGATTTCTCTCGTGAAAAATGCTTTTGAACATCTGCGGCCAATAACGACGCGATGGCAAGGTTTAAGGTCAGGAACATTAATCTATTTGATTGGACTTATGACGTTTTTGTCAGGTATTATTAATTTAGCAATGTTAATCATTCATAAGCCTTGCACCAAACACCGACAACGTTCGGCTGCCCAGTCTAAATACTCTGACTGTAGTGTTGCACTATAACTCAGTGCATACGTAGCCGAGGAGATGTTTTCGAATAGCAGCAGCACCCTTTCTCTCTCTCACTCTCTCTCTCTCTCTCTCTCTCTCTCTCTCTCTCTCAGTAATTTATTTTTATTTAAATAGTAACATTGACGTCCTCGGACACATTAAGCGTATAGCCTTTAGGGGACGGGTGAACAACCACTCTCTCTCTCAGTAAGTATGCATGCTGCTTTATAATCATGTATGTTTTGCTTTGGGAGGGGGGGGGGGGGGTAAACGAGGAGGTGGGGTGGATTGTGTTAGTGCTTGTTGTCGCCTCAGAAGAAGAACATTTTAGAAGACTTTAGGTTTATTTGGTCCTTATCCTTTGTTCATTGTTGTTGTTCAGCTTACCAGTGGCAGTGCACTCATTATCAACATAATGAAGACAGCGCAGTCGAAATAAAAATCAAATTCAATTCATCATTTTGTTGGAGTGGATTCAGTGCAACCCCTCCCCTCCACCATCCCCTAAATCCCCATCCCTCACATCTGTGTAGTCTTTCCCTGCTATTACTATTTGTAGTATAACAGGCAGATATGATAATTTCTTGTTAAACTTAAAGGGAGAAACAAAAACGCAAGTTTGTGTTGTTAAAACACCTGGAGTAAGTAGTTTCTTAGGAAATCCGAAATGGGACTGCAATAATAAAAGCACCATGACCTAGGATATAATCATATTTCATTCTTGCTAAACCAGTTTGAGCTCTGCTCTGCCATTTTGCTTTGTGTGGTTTTGCCACAAGACTGTTTAGCACACATACACACAAGCACATACATACTTGTTTAGATGGCATTGTTGTAACACTCATAAAATGCCACATTTGTGTTGACAATGGGTCATCTTTCATCCTTCTTTTAAACTACTTGTAAGTGATCTAACGCTATCCCTAACACTTACACTAACCCTCACTCTTAACAGGTCATTGTTTTGACGTCAGCATAATGAAGTCTGTCACAAAAAACCCCATGTACATGTAGATTCTCAAGAATAAGTCACAAGAATGCCATAGATATAATCACACATACACACACACAATACACACACACACACACAAGGATTGTACAATATGAATTATTATATGATTTAATAATTAAAGTAGTAATGATGATGATCACGATAATAATTCTGAATACTTTAAACGTGCATTTTCCGAAATCAGCAATCAGGCTCAAAGTGAGGCGGTCTGTACCAACGACAACTTGCATGCTCGAATGTTTCACCCACTCTCACATACACAAGAAACACACATCACTCAGCAGAATCACTCTGACATGTGGTGTAGAAGCAGGGAGATTGTTATTACGTAGGTGGAAAGGAAATCAAATGTTATCTTTGAAAGTTTAGATTGACCGCTTCCAATACCATTATTTATACAACTCCTCATTATCACAAGCACTGTCTGGATATATAACCCAAAAGTAACCTCTCCGGACCTTTTATAAAATGGTTTAAAATTACAAGATTTCCTTAACAGAAGCTTAGAATTAAAAAAATATTGATCTTTATGATTATCTGTCTCCTTCTCTCTATCTTTCTCTGTCTCTGTCTCTCTCCCTTCCTCTCCCTGTCTCTCTCTTTCCTTCCCTCCCTCCCTCTCTCTCTCTCTCTGACATGCATATGGAGATATTTATGTACAATATTACATTTATTGTAATCAAAGTTCACTGTGTAAATGTTCCTACCTTAGAAAAATGAGTATCCGCTGGTGTCATTCATTATCAGATTTTTCCCTTGATGAGTTTATTCAGCTCACTCCACCTGCCTTACCGCAACAGCTGAGACATCAATTGGTGACAATTGTGATATATTGTTATGTAATTAGGGCAGTTAGAGCAGCAGGGCTAATCATGTTCTACATGTTACACAGTGTTTTGAACATAATCCAGAGCTAGTAAATGAAAGGTCTTTATATTGTTACAATTGCACATCTTGAGCAGTTGAGGTTATGAAGTTGATTATTATCTTACTCAAGTTACTATTTAGGGAACTTATGTTACTGTCTAAGTATAGTGAGCTTATTCAATTTTTTTTGTTATCTTACTCAAGTTACCATCTATTTAATGAGTTTATTCAGTTTCTTTATTATTTTCCTCTAGTTACAGTCTCTTTAGTGAGCTTATTAAGTGTTTTATTATCTTACTCAAGTTACTGTCTATTTAGTGAGCTTATTAATTCAGTGTTTTATTATCTTACTCAAGTTATGGTCTATTTCATGAGTTTATTCAGTGTTTTATTATCTTACTCAAGTTACCATCTATTTAGTGAGCTTATTCAGTTTTTTTAAATTGTCTTACTCAATTTAACATCTATTTAGTGAAATTATTCAGTTTTTTAAAATATCTTGTACCCAATTTACCATCTATTTAGTGAGCTTATTCAGTTTGTTATTATTTTACTCAAGTTACCACCTATTTAGTGAGCTTATTCTGTTTGTTATTATCTTACTCAAGTTACCGTCTGTTTAATGAGCTTATTCAGTTTTTTATTATCTTACTCAAGATACCTTCTATTTAGTGAGCTCATTCAGTTTGTTATTATCTGACTGAAGTTACCGTCTGTTTAGTGAGCTTATTCAGTTTGTTATTATCTTACTCAAGTTACCATCTATTTAGTGAGCTTATTCAGTTTGTTATTATCTTACTTAAGTTACCGTCTATTTAGTGAGCGTATTCAGTTTGTTATTAATTATCTTACTTAAGTTACCGTCTATTTAGTGAGCTTATTCAGTTTGTTATTATCTTACTCAAGTTACCATCTATTTAGTGAGCTTAAGCCTTATTTAGTAAAGGATTATCCTGTGCAGGGCTTGTGCTGTTGTATTGGTTTTAATTAAACATCTTCTTTCAACTTTGAGCTATATGATAGCCAGGCTGACATTCAGTGTACATTACTGTTTAATTATGCACATTATCAATTGAGTGAAACTGATCTGATGGAATTTGTACAGAGAAAAACAATTTGTATACATTTTTTAATATTATCCTTGTTCAGGGTGCAAATGATATATAACATGCACACACACAGACACATCCACACACATATTTGTCTGCCCATCCATCAATCCACCCATCAATAGAGAGTAGGAATGGTTCATAGATCTTTCAATGCTTGGTAACAGTGATAGTAGGATAGAGGAGGTGAATGGACTAACTGAAAAGTTTTTTTTTTTTTTAAAATGATGATGATGATGATGATGATGATGATGATGATGATGATGATGATGATGATGATGATGATGATAATAATAATAATAAAATTACTACTACTACTACTACTTCTAAAATTACTACTACTACTACTACTACTACTTAGTACTACTACTACTACTACTACTAAATTTAAAATAATTTGACAAATAAAAAAATTTTTAATTAATTTTAGCCTTTTTAAAATTGGTGTTGTTCAAGATGCTGTTTGATTATTTCTCTATTTCTCTGTTCATTCACTCATTCACTCATTCATTCATTCATTCATTCATTTATTGTGCAGGTAGGTAGAGGAGGGTCGACCCTTAGGTTGAAGAGATGGTACCAGTTTGCCGTCTTGTGCATCGTCATCTTCATGGTCACGGTCTCCTACTTCATCCTTCAGCCTGCCATCTACACCAGCCAGACCATCGACCCTGACCTCCTGGGCCAGTTTGGGCGGATGTACGATGAGGGAGGTGGGGTTGGAGATGGCGGAGGAGGGGAGGAGAACGTTGTGGTGAACAGGATCAACTTACCGCCGGATCTGGCCAAGCTGAAGAAAGGAGATGAGGTAGATCTGTTCTTGAGTTTACCATTGGTCACGGTAGTTTATTATATTTATGTATTTATTTATTTATTTATTGTACATGGTAGTTTCTTTATTAAAAAAATATTATACATATTTTTTATTGTACAGGGTAGATCTTTTAAAAAAAAAAAAAAAAAAAAAAAAAAAAAAAAAATATATATATATATATATATATATATATATATATATATATATATATATATATATATATATATTGTACTTATTTTATTGTTTTTTTTTGGTTTTTTTTTTGTTTGTTTTTTTGCTGCTTTTTCACTGCGGCAACAGTACCCCCGTTGGAGTGCCGGGGGTTTCAGTATAAATAGTATCCCCACTTTATGGAAATTTAGTGCTTTAAATTCCCACTGTCGCTGTCTTCCTCATTTGCTCTTTCCCATTCCTGATCTGTCCTATCACTCTGCTATACTATCTTCTTCTTCGCTAGATCAGTGACCTACCTTTTTTCTTGAAAGCTCTTGAAAACTATACTGATTGCAACTCAACCTCAAATCCTGTGGCCATCGTCAGAGAGGTGAACGTAAGACTCTCTGCTAGCCTCAACTAAGCGCTGTGAAATGGAAACAAAATAATGCTTGATGTGACCAGCGGTCTGATTACAGGTGCCAGCCATCATACCGGTGTCCACCATCGTGGCAGACTTGGTGCGGAAGTACGGGGTTGATCTCAGCCAAACCGTTTATGACGGAAGGTCACCGTGGGACGTGGCAGCCAGTTGGGTGACCAAGTATCAGGTGATTCCTGACGACACACCGGAACTGGGTGAGAGGATTTTGTTTGCGTTTGCTGTTGCTTGTTTGTGTATTTGTTGGATGTTCTTGGTGTTTTTTTTCCGTTCTGACTTTTAAAAGTTCGGTTCTCTTTTGCTTTCTTTCTTTCTCTATCGCTTTTCTCTTCTTTTCTCTTTCTGTCTCTTCTTTCTTTTTTTATCTCCTCTCTCTCTCTCTCTCTCTCTCTCTCAATCTCTCTCTCTCTCTCTCTCTCTCTCTCTCTCTTAATCTCTCTCTGTCCCCCTCTCATCCACTCTCTCTCTTTCTGTGTTTGATGACTAACTTGTCTAGATCTCGCACACTTAAAGGACACCCGTTATTCAGCAGTCCCATTGAAGCTGCGCCTCTCATTGTGTTCTTTATAAGAACGTGAAAGTATCTCCCTTTTCAGTTTCTTTTGTCTTCACACGGCAGACTAACTCGTTGAAAGTAACATCTGACCTCGTAGATAAATGTATACCAAGTCCTTCTAGAAGGTACCATGGCTTAAGACCTCCAAATAAAAGTCTTCAAACTCCGGTAACGTAAAAGTCAATCAGCAAATGGGAGTGGACCCGCGAGGGGCTTGCAGTCAAGTTGTGAAAAATGGGTCTGAGTTTTTTGTTGAGGCAAGGAGTTGCTTATTTCCCACAGGCGCGTTTTATCGGGATGAGAGTTGAGTGGAGTGCAGCATACTTATAATACTAGTTAGCAGAGAGAGGGACGCTGTTCAGAGAGATACGGGCTCCTGTGTTGTTTCCCTTCTGATAATCAGCTGAGTGCCTGTAGTCTCCTTTCTACCGGGGCCAGACCCTCAGGGATTTGAGACTATTTCCTGTCTTTTTGGGTGTGCTTCCGTCACTGCCTTCTGTCTCTCTAATGACTTTGGCGTGTTTCTGGAAGTGCTAAATGGCATCTTATGATGTGTAGTAAGTGGTCTCTGAAGAATCTAGCTTTGATTCTGAGCAGTAGTCTGTCTGAGGAGTTTAGCTTCGAGTCTGAGCAGTTGTCTGTCTGAGGAATTTAGCTTTGATTCTGAGCAGCAGTGTGAGGAATTTAGCAGTGATTCTGAGCAGCAGAGTGAGGGGTTAAGCTGTGATTCTGAGCAGCAGTGTGAGGAATTTAGCAGTGATTCTGAGCAGCAGTGTGAGGAGTTTAGCAGTGATTTTGAGCAGCAGTGTGAGGAATTTAGCAGTGATTCTGAGCAGTATCTCTGAGGAGTTTAGCATTGACTCAGAGCAGTATAGTCTCTGAGGCATTTAGCGTTGATTTACGTGCTTGTCACGAGTGCTATCTTGCAGGCAGTTCTGATTTCGTGTCTGTCTCTTAACAGTTCTTATCTGGCAGATTATTGGTGTTGCTTTTCGTTCTTAACCTTTACATCATAGTTTCAGTCTTTACGTACGCTGACCTTGAGATTATTTTAAATTCTGGTTCTTATGAATGTTTAATGAAATAATGGCAACAGCCCCAAAATTAAAAAAAAAAAAAACAAAAAACAAAGGAAAAAGCATTGATTAAATTGTGTTGCTAAGTTTGATTTTGTGGCGGTCAGTTTTTATATGTGATACCATTGACCTATTAGTTCATTAGCATTAACATTTCAGTCCCATTTCGTGCATCTCGTGACCTTGAGAGAATGTCCAACACTGACGCTGAGAGACAGCGAAATCGCCCTGTGTGACTTGGTGAAAACGGTCTCTGAATGTTTAATATGTGTCCAGACATTGCATAGCAGTATGCCCGAACCCCCCGCTCCTCCTTCCCCCATTCTTCCCCCTCCCTCCCCCATTCTGCCTGAAGTGAGTTACCTATCTCTACTAGCGGAAGCACGCCATCAAATACACTTTCACTGTCGTTTGCTTATCGAACTCCTCCATCAAACAAATCGACGGCGACAGCAGCCTAGAGACCGCCGCCAGCTTCACAGAACCGCTCCTAGATCTATTGAACTTGGAAAGTTAAAGGCCGGTTTTGGTGCAGGAACTTAAGGTTGGTTTCACACGTAAAGCATTAGAGAGAGAGAGAGAGAGAGAGGTGGGGGAGTGAGAGGTGGGAAGAAAGAGAGGGTGGAGGGGAGGCGGGGGGGGGGGGGGAGGGGGGGGGGGGGGGGGGGGGGGAGGGGGGGGGGGGGGGGGGGGGGGGGGGGGGGGGGGGGGGGGGGGGGGGGGGGGGGGGGGGGGGGGGGGGGGGGGGGGGGGGGGGGGGGGGGGGGCGGGGGGGGGGGGGGGGGGGGGGGGGGGGGGGGGGGGGGGGGGGGGGGGGGGGGGGGGGGGGGGGGGGGGGGGGGAGGGGCGGGGGGGGGGGGGGGGGGGGGGGGAGGGGGGGGGTGGGGGGGGGGGGGGGGGGGGGGAGGGGGGGGGGGTGGGGACGGGGGGGGGGGGGTAGGGGGGGGGGGGGGGTGGGGGGGGGAGTGGGGGGCGGGGGGGGGGGGGGGGGGGGGGGGGGGGGGGGGGGGGGGGGGGGGGGGGGGGGGGGGGGGGGGGGGGGGGGGGGGGGGGGGGGGGGGGGGGGGGGGGGGGGGGGGGGGGAGGGGGGGGGGGGGGGTCTTCGGGGGGGGGGGTGGGGGGGTGGGGTGGGGGGGGGGGGGGGGGGGGGGGGGGGGGGAGGGGGGGGGGGGGGAGAGAGATTTGTGGCTACGTGTTTTTTTTTTTTTTTTTTTTTTTTTTTTGTTTATTTTTTTTTTTTTTTTTTTTTTTTTTTTGTTTTTTTTTTTTTTTTTTTGTTATTTTTCTCGTTTTTTTTTTTTTTTTTTTTGTTTTTAGTTTTTATTGTTTTTTTTTTTTTTTTTTTTTTTTTTTTTTTTTTGTTTTTTTTTTATTTTTTTTTTTTTTTTTTTTTTTTTTTAATAATTTTTTTTTTTTTTTTTTTATTTTGTTTTGTTTTTTTTTTTTTTTTCTTTGATTTGTTTTTTTTTTTTGTAATCTGTTTTTAATGCAATTGCATTTAGGGCTGATTTTTTTTTTTAAGCCATAAATTTGTACAATATTGAGACTCTAATGGCCTGTCTTAATTGAAAGGTTCACCTAGGCTGCTGAATCTTTTTTTTTGTCCAAAATGTTCAGCAACCTCGGTTCGAGATCTGCGAACCTCGAAAAAAATTTTTTTTCCAAAAGGTTCAGGAACTTAGGTTCTGGATCTAAGAACCTCGGAAAAAGATTTTTGAACCTTCCAAGAACCTTCCAATTAAGTAAGACAGGCCATTAACCACGATCTCAAGACTAGCGGGTGCAATTATAAATCAAGAGGGGTGGGAGAATGGGAATGTCATAATGATTTTAACTCGCCTGTGACGGAAACTCCGATGGTATGGCCACGTCACCAGATCATCAGGTCTCCATCCTGCAAGGCACAGTGCAAGGAGGTAAAAGACGAGGGAGACCGGAAAAGAGGAGGGAGGACAACATTCGAGAATGGACTGGTTTGACACTGAGCGAAACAATCAGGGTTGCCGAGGACAGGGAAAGATGGAGTACGCTGGTTAAACGATCATCTGTGGTGCCCCTACGACTTCCGAGTTACGGGATAGGATATGATAGAATAGGATGTGACGATTTGTTTTCCAGATATTGGCGATCAGGAGATCGTCTTCCTAACTTCTTGCTGTTTCGTGTGTGTGTATCTGGGTGGGTGCGTGTGTGTGTGTGTGTGTGTTTTATTTTGTATTCTTTTCTCCATCTTTTTATTCCGTATTCTTTATTTTACTCATGCAGTCCATATATACAAACTTCATAAAAATTGCATTAAACCCAACTTTTGATGCATTTTAAGAAGTTTTATTTTTTTTATTATTTTTTAACAAACGGAAATTGGAGTCACAAAAGTATCTCTACTACATTATTTTCGGTGTTTCTTCTTCGTCATTATCGTCTTCTTCTTCGTCTTTTCTGTTTGTGGATTTGTGTGTGTGTGTGCGTTCTTCTTGATTTTCGACCCACGGCCATAGCTCAGCGGTAGAGCGTACGGCCTGGCACAATTGATGACCCAGCTTCGAATCCCGTGTGGTGGCCAAAGATGGAATAGTGGCAATTTTGTAGTTGTCCATCTTAGCAGATATGATTGCTCTGGAGGTTCAGTGATCATTTAGGTCCCTACCTACCTCCTCTTCATTGGGACGGTTTTCCCCGTCTGCCATACTGCCAGTGGTGAGTGTCAGTGTTGGTTAAACTTCAACGTTTATCGCAGTATTTGGCAGTGGTAGTGGTTGGAAAAGATACGATAAGATAAGACAACTTTATCTTATCTTATCCAACCACTACAACTGCCAAATACTGGGATAAACGTTGACACTCACCACTTGGAGTGTAGTAGCTCTAGCGGCGCCCCTGATAGTCAGGGTCCCATCGCTGGGTATCGATCTGCCCCAGAAACTGTTAGGGCCATTTTCTCTGTTATGTTCCTCTCCCTCTCTCTCTCCCATCCCACCCCCTCCTTGGCGTACAGCCCAGCAAACGTCCTTTCGCTTCATTACGCAGTTGTTTTGCCTGCAAATGGCGACCTTCTGGTCCTTCTATTGCGTTTTTATATATTCTTTTTTTTTTTTTTTTTTAACATCGGAACACAGGTTGTGGAGGGGCAGGAAAATGGGATGAAAAAAGGAGACACCCAGGGAGGAAAGAGAAGAGAAGAAGAAGAGAGAGACAGACAGAGAAGGGGGAAGCGAAGGACTCGAGAGAGAGAGAGAGAGAGAGAGAGAGAGAGAGAGAGAGAGAGAGAGAGAGAGAGAGAGAGAGAGAGAGAGAGAGAGAGAGAGAGAGAGAGAGAGAGAGTGTGGGGTGGGCGAGTGCGGGATTAGGGCTGTGGTTGGAGTGCGTGAGCCGAAGGTGTTAGTGGGAGAGGGGAGGGGAACATTTAGAATAACTGTCCACCCTTCCTTGTTTACAGCAGGACGAGATTGGAGTGTTTCTAGGGAGGGTTTGAGAGGCTGTGGAAAATATAGTGTGTCAGGGGGAGAGGAGGTAGAGAAGGAGGGAGGGGGGGGAGTGTGGCTGAAGAAAATATGAGGTAAGTGACGGTTACCCACAATCTCACAAACACACACCCTCCTTCCCCCCTCCCCATCCCTATCTATTTGTTCTTTTACAACAGGACGGACTAGGAATTGCGCAGTCATTGAGGTTAAGGACGGTGATCTGGAAATGAGGGAGGGAGGGGGAGAAAGTAAGGTCTTGTTTTACTACTAGCTTGATGCATTTACCCTGCTTTTGTCAATGATGTTCCTCCTGTTGATTTCAAACTAGGACTCGTTAGTTAGTTCATTCATATCTTTTTCTTCTTTTTTTTCTTGTTCGATGTTATTATATTTCTCGTTTGTTATACTATAGTTATATGTTTGTTTTCTTTTCATTGTTGAGAAGATTAATTAACGTGCTTCTGTTTTTATTGCTTTGTACTTGTTCCTGTTCGCCAGACATTTCATTGTTGTCATTTGTCAAAAGGGTAGCACTTATTTAAGCTTTGGTTTTGTGTGCCCTTTATGTTCTCCATCCCTTGTTTGCTTGTCTCGATCTCGTGAGTAATAAAATTCTGTTTAAACCAAACTAGGACTAAACAGGGTTGGCGTGAGTGGAGGGTGAACAATGGTATGATCATCAAGGAGGGGAGGAAAGAATGAAACTTGGCGGAACGATGATGTTCTGTAGTGGTAGATAAACAATAGATGTTGGTGAGAGAGAGATAAAGGATGTGAGGTAGATGGGCAAAGGTGAGGGAGGGGGCGCGAGAATAAGGAGAAGAAACACAAAGTAATCACTCGGATATTTGGTGGGTTGTATACGTGGGTGTGCGTGCGCCCAGGCTTTCTGTGTGTGTAGGCGCGTGCATCATTTGTGAATGTGTGTGAGAGCGCGCGTCATGCCTCTCTGTGTGTTTGTAAGAGTGTGTGAGAGCGCGCCTCCTGCCTTTCTGTGCGTGCGCGTGCGGGCGACATGAGTAAGTTTGTCTGCCATGTCTGAGGGCGCGCGCGTGTGCGTGTGTATGGATGTGCCTTGTGTGCATGTTTGCAAGAGAGAGAGAGAGAGAGGGAGAGAGAGAGAGAGAGAGAGAGAGAGAGAGAGAGAGAGAGAGAGATTTACGAGCCTGTGCTGAAGAAATGAAGTAATGATGTTTTATGTTTCGGAGGCCGCGGGCTTTGACCGTTTTCTTTCACACAAACGGCAAAAAATTGATGTAGAGTAAGATCATGCGATGGTCAACGGGTTATTCTCATCCAGGAAGAACAGCACGCAGCTATAAGCCTATATCTAGTAATAATTCAAAGGGTTTTTAGTAGAGGTGTATAAAAACACGAGCAAAAATGGTAGACCCTTCCCGTTATTCTAATTCAGGAAAACAAAATCACTGCTCTAATACAATAGCGATGTGTAACCGAATATGATGTTTTCTCTATAAACTAGTATAGAATATTATATAAACGTGTTCTTTAGCGGGTTGTCGTAAATGAGCTAAAAAATAGCATCTAAATGAAGTTGAAAATCGCTTCCGCAATCAAAATTATTCAATTGTGATCAATGACAACATGCATATGATATGCAGACTATTTAAAAAAGGGAGAGAAAAAAACACGCCAATTCCTATGATTTTTATTACTATTATTTCTATTACAGGGAGATTTATACTAGATTAGATTTATTATGATTTGAGATGAGGTATTTAATACATGTCATTAGTAGCAGCGGAATCGGTATTGATTTTGGTTGGGTTCTTTGTGGCATCGTTTACTTTAGTCACACTGCCTAGTTGAGATTGGACGAGGCTTAACGCTGGCCTCTCCATAACCCTGGGCCAGTTTCTGCTAACGAAGTAGGCCTTTAGTTACCAAGGCATCATTATTAGCGGGTAGTTAGCCTGTGGAGTTGTACATCGTGGCAGTGATGTAGACAGACGAGAGCTAATGACGCGTGCTGCGTTCTAACTGGTATTTGAGCGTGTTGTTTACCAACTTCGAACAAATCCTCGTGTAACCAATGGGACTTGGTGGAATACATTTTGTATCTGACCTAATTAGCGCAGTAGTGTTAGCTAGAAAACAATGGCAACAATGGTATTTGTTTGTCTATGAACCCATGCGCTGGACAGATTAAGGACCTCTTTTCAAGACAGTAACAGGTGCAGTTTCCCTTGCTCCCCGAGCATTGCTCTGCGACCTGGATTTGTGCACTATACAAGTGGACAATGGATTGGATCGGACGGGTGAGAAAGGAGGCTAGGGTAGAGGGGCAGCATTAGTGAATGGCTACTTTTGCTTTCGGCGCCATGTCTACTTTTGCTTTCGGCGCCATGTCTACTTTTGCTTTCGGCGCCATGTATATCTGACATTGATGAAGTGGCTGGCCCAGGTGGAGACGATGTGGGGGTGGGGGGGAGTGAGGGGGGACCCCTTCCCCCCCCCCTCTGCCGCGTCATTGTAAATACTATGTGACTTTTAAAAATTGTCCATGGAATTAGACTCGAGCGTTGCTCTGAGTACTCATCGTTAATCTCCTCGGGCAAATATCCCTGGGAGCCCAGTCCCTTCTGGACCTGGTCCAGATGGACAAAGTGTAGATAGCCGTATAGGAGGGATAATGGTCTCCCCCCCCCCCCTCCCACCTCCCCGCATATTGTTTTATAACAACACCGTCTAACTTGTTTCTATTAAGGGAGCTGGTCCCCGTGTACCCCCGTTATGTCTGATAAGCGTCGGATTGTTCGATCCTCAAGTCCACCTTGGGTCTGGCCCAGTTGGACACTGAGCGATGCTGTGGCTCGGAGGAGACCTGGTCCTCTCTGGCGCCCAGTTATCGATGTGCAAACTTATCATTGTTAAATTATTGTCCCGTGGGTCACACTACCCGTGTGTACTTTCAGTTTAATAATGACCCACAAATTCCCCCCACCCCACCCTCCGTGGGTGTTGTCATTTGGGATTGTAGAAAACTTTATTCATCCCTCTACCATACAGCCTATTTTACTGAAGTCCACATAGGTCTTCTTACAGTTTTAGCGTGGTCCTGATAGGATTTTTAACTCACCCTGAACTCTGGGGGCTTTTATTCAAATTCTTATCACACAATTCAATTCTTAATCCATAGTCCCCTAGATGCTATGTGTCGGGGACTATAAACGTAACTAACGTAACGTAACGTTCGCGAATGCCTATTCCCTTTCAGCCTACTCCGCAAATGCATTCCGCGAGTGCCTACGTCTTATGACACAAAGTTATTTATATATACTTTGTGTCAAGGCAAGGCAAGGCAAGTTTTATTTCAGGATAAATCCATGAATGGCACTTGGACATGGATAAAATGACATTTACAAACATGCAAAATAATTAAATATATCAAATGTTAAATTAAAAATATTTACGTACATGGAAGAAATAAATAAAAAGCATACAAAGATTAAAAGGAATGGAGCGAGGCTAGCAACAATAAATCTTAACTAACAATACATTTCAGGCCATACAAATTAAAGACAAACAACTGGAATTCCAATACACACAACCAGGTGTCATATCTTGCTACATTTTTAACATGGAATTAACAACGTTACAATTGTTTCATTATTAATTTCATTAGGCTTATGAGCTTTAATAATACTGATTAGATTACAACAATTCTCGAAATTTGATGGCATTGGAATAAACAGTACGGTTACAATATTCCTCTTCTAGAATTTTTCAAAAAAAAGAGCAAAAAAAAAAAAATTTAAACAAACGCAAATGTTAAATATCTAGCTATTTAGTGAAACGAAGTTTGACACTTGAAAATAAGAGTAGTAGACAGCTTGGAGGGGAAATGAAGCAGTTGTCATCCTCCTGTCTCATTTAGTAAGCCTGTGTCGTATCGATCAACCACGGAAGGTTGTACACGGTAAAGGCTTTACGATTGCATTGCTAGCTAGCCACCCGTGTCGGCAGAGTGAATTCAGATACGCTACACTTGGAGCTGGGTGGCATTAGTTGGTTAGGGAACCGTGGTGTGTTTGGTCAGGAACCCACCTAAAGTACCATCTGTGCAATTTTGTGAGGTGTTTTTGGTTGAATTTTGTATTTAGTGTTCTGTCTTTCTCCCCTCCATATGTTCTTTTTCGATTGCTTCGTTCTCTCTCTCTCTCTCTCTCTCTCTCTCTCTCTCTCTCTCTCTCTCTCTCTCTCTCTCTCTCTCTACCTCCCCTCTCTGCACTGAAAGGTATTTTTCCCCCCATCTTTAAACAAACAAAAAAATCACTCCCTCCCACCTCGCTCCCTCCCCCACTCTCGCTGTACACACTGTAGGTATTAACGGTAAATGAGAGACCTCGTTACCCAGTCAGTCACTCAACCACTCCGTCAATCAATCAAATCAGCAATCAGTCAATCAGTCAGTCATCCATGCAAAAAGATACCACAAAAATGCGTGCTTTGAGAGCTTGGAGCCATTATCGTGCTTCCAATTATTTTCCCCCGCGTCATCCGCTTGAAAACGTTTTCATGCGGCTTGTTAGAAAGTAAATATTTCATGATAAAAATGACAGGTTCAGGATGATTATAATGGTGGTGATGATGATGATTGATATCGATGATGATGGCGACGACGACGACGACGATGATGATGATGATGATGATGATGATGATGATGATGATGATGATGATGATGATGATGATGATGATGATGATGATGATGACGAGGAAGAAAACATATGAGTTATTACCATGATCAATGCACGATTAGACAGAATGCATAGACAACGAAAAACACATCTTGTACACATATATTTATATACCCAGGCAATGTGAAGTTTGTTCTTCAGAGACACCAACAGACAGTGACTAAAACGGGCGAAGGACAAACAAGAAGAGGTGTGGAAAAAGAAGAAGATTAGATGTGTGCAAGAAGAAGAAGAAGAAGAAGAAGAAGAAGAAGAAGAAGAAGAAGAAGAAGAAGAAGAAGAAGAAGAAGAAGAAGAAGATGATGATGATGATGATGATGATGATGATGATGATGATGATGATGATGATGATGATGAGAGGTGTGCAACAAGAAAAAGAAGAAGCTTAGAAGTGTGTAAGAAGAAGAAGAAATGAGAAGGAGAAGCAGAAGGTGTACAAGAAAGAAGAAGAAGAAGAAAGATGGAGAAGAAGAAAATTACCCTCCTCCCTCTACCTCTCCACTCCTCCCCCCCCCCCCCCCAAATAAAAAATGCTTCCCAAGAAAAAATGAAGAAGAAGAAGAAGACGAGGATAAGATGATGATGATGATGATGATGATGATGATGATGATGATGATGATGATGATGAATAATCAGTGAAAGAAACGGATATATGCAAGTTACATCTTCATAGTACTCACCGGGGTTGAGAATCCCTGGGTTCAGAGAAGGAGACGACACTGTCGTTGTGGTCAAACTGATGCAGCAGACGAGTCGTGGCGCTGATAGGGGGGCTGGGGGACGTCAGTAACTCCACATGCTTTAACCGTGACATGATGACGCCTAATTTTCTCAAGTTATTTCCCCCCACCTGGATTATTTGAGATTTTAAAAGACTGCCACTATTTTAACCTTGAAGGCCAAAGTCGATCTGGGAGTCCACAGTTTTGAAGTTGTCGTCAACAGTCGGAGTATCCACATTAACGTGAAGAAGGAGTTTGTTGATGAAGCGGAGAAGGCCAGTTTAAAACATGGAGTCCCGTCTCTTAGTTTTGCACTATATAGTATGTATGATACATCCTATAGTCTGCAGTTGTGAAGAGAAACAATCCACGAATCTTGTGTGGAGAAGTCTACGCGTATGGTATTGGAAGTTTAAAACGGACCTTGTAGATAAGCACACTTTTTTTTTGTTCATCTACAAGAAGTCTATAGGTATATTCGACGAGGAGTATTTTGCTGGCATAATAACGAGTTGTCCAGATTATTGGAACAGCATTCAGTTGATGGTTTTTGTTCCTTAGTTCACAGTATTGTTTGGGGGTATTTTGCCCAAACAAAAACCTTTTAAGGAAAATTCTGTTGAGCGTTAATTCTTTGGGTTTCGTAATTATTACAACAACAGGATAAGAAAACCAGACGAGATGCAAGATTGTATTTGCCTAATGCATGCATTTACACTGGAATTAAAATGGTAAAAAATATGAAGGACGAGACGCGTGAAGGAAGCAGTCACAGTTTCCTTTTGATAAAGATGAGCTTTTGTAGTCAAAGTGAAGGAATATAATGTTATAGTTCTCACAGCATCACTTCTACTGCATTAGTGTTATGTAGGAACCCTCGAAACTCCACTTGTTTTTCCACTGCATTACGACTGTCTCAAACACCAGTGTTTTTGGGGGTTTTGTTCTTTTTATTCACTGTATGCTTATGGACTCTCTCAAAACACCAGGTTTTCCACTAAGTTAGTGTATAGGCTGTCGCAAAACATCAGGTTTTTTTTTCACTAAATTAGTGTATGGACTATTCAAAACGCCAGTTTTTCCACAGAATGAGTATATGGACTCTCTCAGATCATCATTTGCTGTTTTTTCAACCCAGTAAGTGTATGGACTCTCTCAAAAACACCCGTTTTCCAACTAAATTAGTGTATAGACTCTTGCAAAACACCAGTTTTTTTCCCTCACTGAGGATAGGATAAGATAAGAATTAGTATACGGATTCCATCGACACACAGGTACGTCTACATGCATGTGTTATATCTCTCATATCCATCTGTCTGTAAACCCATTTTATTCGCAATATAGCTCATACGCAAATTCACTTCTGTTTTGTTTCACAATATGCGAATAAATTGATAAGGCTTTGGTCGTGTTTCACAAGAAGAGAAGGGTTAAGTAATGGGTAACTGTAATTTCAAAATCGTATTAGGTTATCATTGGAATTCTGTACGATTAAGGTTTGCAGGAATTCACCACTCAAACTTAAACGAAGCAGTCGTCTTTGTGTGATGTGGCAACGTAAATCTGTGTGTCCATCTTCATCGCACAGGAATTAATACTTTTACACCTGGAGAAGATTTGGAACTGAGTACATGCACGAGAGAACACTACATAATGGCATTTGACAACCGGTTTATGACTTCGTATGGTATAGTATTGTATAGTAGAGTAGTAGTGTTGTCATAGGCTGCCAGCCATTTTACTATGTAGATTAATACTGTTTAAACCTGGAGAAGGTTTGTACTGAGTAAATGCACAAGAGATAATTGCTACTTGCATTTGCCGACAGGTTGATGACTTGGTATGGTATTATACGGTAAAGTTGTAATAGTATCATAGACGGTACTGGGCGTATTGCTTTCTAGGTTAACTGTACGTTATGGAGCACGTTTACATAACTGTACTAAGTCACGTCACAAAGATAGGCTTTCAGGCCTGACGACTTCTTGGAGAGGACTTACAGTGCAATAGGAAGTCACAGTTTGGAATTGCACTGCACCAGCGGCTGTAGATGGAACTGAAACAGGTTGATCTTTGCATTATCACATCACGCGATTTCGAGGTTCACACATCAGCAGATTCCGAATTTCACACAACCGCAGATTCCGAGGTCTAAACATCAGCAGATTCCCAGGTTCACACATGTATCACAAGATTATGAGAAGAATAATCTATGGTAAGCTAGAAAACTGTTCTTGTTTAAGTTGCAGCTCGATTGATCCTTTTCTTTGACATACTGAAAATTGTCAAAACAGAGAGCTAGAGAGCTAGAGAGAGAGAGAGAGAGAGAGAGAGAGAGAGAGAGAGAGAGAGAGAGAGAGAGAGAGAGAGAGGAGAGAGAGAGAGAGTGAGAGAGAGAGAGGTGGGGGAGAGGGACGAGAGCAAGAGATAGAGATTTTCACGTCCAAGGTTCGGAGAACTTTTGCTAGTGCTGTGTCCAGGAGGAATGTAGATCGATGTTAAATTAAATTGTCCCCATGGATACAAGGAACTCAGTAGACCTTTTTCTGGAGAGAAAAAAAAGAAGAAATAAAGACCATATTAATTATTCATGCTAATTCTCCGCACCAATGGAATTCCTCTAAAGATTCCGTTTTTAAAAAAAGACAAAATAAAATAAAAACTTAAAATAAAATAACAAAAACAATCCTAAAAGAGTATTTGAATATTTCATTAAAAACAATACAAAGATTTCTAGTGGTCAGCAGTTACAATTCAAAGGTTCTAAACTTAAATGTAAATCTAACCCCCCAAAAATATAAGTTTCTAGTCGTCCACAGTTGCGATCCAACGGTTTTAAACTTAAACGAAGCTTCAAGCCTGCACAGAACATCGCGACATTTTTATACTCCAGACCTCTTGAGCAAAAGGAAAAATAGTTGCCACGCTAGTTTTCAACTCATCCATTATTCAGTTTCTCCTCAAAATAACAATTATAATCAATGCTACGCACATTTGGAGGTAACACAAATGGTTTATACAATACAATACAATACATACAATACAATACAATACGTACACTACAATACATCTTTATTGTCCAACTTTTACATTATACAGAAAAGTGGAAAATTGACTTTTGCATTGAGCGCAGCGCAAACTTTGCATAAAATAGTAAATGAACAAAAATAAAATTGTACATGCTTACAACAGTCATGGCTCAGCTGAAAATACTCTCTCTCTCTCTCTCTCTCTCTCTCTCTCTGTGTGTGTGTGTCTCTCTCTCTCTGTGTCTCTCTCTCTTCTCTCTCCCCCTCTCTCTTTCTCTCCATCTCTCTTCTCTCTCCCTCTCTCTTTCTCTCTCTCTCCCCCTTCTCTTTCTCCCCTTTTTATCCCTCTCTCTCTCCATTCTTCATCCCTCTCTCTCTCCCTCCATCCCCGCCCTATCCATGCTGACACATCCACAGACACCCACATGTGCACACACACACACACTCAATAATTCGGCAATACAATGTATAAGTAAATACATAATAAATACATACAATAATAACAAAATGATAATCATGTTTAAATTAACTTGCAACCTACACACAGATAATGAATGTATAATGAATACATAGAATATACGTGTATCCATCTATACATTAATGCAGATTAATCAACATTCATTAAATTGAACACGCGCATGTACATGCACACACATAGCCTTAACCCATCACATGCCACCTGCACTGTAAAGACCATCATCTCATTACAAGTGATAAGTAAGACAAGAACGTCTAAAAGAGTGCACAAAATCATCAAAATAAGTATGAACGTTAGGATTTCAGTTAAACATACAAACCGGCGTGACTGACTAGGCAACAGAGTTAGCGATTGTTGAGGATTGAGATCGCACTTACGAGATGAAAGAGTTCTTGTGTCATTTTTTTTCCCCTTAGCGAACGATATCCGAAGCCTTCGACCTGACGGCAAGTATTGAAAACAATGACTCAAGGGGTGGGAGGTGCCACATTATGGTTTTGTTTGTTTGTTTTGTTTTGTTACAGCCGAGAACAAGTCTAGTGTTTGCCGTAATAGACGCCTAGAGAACATGGATGTGTTGACGTAAGAATAGCCTAGAGGAAATTTAGTGTGTTGACGTAAAGTACAGTAGAGAAAATTGTTTGTGTTGACGTAAGAGTAGCCTAGAAAAAAAAAATCAATTTGTTGACATTCAAGCAGTCTCGAGAAAATTAATGTGCTGACGTATGAGTAGCCTAGAGAAAATTCATTGTGTTGACGTAAGAGTAGAGTAGAGTAGAGAAAATTCAGTGTGTTGACGTAAGAGTAGAGTAAATTCAGTGTGTTGACGTAAGAGTAGCCTAGAAAAATAATCAATTCGTGAACGTAAGAGTTGCCTAGAAGGAAAAAAAAATTCTTTATCCCGACTTGTCCGTGTCTTCTTTTTTTTTTTAAATGTAAAATTTTCTTAGATTTGTTTTTAATTGTTATTATCTGTAAGTTTGACAAAAGCTATCACCACTCCGCTCGCGCCGAAGACTAGTGAAGTTATAACTAGTGTTATCTATGGGGCGCCATGTGTCCATTTATTCTATGTGACTATTCTATACACAGAATAAATTCTATGCACATAGAAAGCATTCTATGCACACAAAAAGCATTCATTAGTTGAAAGTCCATTTATAAAAAAGAAACCAATATTGTAAGTCATAGAATAAAATTCTTTGTATAGAATAACATTCTATAATATAGTGTAAAATTCTATGTCCTTAATAAAATTCTATGTATAGAATAACATTTTATAATAGAGAATAAGATTCCATGTATGTAATACAATTCTATATTATAGGGGTGGCTTCGTGGCGCAGTGGATAAGTCGCCGGTTTCCTATGCCGAAGGTCGCGGGTTCGATTCCCGCAAGGGGCGAACGTATGTGACTTAGGTACGAGACTATTGAGGTCACCGAGGGTTTTCTCCGGGCACTCCGGTTTCCTCCCTCCCTTCAATAATGGTACAGGATGCAGTCAATATAAAAATTTCAAAAACTAAAAATTCGATTTTCCTTCCGTCTTCTAATAGCGATCTCCCTGCCTTTACACCACCTGTTTGAGTGATGTATGTGTATTTGGTGTGTGTGTGAGGGTAAATGAGACAGGTGAGCGTGTATGTTGGTATAGATCGCCGCGCTTTGAGCCTTGGGGAAAGGCGCGTACATAGCATCCTGTATTATTATTATTATTATTATTGCACTTGTATGCATAGAATTATATTCTATAACATAGAATGAATTCTATTACAAAGAATGAATTCTATTACAAAGAATGAATTCTATAACATAGAATTTATTCTATGTGCATACAATTCATTCTATAACATAGAATGAATTCTTTAACATAAAATAAATTATATGACATAAAATGAATTCTATGTGCATAGAATAAATTGTATAACATAGAATGAATTCTATAATAAAGAATGAATTCTATATGCATAGAATGAATTTTATAGCATAGAATGAATTCTATGACATAGAATTCATTCTATGACATAGAATTCATTCTATGGCATAGAATGAATTCTATAGGCATAGAATGAATAGTATAACATAGAATGAATAAGATGACATAGAATGAATTCTATGACATAGAATGAATTCTATAACATAGAATGAATTCTATAGCATAGAATGAATTCTATGTTACAGAATGAATTCTATGTCGTAGAATTCATTCTATGCTATAGAATTCATTCTATGCTATAGAATAAATTCTATGTCATAGAATTCATTATTTGCTATAGAATTCATTCTATGTTATAGAATTCATTCTATGTCATAGAATTCATTCTATGTCATAGAATTCATTCTATGTTATACTATTTATTCTATGCTATAGAATTCATTCTATGTCATAGACTTCATTCTATGTTATAGAATGAAATCAATACATACACTTTTTTTTTTAAATAGTAAAACTGGGGCACTGTCGAGGTATAGAGAACATTTTTTATGGCATGGGACTGTATTGCAGAGAGATATACACATTGCCACATCCCATTACCACACCACATCACTCTGCATCACACTGCACCACAAATGTGACGGGTAGGTGTGGTGGAGTGATTAGGTTATGTGATGATGTGGTCTGATTCACTCGCTTTTAAGGCATAATAGAACTGTATTGCAGATACATACATACACATTACCACATCACATCACCACACTACATCACTCTAAATCGCACCACACTGCACCACAAATGTGATGGGTGGGAGGGGTGGGGTGATTAGATTATGTGATGTAATTCACTGATGCCATGATATGTGCTGTCTGCTGCAATGTGAAGATGTGCTGCTGCTGTGATGTCGGCTGATGTGATGTGATGATTTGTTGATGTGATGTGATTTTATGTGGTGGTGAGTTTTCACGATGATGGTGATGAAGCAATGTGATGCAGTGATGTGATGTGATGATGTGATCGATGTGTGCATTCTATGTTATAGAATGTTCATTCTATAACATAGAATGTTCATTCTATAACATAGGATCCATTCGATAACATAGAATGTTCATTCTATAACATAGAATGGTCATTCTATAATGTAGAATTCATTCTATAACATAGAATGTTCATTCTATAACATAGAATCCATTCTATAACTTAGAATATTCATTCTATAACATAGAATCCATTCTATAACATAGAATGTGCATTCTTTAACATAGAATGCATTCTATAATATAGAATGTTCGTTCTATAACATAGAATCCATTCTATAACATAGAATGTGCATTCTATAATATAGAATGTTCATTCTATGCGCAACTAGGTCATTCTTTGTGAAACGAGGCTATGAGGAATAAAGGGACATGTGCACGCGCGCGAGAACTGAAGAAATGGCTGACGTGCCAAGCGTTCTGCGGGCTTTATCAGACATTAGAACAGGCTCAAATCGCACGATACCGAGTCTGATTGCAAATCGGACAGCAGGCAAGCAGTAGTTCTGACGTCATCACGTAGCATTCGCGATCGGATCGCAAACAAAATCGTTGCACAATTGGCATGTGTGGCGGGGCCTTTAGGTTTCTTGATGCAGACGACTTCAAAGCAGTGTGAGTAGACCGCGTAGCAATTAAAAAAAATTGACGTCACACCCTCCCCTCCCCCACCCCCCCTCCGCCCCTGCGTGCTTACTTTTTCATTACAATGTGCTGAGGTTCTGTAAGGGTTTATAGTGACAAAATCTAATTAAATAATCAGTTCCTTTTGCTCAATACCGAAGAAATAACCGTACTGTACACTCATAAAAAGCAATAATTAATATAATTAAAGGTCGAATATGGCGATACAACTCTGAGACATAATAATTATTGCAAAAAAACAAACTATTTCACCCCAGGCGTCCCCCATAACCTATTTTCAGCTAAATAGCTCTGTTGAGAATTTGGCCTCTCTTTGTAAGAACACCCAGAGTGATGTGGTGTGGTGATGGGATGTGGCAATGTGTATCTCTCTGCAATACAGTCCCATGCCATACAAAATTTTCTCTATACCTTGACAGTGCCCCAGTTTTTACTATTTAAAAAAATGTTTTTATATTGATTTCATTCTATAACATAGAATGAATTCTATGACAAAGAATGCATTCTATGACATAGAATGAATTCTATGACATAGAATGAATTCTATAGCATAGAATGAATTCTATAGCATAGAATGAATAGTATAACATAGAATGAATAAGATGACATAGAATGAATTCTATGACATAGAATGAATTCTATAACATAGAATGAATTCTATGACATAGAATGAATTCTATTACATAGAATTTATTCTATAGCTTAGAATGAATTCTATAACATAGAATAAATTCTATAGCATAGAATGAATTCTATGACATAGAATTCATTCTGTAACATAGAATTCATTCTATGCTATAGAATAAATTATATGTCATAGAATTCATTCTATGCTATAGAATTCATTCTATGTTATAGAATTCATTCTATGTCATAGAATTCATTCTATGTAATCTTATTCATTCTATGTTATACTATTCATTCTTTGCCTATAGAATTCATTCTATGTCATAGAATGAATTCTATGTCATAGAATTCATTCTATGCTATAAAATTCATTCTATGCATATAGAATTCATTATTTATTATAGAATTCATTCTATGTTATACAATTTATTCTATGCACATAGAATTAATTCTATGTCATGCAATTTATTTTATGTTAAAGAATTCATTCTATGTTATAGAATTCATTCTTTGTAATAGAATTCTTTCTATGTTATAGAATATAGTTCTATGCATACAAGTGCATTCTATAATATAGAATTGTATTACATACATAGAATCTTATTCTCTATTATAAAATGTTATTCTATACATAGAATTTTATTATGGACATAGAATTTTACACTATATTATAGAATGTTATTCTATACAAAGAATTTTATTCTATGACTTACAATATTGGTTTCTTTTTTTATAATTGGAATTTCAACTAATGAATGCTTTTTGTGTGCATAGAATGCTTTCTATGTGCATAGAATTTATTCTATGTATAGAATGGTCACATAGATTTAATGGACACATGGCGCCCCATATTATCTTTATAAATACAATCTGTGTGCTGCTTCGGCTTGCAGTCTTCACGCACTCAGTAGCCACACTGTATACTTAGGCTACTCTTGTTTCATAGTTCAGTGAAAATTTACGGAAGCGGCTTTTTGGGCCGTGTGCACCAACTGGTCAATACTCGTCAAAGGAACCCGCATGGGTCGCGCTGCCTGGGATTTTTTTTTTTTTTTTGGGGTGGGGGGGGGTGGGGGGTGGGGGTGAATGTTTATTTGCATTTGCCTGGTTGAGAACTCATACGGAACAATAAAGTGTTTTTCTTTTCTTTTTTTTTGTGTTGTTGAGTAAAATGGATTGTTTTGCTGCGCTGCTGAATTTGGAATTTGGTTTGGAGGAGATGAAGGAAGAAGATGAAGAAGGTGATGATGACGATGATGATGATGATGATGATGATGAAGGTGATGATGATAATGATGATGAAGGTGATGATGATTATGATGATGAAGAAGAATAAGATGATGATGATGAAGATGGTGATGATGATGATGATGATGATAATGATGATGATGATAGGGTGTGTTGGTAGAAGATTGAACGGTTCTTAGTGGTTAATGGAAACTGTTTTGTCACAGAATGGAATAGCGTCAACAATAGCTTATCTCTTTGTACGTGTAGGGTGGGGGTGGTGTGATGGGGGGTGGGGGGGGAGGAACTAAGTATTGTAAGATCCATCGCTTCTCCTCTGGAATTCCATAGTCATATACCGTCTCGACGTAAGGTCAACATCATCCATCTCCGGACCGGAGACTTCGCAAAGAGGCGGCCGATGTGTAACTATGGACGTATTTTTCCGTCTACGTGGACAGAATTTTAGATGTTAAAAAGGGGTCTGGCGAAGTGGGACTAGCACACAACGTAGCTGAGACGCTGTGATTTCGCCGAGTACCTCTCACTACACAATGTGGTAAAATAGCTTGTTCGTAATGAGAGAGGAAACCGGAGTACCCGGAGAAATCCCTCGAGGGGCTCAGTAGTCTCCTAGCTAAGTCACATACGTTCGCTTCTTGCGGGAATCGAACCCACGACCTTCGGTATAGGCAACCGGCGACTAACCGACAGCGCCACCAGCCAGCCAGCCATACATTCTGTGCCCAGGTTTCCTTTAATTTATTTCAATAATTTATTTTAACGTCTGTTCACATACCTTTGATTTTAGACCAAACTTACACACCTATCCTATCCTATCCCGTAACTGAAAGGTCGTTGGGGCACCAACGATTATCGTTTTTAGCCAGCGTACTCCTTCTTTCTCTGTTCTCAGCAACCCTCATGGCTTCGTTCGGTGTCAAACCAGTCCATTCTCGAATGTTGTCCTCCCGCATCTTTTTCTGTCTTCCTCTTCTTCTGCCTCCTTGCACTGTGCCTTGCAGGATGGTTTTTGCAAGACCCATGCTCTGCTGACGTGGCCATACCATCGGAGTTTCCGTTTCTTCACCACTGTGAGCAAGTCATCATGTTGTCCAATGGCTTGTGTGATGGTCTGTCGGACTTCGTTGTTGGTGACGTGTTGGGTATAGGAAATGCCCAGAAGTCTTCTGTAGCACCTCATCTTCATGCTTTGAATTCTTCGTTGTAGATCTGCTGTGAGGGCCCATGCTTCGCAAGCATATAGGAAGATGGAGATGACAAGAGAGCGCAGCAGCCTTACCTTGGAGTGTAGACTGATGGTCCCGTCTTTCCAAATGGTCTTCAGTCTTGTCAGGGCAGCAGTTGTTTGTGCGATCTTGAAGAGGACTTCTTGTCGGTACCGATTGTCTGATACCACGGCTCCTAAATATTTGAAGCTATGCACTGGGTTGTGGAAACTAACGGATACAAACATATAATCAGATGTAACGGTTTAAAGTTGAACTATAATCATAAAAAGTAAGTAACATTATGTTTCACAAATTTGTTAACTGCGGACCTGTAAATGATACCGGCAAAATCTAGTACTGTCAGTTTGTGCAACAACAAAATGTCAATAGATTCTTGACTATTTACATCGACGCTCTTTTCTTTTTCCAGAACTAAAATTGGACATCGTAATTTCCTGGGGCTTTAGAGAAATGCAGTACGCGGCACATCTATCAGTATTTGGTTAGACACAAGAGCACATATTCGCACCAGCATTTTTTTCTGAGCTTTGGCTTCCAATCGTGTGGAAACAGGAATGACCATTACACTATCTTAAAAGAGTGCGTTGACTTTTGCACCTGCTTTAATATATACAATTGACACAAGAGATACGAGACGTTTTTAGTGTCCGAAAAGGTGGCCAAATGTATCGGTTTTTTTTTTACCCTCTCGGAGAGTGCAAACATGATTAAGGTCAAGTTAAAATAAGGTTTATTAAGAGCATTATTGAAGCATTAAGAAGGAACGGTCAGCTCGCATAATCCACTCTCATTCTGTATCAATTTATTCCTCCCTCCTTTCAATAATGATATTGGATGCAGTCTATCTAACATTTTAAAAATAAAATGTATACACCACATGTTTAAGTGATGGATTTGTGTTTGTTGTGTATGTAGGAGTGTGTAACATGTGAACGTTTATGTTGGTTACAGATCGCCGCGCTTTGAGTTTGATTTAGGAATAAGGCACCTTTATTATTATTATTATTATTATTATTATTATTATTATTATTATTATTGTTGTTGTTGTTGTTGTTGTTGTTGTTGTTGTTGTTATTATTATTATTATTATTAATATTATTATTATTGTTGTTGTTGTTGTTATTATTATTATTATTATTATTATTATTATTATTTATCTGAGAGAGAGAGATAGAGAGAGAGAGAGAGAGAGAGAGAGAGAAAAGCAGTAGCTATTCGTTCCTGCATTTACTTCTTTTTACAAAGATAGAATAGAATGTACCACAAAAACAACCCATCTGAGAAAGGGGCATGATAGCGAAGCCGAGACTCGCTGAGTATCGTGCACAAAACTAGTGAAGAGACGAACGCAAGTCTCGGATAGTCTCAGCTGTGCAGTGTAAGCAGACGGTTTCCTTGGCGCTAAGCGTTACACTGGCTTCCTTTTGACTAGAGGATTGACTATAAAAAAAAAGAAAAAAAAAAGAAGTACAGACTAGTGGATTAATTATTGTCACGGTCCCCGAGCGGGTTCCGTGACTTCAGCACATAAAGCGAGTGACAGGAATAAAACTCAAACAAAATAAACTAACACAAAAATGCCAGAATACAATCACACTCTTTTATTCAACAATTAACAGGCAGACACAGGACAAATGGGAAGCCAACCACCCTCCACCCCTATCAAGACCCCCGACCCAGTATTAACTAACAATTACCTCCCCTTGTTCAACCCTAAACAGAACTAAACAGCAACAGTTTCTTTACAAAATGTGTACAACAAAATCACAATCAATAAATCAATTCAAAATATAAATCTTCAAATAAACGATGGCGTTATGAATCCTTAATCTTAAACTACTATCCAGGTGAAGCTGTAGCACTGAAGCACTGCTCAAATGTTTTTGTCAAGTAGCTCAGAGAACTAAACAGTCTCTTTCACAATAAGTGGATGATT
>CM072527.1:9609746-9634746 GCA_036898135.1 Oncomelania hupensis
GGTTGCAGTACTTTCGTAGATCGACCTTTTCCCTCCACATTTTTCGTTTAAGAACAGTGTCCGTTTGTAGGGTAGTCTTGCTTGGTAGAAATACACGTGCACGCTATTGTGTGCTGTTCACCCCAACCGTTTCGTTACACACCTGGATAGAACCCCTTCCTTTGTGGTATACAATCCATTTCCTTCTGGTCATCCACCCACCCGACTATCTTCCACCAAATATGAAACTCCCTGGTTTGACAGTCATCACAAACGACTGGAAGTTCTATTAGGCAAGACTCCTCCCTTCTCTCCCCCCTCCCCTCCTTCCCCCTCACTCCCCATCAACCCCCATTCCCCTATCCAACTTCTCCTCTTCTCTGTAAGCTGAAACATTCTAATTTCGATTTTTTTTTTTAAAAAAAAAGGTACTAAGCGTGTGCTATTTTGAGATGATTTTCGAAACACGATCCTCTTTTGTCGAGTTGTAATCGGATTTTTCTCTGGCGATTAAAACAAAGAAAAAAGTGTCGGGGCGTGTCAGTACCTTCAAAAAGATATATTATTGTGCTTCACACTGCGTGTGTATGTCTCTCTCTCTCTCTCTCTCTCTCTCTCTCTCTCTCTCTCTCTCTCTCTCTCTCTCTCTTTTCTTATATGCACATACACACACACACAGTGGACGTATCAGTGTTCCTGTTACATAACGTTAGGTTTTCCATCCACCTGTTGATTGTGCGCGCCGCTGCATTTCTTTGTTTTGCTTCACGTCAATTTTTTTTATTTGAAAAAAAAAAACTAAACAAGAAGATGGCAAGCACTCAAACGTGTTCCATTCGCCAGGGGAAATGTGTAAAAATGCTTAAGAAAAGCGTCGCGTCACTCAAACTGAGACGTTATGTTTCTTAACTTTACATAGAAATTCGCCTTTCGGCTTACAAACATAATCAATGTTAAGTTATAGAATACGTTTAAAGGACTGACAAAGTGACATACACAAACTTTATTCACACTTTTCTGCTATCCTATGCACCAACGGGAATCCCCCATGTAAGAGGGGTAACTCTTTCCGTTACCGTGAAACATACTTCCGGTTTCTTTCTCCGCGTATTGTTTATCCGAGTGTTTTGAGCGAGTTATTTCCAAATATTCAAGAATATGTCGAATCACATGAGAAAGCGTTGGTGGGAGCATAAAAGAGAAAAGTGTTGCAGAGAATGCCTGATGGATTTGAAGTCCCAGTTGTGACGGTCAAGTTTACAGTGGGAAGACAACATGTGTCACTGGCAACCGGTATCGTACCCTCACATAGTCAACTACTTCGTGTTTTGTGAAGGTTGCGACGGCGAAGCTATGGAAAACTACAAGAGTCTTCAGGTCCTGTTTCACTTTCTGTCGATGATCGTTCTTTAATCGTTGTATCGCTAGCTCTTCCATCTGACAACTGGCGTTTTCGTGGTGGCTTTCTGCCGATCTTCACTTTGCTGTCGTAACCAAGCGAGTTATTGCGAGCTGGGGCGATGGATTTTGAATGGTGGGCTCTCGGTCAGTAAAATGAAAGGAACAGACAAAAATTGTCTTCGGTGGACGTTTTAAATGTAGTTTTGACAGCCACTCTCTTATCTGGTCACTATTTGAAGGGGTGTGCAGTTTGTAGGGCTCATGACACACGCACTCTCCATGAACCATTGGGTAGTGATCAACGCACCTCCGAAGTCGCCACAAATACAGGCCTCTACGATTGTTTTTGCATCCTTTCACTGAGCATGTACTTCCACTGTTTTTATACTTATCCCACTCGTTTTCTGGCTCTAACAATCGTCGTTTTGGGCAATTTGCCATATTTAAAAGTCACGCATCAAGCTTTGAAAAAAGCAAAACAAGCCAGACCGGAACTTGGTTTCACTCTAACCTCGTTTTGATTTATAATGGCGATACCCACGAGTTTTTATGAGAGGTGCCGGAAAGTTGTGAATAAGGACGATTAATAACCAACTGGAGAAAAGTGCTATATATAGTGGATTAAATAATTAACTGGGAAAAAGTTCTATATTACGACGATTAAATAACTAACTGGGAAAAGTGCTATACAAGGACGATTAAATAGTGAACTGGAAAAAAAATGCTATATAAAGACGATTAAATAACTAACTGGGAAAAAGTGCTATATACTAACTATTAAATAACTAACTGGGAAAAAGTGGTATATATATAAACAATTAAATAACTAACTGGGGGAAAATGCTATATAAAGACGATTAAATAACTAACTGGGAAAAAGTGCTATATAATGACTATTAAATAATTAACTGGGAAAAAGTGGTATATAAAGACGATTAAATAGCTAACTGGAAAAAAGTGCTATTAAAGGACGATTAAATAACAAACTAAATAAACAGATAAATACACGTAGCATTGTATATTGTGATTATTTCTACTTTACATTTGATTTCACCTCTGTAGATTCTCTCGCTCTGTTTACATTGTCTTTCTGTGGTTAAATTGCCGTGAAATGCGGGTTTCTACTTGGCCACTTGCATTACGTGGGTTTGCCACACAAACGATTACAAAAGCCACTGGGTGGAAAGTACGAGTGGAGACGAGAGGGATGGAGAGGTTGATGGTGAACACAACAAATCAATATTCTTATTAAAGGGAAACAAGATTGCCTTTGAGTTACGGACAGCGACGTTCTGGGTGATAGAGGGTTCCTCACCTGCAATAAGCTTGCCTCCAGTGCTACACTTCAAATTCAGAATACGCACCAGTCTTTACTGTCTTCTAAGAATAAAGATACAATTGACTAACTCTAATTGTTCTTGGTTTAAAGTTAGGAAACACCGCTTTGAACTAGAGCAATAGCCCACACATGCTAATGCGGACATTTGATTACTTGCTGAAACATATTTCATCTATGTACTTGGGTGCTTTCCTTTTTTTTTTTCCTTATTTTTAAAATTCTGATGATTTTGGAGTTCGCGTTGAATTCGCGCTTCTCTCTTGATTTTATGACGTTGTGCTTTTGTTGATTGTAAAAGAGGTTGTCGCCAGAAACAATAAGAAACTTCTCTTTTGGGCTTGTCTTCTGTAATCTTTTTACGTAGAAGCTTCGCTCAGATATGACGATCTGTTCGAACATACTTCGGGGACTGGGTTTCATTGTGTAATATTGTTATGAAGAAGATTTTATGTGTGATTATTGAAGACTATGGTGTTAGTAGTATAGCTGTAGCATGCAGCGGTCTGCTGTTAATGATGTTTACTGAACACACAAAGAGAGCACTTGCTTTTTCTTTCAGCTGTTTGCACCAGGAAGACGGCACAGGGAAACGCTTAGGCACGGTGCCAGACTTCCTAACAGGATGATGATGATGTCGATGATGATACTCTCTGTCTTTGTGTTTCTCTCTTTCTTCCCTCCCTCTCTGTCTCTGTGTCTCTATAGCTGTCTCTGTCTCTCATTTTTCTTCTTCTTCTGATAATTAACTCTCTCTCTCTCTCTCTCTCTCTCTCTCTCTCTCTCTCTCTCTCTCTCTCTCTCTCTCTCTCTCTCTCTCTCTCTCTCTCTCTCTCCACTTTTTCCTCTTCTTCTTCTGATAATGATCTAACCGGAAATTCTACTCCTACGTCTGTTTAGGTGGAAACAGAACATGAAAATGGCTAATCTGATCATTTCTGTATCTAGACTGATATCCGAGTGAATGTGTGCCTGTGGGTTGGTGGAGGAGTGCGCCCGACGTGCATACGCATCTTCCCGACACGAGCAGGAAATGAAAAGTGCTAATCCGAAAAGCCGATATATCTCTGTATCTATACTGTCATGTGTGTGCTGAGAACAGAAAAAGATGGAGTACGCTGGTTAAACGATCATCTGTGATGCCCCAACGACCTTTGAGTTACGGGATAGGATAGGATAGGTGTGTGAAAGCGCGGGCGGGCGGTGCGAGTGTGCGAGAATCTTCCAGATGCTAAAAGAAAAGGAAATGAAAACTACAGATGTGGACATCCCATATCTCTGTTGCCTTGCATCCTAAAATGGGCCTGGTTTTGATGAGACTGTTTGTGTGACGGAGATGTGAGAAGTAAGGTTTTTGGGAGGTTTCCCGAGCTTCTTTGTTCATCCTCGCAAGTTTGTGGCCTGATGTCTAACCAAGAAGCATACTTTAGTCCTCCTAGCTGCACTCTCAAACGTACAACCCTCACATCACCCCCCCCCCTCCTCCGTGAGGGTGCCGGGGGTTTCAGTATAAATAGTATCCCCGCTTTCTGGAAATGTAGTGCTTTAAGTTCCCACTGTCGCTGTCTTTCTCCTTTGTTCTTTCTCATTCCTACTCTGCTCTATCAATCTACTATACTATCTTCTCTTCGCTAGACCAATCACCTACCTTTTTTTCTTGAAAACTCTTCTGGGACAAAACTCCTCATTTGTATGTGAGGTCTGTTGGATCAGCTTGGGAATATTGGACGCTTTTCTGCCAGGTGGTCACCGAGGCTTCCTATGATGTTATTTTTTGGCAATGTAGTCAATTTATATGTATGTGATTTGTTGATATTTTATAGTGATGTTTGTATTCTATTTTGTTTTTGTAAACGGGGGTTCGATAAATTAGAGTATAGCCTCAGCGTCCCCTGCGTGGTATGTTTTTATTGTAAAGTGACTGGCTGGTGGAGTGCCTTCAGTGTTACCACTGGGGTTGTTTCGGCAGATCTTTTATGCGGATCAGGGTTGAGTCCTCTTTCAGCGAAGTTATGGTCTTGATTTTGTGGTCCTGATTCGGCTCTTTGCAGTCCGTTGGACCCTGTAAGCAATGAATAACTAACCTCATATCACAGGCGCTCGCGTGTCCAGATACAAGCGCCTGTGCCTCACATATACTGGTGGTCGGCAACGCCTTAGAAAGATTTTTTTAGCTGGTAAGAACAAATGGTCGATTTGTCAGCAATTATCCCACGCCATGGTGCTGGCTACAGTAGCTGCAGAAATGACCCCACCCCTCTCTCTCTCTCTCTCTCTCTCTCTCTCTCTCTCTCTCTCTCTCTCTCTCTCTCTCTCTCTACCCCGTTGGAGTGCGGGGGTTTCAGTATTAAATAGTATCCCCACTTTCTGGAAATTAGTGCTTTAAAATTCCCACTGTCGTGTCTTCCCTCATTTGCTCTTTCCCATTCCTGCTTGTCCTATCACTCTGCTATACTCATTTCTTATTTCGCTAGTCAATGACCTACCTTTTTTCTTGAAAAAACTCTTCATGGACAAGCTCCTTGTTTGAGTATGAGGTCTGTTGGTTCAGCTTGGGAGTATTGGGGACGCTTTTTTTGCCGGGGTCACGGAGTGGTGGTCACTAGGGTTCCTATGATGTTATTATTTAGCTATATAGATTTTTTATGTATGTTTTGTTGGTAATTTATAATGATGTTGTTTTCTATTTTGTTTTTGTAACCGGGGGTTCGATTAGTGGGGTAGAGCCTCAGGCCGTCCCCTGCGTGGGATTTTTTTTATTGTAAAGTGACTGGCCGGGTGGAGGGCATTTCAGTTTTCTCATAGGTTGTTTCAGCAGATCTTTTATGCGGATTGGGGGTTTGTACGGTCCTGATTTCGGCTCGGAAGAGTCCGCTGGACCTAAAGCAACAATCAATCAATCAATCAGGTGGGCTAAAAAGGATGGAACCGCGTCAGTTCTGGAGTGTGAGAGGTCAGCCGTCGGGGTTGCGATGGAGTTAAATATTGATTTTTGTCCGTTTTCTTTTAAAACCGTGTACGCCGTCTCTACGAGGGGTGAATTTAAAATCCATCTATATAGTTTCAACGTGTTTCCTGGCAGAGTGTCTCTGTTTTGCCTATATCAGTTTGTTTGTTTGTATCTGTGTGCGAGAGTGAGTGAGAGAGAGAGAGAGAGAGAGAGAGAGAGAGAGAGAGTACGCACACGCGCGCTTGTGCGTATGTGTGTGTGTGTGGGTATATATAATAACGAATCTGCGAATGCTACAGTTGCACAACTACACTTTTTTTTTTTTAGTCGCTTGCATAGCAATGTGAGTATGTATTTATCCACCCCAATCCCTCCCCAAAACCCCCTCTTTCCCCAAAAAAAAAAAAAAAAAAAAAAAAAAAAAAAAGATGAATCCTAAGTAGTCCAAACTTGACATTTAAAAAAACAAACAAAATTGTTCGTTCCTCTGTCCACCGTTTGGACGTGCAAAACATGCACGCGGATTAATACCTCAGACCCTATTTCAACTCTCACAACCACAATTTGATGACTTATATCTATGAGACCTCATAAATGATCAGTGAATGAATGACTTTACTTCAATGTCAAGGTCATATGGTCAACAAATGTTAGTAAAAAAAATAAAAGGCAATTTTTTACAATTTTTTTTCTAAGTTATTAATAGTAAATGTATGATTCTTGATGCATGATAGATATCGCTGAGACACATATCCTGTGTACATTTGGTAGGCTTTGCCTATCTAATTTAGTTTTGGGCATTACACAGTGTTTTGTCCTGTATCAGTGTCAGTTTGCATCTGTCTGTGTGTGTGTATTTGAGAGAGTGTGTGTGTGTGTGTGTGTGTGTGTGTGTGTGTGTGTGTGTGTGTGTGTGTGTGTGTGTGTGTGTGTGTAGAAAATTCCCATATATAGCCTAATAACGAATCTGCGACTGCTGAAGTTGAACCTCTACAAATTAATTCATTCATGGACCCTAAATGATGCAGACCTACTCTGTCATGGCAACTAGGCTCTTTGTGTTGCATCAGGATGTGAGTGTGTGCGTGTGCACGTGTGTGTGCGTGCGTGTGTGTGCGTGCGTGTGTATGCGTGTCTGCATTTATGTGTGTGCTTGTTTACTTGTGTGCCTCTGTGTGTGTGTTGTGTGTGTGTGTGTGTACGCGCACACACGCGCGTGTGAGTGTGGAATTATCCCATGCATTATGCATATTTGGCTGGTGCACTGTTTCAATGTGATGATACGGATGTGCGCAGGGGGCCTCCCATTTGCATAGACCTATATGGACTGCTGGATATCAGCACCAGAGAAGGCATAATAATGTGCATTAATAAGGAAAAGAACACACCAAATGGAAATCTATAGATGGGGAGAAGGGGAGATTTTGTTCGTAACACGTGGACTACCAAAGAGCTGCCGAAGACATTTTGGGAGCAAAGACCACAAATTTCCTTGGCACTCAAAAGACAGCCCAAATAAATTAATAACCTAAAATGCGAGTACAACGTTGTCTCCAAGCCAACGGATTAATCAGCGTTGTGATCAAGATTCTTGTATAGAAATATTATGTGTAATTCATTCATTTATTCATTTAAACTAATAGGCTAAGCGATATACGCAACTTTTACCATGAAGACTGAAACATTGCTTTCATGATATTTATACAATACAAATGTCAGTCACGCCTGCGCGCCAAAACACAAACGTGCACACCTACACACACATACACACACGCATACACGCACACACACATAGGCGCGCGCGCACTCACACAGTGACACACACACGCTCACAAACACAGGAAGACCTGAACACTACTCACCATGTAATGCACGTTGTTGTTATTTACATAACTTCTGGAGTGTTTTGTTGTACTTTTAAAACCATGAAGGAGAAATTCACTTGCAACTGCACTTCTGCTTCACTTCACTACACAATGCAAAAAGTCGATTCACGTCAATAGATTTCGTCATTCTCAGCTATTTACATTAATAAATTATAATAGGTGTTCGTTTTTCTTTTCTTTTCTTACTTACTTACTTACTTTCTTTCTTTCTTTCTTTCTTTTTTTTTTTTAAACAATAATTAGTTATTGTAGCTTTTTACAGTAATTAGTTATCTTAGCGGATTCTGTAGAACGTGGTGTGTCGGATAGCGCAGTGGTTGGAGCACTCGCTACTGTGTCGCAAGTTACGCACCGTTCAGTGCGGTTAGCACTTGGATGGGTGACCGCAAAACGTGAAGCGACAAATAACAACGCCCCCAGTTGACTCAACTGTGACTGAGTACCTACTCTCTTAAAGTGGGGAAGGTAAAGCAGCGAGGGAGAGAGATGGGCATCATCCTCATTACGCTGGCCCAAGATAAGTGTGATCTCCTACATCACGATCCCCTACGGCCACAAGGCTATGGGACTACCTTTACCTTTTACCTTTTATTCTGTAGAACGCGTTTTGGGATCAAGGGGTAGGAAGTCTATAATAATAATAATAATAATAATAATAATAATAATAATAATAATTCTATACGCGCCTTATTTTTAAATGAGACTCACAACGCGGGTGATCTGTAGCCAACATACTCACTCACATGTTACAGATACTCCTACATGCACAACGATCACTCAAACACGTAGTTCATGTTAATTTTTTTTTAAAGGTAGATGGCATTTACATACCATATCTGAAGGGAGGGAGGAAACCGGAGTACCCGGAGAAAAACCTTCTTTGACCTGAAAAGTTTGGCACCGGCGTCACATCCTTCAAGTTCCGGGTCTCCTAGTTTATCCGAGCGCATTTGCGCATGCGCTAGGTCATGTCGGCCGGCTTTTTCACGAAGTTCTTAGGCGTCATAACCCTAACCTTAACCCAAACCCTAACCCTAACCCTAAACTCTAACTCTAACCCAAACCCTAACCCTTACGAAGACTATAATAGCGCTGTGCGCATGCGTCGAATTTTGTAACGCGTCGACCAAATCAGAATGCTCCCATTCGCTCCCAGCCAAGCTAAGATACTAGGAACTGTGAGGATGTCACACCGGGTCAACTGGAATCTTGCATGGAAAAACAACGGGCATTAGGCCGGGCCAAAGAAACAACCGGCACATTTTAATCTGATAACCATTTTGAAGTGCAGCTGCATAGCACTGTCACATTTATTTATTTATTTATTTATGTTTGGACATTGACGTGTTGGAAATGCAAGGTGCGGGGCATTTGATTTGACATCATTATATTTATAAAAGTGTCCATTATGCATAGCTGTCCTTTTGTTCGGTCTAGGAGACGATACAGCAAAGGAAGAGCATGCTGCACGCACTCCCCCCCCCCACCCCCCCTCCAAAAAAAATGCACACTGGCAATTGCGATAACCCAATTTTGTAAACTGATCACTCATTAAAACTAATGTAATAAGCTCCACTAAGCCGGCAAAGCGTTGAGCTACTTCACACATTTATTCAAGATAATTGTCTACATTGCAGTCATCTTCAGTTTTGTGTCGCTGTGGACAGAAAATGCCGTAGTTTTCAAAGGGATCATAATAGAATAATATACTTCATTTTCCCTTTTTATCGGGAAATCGTTGGCCGCCCCGCATCCCCTGGCGAAGGCGTAGTCTAGTCGCAACCTGTGGCGCGCCCAAACCCCAAAAACCTAGTTGTGGGTGTTTTTTTTTTTTGTTTTTTTTTTTGTTTTTATTTTGCTGGGGGAGCAAATTGGGGTACCCGAAAAAAAAACACCCGGGAGTCGAAAGTAACTAATATTCGGAGAACCATAACGTACAGAGGAAGAATCGATCCCACACCTGTCGGGCGCCTGTGGACAAGAAATGTTAGTCCCGCCTTGAACCACGCGGCTTCAACGCTCGCTACTCGATACTTATGCTCTTCGACGCTGCGTTCCAAATGATGCATTGAGAGAAACACTGCCAAAGTGTGTTCGAAATATCTAGTGTCCAGACGCTGCCAAAGTGTGCCTCAAATATACTAGTATCCTGCCATACCACTGATTCTTGTATGGGTATAGGGAGAGCTCATTCTCGCTGTCTTCTTCAGAAGAATTAGAATAATAATAATCCTATCCTATCCTATCCTATCCTGTCCCATAACCCGAAGGTCGTAGGGGCACCACAGATGATCGCTTAACCAGCATACTCCATCTTTCTCTGTCCTCAGCAGCCCTCATGGCTTCGCTCAGTGTCAAACCAGTCCATTCTCGAATGTTGTCCTCCCACCTCTTTTTCGGTCTCCCCCTTCTTCTACCTCCTTGCACTGTGCCTTGCAGAATGGTCTTTGCAAGGCCTGATGATCTGGTGACGTGGCCATACCATCGGAGTTTCCGTTTCTTCACCACTGTGAGCAGGTCATCGTGTTGTCCAATGGCTTGTGTGATGGTCTGTCGGACTTCAACGTTGGTGATGTGTTGGGTATAGGAAATGCACAGAAGTCTTCTGTAGCACCTCATCTCCATGCTTTGTATTCTTCGTTGGAGATCTGCTGTGAGGGTCCATGCTTCGCAAGCATATAGGAAGATGGAGATGACCAGAGAGCGCAGCAGTCTTACTTTGGAATGTAGACTGATGGTTCTGTCTTTCCAAATGGGCTTCAACCTTGTCAGGGCAGCAGTTGTTTGTGCGATCCTGGAGAGGACTTCCTGTCGAGACCCATTGTCTGACACAATGGCTCCTAAATATTTGAAGCTGTGCACTGTGTTGAGGGATTGGCCTTGTACTTTGATGTCCGTGTTGATGCCATTGGTGTTGTTGGTCATCATTTTGGTCTTCTCCGCACTTATTTCCATTCCATAAGCTCTGGAGGTGGTGTCAAGCCTCTGTACAAGCTGTTCAAGTTCTTGTTCCTCTCCAGCCAATCCATCAATATCATCCGCAAAACGAAGATTGGAGATTGCTCTGCCCCCTATACTGACTGTGCCTTCGTGATCTGCAAGAGCATCTGACATGATGCGCTCTAGGAAGATGTTGAAGAGTGTTGGAGAGAGTAGGCATCCTTGACGCACACCGATTGTTGTTCTGAACCAGTTCCCGATGACGCTGTTATGGAGGACTGCACTGGTAGCCTTGTCATACAGGCTTTTGATGACTTCTATAATTTTAGGGCTGATGTTGTACACTTTCATGGTTGCCCATAGAGCTGCATGCCAGACTCGGTCAAATGCCTTCTTGAAGTCTATGAACACATGATATAGATGTTGTTGGTGCTGTAGGTATTTCTCACAGATTATTCTGAGGTTGAAAATCTGTTCAGTGGTACTTCGCCCTGCCATGAATCCTGCTTGTTCTTCAGCTATGATTTGTTCAGCTTGTGGTTTCAACCTGTTGAGTATTATTTTCAGGAGGACCTTGCTGGGATGGCTGATGAGGCTGATGGTGCGGTAATTTTCACACTCCTGAAGGTTACCTTTTTTGGGAAGAGTGATGACAAGCGACTGGGTCCATGGTGTAGGCCATTCCCCACTCTGCCAGATCTTGTTGCAGATAATGGTGAGAGCATCAGTCATCGCTTCTCCTCCTGCTTGTAGCAGTTCCGCTGGTATGTTGTCCACTCCCGCTGACTTCCCTTTCTTCAGCGATTGCACTGCTGCCTCAACTTCTTCCCGGAGAATTGGGAGGATTTCTTCTTCTTCTCTGCTCTCGGGACATGCTAGAACTGATGGGTCTCCATTTGGTGTATGGTTGTAAAGGTCAGAGCAGTACTCTGTCCATCTGTCCAAGACTTCTTGTTCTTCTGTAAGGCAAATGCCAGACTTGCTTTGGATAGTGGAGACTTTGGGCTGTTTAACACTTGTCAGCCGCTTCACAGTCTGGTAGGCCTTCTTGCTGTTGTTCTTGTTCAGATTGTTCTCTATTTCCTGGCATTGATCTTCTATCCAGTTCTCCTTTGCTGTGCGCATGCCTTTTCGGATGTCATTGTTGATTTTTCGGTAGACATCAGCTCCCTGTGAGGTGTTCTTTTTCTTTTTTAACTCTCTTCGTTTATCACACAGATCCAAAAGTTCAGGTGTGATCCACGGCTTCTTCTTTGGTCGGTGCTTGCCAAGGATCTCAGTGGCGGCATCTGTTACAGCTGAGTTGAAGGTATTGGTCATGGTGTTGACATCTACTTCGCCTGCCCCCAAAATAAGCAGTGGTGCAAATTTCCCTCCAATTGTGGCCTGAAATATTTTTGCCACCTCCGGGTCTTGCAGTTTGTCCAGGTCGAACTTCAGCCTAGTGCACTTTGCTGTATTTACTCTCTTCAAATGGAGCCGGAAAGACATCATCACGAGATCGTGGTCACTTCCAATGTCTGCTCCTGGAAAAGTGCGTGTCCTGCCAATGTTGATGCTTGATCTGAAGCGTTTCTTGACCATGATGTAGTCGATCTGGTTGTGATGTTCCCCGCCGGGACTGTGCCATGTCCATCGTCTGGATTTTTTGTGGAGACCAAGCGTGTTTGCCAGTACCAGATTGTTGTATCTGGCAAACTCCAATAGCCTCAGACCCCTGTCATTTGTCTCGTTGTTGCAGTGGGGTCCGCATGTGTCTCCCCAGTTGTGGTGCGCATCTTGGCCAACCTTGGCATTCCAGTCGCCTTGCACTATGACTATGTCCTTCTTCGGCACTTGGTCAAGGACCGCCTGTATATTTTCATAAAAATCCTCCACTTCGCTGTCTTCATAGTCTGATGTTGGGGCATAGGCCTGGATGATGGTAATGTTGAAAGGGGTTGCTCTCAGACGGATGGTAATGAGTCTACTGGAGACTGGGCGGCAACCCATGACAGTGGCTAGAATGTTCTTGTGGACCAAGAATCCAACGCCGTGTTCGTGCCTATCATCTCTACCGCTGAAATAGAGCTTGTGGCATTTGTCAGTCGTTGTTTCACCTAGGCCTTTCCAGCGCAGTTCGCTGATACCTAGAACGTTCCATCGATAGTGGTCCAGCTCGTGGGCCAGTTCTTCTAATTTTCCTTCCGCAGTTAGGGTCCTGACATTCCAGGTTCCTATGACGATGTTGTTTCTCGTGCGGATCTTGCTAGTTTGTCCATCAGTAGCATACTTTTCACCTCCGTCCTGGTGGCCAACGGAAGGCGCGGTCCTTGTGTAGCCGGGCGACGACCGATCCGGCATGGAATTAGTGGATAGCCTCATCATGTGTTGTGTCTTGGGCAAAAAAGACCTGGCAGGGCCCAATCCTCTCCAGGCTGTTGGCCACAGCCGAAGTCCACGAATACAGTGTGGCTCGCCTTGGCCCTGAGCACGTGGTCGTTGAACCTGTAGTAACGTGAGGTTCCTCCGCCCTGGCCGGTGACTTCTGTGTAGAAGACTTTCGCCCAGTGATGCCGTGCTAACATCACCCCTGTTAGTCGCCTCTTACGACACGCCGGGAAACGTTGGGTCTATTCTATTTGCCCGAACCCACAGAGCGTTATTAATAATAATAATAACGGATTTTTATATAGCGGGTACTCCAGCCTATGACCAGACTCACCACGCTTTACATAGTCATTACATATAAATACATGCACTCGATGAAACATCACTTTTGCTACAATACACCAAAAGACGGGACAGTGAAGGTACAGACTATTTACAATTATGTACATAAATTACAAAAAAAGACAAAAATAGACTATTTACAACTATGTACACAAATGGAAGCAGGAAGAGAAGTGGGGGAGGGGGGAGGGAGGGAACAGTGAGGACGAGGAGGAGGAGAAGATGATGATGATAATGATGATGATGTTGCTGTTGATGATGATGATGATGATGATTGATGATGAGTGTCTGAACAGTTTTCTGATTAAGAATGTGTATGATCAAATTTCCTTCGGGGAAATCAGCTTTAGATCAGTTGTCTTTTTTGAGAAGAAGAAGGAGATGATGAGGATAAAGAATGAGGAATAATGACAGCACAATTAAAAAAAAATTCAGATACTGTCCTATGAGAATAGTTATAACAAGACGAAAAAGACGATTAACACCTTAGGCCTATGGGGTGCAAGTAAACTATAGTCGTGCTCTGCTGCAAGCAACAGTGGAGAAAGTTTCTCTGGCAGCCGTCGTGGATTGGTACCTATATGGTCGCGTCCGTAGGCCTACATGGACACTGCTACTACTTCCCTCAACACAATCCATAGACTGGGAACAGTTCATGCCAACCATGCTGTGAACGACACATCCTACGTCGTGTATGCATTGCTTGGCACTTCATGCTAGCTCATTTTGCAATTGCTTACTGAATCACAACAATGGGGGACAGTGCTTTAGCTTAGCCTTTTCTCAGTAAAGAGAACTGATTAAATGGATGCATAAGAAGACGAACGCTCACAAAAAAGAATCACGCAGACGATGAAGACTTTACACAAACAAGCCTTACAATTACAAGGGCAATTAAGACTCGCACATACCTCACACAAGAGATGAAAGACTTTTAACACCTAAAAGGACGGCTAACAAAAGCCTTACAAGTACACAGCACATGTAGATTTAAAAAAGTCTTACACAGCAGATTAAGGCATACACACGTCGCACAAAGAACATTAAGACTTAAAACGCCACAGAAGATGAAAACTTTCACTGCACAAGTCGCGATCCAGTGGAATAGGCCTAAACTACACGTACCTCCCTTTGCGATACATGCATACACTATATATGTGACTTGATCACAGATACGCGATATATGTGACTTGATCACAAATATACGATGTACGTGACTTGATCACAGACAGCAACACCCAAATGGTGTACAGTTTTGAGTTGGGGGAGGAAAGTTTTACTGGTAGATCTATATTATTATACTAGTCAAGACTTAGCGTGGAATAGCACTGCCGCCTAGCTCACTGCTCAGACCTCATCTCAATGAACTGCTAGCTAGCCTCAATCGATGCACTGCTCGGAGGCAACGGTTCAGGCCAGTGAAAAGGGATGTGTAGTAATGGTGGAGAAGGGAATGAGAGAGAGAGAGAGAGAGAGAGAGAGAGAGAGAGAGAGAGAGAGAGAGAGAGAGAGAGAGAGAGAGAGAGAGAGTTTATTACTAGAAGAAACTGATTTTAGCATTAATTGATTATCTCACAGTCAGAGAGAGAGAGAGTTTATAATCCTACAGAGAGAGAGAGAGAGAGAGAGAGAGAGAGAGAGAGAGAGAGAGAGTTGATTACTAGAAGAAAATGATTTTAGCATTAATTGATTATCTTACAGTCAGGGAGAGAGAGAGAAAGAGAGAGAGTTTTATAATCCTAGAGAGAGAGAGGGAGAGAGAGAGTTTTTATAATCCTACAGTGAGAGAGAGAGAGACGGAGCAGGTAAATGACTATAATTAGGTAGTTTTCTGGAGGGAGATAATTACGAAGGGAGATAGATGGAAGAGAAAGAAGGAAATGGGAGGGAAAGAAAGAATGAGAGAGAGAGAGAGAGAGAGAGAGAGAGAGAGAGAGAGAGAGAGAGAGAGAGAGAGAGAGAGAGAGAATGTGTGAGTATGTGTGTGTGTGTCTACTGTTCGGTCATTAGAGAGAGTGAGTGTGTACACTGTTCAATCAATATTATTCTATAGTTTCTTTGTTCAGTACATCACTATGCCACAATCAAAACCTATGGTTCGTCCAGATCTATTCCTGCAGCATAGTGAGGTTAATCACCGAATGTACCTTTTTCAAGGGGACCACCAACTTGCAGCACTTGACTTCACAATACAGCTACAACAGGTGGCAGTTATTTCCAGCAAAATTGACTTTGATGTTTTAAGAACCCATGGAGCAGACTCGTACAAACCGAGAGACATAATTGTCAAAACCACAATGCTCAGGAGTAAGAGAACGGCACAGTGAAAGTGTTGGTGTTGAATGCCGATGTGCTGCTGCAGGAAACCTTCAGCTTTGCGTACAATTGCTCTGCCCACAATTGTATTAAAGGTTGGCATCTATCGGGCCACATTTAAATAGCAGTTAATTGTTATCCCCTTTGACGCTTTTAAAAAAAAAAAATTAGAAACGTAGAAACAGGTCGTATAATTATGTTTACATGTGCAGTGACATTGACTGGGTTATTTTGTGTACCTTTGGATCATCGTAGTCACTATAAAGGGGAAGGGGAGAGAGAGAGAGAGAGAGAGAGAGAGAGAGAGAGAGAGAGAGAGAGGTGGAAACCTTTAATAGGATGATAGCATTAGGTCCTATGGACCTGCCTTACAGCTAGTCCTTAATAGACACATTAGAACAAACAAAATAATGAACATAAAATTTAATTTGGCACTAACATTTATCGTAACTACGCTAAGAAATAACTAAAACTATTAATGAACCTAAAAATAAACATACTTCCCCCTTCTTCCCTCCCCTACCCTTAACCTTCCCATCTCCCCCTCCCTCAAGATTTTATTAGTAGTAGTAGTAGTAGTAGTAGTAGTAGTAGTAGTAGTAGTAGTAGTAGTAGTAGTAGTAGTAGTAGAAGAAAGCGCGTGCGTGTGTGTGTACGTGTGTGTGCGCTTGCGTGTACGTACCTAACCATAACAGTGGGTTTATGCATAGGTTACACTTACGTGCAACTGGGTTTAAAAAAATACTGGGTTCCAAAATCTGAAACTCAGTTTTTTTAAAACCGGCTTTGCAATAGGAATAACAAAAAAAGTGTATACGCAAAGTCTGAGCGGTGAAACCCACAATTGCGGTTGAGTCAACTTTGAGTTTGAGCCAGTTAACATGCCGCGATGTGTGTTCCCGCTGGTCAACCAGTCGAATACACGCACTGTCAGGGGAAGTAACTCGGAACGCCACACGCTACGAGCCGGCTGGCAAGATGGAGGTACGTGTTTTTTCGTTTTATTCAGTTGTGTTTTGTCCTTCTGTCTCTGTAAATTGTTCTTTAATCTATATTTTGTGCTTCTAGGATGTGGCTTTAAAATGTTCCCTTGTTAAAATTTCAAGCTTTTTCGGTGTGCTTTTGTACTTTTAAAATCATATCAATTTTCGTGTGGATGTTGTGGTCGATTGTCAACACAGGGTCTGCATTTTTGTTTGTTACTTTTTGAAGAACACAAAAATAAATTTGCTGCATTTTAAGCGTCCTTGTATCTGATATTAATGAAGAGTCTTGAGAAGTCTCTTGAACATTGAAACAGTTACCATGAGAAATGTATGTCTCCTTTGTTCACACTGGGGTTTTCAAAACTTGCATTTTTTCTCATTTACAAAAAAGACGGTCAGTGAAGATAGTACAAGAAGTAAATAAGGGAGGTATTGATGTGTTATTTTATTCATATGTAGATTGATTAAATAAATGTTTAAAAATATTTTTGCAGAATAACAATTTTAGTAGGCAAAATGCAATGTTATCAGAATAAAAAACAATAAGCTTTTAACGTGTACCATTTATTATACTGCAACTTTTATTTTTCTGTATTTTCCTTGTGTTCTGATGTAATTTAAAAAAAAACCACATGTTGCAACAAACAGTAAAATACAAAATTCTGGCTGCCGTTACCTACATAAGTTATAGCTTTTGGTTTATGGTTCACCTGTCTGTTTTCCTTGGATGAAGGGAAATAGAATATGTGAAAACTGATTGATGCATTAAACTGCTTAACATTTGGATTTTTTGTGGAGACCAAGCGTGTTTGCCAGTATCAAATTGTTATATCTGGCAAACTCCAACAGTCTCAGACCCCTGTCATTTGTCTCGTTGTTGCAGTGGGGTCCACATTAATAGCTAGAGCACCATTTTCAGATCTGCATCTACTCCATTTCCCAAATTGTTAGCTGTAATTCTGAGTAAGCATAATTATTTTAATAAATTCTGTTATTCCTTTTTTTCCCAGAACATCCTGTTATGCCTCGAGTTTATCCGGTTGCGGAGAAGTCGCTGTAGTCCGACGACGACCCAGGAGGCGTTTGGAAGGAAGACGTCCCACTCCATCGCCATCAACATCTTCATCGCCTTCATTGTACTCATCAGGTGACAGCTGGTGTGTGTCAGTACTTATTGAATTTTATAATATTGTTGTTCGCTTTGAAAAAAACACTCATTGATTGCTGTATAAAATCGGTGCCACAGCAAAGCAGTTAACAACTGGCAGCTCCACGCCTCAGATCAAACTGTGACCTGCTAACACAAGGTGTTGGTGGTATATTGTTTCTACATTGCAAAGGGGGAGGTGAGGAGAGCTTGGATGAGGGAGGAGAATGGGGGGGGGGGGGAACATTAGTGTACATGGCAGAGCTAGACATCCTTGTTGAATAAGATCAAAGTTTTAGCTCAATTTTACAGTTGTTAATGGGGCACATGAAATGCAGATTACATTATTATAATGTACACAATTCGCTCTGGGCTTTTCAGGTTGTGTAGGTATGCTTTGGATTTTAAAAAGCAGGCATGTTGAGGAACCTTTGTACTTGTGCTTTCATGGGGTGGCCTCGTGGCGCAGTTGATAAGTCGCCGGTTTCCTATGCCGAAGGTCGCGGGTTCGATTCCCGCAAGGGGCGAACGTATGTGACTTAGGTACGAGACTATTGAGGTCACCGAGGATTTTCTCCGGGCACTCCGGTTTCCTCCATCCCTTCAATAATGGTACAGGATGCAGTCAATATAAAAATTTCAAAAATAAAAAGTTCGATTTTCTTCCGTCTTCTAATAGCGATTTCCCTGCCTTTACACCACCTGTTTGAGTGATGTATGTGTATTTGGTGTGTGAGAGGGTAAATGAGACAGGTGAGCGTGTATGTTGGTATAGATCGCCGCGCTTTGAGCCTTGGGGAAAGGCGCGTACATAGCATCCTGTATTATTATTTATTATTATTTACTGAGTAGCTAGTAAGCATAAGAGTTTCTATAACTATTTTATAACTTGGTTGCTAGTAGCTAGTGTGTCGAAGTGGTTAGTGGGAAAAAATGCTGTCCCACTTCCTCCGGGCTTTTGTGCCCTTTTTTCCCCAACCTCTACCCCTTAAACTTTAAATGTGTTTTGCTTGTTTCTTTTACACTTTAAAGAGGGTGAGTAGTACATTCATGTACAAGAAAATTAAAGTCCCGAATATAATATTTCATTGATGAATCAGTAGACAGTATTGTCAGTCAATCCCTTTTTGTAGTTGAGCCAGTTCAAGCCTCTACTCTTTTCAACTTCCATTCCCTTCTCCCACCCCAGGCCCACCACCCCACCCTTTGACCATCCTCATCCCTTGGTTTGAAAATGTTCTTATGCCGCTGAATTTGTTCTGTTGTTTAAACCCTGTGTTCTGATGCTGCTACTTGTTCGCAGGAGGGCTGAAGAGCAGCATGAGGATTCTAAAGACTCTAATTCATCGGAAGGTTCAGTCAAGAAACAAGCTAGAAAAAGACGTCAAAGCTAGCAGACCGAAATGCATACAACATCCCCATCAGCTTTGTTGCTGCCATCAGTGCTACCCCGTTCTCCAGGGTGTGAACCAAGTGCCATGAATCGTTTAGATATAGAATATATATTCAAATTTGTTTGCAAATCTATTCAAGATGAGTCCTAAATAGTAAAAAATTGCATGTTTAAATAATAATAATAATGTTCGTCATTTGTTTTGTATCAGTTTATAGTCCCCTCTCTTCCCGATAAGGATTTTCAGAGAGGAGACTCTTGGTTCGTCATTTGTAAGGCGCCTTAGCCTAAGGATCAAGGCGCTGGCCGATACAGGATCTAACTCAAACCGCCCGAGACGCCACCCGCAGCCTTTGGGCGCATGGTCTGACGCCCGGACAACTGAGCACAATCCTGGGCAGCCAGGGATGGAGGAGAAGGACCAAGTGCATGCTGGGTGTGTTCTTGTTACCGGCACTCACCCGTCTAGGACATGAGCGTCAGGATCTTTAAAGTCCGTTATGATGGAATGCATGCGACACAGACTAGACCTCGGTTTATACTCTCATCCGAAGGAGAAGGAAAACAGGAGTAAAGTGTCTTTCCCAGGGACACAACACAATGGCCCGGCCAGGGCTTGAACCCGGGACCTTCAGTTAATGTTGTCTGTCTGTCTGCCTTCCATCTGTGCAAAACTTTAAAGTGGCTAATTACACGAGACCTCGAAAATTATCAGTGATTGAATGACTACACTTCAAGGTCAAGGTCACAGGTTCAACAAATGTTAGTCAAGCTATGTCAATTTTCCACAAAATTTCTTGTTAATCCTAAGTTATTAATATTAACTAAACTTCAGCTTGTTTGATGCATGATAGGTATCAATGAGACGCACATGCATATTTTGTCAACCTTGCTCCAAGGTGAAGGTCATTGGAGATGTCCAAAATAATAAAATCTTTTGCTGTAGTTTATTTTATCGTACATGAGTGCATTTATAGCTGGAGGTCAAGGTCAAGAGCATCGAAATATCAAAGCTTGTATTACTTTGCATTTTAAACCCACCGTTTCAATCATTTAACTTTTTTTTCTGGCATCTCATTTTTGTGTTATTTATTGGGAGTTCCATAAGGAGCATGTGAGTCATATGGACTTGCCTTTCCAGTGATTGATGGTGTTCATCATGTTCAAAGCTTTTTGAGGTGCTACTTGTCATTAAGTAATGGAAATTTACTGCTCTGTATTGTGTAGACTAGTTTTTAGGCCCGTTTTGTTATGTAGTAGATTTCTGTCTTAAACTTAAGAGAAAGCGTGGATTAATCAGGCAAAGTACCAAATTATATTTCTTTGCCAAGTTAATACATATGTTATTCTCGGGGTTCTTGTTCATCAAAAAGCAATGTCAAGACTAATGACTATATAATAATATTCTGCTCTTCACATGGTTTTATTATACCTTTGAGGTGCTGGAAAAAAAAACGAATTATAAGTGGTTGCACTCAATTGATCCTTATTCAGAATATATTAACGTAACGGGAAACCATAAACAATTTATGTAAAACTTAACTATATGAAGTTGATAAAAAAGTAATAATAATATATACAAATTATGCTCTACTAGACACTTTCAAAATAAAAATGTTAACAAATTATGTCTGTGTTATGTTGTTCATATGTTTGTTTTACATTACCAATTCTCTGCTTTTTTATTTTTCCATTCCTCTTCTTTTCCAATGAAGATTTGTATACTTTTCCACCCTTCTCATTCTTTCTTTTCCTCTGGAGATTTTATGCTTTTTCTCCACGCTTCTCCTCATTCTTTCTATTAATTCTTTTTCATACTCCTCATACTTTTTCTTCTTTCTCCTTCTTGCCTTTTCTTCAATGATTTGATTTAAATCTGGAAGTAAAGTAATAAATTGAACATGAAAAAATTATCCACAGTTAACATTTGAGAACGACAAGATATCTTTTTTTTGCAGATCTTCCAGTCTGGATTCAAATTAAAAAAAAACTTTAAAACCATACAATACAAAGTAAATGTAAGCAAAGTAAATATGACAAAAATGTTTGCTTAATGCCGAATTTTTCTTTTCGATTTTTACTGACACCAGCTAATAATTTATTTTTTGGGCTATGGGGAGAAAAAGAGGGTCATGCACTGACCTATCCAGAGGTACACTGTAACAACCTCAGACCTTTGGTTCTCAGTTCAATGCTTTAACCACTGAGCTACCGCCCAGTTCTTAAAGTAAATGGCAAAAGTCTATCCTTCAATAACAGCTCTAATTCTGTACAGTAGCCTATATATCAACTGAAAATATTGTAATTGAAATTATAAAAACAAAATCAGAGGAAATTCTGAGCAATAGTAAAAGTTGTTTTATTAGTTGAATTAAACTAAAAGTGTCAGTGTACTGCACTCACGTACTGAAAATCTTGCAAATGCAACCTTGGCCATTTATACGTTTTGGTTGTGTTCGTGTGTGTGATAAACCCAGTTTTTCCACAGAAACCCAGATGTCCAATATGCATGTGTAAAAACCCACTAGTATCAAATGAACCCACTATTTCATAGCGCAATTTCTCCTTTTGTTTTTGTCAAAAATGAAAACGGTTGTGACAGATAACCTTACAAGAGGCTATTGTATCCGTTGAGTGAATAGGAATGGTCTGTAATGAAGGGAAAGGATGGAACCCAGTTTGCCTTGTTTTGAACATAAACCCACTATTATAGTTTTGAACGTATGTGTGTACGTGCGTGTGTATGTGTGTGTGTGTATTGATATTGTTCAATGGCGTTGTTGATTGATGTGGGGATGTTAGATTCAGAATGGAAAGCTACTGTGGGTAGGTGTGTGTGTACGTGTGCGTGCCTCGTGTGCTTTCCGCGTGAGTGAATATGTATGGATTAATAATTGATAGTTCTGCGTCGCTATTAGTTAAAGTGCCAACTGATGCATGCTTTTAGATATTTGTTAGAGAGTGCTTTGAAAGTAGCACTAGCTGGAACCGGTCGTGGATTTCATTTAGCAGATGGTGAGTTGTTACGATAGGGCTGTCGTCCAGATAAAACAAATTAAATGCCTTACAAAGAGATCGATACGCCGTGTGTCCCCTTAAGCCCTAGCTTAACTGGGCGAGACAAACCGAACCTTGTCTCGGCGAACCAAAGGTCAAAAATGCGGTTTTATTCTTAATTGGGTCTTCCCGAGACCAGCCGAGACGAGACAGGAGATCGGGCGTCACGGCGAGCTCTTTCGTTTCTGAACTGGGTCTATTTTTAGCTGCGTCGAAACTGACATACCTGACAAAATTACGTTAGCAACAATGGCGGCCTTCGATCGTGAATTGAAAACTGCAGAAGATTTTGGCGTTGATCTAGCGCTGTATGTCCTAAGCGAGAACGAAGGGGCAGCAGAAAGAGAAAGAAAGCAAAAGGCAACACTTCCCTATGTGTTGCAAAGGCACCAGCAAGGTGCATTTCATGCACTGGTGCAAGAGTTGGCTGAACAGCTCAGTGGCTATTCAATGATTTATTATTTTTACTGATTCAGTATTTTCACTGTTCTCCAGTCTAAATTAAGTTTGGATTTGGTGCACCTACTTATTTTAAGTGTTGTAGTATTTCTTTAGATCAGTTGTCATTGACATTGATAGATTTTTCAGCAAATCAAAATAGTGTCTCGGGCAGGTTTGCTGCGCACGAACGGCAAGACAAAAGGCCGGCCCGCGACACGGCGAGACACGTCTCGAAGTTCTCGCCGATCCTGTCTCGGATTTCTCGCCGAGCCTAGTTAAGGGCAAGGATGGTTCGGGTGTCTCGCCGAGACTGTCTCGGGTGTCTCGCCGAGACAAGGTTCGGGTTTGTCTCGCGCAGTTAAGCTAGGGCTTTAGGTTACTGTTTGTTTTTTTCTGTGGAGTGTTCTTTGCGGTCTCCCATTTAAAGACGACGGAAAACGTAGACGGGTAAAAAGAAAAGAAGAAGGAGGATGAGGAGCAGAAGGAGGCCAGCGAAAAATCGATTGTCACCAGCACTAGATAAAAATATTTGATAGCAGAAAATGAACAAGAACAGGAGGAGGAGAAGAAGAAGAAAGGAAGGGGGAGAAGAAGAAGAAGAAGAAGAAGAAGAAGAAGAAGAAGAAGAAGAAGAAGAAGAAGAAGGAACCCAGCGAAAAATCGATTGTCGCTAGCACTAGATAAAAATATTTGATAGCAGAAAATAAACAAGAACAGGTGGAGGAGAATGATTACAGGAAGGGAGAGGAGGAGAAGAAGAAGAAGAAGAAGAAAGGAAGGGAGAGGAGGAGAAGAAGAAGAAGAAGAAGAAGAAGAAGAAGAAGAAGAAGAAGAAGAAGAAGAAGAAGAAAGGAAGGGGGGAGGAGAAGAAGAAGAAGAAGAAGAAGAAGAAGAAGAAGAAGAAGAAGAAGAAGAAGAAGAAGAAGAAAGGAAGGGAGAGGAGGAGAAGAAGAAGAAGAAAGAAAGGTGGAGGAGGAGAAGAAGAAGAAGAAAGGAAGGGAGAGGAGAAGAAGAAGAAAGGAAGGGAGAGGAGGAGAAGAAGAAGAAGAAATTAAGGGGGAGGAGGAGAAGAAGAAGAAGAAGAAGAAAGGAAGGGAGAGGAGAAGAAGAAGAAGAAAGGAAGGGAGAGGAGAAGAAGAAGAAGAAAGGAAGGGAGAGGAGAAGAAGAAGAAGAAGAAGAAGAAGAAGAAGAAGAAGAAGAAGAAGAAGCAGAAAGGAAGGGAGAGGAGAAGAAGAAGAAGAAAGGAAGGGAGAGGAGAAGAAGAAGAAGAAAGGAAGGGGGAGGAGGAGAAGAAGAAGAAGAAAGGAAGGCAGAGGAGGAGAAGAAGAAGAAGGAAGGAAGGGGGAGGAGAAGAAGAAGAAGAAGAAAGGAAGGGGGAGGAGAAGAAGAAGAAGAAGAAATAAAAAAATAATACAGCAAAACTCAAACTAATCCTCCTCCTCCTCCTCCTCCTCCTCCTCCTCATCATCATCATCATCATCATCATCATCATCATCATCATCATCATCATCTGTTTTATAAAAGCAACAAAGCCAGAATTACAGCTTGCGCTAAGCACTGGCACTGCACGCCCACTCACAAGCGTACACTGGAACATGTACACATTGGTTTAGTTGACTGATGACATTAACCTTTCCACTTGGTTGTTGCTGATTGCAGGAGCCATCTTGCACGCCTTGTCAACCGCCCCAATCATGTCTGTGGACAACGGCTACAAGGGCACACAGTTGAAACTGTCCATGCAGTTGGAAGGTGGACAGATCGTTGCCTTCAAGCCAAAATGGTCAGTAGAAATAAAAACATACTCAACGTAAACCACTGCCTATATGTATAATAAGGCGATCCATCTTTCATAGCTGTGAGCCTGATTTTCGTGATTTGTGGAACAGCGCCTATACGTCATCCATTATAATTATTACTGGGAGTAGTATAATAGGTTGCATGACAGTGTTAACTCCTGTCACGTTGGACAATCGGCAGCTTCTATGTCGATCCCTACCCCTCCATCCTTTTCTTCAGGATCATTCTGCCGACGTTCATTTCCAAAACTATGAATTCGAGTTCAATCCTGTATCGGCCAGCGCCTTAAGCAGCCCTTGAGCTGGAAAAGCGCTATATAATAACCCTTAAATAAATACAATAACATAAAAGTAATTAAATAAATTTGTATTAAACAAAGGGAGCTCACTTCCTTCACCCTTCAGAGGTCAAATTTGGATTTTGGTTTTTTTTAAAGATAAAGTTTGTGAAAACATCTATGTACATTTTATTTTATTGTTAGGTTGATCGCTCTTATATAGCGCCTTTAACCGCTCAAGAACTGCTCAAGGCGCTGGCCGATAACAGGATCTTATTCAAAGCTGCCTGAGGCGCCCGCTTGCTGCTGAGCACAGTTGTGGGCGACCAGGGATTGATGGCGAAGAAGAGACCTAGCGTACTGGGTGTATGTATGTAG
>CM072527.1:9639746-9737246 GCA_036898135.1 Oncomelania hupensis
TTATGTGTTAGCCATAGTGACCAGGCAGCTGTTTCGACTCTTGATTTGAAAGTCTTCCAGTGTGACAAGAAATATGCATGTTCTAAAATGCAAATGTGCCTAGAGGGCAAAAAGGCTGATAGCCTACGCTACGATTTCATCACTACATATACTATACTCTTGATTCGTTATACCTCTTTTTGTTCTTTATGCACGTGCGTCGTGTTACAGGCGGAGAGATGTGTTTTTATGGCAAGTGCTTGTATTGCAACAAAGAGAACACGCTGTGTAACAAAGGAGACGTGCTAGAAGGCACCGTCATCTTGTGGCTACCCCCTACCATCAAGCTCACTTTGCACCGCAACCCTTGGAGAAGAACCTACCGAGAGAAAGTACCTGCCAAGTAAGTTGACAAAGGACCTCCAGATGGCACTGTTCAGCCCCACAGATCCTTTTTTCAAGATCACAGTGAGCGTTGCCCCTCCAGAAACAAAGGAAGATTAAGCCAGGAAAATCTTCTTTTCCTAAGCCCACCGCCTTCAGCGTCTTGAAGATTTTGCAACCACCTTCTTTCACAAATACGGTTTTGAAGGAAATTGATAAATTCTTTTTTAAATTTAATTTGCCTCAATTAATAGTGCCAAGGTTGTTCTAACTACGAAAGTGTGCTACATCAGTCAATCGATTCAATTCAACAGTTGTTCATTACCATCAAAGGAATTATGCACATTTGCTTCAGAAATGGCTGCTGGTTGCTTGTGAGTAGTGTCCCCTGAAAAACAGCGTGGTCAAGGCAGCAGGGATGCTAGAACACTTACAGATATTGAATAAACCCAAGTAAAGTTAACAATCCGAATGTGACTAGAACATTTTAATTACAAAATTACTCAGAGCTTAATTTTCTTTCTCAATTTTTTTTCTTCTCTCCAAATGTTTTTTCCAAAAAAAAAAAAATCTTTCTTCTTCGTTTTGCAAAACCTCCTATTATTGCATAGCAAAATTTCTTATCGGTTTTCTTAGTTACGAGTAGTAATAATTTCAAAGCTGTTTTTAAATAAGAAACAACATTTACCGACACCTGGAAGCTTACCTCGCGTGATATGCCATTTTACATCAATTCCACATTGAGTTACAGCGGTGGAACAGTCTAACCCTTAAGCTGGTTGTCTCATGACAAAAGTCGCGTTATACAATTCATTTGGTTGTGTTGATCTCAGTTTTTTCCTTTTGCTCAGGTGGGAACACGATGAGAACTATTGCCACATGGTGCGAAATCTAGAACCCTACAGGAACGACAGTGGTCTGCTACTGGACTTGATCGACACCACCGTCTTTGATTATCTGATTGGCAACGCTGACCGCCATCATTACGAAGTGGTGGACAGCATCCCCCGCGGCATGCTGGTCATGCTGGACAACGGCAAAAGGTCAGTTTAGTAGCTGACAGAGACAAAGCCTGGTGATTTAAATGAAGGAAGACGTAGATCGATGTACGCAGATGTTTTTGAAAGCTAGACCCGTCTGCTGGTTCTATGAAGTCATTCTCTCTCACTCTCGTTAGCTTTTGCATGCGCACACATTTATTCGTTAATTAATTAATTTATTGTACCGTTTATTTTTTATAGCGCTTTTCCAGCTCAAGAGATGCTCAAGGCACTGGCCCATGTAAGATCTAACCAATGAGATTTGATATGGGGAGTGCACATGACGGTCTTTCTTCCACTAAGGCGAGTGACACCAGTGGGCGGAGCTTATCCGCCACATTGGTCGACCCAAAACCGCTCTCTTTGTTGTGCATTGGTTAATGTGATATGCATGTTTACGCCGATATACTGACATTTAAAAAAAAAAAGGCTTTAGTATTCAATGAAAAGAAATATTATTCCCTTCACCACCAAGTTGTAACTTGTTGAATCCATTAGGAAAAAGCCAAGAAAAGAACAAGAAAATAAACAGGCAAGAGTGGCATTAAAATTTAAACCGAAATTCGCCTCTCTCTCTCTCTCTCTCTCTCTCTCTCTCTCTCTCTCTCTCTCTCTCTCTCTCTCTCTCTCTCTCTCTCTCTCTCTCTCTCTCTCTCTCTCTCTCTCTCTCTCTCTCTCTCTCTCTCTCTCTCTCTCTCTCTCTCTCTCTCTCTCTCTCTCTCTCTCTCTCTCTCTCTCTCTCTCTCTCTCTCTCTCTCTCTCTCTCTCTCTCTCTCTCTCTCTCTCTCTCTCTCTCTCTCTCTCTCTCTCTCTCTCTCTCTCTCTCTCTCTCTCTCTCTCTCTCTCTCTCTCTCTCTCTCTCTCTCTCTCTCTCTCTCTCTCTCTCTCTCTCTCTCTCTCTCTCTCTCTCTCTCTCTCTCTCTCTCTCTCTCTCTCTCTCTCTCTCTCTCTCTCTCTCTCTCTCTCTCTCTCTCTCTCTCTCTCTCTCTCTCTCTCTCTCTCTCTCTCTCTCTCTCTCTCTCTCTCTCTCTCTCTCTCTCTCTCTCTCTCTCTCTCTCTCTCTCTCTCTCTCTCTCTCTCTCTCTCTCTCTCTCTCTCTCTCTCTCTCTCTCTCTCTCTCTCTCTCTCTCTCTCTCTCTCTCTCTCTCTCTCTCTCTCTCTCTCTCTCTCTCTCTGACAGAAACACAAAAAGCACCAACACATTATTCCATTTAAAAACAATGTATAGAGACCAAAAGACCAGAAGATTTCAAACAATTTAAAGGAACCACCAAAGGTTTTCAGTATGTAAGTGAAGATCCTTTTCTTATTTTACTTTATTTTTAAAAAATCATTATTTATTAACATTGATTTTTGTTTGACTGCAGTCCGAACACGCTCATGAAATTATACTAAGTGCGTGAGGCTGTGTTAGTTCCATCCCCCACCCTTGCTTCCTACCCCAAATGACATCATGCGCACTCCCCCTATCTAACCTCCTTGGATCTAACTCAAGCCTCCCCCCCCCCCCCCTTCTCCGAGGCGCTCTTTTGCTGCCTTTGGCGCATTGTCAGACTGCCCTGACCACTGAGCTCGATCAGGGAGAGAAGAGGCCTAGCTAGTGCTGGCCTGCGTGGCCTGTTTACATTGCTGGCACTCATCCATCGAAAACATGAGTGTCAGGATCTTTAAAGGCTGTGTGATCGATTGCGTGCGTGCACAAACTAGACCTCGGTTCATAGTCTCATCCGCAGGGAGTAAATCAAGTAAAGCGAATAAAGATCTTCGTCTCGCTGCGAAAACCATTGGTTCTAACCCATTAACCTTCCACTGATAATGACAGTTTGTTCAATGGCCACAACATACTACTGTATGCGTATGTGACTCTTCCTATGTGGGAGTGTGGGTGTGTTTATAATAACAAACGGGTACCTTCTGTGCATACATGTGAGTGTGTGTGTTTTTCTGGCGCTTTTAAGTGTCTTCAATTTTATTTAGGTGCAGTTTTAGAGTGTTTTAAATTAAGAGTGATTTTACTAGTAGTGTTAATCCTATTCTGTCCTATCCTATCCTATTCTATGCCATAACTCAAAGGTCGTAAGGGCACTACAGATGATCGTTTAACCAGCGTACGCCATCTTTCTCTTTCCTCTGCAACCCTCATGGCTTCGCCCAGTGTCAAGCCAGTCCATTCTCGAATGTCGTCGTACCTTCTATTTTTCGGTCTCCCTCTTTTTCTGTCTCCTTGCACGGTGCATTGCATGATGGTCTTTGCAAGGCCTGATGCTCTTGTGACGTGGCCATACCATCGGAGTTTTCGTTTCTTTGTAGTGTTAATGCTGTATTTACATTATTTTTTAGCATGGCTCAGATTTATTTGTGTATCCCCCTTACTTTCATTGGAAGCTTGCGGCCACTCCTGAGATGACGGATGTTATGCATGTGTGCGTGTGTGTTTGAGTATGGATGTGGTGGAGGGAGGAGCAGGAGGTGGGGTGTAGATAGTGGGAGAGAGGATGAAATTATTTACTTTTATTTAGTTTTAGGTACCTTTTTTTTTTTTTAAACAAATAGTAATCTCAGTGCAATTGCTATCTACATTACATTACATTACATTACATGATTATTGCTTTAGGTCCAGCGGACTCTTCCGATCCAAATCAGGACCGGACAACCCCTGATCCGCATAAAAGATCTGCTGAAAAAACCCTAGTGGTAAAACTGAAGACACTCCACCAGCCAGTCACTTTACAATAAAGACATCCCACGCGGGGGACGCTGAGGCTATACTCTAATTTATTGAACCCCCGTTTACAAAAACAAAATAGAATACAAACATCATTATAAAATATCAACAAAACACATACATATAAAATGCCTACATTGCTAAATAATAACACCATAGGAAGCCCTAGTGACCTCCTGGCAGAAAGCGTCCAATATTCCCAAGCTGATCCAACAGGCCTCACACACAATTGGAGTTTTGTCTTGGAAGAGTTTTCAAGAAAAAAGGTAGGTGACTGGTCTAGCGAAGAAGAAGATGGTATAGCAGATTGATAGAACAAAGCAGGAATGAGAAAGAACAAATGAGAAAGACAGCGACAGTGGGAATTTAAAGCACTAAATTTCCAGAAAGTGGGGATACTATTTGTGATAGGATGCAGAGTGTTGAGTTGTGATTGTGCCACCTACTGTGATCTAGTGTTAGTGTTTTAATTCTAGTTACAACTGTATTGTTACTGTTGATTTGGAGTGTTGTGAAACGCTTTTTCGTTTGTTTTTGCTTACATAAAATTACATTTGTAAATACTTATGCGCTGCCGCCATTGTAACTGCTGCCTGTGAGACAAATACAGTCCTATTGTATTGTAGTGTAGTGGAGTGAAGTGTCTATCCATGCTGGGCTAAACCTCAGAACTTCCTGAATCTTTCATCCACTGGAGAGCCATGAAGTGTGTGTAGAACACCAGTGATAAAGGTGTCTGGTCTGACCAGAATGGACTGCAGTGTATTGACAGCACCCTGGGTAAAATCCTTATCAGTTGCTGTCCTCCGTGGAATAAGGGAATGATAGGAAAGAGTGATCTCCCCTCCTCTGCTGCCCAGGGTTTGCATTTATGGATGTGTGCCACAGATACAGATGGCCATGTCCCTGTCTTCTCAGCTCCTCAGTGTATCAGCTGGGCTTGGCCAAAATCAAGTGACTGATTTTCCTAACTGATGTTTTAAACTAAACTTTCACCAACTCTCAATCTCTGCCTGTCAGTCGGTCTGTCTGTCTCTCCCTATCTTTCTCTCTGTCTTTTTGTCTGTCTCTCTGATTTATAGCTGATGCTTAACTGTGTTTAAAGGCGATTTGCATGGCGGCATAGCATAGCATAGCAATATATGGCATGAAGGTTATAAACCTTTAGCTTTCTGCATGAGGGTCAGTGGGCAACCCCAAACCCTTGACCCAAGCTTAGTGTCTTAACAGATTTTTAATAAATGTTGAAATGTTAGTGGAGTACATAACCCTCTTTATACAACTTATTTAACTTATTTTTTAATTCGTTGAGTGAATCTGCATTAATGGCCTCGAGAGAGTTGCTTTGTGGCCATGCTTTTTCATAGATATGCTGGCGGGCAGAGATCGGAAAGAAAAGTTATATTATTATTATTATTATTATTATTATTATCATCATCATCATCATCATCATCATCATCATCATCATCATCATCATCATCATCATCATCATCATCATCATCCTTATTATTATTATTATTATTATTATTATTATTAGTAGTAGTAGTAGTAGTAGTAGTAGTATTGTTACGCCTAATCTAGACTTAGCTCTAGATGCTTACATGAGTACAAAACAACTTGATTTATAAAACAAAATGAGTAAAACTCTTTAACTATTAACAGTAACCTTATATATAAACACTAATGACTCTAACACACTCTCATACATATGCACACATACACACACACACCCACACAAGTATGTAGAACACCAAGACTGGGTTTTACTAAGAATAAAAGAATCGGAAAGTGATTTTTTGACGGAAAGAATGCAAACTTCCTCTAGAAATGTAAGAATCTAATGCAAAATTGGCTCTTTCCGTCTCAAAAGATGACCTAGTGTGTCTCCTTTAGGCGACGAAATAGGTCGAACTTCTTGCAAAATTTCCCGAAAATTGACTGGATTTTCTCCATCCCGGATAGAGCACTCCCTTGTACTTAAAACACTCTCATGCACTACAACTGCACTCCCATGCACTAAAAGAGCACTCATGTGCATAAAAAGCAAGGTTAGTCACCCATTTCAAGGCTTATGTCTCCGCACACTCATACCCACACACTCACACTCACACACACTCACTTGCCCACTCACGCGTATACATTCTTCGCACGTGTGTAGATCTGCTTCATCGATTTATTTATTTTTTATTTATTTATTTAATCGTTCTTATATAGCGCTTTTCCAGCTCAAGAGCTGCTCAAGGCGCTGGCCGATACAGGATCTAACTCAAGCCGCCCGAGACGCCCACCCGCAGCCTTTGGGCGCATGGTCTGACGCCCGGACAACTGAGCACAATCCTGGGCAGCCAGGGATGGGAGAGAAGGACCTAGGTGCATGCTGGGTGTTTTCTTGTCACCGGCACTCACCCGTCTAGGACATGAGCGTCAGGATCTTTAGTCCGTTATGATGGAATGTATGCGACACAGACTAGACCTCGGTTTATACTCTCATCCGAAGGAGTAGGAAAACAGGAGTAAAGTGTCTTTCCCAGGGACACAACACAATGGCCCGGCCAGGGCTCGAACCCGGGACCTTCCGATCCGCAAGCCGAAGCACTACCATTAGACCACAGTGCCTCCTTTTTCAATCGGTGGAAGGAAAATAATGAGTTTTAAGAGAGCATTTAAATGACGGAGTTGAAGATGGAATATTTCAGATCTTATGTAGAGTGTAGGAACAGATAATAGTTATAGTAGTATTTACTTTGAAAACAATTCCCACTTATTGCTGCTTTGTTTCAGTTTTGGAAATCCATACCATGATGAGCGATCTATACTGGCCCCTCTTTACCAGTGTTGCAGGTATTTATTTCACAATGTCATTTTGCCTGTTTGTTAACACCACATTTTGCCTGTTTGTTAACACCACATTTTGCCTGTTTGTTAACACCACATTTTGCCTTTTTGTTAACCACTCAATTTTTTTGTTTAACCAAACACTGTGTGAAGTGTTTTTTAATTTTTTTAATATTGAGTTTCTGTGAGCAGCTGGGCAATAATATGTATGCCAAAATGTCATGCATTGAATTAATTTGAAGTAATTTTATTTTATAAACTCCATTTGAAGTAGTTCATTTTATTCTTTTCGTATTTCCAAATATCTGTAAATATTTTGCAATTACTCAGAAATCACAATGAGCCAGATGTTGGTCGGTCGACCGGTTGCACGCAGTATCTCAAGAACCACTAAAGAGAATTTGATCAAACTTCGTAGGAACATTATTTTGGTCAGTGGCCAGCTTCCCATGCCATCGTATATGCTCTATTTTAAAGGACAAGGGTGCAAGGAAGGGATGGGGGAATTTTTTTGTTTTGTTTGTGTTTGGTTGGTTGTCTGGAAACATGTTTCAATTTCTTGCCATCTTGTTTCTGTTTGAATTGGTTTTAGGGTATAATCATTCTGTGTTGGAATTGGTTTGTTTTTATTTGATAAATTCTGGATTTGACATTGTTTTGGCATCTTAAATTCTGTACGTGATGTTGTTTTATATTACGTGAATGATTAATTGTGTGGTGTTCATTCTCTATCCGCGCAGTATTCGCTACACAACATGGCACATGCTGCTGTCTCTGCGACACATGGCACTGAGCAGCGTCTTGCGAGAAATTCTGAAGGCAGACCCTATCAGCCCGGTGCTAACCGCCCCTCACTTTGACGCCTTGGACAGACGGCTGGACAACGTGTTGGAAGAGGTGGAACGGTGCATCAAACTGAACGGACTGAAATCTGTGGTACTGGAGAGCAAAGTTCACGACAAAGAAGGCACAGAGTTATGACGAAAGGAGTGGATATGAAATGTGTAACCTAAAAGTTATTAACGATTATATTATTTAGATTTATTTTGATTTCTTTCTTTTTTTTTTTCTTTTTTTTTTTTTTGGTGGTGGGGGGGGGGGGGGGGGGGGGGGGGGGTGGGGGGGGGGGGGGGGGGGGGGGGGGGGGGGGGAGGGAAGGGAGTGAACAGAATTTTTTAATAAATGTATAAGTTATTAATATTTATTATTTAGAGTTTTGTTTGTTTGTTTTTTTGTTTTTTCTGTTTGTGGTAAAGGAGTTGTTGTAAAAATATAACCAAAAGTTATTAATGTAGTGTATTATTTAGTATCCCTCTTGCTGACAAGGAGAAAATTGACTTATGTAGTGGTGTATTATTTAGTATCCCTCTTGCTGACAAGGAGAACATTGACTTATGTAGTGTTTATTTAGTATCCCTCTTGCTGACAAAGAGAACATTGACCTATGTAGTGTATTGTTTAGTATCCCTCTTGCTGACAAGGAGAACATTGACTTATGTAGTGTATTATTTAGTATCCCTCTTGCTGACAAGGAGAACATTGACTTATGTAGTGTATTATTTAGTATCCCTCTTGTTGACAAGGAGAACATTGACTTATGTAGTAAATTATTTAGTATCTCTCTTGCTGACAAAGAGAACATTGACTTATATAGTGTATTATTTAGTATCCCTCTTGCTGACAAAGAGAACATTGACTTATGTAGTGTATTATTTAGTATCCCTCTTGCTGACAAGGAGAACATTGACTTATGTAGTGTATTATTTAGTATCCCTTTTGCTGACAAGGAGAACATTGACTTATGTAGTGTCCTGGTAGTGCATAGAGAGCGGATTTTCAATGCCGAAGGTCGTGGGGTTGAATCCTGCGGGGGTTGAACTTACGTGACCTATATACGAGATTTTTCAAGAGACTGAGGGTTTTCTCCTGGTACTGCGGTTTCCTCCCTCCCTTTAATCATGGGATTGGATGTAGTTAATGTAAAATTTCAAAACTAAAAATTTGTATTACGACTTCGTTAATAGCAATATCTTCAGATCGCCGTGCTTTTGAGTTCCATTGAAGAAAAAGTGCATGAGAGCATTGCATATTATTACTATTATTATTACTATTATTATTATTATTATTAAAAGGGATTGTTGTAAGTTTTATTACCAAAAATACTATTTAAAAGTTACAGTGTAAATAGTAAGGCGACCATGATGTACAAAGTCTCTCACTTTCAAATTATTCTAAGACATGTCATAATGAGAGGAATTCTTTTTTTTTTTTTTAATGATTTCTACCTGTAGATTTATACAAACCAAAAAATTATTAGAACTTACAATGTAAATTAGTGAGGCGACCATTTTTGTAAGGTCACTGACTTGTATCAAGTTTTAAAATGACTCTTTTTAGACATGTCATGATTGAAATTTATTATTATTTATTTTGTTAAAAGAAATCCCCTCCTTCACCTATACTTCCACCCCCTCCCACCTTCTTTCCCCCTTCTCAGACCCTGCCTCCTCCACAGATTTTTCTTACATTCATGGTGAGTATTGCCCCACTCCTGAAAAATGAGCTTACAGCAAAAAAATAGCTATTTTGAAAATATATTAACTTTTAAAAAACTGAAAACATTTCTTAGTTGTGCCTATTAATAATACGAGGACTTGCCCACAGTGTGGAGCTAAAAATAGCATCTTCCAGAGCCGGTAAGAGACAGAACCCGTACAAACAATTGCTTGTAAGGTTTTTCATTTTAGGTTGATTAAAATGGATGTTCACCAACGACGAAGTCCGACAGACCATCACACAAACCCTTGGACAACATGATGACCTGCTCACTGTGGTGAAGAAAGGGAAACTCCGATGGTATGGCCATGTCACCAGATCATCAGGTCTTGCAAAGACCATCCTGCAAGGCACAGTGCAAGGAGGTAGAAGAAGAGGGAGACCGAAAAAGAGGTGGGTGGACAACAGTCGAGAATGGACTGGTTTGACACTGAGCGAAACAATCAGGGTTGCTGAGGACAGGGAAAGATGGAGTACGCTGGTTAAACGATCATCTGTGGTGCCCCTACGACCTCCGAGTTATGGGATAGGATAGGAAAATAGATTTTACCCTACACCAGACACCAAATCGCATGCTTCAAGTCATGTGGGTCACTCAGAAATAGGTCAAAGGTCACATGGATGTACCGTTAAAAAGAGGGGAAATAACTCCCTGTTCGAATGGAACATTCCAACTGTAGCGGCTGGTTTGAGTAACAAAAAAACATTTGAATGTAATAACAATGCGGATTTTAGGGTGCAACCCATTATTGCTAAAAGTAAACTAAGCCTTCCTTTTGGGGCCTTTTAATATTATGATTTCTAAATCTAGATTTACGAAAAGATGCCTCTTTATAATTTATAGGGTAAATATTAATTACTTTGTTAAGATTGTTGATTTCAAAATGTGGATTTAGAACCAAAGACATCATTATAATTTATAGTGTAAATATTAAGGCGACCTCGATTTAGAAGGTCATTACAATGACTGTGAGAAATAATATGATGAAAGGAATTAATTATTATTTCATTTCTAAATGTTAGAGAGTCACACACTGATATGAAGGTTCGTGAAAGGACAGTTTTATTATGTAGGAGCACCTTGAGTGGCTCTCTGAATTGGTAATTGTGCTATTCACGATGAATTCATTTTTAGATACTGGACACAGATCATAAAAAGATTCATTGTAATTTTTTATTATCATTTATTACCAATGTCAAGTTTTTGAAGGCCGCTCTCTCGCAGAAAGCTTTTTAGAATAACAGAACAGTGGTAAAATAAAATGTTATTTAAAATTAATTATTATTTGTTAATATATTTCATTGACCATACATTATCTACAGGGTGAGTGAAACTTTGAGTTTTAAGTTGTAACTAAGGAACAAGCTACTGTGAGTACTTTTTATTGTGTAAATATATTTTATCTGTGTTTATTTCACTCAGCTGAATTTAGCTCTGTATGCTGTAGTCATTATAGTTATTATGATTATTATTATTAATAGTAGTAATAGTAGTAGTAGTAGTAGTAGTAGTAGTAGTAGTAGTAGTAGTAGTAGTGTATTTATGTAGTAATAATAATAATAATAATAATAATAATAATAATAATAATAATAATAATTCAGTTCAATTCAACAAACCTTTATTACCGTTTACAAGAAATTCCAAGTGTTAAACATTGCTCGAATAAATAAAAAATATTCAGACTTCAAAAACATAACGCATAAGGTAAATGTAGAAATGCTTACACACATAACACTGTTCATAATACCATTAGTTATAATAATATTGGATGTTATACACGGCCTTATTCCTAAATCAGACTCAAAGCACGGCGATCTGTAACCAACATACACACTCACATGTTACAGACACTCCTACATACACAACAAACTGATATTCATTACTCGATGTAGCATAAAGGCAAGATGCTATTAGGAGACGAAAAAAAATCAAAATCAAATTTTATTTGTGAAATGTTAGGTCATCTGCATCCTATACCATTATTGAAAACTCCAAGCTTTATAAACCCCAAGCTTTGAAAAGGTCACTTTTAATAATTATAAAGCTCTAATAGTTAGTAACGTTTATTAATTATGTCAATATAACGACAAGCATATATATATTTCTAACAAAATGTTCAGTCGTAGAGAAGTTTGTGGGTTAATATAATATTAAGAAATGCATAAATATTTGTAGTATAACAAAAAGATTTGGGAATTAATATATATTGCAATAGTTTGTGACAACAAGACCATTGTTTAGGCTGTCAGTGGGCTCATTAGAGACAGTGTATACAATTTGTTTTTGTCGTGAATAACCTAGTCCATGTGGCACTGGTGCTAGTGATTCTAGTGCCATCTGCTATTCTCCCACCCTCAACCTCTCTCTCTCTCTCTCTCTCTCTCTCTCTCTCTCTCTCTCTCTCTCACCCCACCAACCCAAACACCTCTCACCCCGAAATGTAAAAAAAAGAAAGGTTACAATAAAAGTCCAGGCCATCTTACGGTCATTGGATATGCATTGTGCCTTCATTGAAAACGGATGTCTCACCAGCGGTATTCTATTTCATTCCAGCCACCATTGCGTTTTGTGTTCAATTTTGATTTGTCTTTGGATTGTTTCTTTACTAACATTTGTCACACATTGTGGATGAAAATGTGGGTTGCTTTCTAGGCTAAAAGCATGGCAGCTGCTGTGCAGCACAACTTGAACAAAGGATGGGAGAGGGGGAGTGGGGGGAAGGGGGGGGGGGGAAAAGGACTCCAATAAAAAAACAAACTCTTGTATGTGAGGAGTTCCATGATGTAAATTTTTTAGTAATGACTGCTAATATTTTTTTTTCCTTTTTTTTTTTAAAGGAAAAAGTCTGATTTTTGATTATTTTAACAGATAACAATTAATTGTTACTTCTCATCAAACAAGCAAAGTTGTACAATAAATCTCCCATGACATGTATTTTTCGTGACAAGATGTCCTAAATCAACTTATGCTGGCAGGGCTTTTTTGTTGTATTTTTGTTTTTGTTTTGTTTTGGAACAAAATAAATGTTGAATTTCATTATTAATTGCACACTGACCTAAAGAGCAGTTAGCATTTCTCAAGCAAGCATTGGATTTGTTATTTAATCTGGGTATACAAATGTCCAATTTGGGGAAACAAAATTTACACAAAAGAGACCACAATCTTAAACTAGCATCACACAAAACAGAGGACTTCAGGAGACACAATGTTTATTTTTGTATTTATTTTTTTTTTAATGGCTCTTTTACAGCTGTTTATCCAGTTGAAGAGCTTCTCAAAGCTCTGGCTGATACCCAAGCCTTCTGAAATGCCGCGCCCACTCTTTATTGGAGAATGGTGGTTATTTTTTTTTTACTTTCTTAAATATGGTATTGTAACAAGCTTTGTTCATTCAGCCATTAAAGTAGTATCGAAATTTGAAAAAATACTTTTTTTAATTCAAATTAAGTTAAAGTTATTAGCTGCATGTATCGATCAATATCCACAAGTGTCTTCTGCACTTGCACCGTTATTGCTCTTGAGATCTTGGGAGTAGGACTTTGGGAGCAACGTGAAATCCCACGGCACACAGCCACTGTAGAATCTATGGTAGCAGTTTTGTACTCGATGTATGCAATGATGCTGGACCGTGCGTTTCTCGCTTGGGTGCGGGTGTGCGTGTATTTATGCGATGATGCTGGACCGTGCGTTTCTTGCTTCGATGTAGGTGTGCATGTATGTATGAGATTTCATTGTTCCGCCATATATATGTGAGAGTGTCAAGTATAGAGTTCTACGACATCGTATTGCGTTTGGCATGTTGAATGTAAATGTTGTTGGCACATAGTGGTTAATTGAACTTTCAGTGTGCACGTGCACTTTTGTGAGCTCACAGACTGTGGATGTATGAGACTGAGTGTATATATATATATATATATATATATATATATATATATATATATATATATATATATATATATATATATATATATATATATATATATATATATATATATATATATATATATATATATATATATATATATATATATATATATATATATATATAGTAGTAGTAGTAGTATGTTGAGGACAAAACAGGCCCTCGGGCCTTTCTGAATGTCCCATCTTTCATTTGATTTACATGGGTCTGATAGTGCATGCAATTTTCCTGAAAGCATTACCGCTCATCAAAATAAGAGAACAATTTTTTGTACTTAGGCAGCTCATCCAACTGGTTTTTGAAAGAGTTAATTGAAGGTGCATTCTTAAGAGAAATGGGTAGTTCGTTCCAGTTAGTAGCAACACGACTGGAAAAAGAAAGCTTTTTAGTGTTAGTTCTGCAGTGGTTTACAAATATCTTCCCCTCCGCGTTTCGCGTTGAATTGCAACTAGGTGTTGAGAAAAAGTCAGACCAGTACAAATCGTCAATTTTATGGTACATTTTAAAAGTTTGAATCAAGTCTCCTCTCACTCTTCGTCCATACAAAGAGTGTAAATCTAGATTCTTAAGTCTATCGTGATAACTCATGTTACGACACTCTTTAACCAGTTTGGTTGCCCGTCTTTGGACTTTCTCAATGGCTACTGATTGTCTCTTTAGTTTTGGAAACCATATTATGTTCCCATACTCAAGATGGGGTCGAACAATTGCCTTATATAATTTTACAAATACCTGTTTGTCGATATAGGTAAAAGTTCTTTTGATTAAACCGATCATTCGGTTTGCCTTCTTAACACAGGTCTGGATGTGTGTATCAAAAGATAAGTATTTGTCAAAGACAACCCCTAAATCCTTTTCCTCTTCACACTTTTCTACACGTGAACGTTCTTCCTTTCTCTGCATCACATACTCATGTTCGGGGTTATTTTTACCTGCATGCAGCACCTTGCATTTACCAACATTAAAATGTAATTGCCATGTTTCTGTCCAAGCTTGTAGCTTTGTAAGGTCTTTTTGCAGATCATCGCTCTTACTTGCATCATTATATATTTTGGTATCATCCGCAAAAATTTGACACATGCTGTCCAAACCCTTTGGTAGGTCATTTATAAAGATGGTAAACAGGATAGGTCCCAGGATACTTCCCTGAGGGATACCAGAAGATACTCTTACCTTTTCAGACCTTGCATTACCAACTCTCACCACTTGCTCCCTGTCTGACAGAAAATTACACACCCAACTGGCTATCTTACCGCACACTCCATATGCTTCTAATTTTTGTAAAAGCCTCTTGTGGGGAACCGTGTCAAATGCCTTCCTGAAATCCAGGTAAATTACGTCAACTGGTTTTCTATCATCTAATAGTTTAGTAATATTTTCCATAACATGTAACAACTGAGTTACACAAGATCTCTTCTTCCTGAACCCATGCTGACAATCTGTATACAGGTTATTTTCAGTAAAATACAATACAATACTATCTCTTAAAATTGATTCCAAGACTTTACAGACAATACAAGTTAGACTAACAGGTCGATAATTACCAGCTTCAGACTTATTACCCTTTTTAAAAATGGCACTTACCTCTGCATTTTTCCAGTCGTGTGGAACAACACCAGATTCCAAGGAAGCTATAAAGAGATTGCAGAGTGGCTCTGCGAGTTCATTATATAATTCTTTCAACACTCTAGGTGGAATTCCATCGGGCCCTGTGTGTGTGTGTGTGAGAGAGTGAAGGCATAAAAAGCTAAAAACAACTGTGGTAAGAGTTATGAATTGTTGATGCATTAAAGTCTTGTTTCAAGTAAAACCATGATGGATTGATACGAACAGACAGACATTTGCTTGCAACTTCTATGTCGTGGATGATGACAAACTTACATGTTGTGAGGTTTGTGTATAGACCTAATTAAGTCTGCGAATAAAAGCTTGTACAAATGGTGTATCTATATAACTATAATGCTGTCTCAAAATGCTACTTTAATATTTATTGGCTACAATTATGCTACAGCAACCTGGCTAGTTTGGATGAATTTTCTCATACTGGTATGATCTCTCCAGGCAATCTTTTGTCTAACCATGCGTATCTGTTTCTGTACATATTTTCAAATTGTGGCTGGAAAGGGTTGAAAATGACTTTTTAAAATGGGGTTGTCATGTAAAGAAGAAAGCATTTGTTGAACTGATATTAATGTTTGCAATATGTATAGGATCCATTATGTCTTCCATTGTTGAATGCATATTAGTGCTTGTGAGAATATGTTTCCATGTTATTGGATGAAGAATCTTGGGAGATTACATGAGCATTAAAGGAAGCAGAGTCTTCTGATTAATGGCAGGTTGATATTGTTTTGACGCGTCCTTCGTTATTTTGTTGACATGAAAGAGGTTTTGCCAAATGTGTGTATGTGTTAGTAGTTGATTATTTTCGTTAGAACTTAAATGTAACATCTTTTTTTCCTCTTGTCATTCTTACCCTCCTTCTGTGCCTCTTTCTTGCCCTTCATCTAATGCTTCCACTTCACTCCCTGATGACAAAAAGTCTACGACTCAAATTGTCAGAGTATATTTTACCAAGGCATCACCTCTTGCCACCATATTATAAAGATTTTTAATAACGTTTTTTATTTGTCATCTGTTTTAAAATAATACAGTCAGCTTTTTTTCTCCTTTGTCACACATACCCGACTGTGTAATCCGCATGGAAGACACATTTTGAGAAACAATCCCATCAGAATTCTCCACACCCTTTCCTAAAAAATGGGGACAGAGGAGATATTAACTAACTTATATCGGAGCATTTTTACATGAACCCTTTCCTCTATCTTTCTCATTATCTCTTGTTTAGACCATCGGCTGTGGATCCTCCTCTTTGGTAGGACTAAATTAAATACTATATATAGTACAGTGCAAGGAGGTAAAAGAAGAGGGAGACTGAAAAAGAGGTGGGAGGACAACATTCGAGAATGGACTGGTTTGACACTGAGCGAAGCTATCGGGGTTGCTGAGGACAGAGAAAGATGGAGTACGCTGGTTGAACAATCATCTGTGGTGCCCCTACGACCTCCGAATTACGGTGTGACATCGTCAAAGTTCCTAGTATTTTATTTGGACTGGGAGCATTCTGATTGGTTGACGCTTTACAAAATTTGACGCTTGCACACGGTGCTATCGTAGTCTTAGGGTTAGGGTTACGACATGGACACTATATAATACTTACAGAGTCCATGGTTACGACGCCTAAGAACATCGTGAAAAGGCCGGCCCGACTTGACCTGGCGCATGCGCAAAGGTGCCCGGCTAAGTAAGACACCCGGAACTTTGAGGATGTGACATCGGCTACCTCTCATGCTGTGCATAACAACAGCAACGCGCACAGCCGTAACACAAACAGCAACGAACGCCACACTTCCCATGGCCAAGCCAAGGAGGACGATGGTACAGAGAGCGGTAGGGAGAGAAAGGGAAAGCAAAGTGGTTCGGTAACCTCCAGACCCACCACGGCCACGAACAGCAGCTGCAGCAGTACGTCCAACAGCGCACGACAGAAGGACGGCGTCATCGCCAGACGCCTGCTGACCATCGCCCTCACGGACTTCTTGTGCTACTTTCCCATGGGGCTGTGCGGCGTGCTGGCGGAGGCGGGCGTGTCCTTGCCTAGTGAGGTCAACGTGGCCCTGGCCATCGTGGTGCTGCCCCTGAACTCCGCCATCAACCCCTTCCTCTACACGCTCAACGCGTTCCGAGATCGCCAACGTCGGGCCCAGGAACAGCGCATCCGTAAACTGCTAGCCGCTCAGCTGACCAGGGTGTAAAGAGTGTAAAAACCAAGAGCTAGATTCTATCAAGATGGTGTTATTATCCGGGTGGAGAACAACTGAATCAAGAAATCTCTGAAATCCGGCCGGGGCCCAGGGGCCAAGCTTCGGTATTCGCCCCCTGGAAGAAAATGAATTTAGGCAATTTTGAAAGTAATTTAGGGCCTCTCCTGAATTCAAAAAGCACAAAGTAAACATCAATAGAAACAACAACAACAACAACAAAAAAAAGAATGTATTATGCACATGTCTTTCAAAAAAGTTAAGAATCTTGATTTGTAGGCCTAACAAAGTTTGAGGTCCACCACTGGTACACACAAACTCCACATTTCCAATTTTACTGGGCACACGTTTGTCTATTTTTTAGCTGTAAACAGGCAAGAATTTTTATAATTTTAGAGATATTTAGGGGTACGTTAGTAAAAACACCACATCTTAGGTATTAGTGAGTACTAGTGTATAGATTTAAATGAAATAAAATGCAAAATGAACAGAAATAAATTCTCTTTTGATTATCTACCTTTTTATACTTCTCTTGTCATGTCTTGTTTTTTATTACTCCATGTGTATAAAAAAAAAAGCTTTAAAAAGTCCAAACAAGCCCCCTCCTCTTCTTCAGTGCACTTTCATGCCAGTCTGAAAGATCATATGCATGCACACTACTGACACTAATTGTCTAACTCTAATGTCAGTACCGATCTCTTCCTCCGACTCCAAGTCCATTTCTCTCACTTTAATGTCTAATAAATGGAAGCCTGTAAACTCCCCTTCATCAGTCGAAGAATCCAAACCATCCATTTTAGACACACACACAAGAAAATTTGGAAAAGAAAATCGAAAAAACGAACGCATTTCACAACAGGAAAACCGGAAGTCAATTGCCGGAAGTCTCGCAATCTTTCAAACAACGCGAGAATATAACCACATGGTTGATACGGACGCTTTTGGACGTTTTGCCTGTTTAGAACTTTGGCCGCTTTTGGCCGCTATGCCCAATAAAGGGTAGCCCCTCAGCTTCTCACACTCGGAACTCAATATTTTTTTCTCGGAAATGCAAATGCCTTCCGCGGAAATCCGCGGATTCGCGGAAAGTTCTCCACCCTGTATTATGAGCAGATAGTCCCCGACCTAGCCATAGTACTGTTAAAGAGTTTGTTGTTGTTTTTTTCCCCCGACTAGTTGATCAGCAATGAATCATTAAAGGGGGTCTTGCTAACGGCATTACAGAGACGGTTGTCGGCCTTAACTGTTAAAAAAAATACTGTCTATGACAGGTACCACGAACGTGACGATGGAAAGATTCTAAATTTTCTGAAAAAATGTAGGTTGAGATCCACTTTTAAAACTACAAAAATTTAGATAAACCAACTGATGCATGAATTAAAATAATAGCATCAATACTGCGTGTGTTTGAGAGGGAGAGAGAGAGGGAGAGTGAGCACACGAAATTCATGGTAAGGGAGAGAGAGAGAGTGAGAAAAAAAGAGCGAGAAAAAGATGGAATGGGGGAAGGGGGGGGGAGGGTAAGGGCGCAGGAGGATGAACGAGAGAGACGCCATTATTAATTATGTCAATCTCCTGTATTGTAGCAGATTTTTTATTTTCTGACGTCTGGAAATATGTAGGAATAGTCCGGAATCGGAACCAGGTAAATGTCCATCATCTTGGGTTGGTCAGTCGGTCCATTGCATGCCTAATCTTGAAAACCGCTTGACGGAACTTGCCCAAACTTCATAGGAACAATGCCTAGGTCAGTGGCTATCCTCCAGTGCCTTGGGCGCATTGTCCAAGTCCCAGATGACCGAGCACAATCCTGGACCACCGGGTATGGCAGTGAACAGACGCAGTGCTTGCTGGGTGTAGTTTAGCGTAGCACGGTAAACTGTCAGGGTTTGGGTTAGGGTTAGGGTTAGTAATAACATTACGTTTCTACCGCCAACCTCCAAACACTTCCCGGACGCTGCTTGGTTACCGCGGCGACTTTGGCGTGGGTGGCAACCTAATGGTAGGACGGACTATAATGTTACACCGGCACTCCCTCTGTCTAGGAAACCAGCCTCAGGATCTGTTAAAGCCTGTGCCATGGAACGTATGAGCTCGCAAGCTAGACCTCGGGTTATCTGAAGAAGTCAAATTTGTTATGGGAACACAAAATACCTGTGGTGACAATCCACACTTATTGCTTAGGTAAAGATACGCCTTGGACAGTCTCAGCTATGCTATGTCATACTATGTGGTGAAAAAAACAAACAAAAAACCCTGAATAATGGAAGCAACAGGTGTAGAATTGTATTAAATGGTATACATAAATATATTATTTCAAAAAATGAGATAAAAAAACAACTTGTTTAATAGTTTAAAACACAAATTGTGTTATTATCTTTTAGTCCCAATATAGTCTCTTCTCCCGTATGTAATTGAGGCCTACGAGTTTACAAAGACGAAAGAAGAGACTGTTGGCAAAGACTATAAATACATAAGCTCTTTGCTGTTGGGACTAAAAGTTAATAACACAATTTTTGTTTAAAACTATTAAACAATTTTTTTAAATTTATTTCATTTTTTTAAATAACATATTTATGTATACAATTTTATTACCTTTCAGAAATACATAAGTGTTGTGCTTTAGTTTTTGGCAGACAGAATCATTGGCCTACGCCACATTATTTTTAAAGGTTAAGGCCGCAAGAAATAAACTTCCGGTTGCAGGATAGGGCCAGCTACTCCAAATTATACAAAAATATAATAAATTGCCGAGTGCAACCGCTTTGTGCACAGAGAAAAAAAGAAATATTTTCTGTCGATGGTAAGTTCAGTTCTTGGTATAATTTCATTATAATTGTTTGAAACAAATGACAAAGCAGATGGTGTGTTATCTACCGGCGTTTGCTAAGTTGCCGATCTGTGGAAAAATTCCTATCAGTGAAAAAAATTATGTGGACCGGTTTATCTTTCCTTGGATTTAACTAATCTTTACTGTTTTACAGAATACTGATTTTTTTTCCCCCAAAGAGAAATGGCTACTAAGATATTAGAAGTTTATAATTTATTTTATGGACCACGCTCTACCAGGTCTTCTTTTTCTTCTGCTTCTTGATGGTGACCAACATGAAAATTATGATTTCAGTCGTCAGGTGTGAGGGTGAGAGTGGGGGGGGAGGGGTATAGAGAGGGAAAAGGTTGAACTTGAAGCAGATACAAATATAGATAATAGAGGGACCAGAAGAGCTGAAAAACTGCATAGCCATAGGGGTAATAGTAAAAAGTGACTAACGGTAACAAATCAAAGGACTGGGGACGGGGCATTTGCAGGGACACAACACCCCCTTTTCAAAGGTAATTTGTGCTATGCATATATATTATATAAATTATTATTATTATATAATATTATTATATTATATTATAATAAATATTATTATATAATACAAACAACAAAAATAGTTCCCGACAGCAAAAAATAGCTCGGGAACTAAAAATGGCATCCAAAGCATTCAGCACGCATTCCCAAACTGTCAACACGAAACAAAAACAGACTGCCAGCAAACACAGACTCGAATGGGTTTTGTCTTTGCGAGCATTGAATCTGGGGTGACTTTACTAGGCAGCGAATTGCTTCCATGTATTGTTCTGGTTTAGATATAATGATCTGCCAGAATGGCAGAAAATTCATGACTTTCTTCCTGACAACACAGCAGCATACAAATAATGCAATGAAATCCTTAGATGGACAAGACTAGGCTGACCTTAAAATGTAAAAAAAAAGAAGGAAAAAAAAGAAATTAAATGAATTGTTCTTAGAAGTTAGGTAGTAAACTTTCCAGCTCTAACACGCACACCAATACAGAGAGAAAAACTGTGACAGTATATATTTAAATGCTGAAGGTGCAACCATTTCATCTAAGGGTAACATGGATCCAGGATTTCATTGACTGCTATTTTTCCAGTGTGACATATTTTGCTTCAGTAGCTCCCACCAGTTGGCTGCAGAATTGTGTATAGCTATTATTAGTATTAAAGTATTTGATAAAATAGCACAGTGCTTAAATGTAATTGCTGTGAATTGTAAGGTACTATTCTACTCTTTGTAGCGTAACTGTCAGACTTTGGACGGTTATATCTTGCAGTAGATAGTATCTTGAATATTTTGTCGTCTTGACTTTAGCAGGGCTCGACACCTAAAGTATGTTTTTTCTTAGCTGTGCATTTTAGGTAGGATTCCCAATACAATAAGTCAGTTTCCAATAAAAGGGGGGAAGTTGACGCTAGCAGAGTGTCAGAGATCTATCAAACATAGGCTGTGTGTAATATGCCCTCAACAGCCTTGGACACTGGAATTGGGGTCAGCACTTTCAGGCCAGCTGCCTCTATAAGTTTAGCAGCAAAAAAAAAAAAAGTCTATTGGTTGGTAGTGGGTTGTGGCATGTTCAGCAACTGGCACAATATGCTCCTGCTTAGAGATTTTTATAGTCTTAAAGAGTAAACTAGTTTTCATTGCCATTGGGAAACATGATTCTGTAATTTCAACACCTGTTGTTGCTTCCATTATTCTGTGGGTTTTTTTTTCGCCACATAGCATAGCTGAGACTGTCCAAGGCGTATCTTTGCAGTGAGAGGCAAACATAACTCATAAGCCTCAGTGACTCTCAGTCTCAGTGAGAATGTCATTTGTGTATGTAATTTAACTAGTTGAAAGAGAAAACATTTTGCAACACATTGACAGCTTGATGATCGATAATATACACAAGACCAGCAGATTTCATATACTTGATTGTAAACCAAACTGTTCTTTTTGTTTTGTTTTTCTTTTTTTTTCTTTGTGTGTGTGTGTGTGTGTGTGTGGGGGGGGGGTATATTATTGGAAGTGTTTAACCTTTAGGTACTATAACTATAGACATTTGCTTGGGATTGTGCTATTGCTCTGGCCCAACCAGTGGAGTTACAACCCTGGCTGAGCCTGTAGCCATGATCAGAGAGCTTTTAGTGTTGAGCCCTGCATAGTTACACTGTTAAAATGTGGCTTTGTTTTTGTTTCTTTCCTCACTGTTGTTCATGTGTTCTGACCACAGTGAAGGAAAGATGATAAACAGTTTGGTGCGGAGGAAGAATCTGTGTGAGTGGCAGTCGAGAGCGTCCCCACTGTCTGTGTCTGGTTTTCAGTCCATTTAGACTGAAGGCATCCAGATAGTTTGGATTCCTCACTCATTTATCCCCAGCACACCGAACTCACACAAAACGCTGTGGACTTCTTGTTGAAGCAACACAGTTTTTGCGTGACCAACAGCAAAGCCAAAGGTAAAAGCTCGAGAACAGGCACCAAAGAAGACCGCTTTGTTGGTTGTTGTTAGTTTGATGTTTCATTTGTTAGAATGACTGGATAGGAAGTCATGATTAATGTGTCAACATCAAACTAACAACAACAACAAAAATGTTAACAGATCTTCATGAACTGTATTGTAGTACATTAATATTATTAACATGTAACCAATGTGTACAATCTTGGTATAATTTGTGTTACATTTAGGTAGTGATGTTAACATTGAAATGAAAGACTGAGGAATGGAGTCCAGTGTTTCCTGAATCCTAATTTGCAGTCACGTGATTTATTGTTGCAGCAGTGTCCCTGTGCTGCTGTATTTCTAGTTATCCTAGATCCTGCAACAATCAAAAAATGTTGTAGGTTTTGTTATTTGTGGATGCAACAAAATTAGCACCATAAAAGTTGTGCTATTTTTTTTAGTACCATAAAATTTGGGCTGTTAGTCACCACTTTTCCCCCAAAGATTTGAGAAAGGTGCACCTACATTCAATTCATACGTGGCTTGTCTGAGGAATTTTATTGTTGTTGGGTTGAATTCTTACCCCAAAGACAAAGGTTTCAGTGGAAGTGATGATGACGATGAATAAATGAGACTATCATATGTTTTGCGTGCCTGTTTGTATCGTTTATCAGTGGCGTAGCTGTATTTTTAGTTTTCTGTTGCTTTGTTGTTTGTCAATGACCTTGTGCTTTATGCGCCTCTGACAAGTTTCTGTGGCTGTCAGGTTTCTCACTGGCTGTAATTTAGGGTTATGGGTTGCGGATTTTATATTTAAATATACACACACTGATGCGCTCAATAGCTTGAATTTTACGGTACGTCATGGTCACTTTCATGTGGGGAAAATACAACAGAAATGGTGCTGCCTAGTCTGTGTCAGCCCACTGTAGCCAAGCAGTTCAAATGGCTTTAGGTCCCAGCAATGTCAGTGGTCATGAGCAGGGGGGTTGGAGACCATCTAGCTGCTTGCCATAACCCACACCTCGACCAGGCAGCACAATAACACTAACAATCAAAATCTGATTTGAACAGCAGTTTTGGAGCACATCCAAGCTACAGACCCAGCTAAAACCAACATTATTCTCATTGAACCACACGCATGGAAAAGGAAAGTCAGAGAAGCAATTGAAATCAAAATCCGTAAACTCAGCTTGAATCTTGATGCAGGCTTAGAACTACCTCATATTTATGATCACATACTGTGGAAATCAACTGGCCCAGATTCCCATTTCCATTCAACTCAGTCGCTGTGTCTCAAATGTTCTTCTTTTAATCATCAACATATTATTATGCTGTGGAAATCTACCAAGGTAAATCATAGAATTTGAGCCTACTCAATATACCTAACCCTTTCCGATGATACATAGCTCAAGAGCTGCTCACAATCTGACCAATAGTACAAGATCTAAATCCAGTCGCCCGAGGCGACCACATGCAAATGTAGTCAGCGCAGACCAGCACTCCATCTCATCGACTTGAAAGATCCTGACAATGTGAATACAGGATTGCAGTGCTTGTGTGGTCTGCATTTGTATGTGGCATTTACCCAACTAGGATATATATAATTATGAGACTCCTGTATTCTAGATACGCCTTACAAGCACTGTATACTGCTTTCCCTCATCGTGGGTTGCATTGCCCTGCAGCTGCCATGCTTTTGCTGATAAGGCAACCCTGGAATTTGATCCCATGGCTGACAAAATAATCTTATTAATATAAAAATAAAAAAAACTTTTTTAAAAATTTTAAATGTAACACATTTTGAGATATCAATCAGCTACTGCTGGGAATGGCTTCCAACTGGCCATTTTTGGCTGCTCGTTACAGTTCATGAAGATTTTGTTATTGTAATTGAATTTGTCATCATGTTTCTCTGCAACAAGTACTATGTAGCTGTGAGTGTGTTGGTTTGTTGGCCTACAGTTTTAACCTCTTGGAGTACTTTCATGTTTTATTTCACTCAGTGTGTGTTCATTTTGGCAATGTGCAGTGCTCGTGCCTGTGTCTCAGATATTGTACTTGTTTGAACGAACGTCTCAAACATGTGAAGGGAGGCAATTGTGTTATCACTTTTTGCCTGGATTGTAGATTATGGCTGACTTTTAAACTGTGAGATAATGTTTGGTCTGAAAATATCTGTTCCTGTTGAATGACAAATCTTATTGCACAGTTATGTTTTTTAATAAATTAAACAAATAATTTTTAAAAAAAATTATTGTTGCAATTTTTACTATGTTGTTATTTTTTGTCTTTAATCTTTTTAATAAATTCATTTTTGTGTGTGTGTATTTTTAATGCGCACATCAACTGCTAACAAATTTCAGTAGTTATGTCGCCAAATTATATATAGTGAAAAGCATAAGGAAAAACTGTGTTTAAAAAATTGTTAATAACTGAATGAAATTTGTACCCTTATGCGAACAGCATGTAGAAAGTAACGGCAAATGATGGTACTAACTACTTCATGTAGCGTGAAAGTGACGGAATCGCTGGTTGCAACTTTGGACAATTTCTAACACAGGGCTACGTACAATTCAACCAGCAGTTGGGACCTTGCTGCCCAGCCACAGGCAGCCATGAAGAGAATGTTGGTTGGAGGGATGGGGGGTGATGAAACTCCCTACAAGATGGCACCTCCACCGCTGCCACCCATTCTGATGTCCCAGTCCCAATATCAAGACTATGGTCAAGTGAGTGCTGCTTTTTTTGTCATGCTTGTCTGCAATTTTGGCCTTACATGTTTTTCTTGTTTTACTTAATTCTTCTTTCTTCCTTGATTTCTGTCTTTATTTGTTTATTTATTTATTTTTATTTTTTTCTTTTATTTCTTGTGCAGTTTTACTCCCTGTGGGGGTGCTCCGGAGTTTCAGTATAATTAAATTAGTATCCGCACTTTCTGGAAATTTAGTGCTTTGAATTCACACTGTCGCTGTCTTTCTCTTTTGTTCTTTTTCATTCCTACTCTGTTCTATCAATCTATTATACTATCTTCTTTGCTAGACCAGTCACCTACCTTTTTTTTTTGAAAACTCTTCCGGGACAAAACTCCTCATTTGTGTGTGAGGTCTGTTGGATCAGCTTGGGAATATTGGGAGCTTTCTGCCAAATGGTCACTGGGGCTTCCTATGATGTTATTATTTGGCAACGTTGGCATTTTATATGTATGTGTTTTGTTGATATTTTATACTGATATTTGTATTCTATTTTTTTTTTTTTTGTAAACAGGGTTCGATAAATTAGAGTATAGCCTCAGCGTCCCCTGCGTGGGATGTCTTTATTGTAAAGTGACCGGCTGGTGAAGTGCTTTCAGTTTTACCACTAGGGTTGTTTCGGCAGATCTTTTATGCGGATTAGGGGTGAGTCCTCTTTCAGCAAAGTGGAGGACTATGTCAACAAGGCCATGCAGAATCTTGTACATCATGCATGCCCTGTCTACCGTTGGTCTGTGTAGTAGCTGCTCCAGCTCAAGTTGTGCGACCATCTCAGAGATGCTTGCGCTCAGCCCGCTGTTGGACAGCCTTAAGGGTGGTCTTCAGGTGTTGCTGGTATGGGTCCAATACCACTGAGGTGTAGTCTAAGACTGGTCGGACGAATCCCTTGTAGCATTGAACCTGGACGGTTGTGGGGCATCCCTTGAGGTTCCTGCATGCAAACACGCAGGACCTGTTAGCTGCAGCTGCTATTGCTTCTACGTGCCTGTCCAAGTGTAGGTTTTCAGTAAGTTCCACTCCTAGGTACTTGGCGCTCTAGACCTTCGCCAGTTTCTACCCATGTAGAGAGTATGATGCATGGACTCGATGTTAGTGTCTGTGACGGACAGGACTTGGCATTTGTCTACGTTGAAAGACATCTGCCACTTCGCCTCCCACTCTTCCAGTCTGTCGAGGTCTTCTTGGAGACTTTGGACATTGGTTTGTTGTCTAATATTGGAGTATAAGAGGGTGTCATCAGCAAAGAGCTGACTTTTGCTTTGATCCCGTCCGCTTTGCCGTTGATGTAGATGAGGAATAGGGATGGTCCTAGCAGTGATCCTTGTGGAACTCCAGAGGTAACCGGTCCGGTGACTGATCTCCTGCCTTCGACGACCATCTGTTGTGTGCGCTGGCTTAGAAAGTCAGAAATCCACTCCCTGGTCTTGCCTCGGATGCCGTAGAAGTCAAGCTTAGAAGAACTTCAATGCTTTCCTTTTTTTTATTTCTTTCTTCTTTCTTTATACCTTTCTTTTTTCTTTTCTTCTTTTCTCTTTTTCTTTTTCCTTCTTTCTTCTTAGGAGAACATCAGCTTGTTTCTTTGTTTATTCGTCTTCCTCTTCTGATGAGATGTTTAGTGCTGTTTTTTCTGTCTTTCTTTCTCAGTGCTTCAGATTGTTTTCAGACATCATGGGCCCAATGACCCATGGCCATGCAAAATGATGGGTCAATTTTGAAAAAGATGGGTCATTGACAATCGAAGGTATTCGTATCGTATGTTCACCTAGTCCTTCTTGATTTTTATGACGCGCCAGGCTGGCGCATTCACGTTGACTGTTACGCGCCATTTTGATAAAATATGCGCCAATGGCGCGGGCGCTCCAACAATCTGAAGCACTGCTTTCTCTTCTTCTTCTTCTTCTTCTTCACAATTTTTTCTTAGAATTAATGTTTAGAATTACAGAATTCTTCTTCTTTTTCTTCTTTTTCTTTTTCTTCTTCTTCTTCTTCTTCTTCTTCTTCTTCTTCTTCTTCTTCTTCTTCTTCTTCTTCTTCTTCTTCTTCTTCTTCTTTTTCTTCTTCTTCTTCTTCTTCTTCTTCTTCTTCTTCTTCTTCTTCTTCTTCTTCTTCTTCTTCTTCTTCTTTTGTCATCCCTACCCTCCTTTATGGCTGTCATGTTTTAGATTCACAAACAAAAACAACAATTTGAAAAAAAAAACTTAATTTTTTTCAGGACAATTACAGTTATGTGCAAGGAGGGCAAAGCAGTATTGTGTCGGGATTCACTTATAGAGAGACTGGTAACTATTAGTTTATCTCCCCTCCCACCAACCTATCGCTACACGCCCCACCCACCCCACTCACCATCCATCGCATGCTTCCTCCTCCACACACACATCGTGCTCATCAGTTGACTTACTGATTGATTATTGATTCATGATTATCTTTCAGTGTATTAACGGTGATCAAATCTGAATCATGAAAAATAAAACAAAATCAACTCAGATGAGGTATACAATGGTGGTGATTTTATCAAAGATTGCAGACTATGATGATTAATGACTTGTGATACATTTTATAATTTAATGAACCCATGTTCAGTACATAAAAGAAAACACTTATGCCCGTGTATTGGCATTGTTATGTCATTATTGAAATAAATAGTGTACCATACCACTTATTGCCCTTAAATGTAAAATTGTCTTTAAGATGTATGTGCTGATGTAAATTATTATTTTTGTTGTGTAGTTGTTGAGTTTAAGTAGTTTTGTTGTTGTTGTTGTTGTTGTTTTTTTTGTCTGAAAGCCGCTAGTGGCTAAAGCCTTAATAGATTGAATTGGATTGAATTGAATTGCTATAGTTTATTAAATGTATGGTTCTCGTGGTGAAAGGTCTTGCTTGTGCATTGCGTGTCGCTTGACAATAACGTATCTCAATGTCAGAAGTTGATTTTCCTTTCTCCTGTCTTGTTTCCCAGAAAACTATGGCACTGACTATTCCGGGGGAGGGGGGATTAGGGTCACGGTCAGCAGATCAGATGCTAGTACCAGTGGCGGGATTTATGACAGCGGGGCGGACTACGAGGATGCAGGCTGGGGTGGGACGGCAGCTGTGGAGAACTATAACTATGGTTACGGGCAAGATGCTGCGTATGGGCAAGACCAGGGCTACAGCAGCCAGGCCTACAGTATGCCACAGCCTACCCAGACTTTTCAGTACAGTTATCAAGCTGGCAGGGGTGAGAGTCAACAGAAGGGTCGGGGCTCTCAAGCAAGGAGTCACTTTGGAGGGGTGGCCTCCACCTTTGATAGTAGCAGCGAGGGCAGCCTTTTTAGCGGTAGGAGTAGAGGCAGAGGTCAAGGTCAGAGCAGTGGTGGAAGTCTGACCCCAAGACCTGGTGGTTTTGGAGCGCAGAGGGGCAGAGGCAGGGGTTTTGCTGGCAGTAGCCAAGGGGACCACAACTTTGCTAGCTTCAACCCAAGTCAAGGGCAGGTTGGGGGCAGTAGAGGGAGGGGAGCATTTGCAGGCAGTGGAGCAGGAGGAGGGTATTTGGGATCAGGTGCTGGAGGTAGGGGAGGGAGAGGAGTTAGAGGAAGGGGAAGTGATACAGGCAGAGCGGGAAGGGGGAACAGGGGTCAAGGGCGTGGCAGAGGAGCGACGGTGGCAGGGAGAGGAGCCTTGCATGCTTCGGCGGGGCAGGTGGAAGCCATCTCCAGCAACTTGAAGGGAATGGTGACGGGAGCTCGCCCGGTGGTGCCCTCTCCAGGCCGAGGGTCCTCTCGAGGCCGAGGGAAGCCCAAATCTCTGATGGACTTTGTGGACACAGCGTGGCGCCGAAAGTTTGTACCTGCCGCTGCCTCCATCCCAGGCCTGAAGGAAGAGGTGACTATAGTTTTTCTGATAAGCGACACAACGGCTGTTGTGGAACCACGCAAAGAAGGCAACTAGCATGCAACACATCCAAGTGCGCCCAGCTGCCAATGGGTGTCTGCCTCTTGTTTAGAACTGGGGAAGGTAAAGCAGCGAGGGAGAAGAGGTGGGAACCACCTTCATGAAGCTGGCCCAGCGGAAGAGACGTTCCAAAAAGATGTGAAGATATGTTTACAAACCTGCACCTGTGAACCAGGGTGGTACAATAGTGCAGTGGTTTTGGCACATGCTAGGTAATTTTTCATGAAGCAGTGTCAGGACCTGTTAGTACATGGATGGGTGACTATGCTTGGAAAGCAACCATGGAGCGACTCAAATAATAAAACCAGCACACGACACACCCCAATACACCCAGCTGTAAATGGGTAGCTGGATTCGTTTAGAACTGGGGAATGTAAAGCAGCATGGGAGAGAAGACATGCACTTCCCTCATTAAACTGGCCCATGGAAAAGAGAGGTTTCGAAGGCCTGTCTCCCCCAGCAGCCGAAAGGTTATAAGAACATCTTTACCTTTCTTTAATCACAATACATGCTCTCCCACCCAAACAATTTTTTCCAGATTTTGCAGATCTGTGTGAGATAGCCAAATTGTCAAAATATGACATTAAAATAAATTGTCTGTCCGTCTGTCCAACGTCAGCCGTGTGTCTGTTCAAAACTTGCAAGTATATTAATATCTCAAAACCTATTTCAACTACCACAATCAAACTTGGTTAGATGGTGTATATTCATGAGACCTCATAAAAGATCAGTGAATGAATGACTTTACTTCAAGGACAAGGTAACCGGGTCAACAAATTAATGTTAGTAAAAATTTTTAAAAAGACAATTTTCCACAAAATTTCACTGCATGTTTAGGTTATTAATATTGAACTTTTGATTCTTTCAGGCATGATATATATTAATGAGAAATACATACTATGCAAATTGGATTAACCTCAATCCAAGGTCAAAGTCACTGGAACTGTTCAAAGTCAGTTTGTATAGTTAGACCCTAACCTGTCAGATATAAAGTCAAACATGTTGTATTTAGGGATGATAGATTAATGTTTCATGTATATTCCGTTTTTGCTTTGATCTTGAAGGTCAAGGTCATTTTTTGCCATTTAAAAATATGTCATCGTTCAATGGAATGGCTTTTTATTTAATCCACAGTATGCAACAACATTGGGTTATTTGATCAAATATGCATTAGAGGTCACATGGGGTGAAGGTCAAGCCAAGATCAAGGTCACTGAAGGTCAAGGTAATCCCAAGGTCACAGTTTTTTGGCATAATGCAACTTTTGCTGTAGTTTATTTATTAGTACATGAGTGTATTTGGAGCCTGAGATCAAGGTCATTTAAAGGTCAAGAACAGATCAAAGTCAGTATTACCTTGCATTTTAATGTCACCATTTAATTTTGTTTTTTTCTGGGCACTCATTTTCTTGTTAATTATTGGGAGTTCCACATGGAGCATGTGAGTCAAATAGGCTTTGCCCTTCTAGTTACATGTGAACCTTGCAAAATTACACTGTTGTCAGCCTGCATATATGCGCACTTTCCTTGTTGGATTAAAATTAAACTTTGCTGAACATTCATTCCGCTTTCAACATAATTGTACAAATGCCTCAGGGTTTTGTCCTAGGATGTTCTTCTAGCTGTAATTTATACATTTAACTAACAATAAAATTCTTTTGCACCCATTTGTTTTACACTATGTTTAATGATAATGAAATATTGCACTATGTTAAATGATAATGGAATTGTTTTGCTATATGTTTAATGATAATGACATTCTTGCGCTTTACCTTAATAATGAAATTATTTCATACTATCTTTGCCTGATAAAGAAATTCTTTCTGAGAGTTTCTCCACCATCGTTTCAGGAAAATCGACTGAATCAGTTCCTGGAGTTCTTTCGCAGCCAGTGCCCGGATAGAGTGAACGCAATACAGACTATCACCAACGCTCTGTCTGCCAGCCGCCTCAACATGCAAGTGACCTTTGAGGCTGAGGAGCTGATCTTTATGGTCAAGCACCTGTTCACCGGCGTGCTCAAAATTGGTGGATTCTTCTTCACCCGCGGCTTGGGCCTCAGCAAAAAATCGGTCAAAGTGAGATTTCGTTTGGTTTTGTTCTTTTGTCGGTCCGGGTCAAGACTGAATTGAAATAAATGAAAATATTTAGTTTCAGTTGTCTAGGCGTCAGACGTTGCACCCAAAGGTTGCAAGTGGGCGCCTCTGGTGGGTGGGTCGCCGCGCTTTGAGTTCAAAATCATTCGAAGTAAAGCGCGTATTAGCATCCGGTATTATTATTATTATTATTATTATTAGCTCATGTATCGGTCATGTATGGAAATGCAAGGCGCTTTATAAGAACAATTACATCAATTATTTATTTATTTATTCCACCAAAGAACTTTGCTGCTGTGCCCAGCTATCATAAAAGCAGAAGTAGGGTAACAAGCATCGATTTCCTGCTTGAGGGTTGTGAGTAAAGAAATATAATAATGATGATACCTGCTGATTTTGGTGATCATCATCATCGATGATGACAATGAGGAGGAAACGTATAACATAGCACATTTCCCTAGACCTCTAAATCAGCTCAAAGTGCAGCCAATACAAAACAGGGGATCCCCTTGCAGTAAAAAGTGCGGTTAGCAGCACCCCGTTGTCTGCTTGCAGCACGACTGCTTTGAGCGAGCAGTGGAGATCTTGCGGGCGTGCAAACTGGAGGAAGTGTTGGCGCTGCAGGATTGCGGGATGGACACGCTGAAGGAAGAGGTCGTCAGGCAGAGCAAGGAGGACCCAGAAGCTTTCAAAATGTTCCTCGGGGTGAGTCATAGTTCTCCTTTGATTGGTTCTTTGATGGATTGATGAATCGTTCAATGGATGGATTGACCGGTTGATTGACTGACTGATTGATTGGAATCATTATGCTACCTATGTTCTTACATGGGCTTGAAAGTGGTCTAATATCCTGTGAAAAAGTGGTCTAATATCCTGTGAAAAAGTAGTCTAATAGCCTGTGAAAAAGTGGTCTAATATCCTGTGAAAAAGTGGTCTAATATCCTGTGAAAAAGTGGCCTAATATCCCGTGAAAACTATGTTAAAACATAAGTGTTCGATAATTAGGTACATTGTTGTGACATGCTTAGAAGTGATCATGTCTACTTGCACTGTATTATCAAGTCCATCATGACTTGCTCCCGGCATTGTCAGTAGAGTTTTGACTCACATGCATAGCAATGTGCTCACAGAAAAAAAAGAAAAAAATCCAGATTTTGTTCACATCTGTGCGAAATGAGTCCTAAACTGTTATTTTCCTTTCGTCCATCTGGCCGCCATCTGGACATGGTCAAACTTGCAAGTGGATTAATATCTCAGAAACTATTTTAACAACCAAACTTGGTAAGATGGTGTATATTAATGAGATCTCATAAATGATTAATGAATGAACAACTTCATTTCAAGGTCAAGGTCACAGTGTCAACAAGTGTTAATTTAAAAAATGTAAATTTTTTTCATAAAATTTCACTTCTTATCTATGTTAATAATATTTAACTTATCATTCTTTGATGCATGATAAATATCAATGAGACACACATCCTGTGCGCATTTGGTCAACCTCACTCCAAGGTCAAGGTCACTGGAGCTGTCCAAAGTCAGTATAGGTACTTTTAAGTGACCTTGACCCTAAACTATGAGAGATATAAAGTTCAAACTTGTTGTAATTCGAGATGATAGAAAGATCTTTCATATATTTTCTGTTTTTACGTTGGTCCTGAAGGTCAAGGTCATTTTAGGCCTTACAAAAACATACAAAATATAAGTCATCATACAGTGGAATGGCTCTATTTTACCCATAGTATGCAACAACATTGATCATACATGAGCATGAGAGGTCACGCGAAGTTCAAGGTCATTCCAAGTTCAAGGTCACCCCAAGGTCAAAATCATACAAAGGTCAAGGTCACTAAAGTCAAGGTCATCCCAAGGTCACTGTTTTTTTTTGCATAATATAATTTTTGCTGTAGTTTATTTGATGTTACATGAGTGTATTTGGAGCAAAGGTCAAGGTCATCTCAAGGTTAAGAGCATAGAAAGATCAAAGTCGTTATTTGCAATTTAATGCCACTGTTCTTTTTTTTTTCTTTTCTGGACAGTCATTTTAATGTTAAATGTTGCAAGTTCCATAAGGAGCAGGTGAGTCATATGGGCTTTGCCTTTCAATTTGTTCCTTCTTATTTTGTCTGAAACTCACCTACAGATGCTGATGCAGAAGAAAAAAAACCACCAAACAATTGTCATATTCACTGTTTTGTTGTTGCTTTTCCCTCTGTTCTGGTTATATGGTTATATGTATGTATGTATGTGTATATATATATATGACTTACACTGTCGTCAAGGAACTCCACATTTGGATATGATGACAGCTCTGGCAGGAAAGGATTTTGAAAGAAAGTTTTTTTTTTTGTTTCTTCTGGAATCTACTTTTTGTATCCTTCTGAGACACGTTTTGAGAAATGAAGGAAGTTTTTGTTTTTTTCTCTTCCATCATTTGGTTCGATGCCTGGCCTCCCTACAACAAATGAAGTGGTCATAAGCGCACGAACCCAACAAATTACAGCCAGGGCTCTACTCTTAAGTGTCGTTCCAGTTCCAAACATGCGCTACAAGCAGAGTTGATACAGTTGCTCCTTAGCTTTGTGTTCTTTTTCCTGATCCACATTTTTGTGTGTGCACCATTTTTATGTTTTTTCTTCATCCCGCAGCAAAAGCAAGCTGAGGAAGCAGAAACTACAGCCGTCATCCGAACGGCAGCAATCACCGCTAGCAAGGTTTGCGAGCGCAACTTTCCTCTGAGCGACAAGCTGATGATGCTGCAGAAGGAGCTGACTAAGCAGAAGGGGACGCTGTCCGAGGAGGCCGATGTCTCTGTGGCTTCCAGGCTGGATGTTCTTTGCTTCAAGGTCAGTGGTGTGGACTCACATTGCTATGCCTGTGAGTTTTTAAAAAGTCTACCTTTCCCTCCTTCAGCCATCTGCTGTCCGTCTGTGCAAAACTTTAAAGTGGCGAAATATTCTGAACATGTATGGAAGACAGTCACCTATCGTTGTGATGTTGTTTTGGTCATCTATGGTACAGTTATAGAATGGTAACACCACTGTTATTCACTTTGTCAAGTTTTGGGTTCTCGTACTGCATCTTTGTTTATATCAAATGTCTATGTAGTAAAAATATTTGTATTATTATGTATACTTGTATTATTATCATTATTATTTTTATCATTATTAAAATCATTATCATCCTCATTATTCCTATCCTATCCTACTGTTACGTTGAAACGCGAAGGATAGTATGTCTGAAGCGCGCACGATAGATCTAATTGTTTCGTTTTGCAAAGTATTCAATAATAGAATTTAGTACCTTTGATTTGTGTTTGCATTGTGGTTAGAGGAAGCTTTGTATAACGTTGATAATTTTCGTTAGTCGATATTATTGGAGAATTCTCTAGATCTGCTTGTTTACTATCGATCGAAGTTTCAGGATATTTGAGAACATTCTTGGACAGAAAGAATGTTGTATGACGTAAGTCAGTGATGACGAACTTTTATTTGATTGGTTGTAGTGCGTCATTCTACCGTGTTCTAAATTGTTCGGGAGTATGAAGAGACTATATAAGTGCCGCACTGTTTCAAAAAGTGGTTGTTGATAGTGAGTTGGAAAGTAAAAAGTTGAGAGTGAAAAGGCGATTGAGCGATTGTATGCAGTTGTTGATGTGTGCTGAATAAAAGTGGAAAACTTCATACGACGACTCCTGACTTGTATGCTGATTGAACGGGCTGCGTGGATAAACGAATCTGAGCTACACTCATCAGTACTTCAGCATTGGGGCTGAATCAACTACTGATAGAAAAACACCAACATCAAAACGGAGTGTAACACTTACCTTGTAACTCGAATTTTATTAGGGCACCACAGATGATCGTTTAGCCAGTGTACTCCCATCTTTCTCTGTCCTCAGCAACCCACATGTGTTCGCTCAATGTCAAACCAGTCCATTCTCAAATGTTGTCCTCCCATCATTTTTGTTATTATTATTATTATTATTATTATTATTATTGTTATTATTATTATTATTATTATTATTATTATTATTATTATTATTATTATTATTATTATTATTATTATTCCTTACTAAGGGTATGGGATGTAGTCAATCTAAATGTCAAAAATACAAATTACAATTCCCTCCCATTTTCTAATAGCGATCTCCTTGTCTTGACACCATAGGATGGCAGGATGAATGTGAGTTTGTTGTGTCAATGACAGTATGTCAAACATGCGAGCGTGTCAGCAGATTCAGCTGCTGTGTAGACCTTCATTCTTCCTTTGGTTTGATTTTTGTATTTTCGATTAGGCATTCCACCTTGTTTTCCGTCTGGGATCTTTCGTCATTTGTTTCATTCATGCGTCATTGCATGTTATTGACGTCACCGTGTGCGTGTTTCCTGTCTGGATTACGTCAAGATGTAGTCGTTGGTTTGTACTTGGTCAAGCCGCCATCACCATCTTTTCAGTTCTTCATATTTGTTTTAGTCTTCAGTCTAATCTACGTGTTAGTTTTAGTTCTTTTTGATCAGCACGTGTGCCTTTAGTTCAGCTAGTAATTTATCAGTGTAGTTTTAATAAAAGTTGAGTTTTTATTCCGTGATTCATCGTCTTCTGATTTCTTCGTCCGTAGATTTAATTTCGACCTTCATCTTCACCTCTAGAACTACACCCGTGTGCCTGTGTATGTATATGTTTGTGACAGAGCGTATAATATGTTTTGTATAGATAGCCATGCTTTGATCCTAATTGGTTAACTGGAAAAAAGCGCATAGTTAGCATCCATTATTATTATTTATAGTTTATTACTTTTATTATTATTATTATTATTATTATTATTATTATTATTATTAGTTCCCTAGAGAAGCTATGACTTGAGCCTTAAACAAAACTATGGTGTATTGAGTGACGTCATCATGTGATGTCATCATGGTGACATAATTTGTACTTTTTTGTAATCCTATTTTCTCCCAAACAATTGGAGGGATTTGGTATAAGTTTGTTATATAATACCTAGGCCTCCAAAGTAAAACCAAACTTACGCAAATTAAGTGAGGTAATCATGATTAAATACCTTTCAAAATTATTTTATTTTTTTATATTTTTTTTTTTTTTAATTTCCCTAAAACTTTATAATGAGAGTCTAGAGAGTATAGTTGAGCCTTAGTCAAAACTTGTGTATATTGAGTGACAACATCGTGGTGTAATATATTTATTTTCATTTAGTTCTTTAGTTTGCTCAATTGTCTCTGTAACTAATGGACGAATTTCTTTGAAACTTGGTATTTAGTTAGAAAATGGTGAACGTTACCCTACCAGATGACAAAAAAAAAAACTATGCACTTCGGGTGATGTCTTCATGGTGATATCACAATTTACTGTGTTTTTTTTTCTAATCCTATTTTCAAACAAAGTACTGGAGGGATTTGGTTCAAGTTTGGTGGTATGTTCTTAGACTTTTCATGAGCCTCCAACGTAAAACCAAACTTATGCAAATCGAGTGACGTAATCATCGTGACATAATATCTTAAATAATTTATTTTAATTTTGATACATTTTTGTTATATTATTATTATTGTTTTTGTATTGCGCTTTTCCCCATTTAAAGAGCTACTCTGGGCACTGGATGACATAGGCCGTCTTAGGCACCAACTTAACTTGTTTTTATTGAGTTTTGGTATTTTATTATTTTTAAAAAATTTAAAAGCCCCTCCTCCCTTTCCTCCTTACCTCTTCTCCTCGCGACCTCCTTTGAGTTATGTTCCTGGTACTAGCTTTTATATTTGTATTACTATACCTCAAAACTATGGCACATGCAGAGTATTATTATATGCACGCTTTTCTGAGCTCTTAGCTTGAGCATTATTAATGAGCCTCGCACAGTACTAGATAGTGTGAAACCTGTCAGGTTCACCTCTTTGACAGGTGTTGAAGAGGAATGGCATAACCCTAGCCAGAATATCTGTGCAGTGTTTTTAGTTGAAAACGATCTGATAGCTACTCACGAAGTCATTGATGGTCAGAGCGTTACCATAGGAACAAGTGCTGGACCCCAACGGGTGCAGAGCTCCCTCTCGTGTACTTCAGTTGTCAATCTGCATAACTTGATGTGTTGACTAAATCAATAAATGTGATGGTGATGATGATGCATTTTTGAAATGGGTAGGATCGCTGGTGATGTGTTTGTGTGCAAGAGTGCGTCAGTGCATGGTTGTGTATGTAAGTGAATTTGAGTCTGCATACCAGGGAACTCTACACCTAGTATTAGGGTCCAGCTCTTGTTTATTATTATCACTATCACTATCACTATTATTATTATTATTATTATTATTATTATTATTATTATAATTTCTTCAGGTAGGAATCAGCGTGGCCACATTGTTTCGAACAGTGAACAAAGAAAAGTCGCGGCAGTTCATGGAGACCAATTTCAAGGGGGACCCTGATTTGGAACTGATTTGCGAGATTTATTATGACAAGATCAAAGTGGGCCATGGGCAAGGCCGACCACGCAAAGCAGCCCAGAGCAGTGCTTACATGCATGTCTTCTTTCGACTGCAGGTGAGCCTAAACACTTTCCCTCAAAGTTCCCGATGGTGTCCAAGATACTATCACTAAATTACACTGCCATCTCTTTAGGCCAAGTAACTATTTACCCACACACTTTGTTTTCTTCTCTAAGTGGATCTCATCTATATTTTTGAAGCAAAGTGGCGTTTTGTGGTACCTGTCGTTGATTGAAAAATAAAATTGTTTAAGGTCCTAATGGCTGACAACCGTCTATATAATACACAGGGTGGAGAACTCTCCGCGAATCCGCGGATTTCCGCGGAAGGCATTTGCATTTCCGAGAAAAAAATATTGAGTTCCGAGTGTGAGAAGCTGAGGGCTTCCCTTTACTGGGCATAGCGGCCAAAAGCGGCCGAAGGTCTAAACAGGCAAAACGTCCAAAAGCGTCCGTATCAACCATGTGGTTATATTCTCGCGTTGTTTGAAAGATTGCGAGACTTCCGGCAATTGACTTCCGGTTAAATTCTGTTGTGAAAACATTCGACTGCATTTCCACAAGTTTTCTCTGTGATGCGTTCGTTTTTTCGATTTGTTTTTCAAATTTTTCTGTGTGTGTGTGTGTCTAAAATGGATGGTTTGGATTCTTCGACTGATGAAGAAGAGTTTACAGGGTTCCATTTATCAGACATTAAAGTGAGAGAAATGGACTTGGAGTCGGAGGAAGAGATCGGTACTGACATTAGACAATTAGTGTCAGTAGTGTGCATGCATACGATCTTTCAGACTGGCATGAAAGTGAAGAAGAGGAGGGGGCTTGTTTGGACTTTATAAAACTTTTTTATTGTATACACATGGAGTAATCAAAAACAAGACATGACAAGAGAAGTATAAAAAGGTAGATAATCAAAAGAGATTTATTTCTGTTCATTTTGCACTAATACCTAAGATGTAGTGTTTTTACTAACGTACCCCTAAATATCTCTAAAATTATAAAAATTCTTGCCTGTTTACAGCTAAAAAATAGACAAACGTGTGCCCAGTAAAATTTGAAATGTGGAGTTTGTGTGTAACAGTGGTGGACCTCAAACTTTGTTAGGCCTACAAATCAAGATTCTTAACTTTTTTGAAAGACATATGCATAAAACATTCTTTTTTTTGGTTGTTGTTGTTTCTATTCATGTTTACTTTGTGCTTTTTGCTTTCAGGAAAGGCCTTAAATTACTTTCAAAATTGCATATATTCATTTTCTTCCAGGGGGCGAATACCGGGGCTTGGCCCCTGGGCCCCGGCCGGATTTCAGAGATTTCTTGATTCAGTTGTTCTCCACCCTGAATACAGTTAGCCAGCCCCGAATGAGCGTCTGTGGTGAAATGCAGTATAGAGATGTCAAACAGCAAAAGAGGCTTTCCTAGTTCCTGACGTAGAGGTGGACTACAAGATGGGGCGAAGGTGTGCAATTCTATAAATCATGTATTTATTTGTTTTTACTGAATAAACGAGTTCTTTTTTTCTTTCTTTCTTTCTTTCTTTATTCTTCAGAACGAGACACCAGGGTCCATAGCTAAAGGGATGGAGCTTCCCAACTTTCCAGAAGGTCTGCCTGACTATTTTGAAATCTGCTACAAAGGAGCTAAGGCGCAAGAAGGTGGGAACCTATTCTCCATAATTGTAATTCTGATAAGGTCTTCTTTGCTTTACTTTGCATGCTTGTTTGAGGACTATTAACCCTTGATGATGCCGTCTTGCTATGCACCAGTATTCTCCCAAGAACAGACTCAATGCCATATGACTTAACTCTTTGCCTGCCAGGCATGTTTTGTGCCAGACATTTCTCTGGCACCGGAAAGAAAGTTCAGTACCTTAGGCATTTAAGCTACTGTTCTTTCAATAATAGTTGTTAAATAGACATATTTCATATCAAATTAAAGGTAAAAGAGTGAAGAATAAGAAAAAAAACCACAAAAATGTTAATTTGATTATGTTATTGAAATATGTGTTTTGAAAGCATGTTGATCTTTTTGAAATGATAAAATAAAATAAAAATCTACATACCACAGTGATAAAAAAAATCTGGAGGAATAATTCCAATCACTGAATCAGCTTCACACACCAGAAAGAAAATTTTTTTTAGGATCAAAATACACTTTACAGTTTGAAATTATATTGATTATTAGCAGAGTTTGACACACTGTCGATTGTGCCCATCACAATGCTTAGTAAAATGCACAAAAAACACTCTAAAAACGAATCAATTTGAAGAAATCACGCGCGTGTCGATCCAGAACGAAAGTAGAGAGTTATCTCTCTTTGGTTAAAATAAAACTTGGATTGGACTGCGCAAAAAACCGGAACGAAACGGAATACTGAAATCGACGATATCATATCGTCGATTGGCACAAACATGGCGGCTCAGATCGACGATATATCGTCGATTGGCAGGCAAAGAGTTAATATACAGGAAGACGAGACAAGAGAACTAAATGCCAAAGGGAGATAAAACACAGCAGATGAACACTATTTTGACTAGCTGCTTCCTTATTTTCATGGCATGCCTCTGAGACACTTCCACAAAACCAGGAACTGAAAACAAACCTGTTTAGCAACCTTGAATGAAGTCCAATCACCACCAACCTTGAATGAAGTCTGATTTACCACCCAGCTTGAATGAAGTCCAATCGCCAACACATTGTGTAAACTAAATTAAAAATGTGTGCCCAATTCAGCTGTGCTATCTATAAGTTTGTCACACCAGCTCAATGCCTATGTGAGCAGCACTCTTAGGTTCCCCCACATTTTGCTGGCTGCGGGCTATTTATAGCTTGCCTACACCCTCCCTTCCAGTGAAAGGAAAGGAAAGAAGCACTGGCGAAGCTAACGGCGAAGCTATTTATAGCTAGCCTGGCTGAACTAACCTCAAAACCTAAAAGCTTTGGTTGAATCAGTGTGTTGTCAAGTGATTCAGTTAAGCCGAAGTCTTAAAAAAACATGTTTTTAAGGGTGATAATTTATGTAAATTGTGTGTGTGTGTTTCTTTTGCACTGACCTTTTTTAAATCATGATTTTAAAAAAAAATAAATTACTGTAAATAACCACATTATAATCTAACAAGGTGTAACTCCTATGAATTCGCTTAAATATTGTCATTATTGTCAAGCTTTAGCACCCAGAGAATCTCATCTCTTGACATAGGTTGCCTTCGATTTTAAAAAATTGTTTTGATACAAGTGTGCTGGCCACTGCAGTGATTAATTAAACACAAGCAGATGTGCCTGTAAATGTAATGATTGTTTCATCAAGGGAAACGACTCATTTTTCAGCAAGCTTCAAAACGTGGAAGCAAACATGAATCTTCTAGCTTGTATCGCTAAAACAACTGTAAACGTGGCCCGTCAGTGCGCGATGCTCGGCTGCCATGACTGGAATTGCGGCTAGTCGCGGGATGTGTTACAAAGTTCTCTATACACTTCTTTCGCTAAATGTTTTTTGAGGAGTTTCAAACCAAATCATACAGTAGGTTTGATATATATATATATATATATATATATATATATATATATATATATATATATATATATATATATATATATATATATATATATATATATATATATAACATTTATTTCGTTTGGACCGTAACTCCAAAACTGGCGGCTCTTGTTGTGCTACTACTATAGTCGGTGAAGAAGAGGACCCTGAACATGGATTGTTAAAAAATGTTCAAGCCCCTGACTTGTGCATTATTTATAAATAACTGGGGGCAGGGAACCCTGTTGTCTGTTTAATCGGTCCTTCTGGATATTGTCATTTTAGCTGCTTTTCGGGTGATACAGGTGAGTCGTAGTTCAGTTCAGCGGTTGGCCACTCTATACTTGGCGGTAGAGGGTGGGGGGATATTAGTTGAGGAAGGCAGCATCAACCAGTAAGAAGAAGGGTTCAGAGTTTGTTTAGAAAGTTGTGCCTTGTAACCTGAACAGTTACAGTAGAAAGTAGAAGAAAATGTTCAACAATTTTGGAATACAGGGTGCATATGGTCTTTGAAGGGTCACTGGAAATGGGTTCTTTCCCTTGCTGAACAAAAAGGCGGCAAAAGGGGAAAATTCCCAAAGAAAACTGCAGTAAAGTACTGTTTATTGTTCTTCATCTAATATCAATGAACAACTGTTGTGTACTATGGTGCAACTGAAGCAAATTGTGTGGTACATCTGGTGTGTGAACTGTATCAATGTGATTCAAGAGGTACATTTCAGTAATCTAATTCCCGTTCACAAGTCTGGAACTTTTTTTTTTCAAAATGGTCTTGAAAGTTTGGGAAATTGGGGATGACTTTAAAGTATGATCCCTGAAAAACTGCAGATTGTTGTTTTGCATTACAGGCAACAACTCACGACGCCTCTTCGCCTTCAGGATGTTTCCCCCTGACCCAAATAACAAGCCCGAGGACATTGTCATCCTGGAGGCCCAAGGAGACTCCATTGAAGAAAACGCTTACAAGATTCTGGAATTCTCTGCCTCCAGAAATGGGTTGTACCTAGAGTGGAGACACTTGGACAACCCTGACAGTAATACTCAGCCTGCTTCTGGGTTCAGGTATGTAGTTGAGAGTGCGGCATGTTTGAGCCTGAGTGGGTGACAGGGTGTTTATGTGTGCATAGAGCAGCTTTGACTCACATGCCTGCAGCAGTGCGAGTCGAAGTATTCACCTACCCCCCAAAAAGGTTTTCCAGATTTTCGCAAATCTTTGCGAGATTAGTCCTAAACAGTCAAAATATGGTATTAAAATATATGGCTGGCTGGCTCTTCCGTCCGTAGGTGCAAAACTGTTAACAAGGAATCTATTTTATCTGTCACATGAAAACTTGATAGGATGGCGTATAGCCATAAGAGCTTCAAAATAATTAGTAATTGATGCACCTCACTTCAAGGTCAAGGTCACAGGGTCAACAACTATCTGGTCCTGGTTTGACTCAGAAGAGTCCGCTGGACCTTAGGCAATAACCATGTAATGTCATGTAAAGGGTCAACAAATGTTGGTCAAAGATGAACATTTTTACAAAATGTCACAATTTTCAGAAGTAATTGAATGTGGACTTATGATTGTTTTGAGCATGAGAGCTATCAATGAGGCACATCAATTATGCAAGTTTGGTCAACCTCACTCCATGGAACCAGGTCACTGGAGCTGTTCAAATTTGGTTAATATGGGTATTTTGAAGTGGCCTTGACCCTAAACTGTGAGAGAGACAACTTCCAAACTTATATACCATTGTTGTTTTTGTGTTCTTTTTGTTTATCTTGAAGGTCAAGGTCATTTTAGGCCATAAGAAAAATTGCAAAATTTGTCATTTTATTGTGGAATGGCTCTATGTTGTGACTCACATTATGCATCAACATTGTTGTTTTTTTGATCATGCATGGGCCTTAGAGGTCATGTGAAGGTCAAGGTCATCCCAAGGTCAAGTTCTTTGCAAGGTCACTTGTTTGTTTTTTTAGCATAATTGAACTTCAGCTGTGGTTTATTTGATAAAACAAGGATGTTTATGTGAAACCGGAGGTTAAGGTCAGCACAAAATCAGTCAGTATTTGTGCTTTAATGCAAATGTTTTGTTTCAGTTTTATTAAACTTGATCCATACTTGGCTGCATGGCAGTCATTTTCATATAGACTATTGTGAATAAGTTCCTTAAGGGGCATGTGAGTCATATGGACTTTGCCCTTCTAGTTACATTTTGTTTCTCAAGTTTGAATCTGGTTTATTTATTTGGAGCAATGTTTCGTGCCTGTGGTAATTCCATGTATGAGGTAATACAGATTTTTTTTAAAACTTGAATGTAGCACACAAATGTAGAAACCCATTGTACAAGTGTTGACTGTTGTCATCAGCTTGAGGCTTTTGCTGTGTTCATTATAGGTGGTGTAGTGGGTTTGTTGTTGGAGTTTTGTGTGTGTGTGTGTGTAAAACCTTCTTTAGCCCTGATCTGTTGTACTTCTCCTTGTAATCCCCCACACTCCACACACACTTCTGCCTTTCACTCTTCTACCCCCACCCACCTTCCACCCACTCTCCTACTGATTAAGATCAAGACAATTCAGCAGCTTTCTTCCACTCTGTCACACTTTGTTGAAAACAAAACTCAGTTACTCAATAAATGTTGTGGAAATAATTGTGATCCTAGCATTGTTTTTCAATGGGAATACATCATTCTCAAAATAATTATGACGGGGGGGGGGGGGGGGGGGAGGGGGGGGGGATTTTTTTATTATTTTATTTTTGGGGTAGCCCAAACTCATTTTTGACTGACATGCATAGCAATGTGAGTCTTATGTGTTGACACACTCACGCCCACCTCTCACCCCACCTCCCACAGGGTAGGGGGTGTTTTTATATTTTGCACCGGGAAGATTCTTTTTAGCTGATTTTTCAGTACATTCATTCATTGATGTTTTGGTCTTTGGTACAACAGATGCGAGATGATTCTGCAGCAGACGAAGAAAGTGATCGGGGTGGCCCTGTCCAAGGCCAAAGCTAAAAATACAGCTGCTGCTATGTTGTTGATGGACTTGTACCCCACCCAGGACGTTATCCGGGTATGTCACTCCTACCTGTAACGGGTTACTGTAGCAGTTTTTATGTTAACTCTTTCCCTGCCAGGCATGTTTCCACATTTGTGCCAGACATTTCTCTGGCACCGGAAAGAAAGTTCAGTACCTTAAGCATTTAAGCTACTGTTCTTTCAATAATAGTTGTTAAATAGACATATTTCATATCAAATTAAAGGTAAAAGAGTGAAGAATAAGAAAAAAAACTAAAAAAATGTTAATTTGATTATGTTATTGAAATATGTGTTTTGAAAGTATGTTGATCTTTTTGAAATGATAAAATAAAATAAAAATATTTCTACATACCACAGTGATAAAAAAAATCTGGAGGAATAATTCCAATCACTGAATCAGCTTCACACACCAGAAAGAAAATTTATTTAGGATCAAAATACACTTTACAGTTTGAAATTATATTGATTATTAGCAGAGTTTGACACACTGTCGATTGTGCCCATCACAATGCTTAGTAAAATGCACAAAAACCACTCTAAAAACGAATCAATTTGAAGAAACCACGCGCGTATCAATCGAGAACGAAAGTAGAGAGAGTTATCTCTCTTTGGTTAAAATAAAACTTGGATTGGACTGCGCAAAAAAACGGAACGAAACGGAATACTGAAATCGACGATATATCGTCGATTGGCACAAACATGGCGGCTCAGATCGACGATATATCGTCGATTGGCAGGGAAAGAGTTAAGCATCAGGATTTGTCGGTCATGTCTGTATTATAATTAACTCATTGGATATGCCGAGAAACGTTCATACACAAAAATCTGTTATTGGTTAAATTCATGTCATTTTGTATAGAGAAGAAGTGCATTAATGTTTTTACTTCTTTTTTGGGGGGGAGGGTGGGGAATGGGGGAATGGAGAAAGTATCAGGTTTATGTTCAAGAAGATGAGCAGGATTAAGAGAACATTTTTCATGTTTCATTTTATAAAGATAATATTTTTATGTTCCATTTGATAAAGAGATCATATTTTTATGTTCCATTTTATAAAGTGATCACATTTTCTTGTTCCTTTTTATAAAGGGATAACATTTTCAATTTTTATATTTTTTGTGTTGGCATTTACAGTTCCAAGGCAAGGAGGACCTGGAGAAATCCATATCGTTGGCCACACTGCGACAGCGTGCGGAGGAACTAAAGAAGGAAGGGTCTCCGCGCTCCACCCGTATAGAATGCCAATGGCCAAAAAGCAAGGCAGAGCTAGAACCAGAAGGAAAGGACATTGTGAGTGGTATTTTATAGGTCATTTTCTCCCTGTCTTTGCCTGTCTGCCTGTCTGTCTCTCATTCTATTTCTTCTCTTCCTCAATCTCTCTCTCTCTCTCTCTCTCTCTCTCTCTCTCTCTCTCTCCCTCCCTCCCTCTTTTACGTAGGGGAAAAATGTTTTCTGATGGCGCACAAAGAAACGCTACAACACAAGACATCCCATTCATCCAAATGTTCACACTGGTACATGATGATGATGATAATAGCGATGATGATAATGTTTACTATGATGACAGTCACCGCCATTGTGATGATGACGATGAGCAAGACGACGATGACAATGAGGAATGACAATGAAGGCAACAAAACTCACCAACAACGACCCCCAACCACCAAGTAACCCGTGCTCCAAAAAAATAACTGCCCCAACAATACACACAAGAGAACAACAATAAGGAAAACATTTCCTATGTAGTGACAGAGGGGAGGAAAATGATGCGACCACGCTTCTTGTGTGGGAATATTTATGTGCTTAAATTTCCGTTCATTTATTTTATTTTAATGTAATGGTTTTTATGTAGCACTTTTCCAGCGCAAGAGCTGCTCAAGGTGCAGGCTGATACAGGATCTAACTCAAGCCCCAGTAAAATGATCCACAACACTACAGTCATAAACCTCACCACTGATAATATCACTCTCAGTATTCAACACAGCATTAAAATCACCACAAACAATCAGGAAGTCTGAATGGGTGCTTTTTACAACCCTGCACAAATCGGCAAAAAAGGTTTGTTTTTCATTCGGTACATTATGGACATGCACTGAAATTAGCAACAGATCACAGGGGCGGACGAGGGGGGGGTTTCCTGGGTTTCCGGAAACCCCCCCCCTCCCCCAGCCCAAAAAAAAAAAAAAAAAAAAAAAGGAAAAGAAAGAAGAAGAAGGAGAGAAAGAGAGAGAGAGAGAATACAATTATAAAAATAAAAATAAACATAAAATAAATACTATATATATATATATATATATATATATATATATATATATATATATATATATATATATATATATATATATATATATATATATATATATATATATTATTTATTTATTTATTTTTTTATACGAATTTTGGAAACCCCCCCCAAAAACTAACTGATCCGCCCCTGGATCATGTTCATCCAGCTTCACTTTCAATGTCAAGATTCTACGTAAAACATGTTCCAGCGTGGTTCTTGCTACCAAACCTTTACGAAATAAAACAATCTGACCCCCACTGCGGGCGGTTTCTTCAACAAAATACATTTTTCCACCCCACTCTCTCTTCCACTGTTCAATATCTTTATGTATGATAAGAGCTTCCTGCAAACATACTATGTTATATTTATTATTTTTCAATGATCTAAATAATCATCTTCGTTTGTTTGTTGCTCTTAATCCTCTCATATTCAGAGAACAAACCGTCAAGTCACAGCCAGTCATAGTCAAAACAGCAATGGGCAGAGTCCGGCCAAAAGTCAACCGTTAACAGTATTAGTGAATCAAGTGTCATGGGGGCAATCCCTGTCGCGGCCAATGAGAGCCGCGCTTGTTTCTAGAATGTACCTGTGTCAACAGCAATGGGGGAATCCCCATCATTTGACTTTGTTCTTTTTGGCCTGGCAGAAAGAGTGAAAACTGGAGTTTAGTTTGTCCTCTTGACGAGTTAAGTTTGATTTTTTTTTTAATACTCGCAGTGACAGCTTTGTTCTTTTTTGCTTAGATTTTGTTTTTTTGTGTTTGGGTTCAAGCTTGCAACTGTACTCACTTTTCATTTGCTCACTGTTCTTTTCAGAATCTTCCCAATGTCCCTCATCATCATCATTATTATTGTCGTCATCTTCCCAAGGTTGTTTTCCATCATCGCCTATTGTGTGGATGTCTGTCACTGTCACTCTCTGTGTCGCTGGTCTGTGAAGTAAGAGCAGGTGTGCACTGTTTGAATAAAGTGCATGCAGTGAGTGTTTTTTGCATGGGGTCTATGTTCTCCTTCTCCTCTCCCTCTCCCTACTCTGTGGGTCACCCTGTCGATGTCCAGACAGTAAACACACCCTACACACAACATCCTGAGCAGTACACACCCCCATCCAATGTCCAGGCTGTAAACAGTGACTACACACCGTTTTATTTCCTTTTTGGGGGCTGTTCTTTGTGGTACAGTGTAGTTTTCATCTCCCCAATCTGTACTGTAGAATCAAAGGGTTTGTTTGGGACAGTAATATAAAAAAATTTTCTTCTCATGTAAAATCTGGTGAGCTTTCCTTCCCTGTTCCTTATTTTCTAAATAGAAAATCTTGTATCTCAGCATGCAGCCTAGTCGAAGCTTAGTAAGACCATCAAAAAATATGGCTGCTGAGGTCAGAGCCTCACATTGGAATCTTTCATAATGAGTGTTGTCCCACTAAAAAAAAAAGCTTAAACCAAAAATAACTTTTGAAAGTATAGCTATTTCTGTAATGAATAAAATAGCTTTGTGTCTATTAATAGTAACAGCCATTGGCTAGCCAGCCATCATTGTGGAGCTAAAAATAGCATCTACCAAAGCTGGCAAGAGACAGAACTCGTAAAAACAAATTGATCTGTAAGGGTTTTCATTTTAGGTTGATACAATAGACCATACCCTGTCCCACACTCCAAAGACACCCTTCAGCGTCCCTGTTCACTCAGAAATAAGGTCAAAGGTCACATGGTTATGGTATTCGATGTACTATGAATCAGAGGAAAGCACACTACCTGTCAGAAGCCAAATGGAAAAATCACAATTGAACGGTTGGTTTGAGCAATAAAAAGCCACTTTATCAGTGTGTAATGTGATAAAAACACCAATTTTAGGGTCAACCCATTTTGGCCAAATATAAACCAAGCTTTCGAATTGGGTCTGTTTAGGATGATTTGTGTTGATATCAAAAAAAGGTCATTATCCTGCTGTCAAAGGTGAACAAAATGCAAGACTTACTGGCTTTTTAAATCCATGTGCTTCTTCATGAACTCATATGTTGAACAAATGAATGCATTCGTAAAGCCTGGTTCTGTTTTATTCCTTGATGCTTAATGGCTGCTGTGCGTTGCTAACCATTTTGAGTTCAGTTATTAAACATTTTATGACATATGTGCTTTGCAGAAAGAGTCGGTTAAAGAGGACATGATCGCTGCTGCTCATGCTTGGTGTAGGGATCCCTTGCGACTGTGGCTTGAAGACGCCATAGTAGAAATCCTGGAAAATCACTTGAAAAAGGTCTGTTTTCATTATTTGCTTTTTGTATATGCTTATGTGCTGCTGCTGTTTCTTCTTTGTTTCTGTCTAGAAAGCTAGGTCCTGGATTTTACTAGGGCCATCATTACATCTTGTTTCTTGTCATTCCGAATTGCTCACAGTGATCACTTTGTATACATCAGTATTGTGGGCTATGTACAATCCTCTATGTAGCCTGGTTTGGTTTGGCTTTTGACTTAACTTTGACTTTAACTTTAGTCATTATATTTGACTTTAGTCATTAATTTGACTTTAGTCATTAACTTTGATTTTAACTTTAGTCTTTATATTTGACTTTAGTCATTAACTTTGATTTTAACTTTAGTCTTTGACTTTATGTAAACTTTAGTCTTGGACTTTAGTCATTAGCTTTGACTTTCCCTTTAGTCTTTAACTTTTAGCCTTTGACTTTCACTTGACTTGCGTTTTCTGGAGTTGACTACTTTACTTAGCTGTTGTTGCACAGGTGACCCTGGAGGAACTTGTCATAGGGCCAGACGTGACGACCGGGGTGAAAAGATTTTGTGTGGCGGCCGCCAAAACCCTGGACTTGCAGTGCGTGGGAAAGCACCATCCTGACAACAATGACTGGTTCTACCTCCTCCTGTCACACCGCAACCTCAAACCACAGGTACGGCTTACATAATTATTCCTTATGTCAAGAGTATCACCAAGCCACAGGTATAGCCTACATAATTATTCCTTAGGACAAAGAGTATCACCCAACATATATAATTTTAGCTTATGACCAAAAGTATAACCAAGTATACATAATTATTCCTTATAACAAAGAGAATCAATGGGGGTCTAGTCTGTGCACACATAAATGCAGTCCATCTCTGCTTATGGCCTTTGACGGGTGAGTGCCGGTTACATCAACACACACAGCAAGCACTAGGACCTATGCCCTCTCAGGGTCGTTCAGGATTGCCCAGTAGTCTGGGTTAAGTTAGACGATACGCATCAAGCAGCAGGTTGATGCCTTGTCAGTTAAAACTTGCTAATATATATCTATGTGCATTATTTTGTACTGGCAATTTGTCAGTGCGTGGGTTTGTTTAAAATCAGGCATTAGAAAAAAGGAACATGATAAGGTCGTGGGTGCATGTGGTTATGCCTAAATGCGGTTACAATGATACAGGCCTGTAGCACAGTCTATGAACAGACAGTTGATAGCTGTATATACCATCCTATCCCATAACTCGAAAGTCGTTGGGGCACCACAGATGATTGTTTAAACAGAGTACTTCATCTCTCTCTGTCTCCATCTCTCTCTGTCCTCAGTAATCCTCATGGCTTCGCTCAGTGTCAAGCCAGTCCATTCTCGAATGTTGTCCTCCCACCTCTTTTTCTGTCTCCCTCTTCTTCTGCCTCCTTCTTCTTCTGCCTCCTTGCACTGTGCCTTGCAGGATAGTCATTATTATGAGAACAAAAAACTCCCGATAGATTTTTTGGGATTCCACATGCACCCATGCAAGGTCCTCTCTAGGCAAAGGTGGTCTCAAAGTCATTGTTGCTTTTCAGCATAATGCAAGTTTTGCTTTTAGTTTATTTGACTATACATGTATACATAAGTGTTCAAGGTCAGGATCGTCTCAAGGTCAAATTCCATAAATATTATTTGTATCATAATTCCACCATTTGGTTTTGAACTCCATCTATTCTGGGAACTTTCAATTTCAAATAGACTTGTGAAGAGATTTACAAATGGCCTGTCTTAATTGGAACCTAGGTTCTTGAACTTCATCTAAACCTAGGTTCCTAAACCTTTTATGGATCTGAGAACCTAAAAAAAAAAAAAAAAAAAAATATTTTGAACCTCCGCGAATCTTCCAATTACGATGGGCCATAAGATATGGGTGTTGCCCTACTAGTGGACATATTAACTTAACAAACACAGATAAATTATGTTAAATGTAACAACAAAAACTAAAGCTAAAGATGTCTGATCCACTTTTCTATTGCTGTTTCATTTGTATATTGCTCACTATTGTTTTAATTTGTTTTTCATGTAGGACATGGTAAAGATACTTCACGTCAACAAAGGGGTGTCTGGGCGCTACAAGTTTCTGAGGACCAACAAGCCGTTCTCCGTCATTCAGCAGGCGCAGTTTGTGCGCAACTTCCCAGAGTTCTACGAGGCCCACTGCAAGAAGCTAGCGGAAAGCGAGAAATGCTGCAAGGAACATGAAGAAACAGAGAGGGGCCACAAGCTCCGAGAGGCTGGGTTAATCCAAGAGTAAATTTCGAGTGAGGGCCACTCACAAATCCATCAGCTCCTTCAAAAAATGCAAAACCGTCAGTGACGCCATTGCAATTGGTGATCTGCCCTCTGAGCCTCATTGAACCGAATCCTCCAAATCCAAATTCCTCCTTCTTCCCGAGATAAACAAAGTCAGCACCACCTTCAGACTTGTGGCATAGCGATGGGCTGTCATATGTAAACGTTTTTACCTGTCAAAATGTTAATTTACTGAAGAAGTTTTCTCCAAGGGCAGGTTTTATCTCCCTTTATCAAAGCTGTTCTATCACATCACAAACTTGTCAAGGTATCAGTTTTATTCCTCTGTTTAGGGACTTGGACAGAAAGAGGAAAAGCTAGAACTATCATCGCTAGGAACAGGAAGCGAAGACCAAAAAAAAAAGTTTGTAAACTGATAAAGAAAGACTGGGGTTTGGTGACTATAACATGAGATGCTGTGGACAAGCAGCTCACAACCACAAGTTTTCTTTTTGCCTCCATGTCTCCTTGACCAGGTGGCACAGTGGCACCAAAGTCCTAAGAGATGTTACTGTTAGTGATCTGTGCTCATAGTTTTGTCCCATTCCGCTCCACCACTCGCCCCTCTTGAGTGCGATGGTCAAAATTCCAAAGTTTGGATGTTCTGTGATTAGTGTACCAGTAGGGTATTCGTAGACCAGCGTCTTTGAAATTTTTTTTTTTTTAAAATAATGTGCTGGCTTCTGTCCTGTGTAACTGTTTTACCCTCTGAGGTTAGTTTTCTACAGAGAATACTTTATACCAGCTACGCGAAGAAAAAAGCAACTTCAAAACTGGCCCGCTGTTGTAACGCTTCTTGTGTGTTGAGCGTTTCTTGTTGTTCCAAACGATGACCAAATTGATGTTTAATGTTACATGATTTTACTTCATTGTAGGTTTTTGTCTTCTTTATTTTTTTTTATTTTGTTCTTCCATCCCCACCTCTTTCTTCCCTGTAGCTCTTCTCCCTTGTTACTCCTCCCACCATTACCTTTCCCTCCTCTAGCCTGCTTCCTGTATTTTTTTTTCCTTCAAATCCTCCCCTCCTCCATCATTTAAGTGGCATTTAAATTTGGCCAAAATCGACGCACTTCTTCCCCCCCCCCCCCCCCCAAAAAAAAAGTTTTCTCACGATGTCCTATGCATATTTAGAGAACCTTACGTAAGGTTTGGAAAATAGCCTGATAGAATAATTGTTGGTTTGTGATGGAAATTTCTTGGGCAAGGGTGGTGTGCTACGTAACGGTCCATGGACTGGAATATTGTCTTCATTATTTTTTGTATACTTTTTTTTTTTTTTTTTTTTTTTTTTTACATATTTAAAAACCTTTGAAAATTTAATTTTCTCAGCATCCAAACCTTTTTGTACAGGTTTCATTCAGTGAGTTGGCTATATCAGAAATCTTACTATCTCCAAATAGACTTGGTTGTTTATGTGAAAATTGATATGAACGTCAAAAATGAGAGGAAATAAGTGCTCCAATCCCTCTCCCAGCACCAACACCAAAATCTTTAAAGTCACAGTGCATCACGTAATTCTCACGGAGTGTGTATTTTATGTGTTTTTCATTATCTTTGACCGAAATAAACATGCAAATTGGTTGTTGTCTTTTATTGTCGACTTTTTTTTGGGGGGAGGGGGTGGGGGAGTGGGAGGGAAGGGGAGTGTTCCATTTCCAGATTTATCTGAAAATACTTTGAAATAGGGGAAATCAAATAAACCAAATGTCGGTCTGTCTGTATGCCTGCTAATCAGTCAGTGTTTCCCCCCTCCCCCCACCCATCCCCACCTCCCCCTCATGGGGGTGCCTGGGGTTTCAGCATAAATAGTATCCCCACTTTCTGGAAATTTAGTGCTTTAACTCTTTCCCTGCCAATCGACGATATATCGTCGATCTGAGCCGCCATGTTTGTGCCAATCGACGATATATCGTCGATTTCAGTATTCCGTTTCATTCACCCCTTGGGGTCATGAGCAATCTTGTCACTGTAGATTGTTCTAACCTATAAAGGGAACAGTGAAAGCCCCAGTTGAAAACCTGTCTTGCCTTTGTAGGCATGACTAATTCACTGCGGCAACAGTTCCCCCCGTTGGAGTGCCGGGGGTTTCAGTATAAATAGTATCCCCACTTTCTGGAAATTTAGTGCTTTAAATTCCCACTGTCGCTGTCTTCATCATTTGCTCTTTCCCATTCCTGAACTGTCCTATCACTCTGCTATACTTTCTTCTTCTTCGCTAGATCAATGACCTACCTTTTTTCTTGAAAACTCTTCCTGGACAAGACTCCTTGTTTGTGTATGAGGTCTGTTGGATTAGCTTGGGAGTGTTGGACGCTTTCTGCCGGGTGGTCACTAGGGCTTCCTATGATTGTATTATTTCGCACTATAGGCATTTTATATGTATGTGTTTTTTTGATGATTTATAATGATGGTTGTATTCTATTTTGTTTTTATTTTGTTTTTGTAACCGGGGTGTTCGCGTAGTTGAGGTCAACCCTCAGCTGTCCCCCGCGTGGGATGTCTTTATTGTAAAGTGACTGGCCGGTGGAGGGCATTCAATTTTCCCACTAGGGTTGTTTCGGCAGATCTTTTATGCGGATCGGGGGTTGTCCGGTCCTGATTTGGCTCGGAAGAGTCCGCTGGACCTAAAGCAACAATAAATCAATTCCGTTTCATTCCGGTTTTTTGCGCAGTCCAATCCAAGTTTTATTTTAACCAAAGAGAGATAACTTTTTCTACTTTCGTTCTCGATCGACAAGCGTGTTTTTTCTTCAAATTGATTCGTTTTTAGAGTGTTTTTTGTGCATTTTACTAAGCATTGTGATGGGCACAATCGACAGTGTGTCAAACTCTGTGCTAATAATCAATATAATTTCAAACTGTAAAGTGTATTTTGATCCTAAATAAATTTTCTTTCTGGTGTGTGAAGCTGATTCAGTGATTGGAATTATTCCTCCAGATTTTTTTTATCACTGTGGTATGTAGAAATATTTTTATTTTATTTTATCATTTCAAAAAGATCAACATGCTTTCAAAACACATATTTCAATAACATAATCAAATTAACTTTTTTTTTGTTTTTTTCTTATTCTTCACTCTTTTACCTTTAATTTTATATGAAATATGTCTATTTAACAACTATTATTGAAAGAACAGTAGCTTAAATGCCTAAGGTACTGAACTTTCTTTCCGGTGCCAGAGAAATGTCTGGCACAAACGTGGAAACATGCCTGGCAGGGAAAGAGTTAAATTCCCACTGTCGCTGTCTTTCTCCTTTGTTCTTTATCATTCCTATTCTGTTCTATCAATCTACTATACTATCTTCTTCTTCGCTAGACCAGTCACCTACCTTTTTTCTTGAAAACTCTTCCGGGACAAAACTCCTCATTTGTGTGCGAGGTCTGTTGGACCAGCTTGAAAATATTGGGCGCTTTCTGCCAGGTGGTCACTGGGGCTTCCTATGATGCAGAGCTGTTCACTCCTCCGGTTTGACCGGATTTTCTCCGTTTTGACTGTAAAAATCCGCTTATCCGTTTAAAAAACAAAAACTCCGGTTTCAAACGCGAGCGATGAAAACAAAAAAGTTGGTTTTTCGGTAGTAAGACGCTCTTTCTTCCGTTGCATAAGTTTTCTGTAATAGACAAAAACTGGAATTTCCTGTACAAGTTTCGATTTCCGGCTCTCGCACTTTCTTTCGTGTGTGATCGAGCATTTGTGCATGTCTTCGAAGTGACTAGTCTGTTCGCGATGCTGAAAAGAAAACGCAGAAGATGGTGGACAAACACCACCCAAAAAGAAGATGCTTCACACACAGAAGTGGAATGCTTCTTATTCAGAACAGCATAAGTGCTTAACGAGCTCCGAAAGATCTGAAAACCATGTTTACTGCAAAATTTGCAAACTTGACTTCAGCGTTGCGCACGGCGGTAGAAATGACATTGAAAGGCACGTGATCTTAGGTAGATATAAGCAGTTACAACAAAAGCAGTCTAACCAACGCACAATAAGCTCGTTTATTGCTAATGCCAGCGAACGTGAAGATTCATTTCAAATGAAAGTGATAAGAGCCGAAACTCTGATGTGTGGCCTGCTTGTGGAACACAACCTCTCCTTTGCTACAGCTGACACATTGACAAAAGTTATGAAGGAAATGTTTCCAGATTCCAATGTATGTATTTCTGGAAAATGTTAAGCAATAAATAAGTGAATGCTTTTTCAAATGTACTTTTTGGTGTGTTTTTGTAGTAAATTTAACTGTCTTTTTGTTTTCTTTTTTCTCAATCTCTCAAAAAATGTATTCCAGTACTGTACTCCTGACAGACAGATGAAACTCCTGACAGACAGTCTGCTTACTCCTGACTGGCATTGGTAGGGGTGAACAGGTCTGATGATGTTATTATTTGGCAATGTAGGCATTTTATATGTATGTTTTTTGTTGATATTTTATAATGGAGTTTATATTCTTTCTTTTTTTTTTGTAAACGGGTGTTTGAAAAATTAGAGTATAGCCTCAGCGTCCCCTGCATGGGATGTCTTTATTGTAAATTGAACGGCTGGTGGAGTGCCTTCAGTGTTGCCTCCTAGGGTTGTTTCGGCAGATCTTTTATGTGGATCAGGGGCGAGTCCTCATTCAGCGAAGTTGTGGTCTTGATTGTGTGGTCCTCATTTGGCTATACTGGTCCTGATTTGGCTTGGAAAAGTCCGCTGGACCTAAAGCAATAATCACAGGGTTCGTACGCTCTTTGAACCTCCTTGAATCTCCTTGAATTTTCGATGTCTTGTTCAAGGGCCCTTGAATCTCCTTGAAAAATGCCAAATTGCCTGAGCTCCTTGAAAACTCTTTGAAATTTCAACCAGTGTATCTATCCATTGCTTGACCTAGAGATTTTATTGTCAAGTGTTTAAAAAAGGCCATTGAAAAATAAAAATTTATAAAACAAAAATTATATTATTTGTGTTGTCAACTGTTCGACGATCGTAACTTTCATCGTCTTCTAATGATAAGGGAAGTAACCACCACTGGAAATTGTTGATTTCCTTGCTGTCGCGCATGCGCAGTTGTTGGTTTTGTACATTCTTCGTTCTAACGCGCGATGTACAGAAAGTACGAAAACAGTGAAAAGGGCAGCGAAACCGCGCGTGTTTGTTTACTGAATGGGTAAAAATGCCTGGAGGCGATTGTGTGTTGAATCTTTTGTGGTTATCGAAATCTGAAAATGCAGGGTGGCTGCTTGAAAAGAAAGGGAACAAGCATACGTGTTTCTGCCGCGTCTGCTAAAAAATTATCGACGTGAAAGTGATGTGTTACTGTTAGACCAGCTGTTCAGCACACTCATGAAAGCAAAAAAGGACTATCAAGATCTTTGGGCTGTTGTGAGGAAGTTGTTACTTTTGTCCCATGGGCAAGCAACTGTCGAGAGAAGATTCTCAACCAACTAAGAGATCAGCACTGAAAATCTCTCCTAGCAGTCCTTGGTTGCTCGCCAACAAGTGCTGAACGGTATCAGGTAAATTGGTGGAATCGACAAGGTGGACATCACCAAGGAGCTGCTATTATCAGCATCTTCTGCAAGGAGAAAGTACCACGACTACCTTGATCAACAAAAGAAAGACCAGGAACAGGCACAAGCGGCAAAGAAGAGGAAGGCACAGGAAGACTCTGTTGCTGATTTAAGAGAGAAAAAAAGAAGAATGGAGAAGGATGCTCAGCACCTGACTCAAAAGGCAGACAAGCTTGCTGAACAAGAGGGTGCGCTGAGACTCTTGACTCGGTCAAATGCGCTGAGGAGCAAATCCAAGGAAATAAAGATCCAGCTGGAGATTTCCTGTCAGATTGATGAAGAAATGGAAAAACTGAAATATTATAACTGAAAACTCATTCATCTGTATGAAGTGTATTATATATTAGCCGGTGGTGTTACCTCTTTCTGACTTTTTACAGTTCTCTAACTTGTGTCTAAGGACAACATGCTTCACAATTATTGTTTAAATGGTATAGACTCCGTAATCTGCATCGTCATTACAACTGCAACTTTATCGACATGCAATATTTATGCGTGTAGATTTCATAATCAATATCAACATCAGTATCACCATCAGATTCATGACTGCAAACAATTTATGGATATCACTGTGTTAGAGATTTCATCCTTTATTTTGACTACTTATCAATTCTTATGTGCGTTTACAATTTAAAAAAAAACTCCTTGAATTTTTGGAAAAAAACTCCTTGAAATCTCCTTGAAAACTCCTTGAATTTTTTTACAACAATTTGAGTATGTACCATGTAATCATGTAATGTAAAGTCCATCTGTCAGTGAGTCCATTGGACGCCATTTATCAAACACCACTAAACGAAGTTTGACCAAACTTCATAAGAACATCACCTAGGTTAGTGGCCAGCCCCATTTGCCATCGTATTTGCTCTATTTCAAAGGTCAAGGAATAATAACGGATTATTCCTAAATCAGATTCAAAGCGCGGCGATCTGTAACCAACATACACACTCACATGTTACAACGGAGCATCCAGCAGCTGGAAACACAATTTTAATGGCTTGCCACCTTGTTTTAAATCTATTTTAATTATTTCAAATAAATGTGGATTGTCAACACTGGTATTTTGTGTTCCCATAACACATTTGACTTCTTCAGATAACCCGAGGTCTAGCTTGCGCGCTCATACATTCCATGGCACAGACTTTAACAGATCCTGAGGCTGGTTTCCTAGACAGCGGGAGTGCCGGCTACGCAAAACTACACCCAGCAGGCACTGCGTCTGTTCACTGCCATACCCGGTCGTCCAGGATTGTGCTCAGTCATCTGGGAGTTGGACAATGCGACCAAGGCACTGGAGGATAGCCACTAACCTAGGCATTGTTCCTATGAAGTTTGGGCAAGTTCCGTCAAGCGGTTTTCAAGATTAGGCATGCAACGGACTGACTGACCAACCGAAGATGATGGACATTTACTATTACCTGGTTCCGATTCCGGACTATTTCAAATACGTATTTCCAGATGTCAGAAAATTTAAAAAAATCTGCCACCCTTCACAACTTTCCGGCACCTCTCATAAAAACTCGTGGGTATCGCCATTATAAATTAAAACGAGGTTAGAATGAAACCAAGTTCCGGTCTGGCTTGTTTTGCTTTTATCAAAGCTTGATGCGTGACTTTTAAATATGGCAAATTGCCGAAAACGACGATTGTTAGAGCCAGAAAACAAGTGGGATAAGTATAAAAACGGTGGAGGAAGTACATGCTCAGTGAAAGGATGCAAAAAACAATCGTAGAGGCCTGTATTTGTGGCGACTTCGGAGGTGCGTCGATCATCGATAGAAAGTGAAACAGGACCTGAAGACTCTTGTAGTTTTCCATAGCTTCGCCGTCGCAACCTTCACAAAACACGAAGTAGTTGACTATGTTAGGCGAGCGTTGTGGCCAAGTGGGCAAAGGCGGGACTAACTTGCCTTGTCCACAAGCCAGAAACCAATGGCGCCTGACAGGTGTGGGTTCGAGCCAGCATCTGGGCGTTATGTTTTTCAGAATATTTTTCAAAAATTAACAAATAATGTTAGGTAGGTAGGGTTTAGGCGCGCCACTGGCAATAGAAAGGGATAATAAACTGCAGCAAAAAAAAAAAAATGTGAGGGTATAATACTGGTGGCCAGTGACACATGTTATTCTTCAATATTTGGAAATAACTCACTAAAACACGCGGAGAAAGAAACCGGAAGTATGTTTCATTGAGGGGATTCCCGTTGGTGCATAGGATAGCAGAAAAGTGTGAATACAGTAGATTGACATAATTAATAATGGCGTCTCTCTCGTTCACCCTCCTCCCCCCTATCTCCTCCCTTCCATCTTTTTCTCGCTGTCTCTCTTTTTTTTCTCAGTCTCTCTCTCTCTTACCATGAATTTCATGTGCTGACTCGCTCGCTCTCTCTCCCTCCCTCCCTCTCTCTCTCAAACACACACGCAGTATTGATGCTATTGTTTTAATTAATGCATCAGTTCGTTCATCTAAATTTAAAAATGGATCTCAACCTAAATTTTTGAAGGAAATTTAGAATCTATCCATTGTCACTTCGTGGTAGCTGTCATAGACAGTATTTTTTACAGTTAAGGCCGACAACCGTTTCTGTAATGCCGTTAGCAAGACCCCCTTTAATGATTCATTGCTATTCAACTAGTCGGGGAAAAAAACAACCAACTCTTAACAGTACTATGGCTAGGTCGGGGACTATCTGCTCATATATATATATAATAACACCATCTTGATAGAATCTAGCTCTTGGTTTTTACACTCTTTACACCCTGGTCAGCTGAGCGGCTAGCAGTTTACGGATGCGCTGTTCCTGGGCCCGACGTTGGCGATCTCGGAACGCGTTGAGCGTGTAGAGGAAGGGGTTGATGGCGGAGTTCAGGGGCAGCACCACGATGGCCAGGGCCACGTTGACCTCACTAGGCACGGACACGCCCGCCTCCGCCAGCACGCCGCACAGCCCCATGGGAAAGTAGCACAAGAAGTCTGTGAGGGCGATGGTCAGCAGGCGTCTGGCGATGACGCCGTCCTTCTGTCGTGCGCTGCTGGACGTACTGCTGCTGCTGCTGTCCGTGGCCGTGGTGGGTCTGGAGGTTACCGAACCACTTTGCTTTCCCTCTCTCTCCCTACCGCTCTCTGTACCTTCGCCCTCCTTGGCTTGGCCATGGGAAGTGTGGCGTTCGTTGCTGTTTGTGTTACGGCTGCGCGCGTTGCTGTTGTTGTGCACAGCGCGAGAGGTAGCTGATTCCACCGCACCGTAGTTCAATCCACGTTCCCTCGTCTGTGACTGCCTGTCGTTGGAAGCGCGAGTCTCGTTGCCCGGGACAGGAAGAAGTGGCATAGCGTTGTCTTGGACCGACCTGAACAGACATTGCAATACCGGACAAACAGAATGGAAATACACTGAACGGATTTTGACCAAACTTCATAGGAACATTTACCTATAGCATACCGACCTGCCGACCTGTTGAAGTGATTTGTTGAGTTTTTGGTATATAGGTACTTAAAATCATGGCTCATCCTTCAGTAGCAGTTCGGCTGTCGTTGCTTCGCATTTCACTTTTGTTGTTGTAGAAAACACACCTTTCAACTTATTTCAAGAATAAATGAACCCAAATCATCATTTTTTACTTTGTGGATACATGATCTATATATCATTTTGTTACTTTGTGGATACATGATCTACTGCTAAGCATGTTATATCATTTGTTACTTTGTGGATACATGATCTACTGCTAAGCATGCTATATCATTGGTTTTTTGTACTTTGTGGATACATGATCTACTGCTAAGCATGTTATATCATTTGTTACTTTGTGGATACATGATCTACTGCTAAGCGTGTTATATCATTGGTTTTTGTACTTTGTGGATACATGATCTACTGCTAAGCATGTTACATCATTGGTTTTTGTACTTTGTGGATTACCTGATCTACTGCTAAGCATGTTATATCATTGATTTTTGTACTTTGTGGATACATGATCTACTGCTAAGCATGTTATATCATTGGTTTTTGTACTTTGTGGATACATGATCTACTGCTAAGCATGTTATATCATTGGTTTTTGCACTTTGTGGATACATGATCTACTGCTAAGCATGTTATATCATTTGTTACTTTGTGGATACATGATCTACTGGTAAGCGTGTTATATCATTGGTTTTTGTACTTTGTGGATACATGATCTACTGCTAAGCATGTTATATCATTGGTTTTTGTACTTTGTGGATACATGATCTACTGCTAAGCATGTTATATCATTGGTTTTTGTACTTTGTGGATACATGATCTACTGATAAGCATGTTATATCATTTTTTTTGTACTTTGTGGATACATGATCTATATATCATTTGTTACTTTGTGGATACATGATCTACTGCTAAGCATGTTATATCATTGGTTTTTGTACTTTGTGGATACATGATCTACTGCTAAGCATGTTATATCATTGGTTTTTGTACTTTGTGGATACATGATCTATATATCATTTGTTACTTTGTGGATACATGATCTACTGCTAAGCATGTTATATCATTGGGTTTTGTACTTTGTGGATACATGATCTACTGCTAAGCATGTTATATCATTGGTTTTTGTACTTTCTCACCAGGTCAAGCCCCTAGCGTTTTACCTTTTTCTAAATGCGTTTTGTGCTGTATCTAAAACTTGGCTGAGCCGATTTACATTTAGTTTTTCTTGCAGATCGTGGCCTATCGTTCCACGTTTTGCGAGCATTGTGGCCAAGTGGGCTAAGGCGGGACTAACTTGCCTTGTCCACAGGCCAGAAACCAATGGCGCCTGACAGGTGTAGGTTCGATCCTGCATCGGGGCGTTATGTTTCTCCGAATATTATTTACTTTCGACTCGGGCAACGTCTCGGGGGTTTTCTCCGGGTACTCCGGTTTGCTCCCACAGCAAAATTTCAAAAAAATTTCTAAAAAATTTAAAGAATTTCTAAATTTCAAAAAATCACAACTAACGTTAGGTAGGTTGGGTTTGGGCGCGCCACAGGCTGCGACTACGCCTTCCACAAGGGAGGCGGCCCAGAATTTCCCGATAAAAAGGGACAATAAAGCATTAAAAAAGTGTTCCTTTTGCTTTGCTACGATAAAGCCCAGACACAACACCGCCAACAAGATAAACACTTGAAAAATATTTTTTTCGGCTATGCGAGTCAGTGTCTGGATATTCATGTGGCTTGCTGTCTTTCTTCTTCTTCTTCTTCTTCTTCTTCTTCTTCTTCTTCTTCTTCTTCTTCTACACCCGATACACATTGGTCGAGGGCTACTAGAAGCATGCGGTAGAAGTCGCCTCAACAGGCCATAAAGCATGCTCTCATGCTTCAGAGCACTGCTTCCTATACTTTTCAAGCCCTAGGAGCATTGACCAATCAACTCATGAAAATAGAAAATGAAAGTTTCCTCTCCTCTAGGGGACGAATTAGGTCAAACTGTATTTGTTTCTAGGTCAGCTGTCTTTTACGAGCCGTTTGAGAATGTTTTTTAACCGTTTGTTGAGGCCGGATAGTGTCCTCACTTGGTTTCATACAATTTAAGAATCCAAGGAGGCAAATGGGTTTTTGAGACGGAAAGAGCGGAATGAGCGAAACATTCTGTATATATTTACAGTGAAATTGCGCTTTTTCCGTCACTATAGAGCTTGAAGAGTGTAAGAAGCACGAGAGCATGCTTTATTGCCTGTTGAGGCGACTACTACCGCATGCTTCTGGTAGCCTTCGACCAATGTGTACCGGGTGTCTTCTAATTCTTCTTCTTGTAATTCTTCTTTTTCTTCTTCTTATATATATTGTTATACCTGTAAATGAGAGCCTGTCCAATAGCGATAAAAATGAAGAGGATGAGGTTGAGGACGATCATGACGTTGAAAGCGTAGCTGTGTCCGGCAAACTGCGTTGCCTTGGTGATGGGCAGCGGGATGCAAATGCCAGTCTGCGAGTAGAAACGCCACTTTGACGTCACAGGCAGTAGCGGAATCGCAGCCAGCATAAGACCCACCAGCCACGTCACGCCGCACAACAGCTGAGCCGTCCTGCAACGCGTCATCAAACCCTGACGTCACCGGGTATGGCAGCCAGCATAAGACTCGACAGACGCGCTCTGATATCTGCTAGCTAAGTTTTCAGATTAAGATACTGTGTCGACAAGTGACATACAGTGTACAAGGAATAGTACATTTGGCCGTTAGGCACATTCACACACTTCATAAATTACATCACAGCCATACGGCTTTTTAACACACACACACACACGCGCACACACACACAAAACAAATAAAACATTAAACAATAAAATAAAAATAATAAAACATAAGGGCGAAGTTCATATGACTCACATGTACTCCTCGCAATATTTAACATGAAAATGAGTGCCTGCCAACATTACCCTCCCCCCCCCCAAAAAAAAAAAAAATCAAATTGGTGGCATTAAAATGCAAATTAATACCGACTTTGATATTTTTTATGCTCTTGACCTTGAGGTAACACTGACCTCTGGCTTCAAATACACTCATGTACTATCCAATAAACTGCAGCAAAAGTTGTATTATCCACCCCCCACCCACAAAAAATGTTGACCTTGGGATGACCTTGACCTTCAGTGACCTTGAGATGACCTTGGCCATCAAGTAATCTCTCATGCATGGCTGATCAAATAACCCAATGTTGTTGCATACTATGGGTTAAATAAACAGCTATTCCACTGTACGGTGACCTATATGTTTTGTATGTTTTTGCAAGGCCTAAAATTACATTGACCTTCAAGATCAACGCAAAAAATGAACAGTTATGAAAGATTATTCTATCATCTCCAAATATAACAAGTTTGGACTTTATGTCTCTCCTTTACAGTTTAGGGTCAAGGTCACTTCAAGGTACCTACATGTATACTCACCGACCAAAGTCAAAACTCTCACAAGTAGTAACTGTAGTTTTACTGAATAGGTATATAAAGACTTGATGTGATGTTTTTAATACATGGCTTGATAAAGATTTGAATAAAAATCGAAATATTGCTTCAGACCTCAACTTGGGTGTTGCTGTTTGTTTCGTTCTCCTCAAAGTCAAAACTCCGGCAATCTTGACCTTGAAGTAAGGTTGATCAAATTTACAAAGTATGTGTGTTTTATTGATTTCTATCATGTCTCAAAGAATCATAAGTTCAATATTAATCCCATATCCCCTATCCTGTCCCGTAACCCGGAGGTCGTAGGGGCACCACAGATGATCGTTTAACCAGCATACTCCATCTTTCTCTGTCCTCAGCAGCCCTGATGGCTTCGCTCAGTGTCAAACCAGTCCATTCTCGAATGTTGTCCTCCCACCTCTTTTTCGGTCTCCCTCTTCTTCTACCTCCTTGCACTGTGCCTTGCAGAATGGTCTTTGCAAGGCCTGATGATCTGGTGACGTGGCCATACCATCGGAGTTTCCGTTTCTTCACCACTGTCAATATTAATAACCTAGAAATTTTGTTAAAACGTGGTTTTTTTTAATATAACATTTGGTGACCCTGTGACCTTGACCTTGAAGTGAAATCATTCATTCGATATTATTTTTGGACTATTTAGGATTCACCTCGCACAGGTTTGCAAGATTCTGGATTTTTTTAAAAGGGGTGGGGGGGGGGGTAGGGAAGAAGAGGGGGAGGGGTGAGTACATAGACTCAGTCAAAACACTATGAAAGAACGGTAAAGGAACAAAACAAAATCCAAAATCATATACCCCACAACATCACATCAACACTAAAAACAAACTTGACACTGTGACAACAGCACACGTGCCACATACACCAACGCATCTGCAACTACACGTACATCTATGCCCCTCCGTGCTCAATAGGTACACAATACACACAACGACATAAGATTTCAGAATCACTCTATCCACATGTAGACACACTATAGTCACACAATGAATAATGAAACCGGCGATACAATTTGACACTAAAACTTCAATAAAATAGAAAGTTAGCTATAACTGGATAAAAGTCTTCTTGAGAAACGTCATCAAACATTAGTTGGTTAATCATTGTTTATTCACACTTTTCTGCTATCCTATGCACCAACGGGAATCCCCTCATGTGAAACATATTTCCGGTTTCTTTCTCCGTTGTTGTTGCATCAATTTGTATTCATCAGATTAACTTAAGTTGTACAATGGGAAGTTTTACAGTGGGCCACCAGTATCGTATCCTCACTTTTTTTTTCTTTGCTGCAGTTTATTATCCATTTCTATCGCCAGTGGCGCGCCTAAACCCTACCTACCTAACATTATTTGTGAATGTTTGAAAAATATTCGGAGAAACATAACGCCCAGATGCTGGCTCGAACCCACACCTGTCAGGCGCCATTGGTTTCTGGCTTGTGGACACGGCAAGTTAGTCCCGCCTTAGCCCACTTGGCCACAACGCTCGCCTAACATAGTCAATTACTTCGTGTTTTGTGAAGGTTGCGACGGCGAAGCTAAGGAAAACTACAAGAGTCTTCAGGCCCTGTTTCACTTTCTGTCGATAATCGACGCACCTCCGAAGTCGCCACAAATACAGGCTTCTACGATTGTTTTTTGCATCCTTTCACTGAGCATGTACTTCCTCCACCGTTTTTATATTTATCCCACTCGTTTTCTGGCTCTAACAATCGTCGTTTTCGGCAATTTGCCATATTTAAAAGTCACGCATCAAGCTTTGATAAAAGCAAAACAAGCCAGACCGGAACTTGGTTTCATTCTAACCTCGTTTTAATTTATAATGGCGATACCCACGAGTTTTTATGAGAGGTGCCGGAAAGTTGTGAATAGGGTCCAGCGAACTGCAAAGAGCACAAAGACCGCATTGAACATGATTATGCGCAGAGGGAAAGACAGTTGTGGAAAAGTACTATCAATGACTGAAGGGGAACAAAAAAAAGACCCGTGAGAGAAGCGTAGCTGACTGACTGACCTATGAGAGAAGCGTAGATTGCTGTTTGACCTGTGAGAAAAACGTAGCTGACTGACTGACTTGTGAGAGAAGAGTAGCTGACTGGCCGACTGACCTGTGAGAAAAGCGTAGCTGACTGAAGGGGAGCTTGATGACCAGCAGCCTGTCCAGCGTGATAAGGACGATGAGCTGGGCCGACACCTCACACGATAACAGCGACAGAAAGCCCGCCACTGCGCACACCGCGCTCTCCCGCCAGCGAGCATCGTCCCACGCGTAGGAGCCCTTGTAGACCAGGTCAGCCACGCCCATTATGGCCAGATACACGCCCATCAGCATGTCGGCCACGGCAAGGTGAGTGACGAAAACGGTGAAAGCCAGACGAGATCGGCGAGGCACTAGGAACACGCGATAAACCAAGCTGGCTGCGTTACCTGATAAGACAATAATTACCCGCATCAAGCAAAGAGCACCACACTATTTATTTAACCGTTTTTGTGTATAGCGCTTATCCAGCTCAAGGCGCTAGCCGATACATGCAGTATCTAACTCAAGGCGCACCGGACGCCCACTGGCAGTCTTGTGCACATCGTCTGAGGCCCAGACAATTCAGCACTAATCCTGGGCCACCGGGAGAAGCAACTACTACATTAGTGCTTGGTTGGTGTATTTGAGCAGCCGGCACTAACACGTCTAGGACATGAGCGTCATGATCTTTAAATCACTTCAACCAAGCTGGCGTAGCCAAGACCCGGTTATAAACCTGAGAAGAGCCGCCAGCAACTGATCCTCTACTCCTTCGGATGAGAGTATAAACCGAGGTCTTTTCTTCGCACAGGCATGCATTCGGGATTTTAAAGATTCCGACGCTCCTGTCCTAGGCGGGTGAGTGTCACTTAAATAAATAGCCACAGCAAGCACTAAAACCCTTTCCCCCATCCCTGGTTGCCCAGGCGTTTTCCGTTGTTCTGGAGGGTTTTAGACTATGCGCATAACGCCCAACATTGGCAACTTTGGTGGCTTGAATTAGATCCTGCCACGGCCAGGGCTTTGAGCAGCTCTTGAGCCGGTCCTATCCTATCCTATCCTATCCTTTCCCGTAACTCGAAAATCGTTGGGGCACCACAGATGATCGTTTAACCAGCGTACTCATCTTTCTCTGTCCTCAGCAACCCTCATGGCTTCGCTCAGTGTCAAGCCAGTCCATTCTCGAATGTTGTCCTCCCACCTCTTTTTTTGTCTCCCTCTTCTTCTGCCTCCTTGCACCGTGCCTTAGAGGATGGTCTTTGCAAGGTCTGATGCTCTGGTGGCGTGGCCATACCATCATTACATTATATGATTATTGCTTTAAGTCCAGCGGACTCTTCCGAGCCAAATCAGGACCGGACAACCCCCGATCCGAATAAAAGATCTGATGAAACAATCCTATTGGTAAAACTGAATGCTCTCCACCAGCCAGTCACTTTACAATAACGACATCCCACGCAGGGGACGCTGAGGTTATACTCTAATTTATCGAACTCCCGTTACAAAAACAAAATAGAATACAAACATCATTATAAATTATCAATAAAACTCATACATAAAATGCCTACATTGCTAAATAATAATATCATAGGAAGCCCTATAGTGACCACCTGGCAGAAAGCGTCCAATATTCCCAAGCTGATCCAACAGACCTCACACACAAATAAGGAGTCTTGTCCCGGAAGAGTTTTCAAGAAAAAAAGGTAGGTAACTGGTCTAGCGAAGAAGAAGCTAGTATAGCACAATGACAGAACAGAGCAGGAATGAGAAAGAACAAAGGAGAAAGACAGCGACAGTGGGAATTTAAAGCACTAAATTTCCAGAAAGTGGGGATACTATTTATACTGAAACCCCCGGCACCCCAACGGGGGTGGCCATACCATCGGAGGTTACGTTTCTTCATCACTGTGAACATGTCATCGCGTTGTCCAATGGCTTGTGTGATGATCTGTCGGACTTCGTCGATGGTGATATGCTGGGTATAGGAAATGCCCGGAAGTCTTCTGTAGCACCTCGTCTCCATGCTTTATATTCTTCGTTGTAGGTCTGCTGTAATGGTCCATGTTTTACAAGCGTATAGGAAGATGGAGGTAACAAGGGAGCGCAGCAGCCTTACCTTGGAGTGTTGTAGACTGATGGACCTGTCATTCTAAATGGGCTTCAACCTTGTCAGGGCAGCAGGTTTTTGTGTGTGTGTTTTTTTTGTGCGATCCTGGAAAGGACTTTCTGTCGAGACCCACTGTCTGAAACAATGGCTCCTAAATATTTGAAGCTATGCACCGTGTTCAGGGATTGGTTGAGCAGGTAAAGCACTATATAAGAATAAATAATAATAAATAACAAGGTGGCAAGCCATTCAAGTGCATTTCCAGACACTCGCACAAATAAAAGGGACAAATAAGCATTTTTAAAATTGTCATTTTTCTTGCCGGTTTTGTGACATATCCTAAAAATATACTCACAAAATACAAAGCACGGAGATGAGGTGCTTACAGAAGACTTCTGGGATTTCCAGCACATTACCCGCTACGAAGTCCGACAGACCATCACACAAGCCATTGGATTTCATGAACACAATGACCTGCTCACAGTGGTGAAGAAAGGGAAACTCCTATGGTATGGCCACGTCACAAAGCATCAGGCCTTGCCAAGACCTCCCTTAACGGCACGGTGCAATGAGGCAGAAGAAAGAGGGAGACAGAAAAAGAGGCGGGAAGACAACATTCGAGAATGGACTGGCTTGTCACTGAGTGAAGCCATGAGGACTGCTGAGAACAGAGAAAGATGGAGTACGCTGCATGTTAAACGATCATCTGTGGTGTACCAACGAATTTCGAGTTACTGGATAGGACAGGATAAATTACATATCCTAGCGAAGTAAACAAGAAAATACCGAACGATAGGCCACTATCTGAATTATCTGCAAGCAAAATATTATCCAATTCGGCCCAGCCGATTTTTGTAGATACAGCGCGCGCAGATCGTGTTTAGAACATGTTGAAGCACAATGACCTTGACCTTTGACAAAGTATAAATACGAAGAATCTAACATGCTTAGCAATAGTTATCCGCAAAGTAAAAAAATTATGAATTTCGATTTAGTATTTGTTGAGAAAAGGCCAACAGTGTGTTATGAAACCAAAAAGTGACATTACAGTACGTTACATGATTATTGCTTTAGGTCCAGCGGACTCTTCCGAGCCAAATCAGGACCGGACAACCCCCGATCCGCATAAAAAATCTGATGAAACAACCCTAGTGGTAAAACTGAATGGTCTCCACCAGCCAGTCACTTTACAATAAAGACATCCCACGCAGGGGACGCTGAGGCTATACTCTAATTTATCGAACCCCCGTTTACAAAAACAAAATAGAATACAAACATCATTATAAATTATCAACAAAACGCATACATATAAAATGTTTACATTGCTAAATAATAATATCATAGGAAGCCCTAGTGACCACCTGGCAGAAAGCGTCCAATAATCCCAAGCTGATCCAACAGACCTCACACACAAATAAGGAGTCTTGACCCGGAAGAGTTTTCAAGAAAAAAGGTAAGTGACTGGTCTAGCGAAGAAGAAGATAGTATAGCAGATTGATAGAACAGAGTAGGAATGAGAAAGAACAAATGATAAAGACAGCAACAGTGGGAATTTAAAGCACTAAATTTCCAGAAAGTGGGGATACTATTTATACTGAAACCCCCGGCACCCCAACGGGGGTGGCCATACCATCGGAGGTTACGTTTCTTCATCACTGTGAACATGTCATCGCGTTGTCCAATGGCTTGTGTGATGATCTGTCGGACTTCGTCGATGGTGATATGCTGGGTATAGGAAATGCCCGGAAGTCTTCTGTAGCACCTCGTCTCCATGCTTTATATTCTTCGTTGTAGGTCTGCTGTAATGGTCCATGTTTTACAAGCGTATAGGAAGATGGAGGTAACAAGGGAGCGCAGCAGCCTTACCTTGGAGTGTTGTAGACTGATGGACCTGTCATTCTAAATGGGCTTCAACCTTGTCAGGGCAGCAGGTTTTTGTGTGTGTGTTTTTTTTGTGCGATCCTGGAAAGGACTTTCTGTCGAGACCCACTGTCTGAAACAATGGCTCCTAAATATTTGAAGCTATGCACCGTGTTCAGGGATTGGTTGAGCAGGTAAAGCACTATATAAGAATAAATAATAATAAATAACAAGGTGGCAAGCCATTCAAGTGCATTTCCAGACACTCGCACAAATAAAAGGGACAAATAAGCATTTTTAAAATTGTCATTTTTCTTGCCGGTTTTGTGACATATCCTAAAAATATACTCACAAAATACAAAGCACGGAGATGAGGTGCTTACAGAAGACTTCTGGGATTTCCAGCACATTACCCGCTACGAAGTCCGACAGACCATCACACAAGCCATTGGATTTCATGAACACAATGACCTGCTCACAGTGGTGAAGAAAGGGAAACTCCTATGGTATGGCCACGTCACAAAGCATCAGGCCTTGCCAAGACCTCCCTTAACGGCACGGTGCAATGAGGCAGAAGAAAGAGGGAGACAGAAAAAGAGGCGGGAAGACAACATTCGAGAATGGACTGGCTTGTCACTGAGTGAAGCCATGAGGACTGCTGAGAACAGAGAAAGATGGAGTACGCTGCATGTTAAACGATCATCTGTGGTGTACCAACGAATTTCGAGTTACTGGATAGGACAGGATAAATTACATATCCTAGCGAAGTAAACAAGAAAATACCGAACGATAGGCCACTATCTGAATTATCTGCAAGCAAAATATTATCCAATTCGGCCCAGCCGATTTTTGTAGATACAGCGCGCGCAGATCGTGTTTAGAACATGTTGAAGCACAATGACCTTGACCTTTGACAAAGTATAAATACGAAGAATCTAACATGCTTAGCAATAGTTATCCGCAAAGTAAAAAAATTATGAATTTCGATTTAGTATTTGTTGAGAAAAGGCCAACAGTGTGTTATGAAACCAAAAAGTGACATTACAGTACGTTACATGATTATTGCTTTAGGTCCAGCGGACTCTTCCGAGCCAAATCAGGACCGGACAACCCCCGATCCGCATAAAAAATCTGATGAAACAACCCTAGTGGTAAAACTGAATGGTCTCCACCAGCCAGTCACTTTACAATAAAGACATCCCACGCAGGGGACGCTGAGGCTATACTCTAATTTATCGAACCCCCGTTTACAAAAACAAAATAGAATACAAACATCATTATAAATTATCAACAAAACGCATACATATAAAATGTTTACATTGCTAAATAATAATATCATAGGAAGCCCTAGTGACCACCTGGCAGAAAGCGTCCAATAATCCCAAGCTGATCCAACAGACCTCACACACAAAATAAGGAGTCTTGTCCCGGAAGAGTTTTCAAGAAAAAAAATAAGTGACTGGTGTAGCGAAGAAGAAGATAGTATAGCACATTGATAGAACAGAGCAGGAATGAGAAAGAACAAATGATAAAGACAGCAACAGTGGGAATTTAAAGCACTAAATTTCTAGAAAGTGGGGATACTATTTATACTGAAACCCCCGGCACCCCCACAGGGGAAACAGTGACATTGGGAGCGACGGAATGACCAACAACCATGATTTGTTCCTGAAGGCTATAACAAAACCACCCCTTGGGGTCATGAGCAATCTTGCCACTGTAGATTGTTCTAACCTATAAAGGGAAAAGTGAAAGCCCCAGTTGAAAACCTGTCTTTCCTTTATAGACATGACCGATTCACTGCGGCAACAGTACCCCCGTTGGAGTGCCGGGGGTTTCAGTAAAAATAGTATCCCCACTTTCTGGAAATTTAGTGCTTTAAATTCCCACTGTCGCTGTCTCCCTCATTTGCTCTTTCCCATTCCTGCTCTGTCCTATCACTCTGCTATACTATCTTCTTTTTCGCTAGATCAATGACCTACCTTTTTTCTTGAAAACTTTTCCTGGACAAGACTCCTTGTTTGCGTATGAGGTCTGTTGGATCAGCTTGGGAGTATTGGACGCTTTCTGCCGGGTGGTCACTAGGGCTTCCTATGATGCTATTATTTAGCAATATAGGCATTTTATATGTATGTGTTTTGTTGATAATTTATAACGATGTTTGTATTCTATTTTGTTTTTGTAACCGGGAGTTCGAGGAGTTGGGGTAAAGCCTCAGCCGTCCCCTGCGTGGGATGTCTTTATTGTAAAGTGACTGGCCGGTGGAGGGCATTCAGTTTTCCCATTAGGGTTGTTTCAGCAGATCTTTTATGCGGATCGGGGGTTGTCCGGTCCTGATTTGGCTCGGAAGAGTCCGCTGGACCTAAAGCAACAATCAATCAATCAATCAATTAAGACACGGGAGGCAGGCAACTAACCTTGGTAAGCTTACTGTTCCAATGAAGTGCAGAAAAAATCCGTTCAATTGTTTTGAGACATGGCGTCTAACGGACCGACCGAAATTTAGCTGGCTTTGATTCCCCCGACTGTTTCAAAGTATTTACAGACAAGTCTGGACATATACAAATTGACAGTAGAAAAAAACAAGTGTGATACACATTGGTGAGCGTGTCGTTTCTTTCAAAGTGTGGGAATTAATTACCTATCAAAGCCATCACAGAGAAGATGAGCAGCACGGAGCGGTAGACGTCAGACTTCAGCAGAGCATCGCAGGACGAGATGTCGTCAGCGGGGGCCACGCAGTGTCCAGTGAAGTCCGGGGGCAACAGCAGAGGACAACACAGCTTGAAGCTATCGGCCCATACCACCGTCAGTTCTTCCAGACCTTGCAGGAACCGCGGAGACAGGTCATGGAGGGCGCAGCCTTGGTGTGACAAACGCAAACTAAAAGGTGTTACGAAAATGCGGTGCGCGCCATTTAAAAATTAAAGCGCAAAACATAATAATGGAATTTCGACAATTTGCAGCAGCTGGCTTATGCAAAGAATAACCCTGATATCAGAACCGACCCATCATAAAACGAGCGTGATGTCTGGTTCTGCATTTCTCTAAAATTAAAGAGAGTGGTTTCTTTTTTTTTCCTTTTTTTTTCTTCTTTGTAATCTATACCCTTTTACCCTAGACATAATTATCCTAGAGGAGCAGGTCTATATAAATAACAAAATTAATTGGAAGATGAAGGTTCCCTGAGTAGTCTCGGCGTTTCACTAGCTCTTGATGCAACTAACACACAATACGCTCCCTTGACTAATCCTCTGAGCTTTGGCTGTCAGTGTTATCTTCGTGTTCCGCTGACTTTATATGTGTGCGCCTGCCTTGTGGGTAAGGTGGGTTAGGGGAGGAAGGAGGAGGGGGAGGTAGACATCCTTGGGGAGCTCATCCAGTGCTGCTTGCAAATCACAAACTTTGAACTCTCGCGCTCGAGTGCGGCGTTTCTAAAGCTTCAATTTGGAAACATATCAGACACAAAAGTAAATGACATTAAGTATATAAGAAAATATTAATTTCTTCGCGTCAACTATTTTATTCTAACTCAAATTGCAAAAAAGCTTCCGTTTTGTTTGTTTTTTTTTGGGTTTGTTTGTTTGTTGTTTTTTTTAACTGATGTAACACAAACAATTTGCAAATTCTACCATGCATACATCATAGGTATGTACCAAATTAATTAATTAATTAATCAATTAATCTAACCATATACCATACACACATACACTTTTAACAACATACATTCCCTTGTAACAATTCGTTCACATTAAGAAACAAACAAAAGAAGAAAAAAAAACGTTTTTTAATTGAACCTTTCAACTTCACCTGTGAAGAACGAAGTACTTTTAAATGTCATTATGCGTTTTACAGAAAGTTGAAGTTTGGCCCCCATGCCCCTACCCTCTCCACCCTTCCCCACTCCCCGTACACAAAGTTTAAAGAAAATTGATAAGATAATCAATACAGCAAATTAATAACTAATTACCCTCGCCTCTCCTTCCTCTCGCATCCAAAACTAAATAAATAAATAAGAAATATTTATTGAGACTAACAATACTTAATAAAATAAATTAGGCGAAAACAATAAAAAATATTGCTAGACTAATTGTTAGAAGTTTTTAAAAAGAACTTAGAAGAAATTGAATAATTCATGACTTCTTATCTTGAAATCTATGAGCGTTAAGCTCAATGACCACTCAGAACATTCTTCTGGATATACAATACTTGAGATGGACATAAGTAGCTTTATTTTATTTAATCTAATGAGTAAAGGCTGAAAATGGTTATAATTTTGTTGACATTCAAATACTAAGTGATTTACATTCAAAATGCTACCACAATTACAAAGTACTGGAGGATTTATTAAACGAGCACGCCAAGCATTTAGCCTTATTCTGTGAAATAAACTGTTAATTTGAACAAAATTTGAAATAGATATCACTTTTCTTTATATACTGGTGAATGATCCAAATAATGTTTTTCAATGACCTCTTGTTTGTATTTCTCATTCCACTGATACTAAGCACATCGTTTTATTTGATTATTAATGTTATTTGTTATCAAGTTGAAAAATAATTTATTTGATTCCTTTCTTTGAAGATACAGCACTCTTTGCTATGTGGTCAACAATTATATCCAAATTGGTGTGGATTCTGTTAAAGGAAATATATATTCATTAATTACATAAAAACACTTAATTTTTTTCAGTCCTTTGTTAATGTCAATATTTTCACCTAGCTCAACTGTTGTAGAATTTACAATTGATTTTGCCCGTGTAACATATTGTGCAGTTTGTAACCTGTTTTGGTCAAGAAATGTAGTACCCCAGCTTTTTTATGTTTTTTGACGCTGAAGACCTCTGGGATATGCCAAGAGCTATTTTCAAAGACACTGAATCAATGCTAGTCAATCTATTTAAAGCTGATTTTGATGCTGTAAAATAGACCTTCTCAATAACTTAATATAGATCTAATAGTGCAATAGCTATATAGATCAAACATGAAGACTTGTTTGCCCAAAGTTGTTTAGATAGCACTTGTAACAAACTTATTTTCTTTCCTGCTGTGTCAATTAAGAGTTTAATATGACAATTCCACAAAAGTTTATAATGCAAAACAATTCCAAGAAATTTACTTGGATAAACATTTGTATTGTTTACTTTGATTGACAAAGATGTATTACTATTAAAATATTTAAAAATGGGTAAATATCATAAAAACTGTTTTTTCTCCCGCTAAACAGAATCCACTTTCAATCATATATTTTACAATAATATCATCTATGCATTGATACTCATTTAATATAAATTTTGTTCTTCTACTTTGTCTATGAAACAGTTTTCCATAATGCAATATCGTCAGCAAAAAGTACTATTATGAAATCTTTCGAATCAAATATGATTTTCAGTGAACTCTTCTCGCTGCTACTACTCTCGTGGGCTGGCCTTTCTGGTGAGAAGTACGTCATTGGCTTTTCGACGTCATTGTTATTTTTTTTAATCCTATCCCATAAATCGGAAGTCGTTGGGGCACCAAGACGATCCATTCGTTTAACCAACGTACTCCATCTTTCTATGTCCTCAGCAACCTTCATGGCTTCGCTCAGGGTCAAACCAGTCCATTCTCGAATGTTGTCATCTTACCTCTTTTTCTGTCTCCCTCTTCTTCTGCCTCCTTGCACCATGCCTTGCAGGATGGTCTTTGCAAGGCCTGATGATCTGGTGACGTGGCATTTTGGGTCATTGTTTGTGGATAAAATGACGATTGGGGCAAGAAACAAAATTGTATTAGACTGTGTTTCTTTTCCACCGCACAACTGTTGTCACCGATCTTCATCCGGTTTAGCATTTCCGGATGACCGACAGCCTGTTACAGTGTGACAATCTCCCTCGATTTAGCGCAAGATTAGCAATCGCAAAACCATGCATGCGGTTCAGCTTTGATTGATTGATTGATTGTTGCTTTAGGTCCAGCGGACTCTTCCGAGCCAAATCAGGACCGGACAACCCCCGATCCGCATAAAAGATCTGCTAAAACAAACCTAGTAGGAAAACTGAATGCCCTCCACCGGCCAGTCACTTTACAATAAAGACATCCCACGCAGGGGACGGTTGAGGCTTTACCCCAACTAATCGAACCCCCGGTTACAAAAACAAAATAGAATACAAACATCATTATAAATTATCAACAAAACACATACATATAAAATGCCTATATTGCTAAATAATAACATCATAGGAAGCCCTAGTGACCACCCGGCAGAAAGCGTCCAATACTCCCAAGCTGATCCAACAGACCTCATACACAAACAAGGAGTCTTGTCCAGGAAGAGTTTTCAAGAAAAAAAGAAGGTCATTGATCTAGCGAAGAAGAAGATGGTATAGCAGAGTGATAGGACAGTGCAGGAATGGGAAAGAGGCGGTTCAGCTGCAAGAATGGTCATACACACAGGATTTAGGCCTATTTCCAATAAATATACGGAAATAAACCACACAATCCAATCAAAGAGAACTTCGAGCTCTCCGTGGGGGACTGCATGTAATGAATGTATGACGGAGAGAGACAACCACTGACCTCTTAGATCCAGAAAGTGAAGCTGAGCAGCGCCACTGACGCCTTCCAGTGACGTCAAAGAGGTGTACGACACGTCTAAGGCCTGCAAGCCCGGAGCAGCCTCAGTCACCTCTTGCAGCTGTATGGCGCTGACTGGCACGTGGGACAAGTTCAGTGCTCTGTGCGCCACGTGAAAAAAAAATTAGGTAATCAAACTATGCCCAAGTGCCATCATGCTTAGCTCATAGTGGTAACATTGAAACTAAACACCATGCATCACATTTCAGCGCTGTGATCTAGATCGCGATCTGTAGGAAAGACGATGCATAAGAGAAAATTATTATTATTATTATTATTATTATTATTATTATTATTATTATTATTATTATTGATGATGATATTGACTACTACTACTACTACTACTACTACTACTACTACTACTACTACTACTACTACTACTACTACTACTACTACTAGATAGAGATCAAAATCAAAGGAGATATAACACACCAATATATTTCGCTAAAAGCTTCTTCAGGAGTTACAAAGCCAACTAGATGATGATGATTTCATTATCACCATTATTATTGTTAATGTTGTTGTCAGTAGTAGTAGTAGTAGTAGAAGTAGTAGTAGTAGTAGTAGTAGTAGTAGTAACAGTATCATCATCATAATCCTCATCATCATCATATCATCATCATCATCATCATCATCATCATCATCATCATCATCATCACGAACCACTAGTTCGCAGGTAGTACTGCCTGCTACTTATTTATCTACACTCTGCCACCATTGGCAACCTGACTGGCAATGAGCCGTTTGTAGCAACGTGACGGAAATTGGGCGGCTAGGTTTGGCCTTCAGCAGCTCCTTGCAGTGGAGAGAAGGGTTACTTTATATTTACACTTGGACGACGAAGCAATCGTGATGCACGGCAAACGCGTTTAAACGTCTTTCACACCGGCCGTACAACAATAGATGATGAGGAAGAGGAGGAAAAAGAGGAGGACTGCGACAACGATGATGATGATGATGATGATGATGATGATGATGATGATGATGATGATGATGATGATGATGATGATGATGATGATGATGATGTAGACTTGTCCATCCATGTCAAAGGGTCATTCTCACTACAAGATAAGGAATAATGTGTGGCTAACAACATCAGAGACCTGACAGACGGTAGACGTAGGCTGTCGCTGGTGGTGTTTGACGAAGTCGTTGTCTTGACAGTGGTTGAAGATGTGGCTGCTGGAGCGAACTGGCGTCTGCTGTCGCTGAAGACGCTGTCCGTTATCCGTACGACTGTCGGGGTGGTCGGTGACGGCATGTCAGCACGGCAGTCGAAAAGTCGCTGCAGAGGGTTATAGGCCACGCTCAGTTCGCGCAGGTTGCCTGCCTGCAGACAGGCGTCACAAACTTTGGGTCGTAACTGGCTGTTTATTGCTACTTAGGTAGAGGCAAACAAAAGATTAAAGAAGATTATAAACATAGTTATTTAATTTAAAGGGGATCCAATTACAAAGCTTTGTTTACGCTTTTTCGAAAAATAGGTTTAACCCTAAAATTCGCCTGGTTATTACCATAAACAGTGATAGAGTGAGCTTTCGTTGCTAAAACCGCTGAAGTTCGAATTTTCCATTTCTGTTCCGACAACGAGTGATTTCCCTTGTTTAGCGGTACACTAATGCCATAGCCCTGTGACCTTTGACCCTATTTCTGAATGAACCACGCGGCTACAAGAATGTGTCTTTGATGTCTGGGCTAGGGTATAATCTATTGTATCATGCTTGACGTTTTTATATGCTTTATCAAAACTCTTTATCCGTGTGTGTGCACGTGTGTGTATAAAATAATGCGTGCGAGCGCTAAAACAGCAAACCGGTTGTTTAGATTTAGCGCTTTACCAAATAAAATTATTATTTAAAATGATTATTACCCGTGCCAAGTGCCAGCAGGTGACGTGCGTCAGTTGGTTGTAACTCAGATCAAGATGGCGTAGATTGGGAAGCGTGATAACAGGAAGATGACGTATTCCACACGCGCTGGTCTCCAGATAAACCAACATCGAATACACCATGAAGTCGCTGAGAGTGACCTCGTTCAGCTCAGTTCCGGAAAGCCGTAAATAGCGCAGCTTGGTGTTCTCAGGGTAGAGTGGAGAGTCACGCGTGTATCGGAAGGCACGCGTGCAGATGAAGGCGTGCCCGAAGCAGGTACAGTTGGCAGGACAAGACTCCTTGTTGATACAGAACAGTTCGTCGTCATGCAGCGGGCACTGCGCGACATCATCACACAAGTGGTCAGGGTGCAAGCAGATGGGCCAAGGGCTGTCGGGTCGGTCACGACATCGGTACAGACCTTGGCAGTCGTGACGCTCGCACTGGGCTTCGTCCTCGTGACCGAGGCAGTCGTTTATCCCGTTACACCTGGAATGCCACTATGCACTGTCGATGTATGGTAGAATATCAGTAACACACAACGTCGCACACAGCGGTATTTCGTTGTATATTATTACTATTAAAATGATAAGGTTCGTCTAAACAAATATTTATTTTTATTTTTTGTATTTTATTTAATCCATCTTATATATAGCGCTTTTCCAACTCAAGAGCTGCTCAAGGGGATCATACCCCCGTTGGGGTGCCGGGGGTTTCAGTATAAATAGTGTCCCCACTTTCTGGAAATTTAGTGCTTTAAATTCCCACTGTCGCTGTCTTTCTCATTTGTTCTTTCTTATTTCTGCTCTGTTCTATCAATCTGCTATACTATCTTCTTCTTCGCTAGACCAGTCCCCTACCTTTTTTTTTGAAAACTCTTCCGGGACAAGACTCCTTGTTTGTGTATGAGGTCTGTTGGATCAGTTTGGGAATATTGGACGCTTTCTGCCAGGTGGTCACTGGGGCTTCCTATGATGTTATTATTTAGCAATGTAGGCATTTTATATGTATGTGTTTTGTTGATAATTTATAATGATGTTTGTATTCTATTTTGTTTTTGTAAACGGGGGTTCGATAAATTAGAGTATAACCTCAGCGTCCCCTGCGTGGGATGTCTTTATTGTAAAGTGACTGGCTGGTGGAGAGCTTTCAGTTTTACCACTACGGTTGTTTCAGCAGATCTTTTATGCGGATCAGGGGTTGTCCGGTCCTTATTTGGCTCGGAAGAGTCCGCTGGACCTAAAGCAATAATCATGTAATGTAATGTAATGTAATGTAATGTACCTAATGTAATGTAATGTAATGTAATGTAATGTAGGCCTAATGTAATGTAATTTAATGTAATGTAATGTAATGTAAAGGGGATCATAGATATAGGATCTAACTCAAGTCGCCCGAGGCGGCCACTCGCTACCTTTGTGCGCATAGCCCAGACAACTGAGCATAATCCTGAGCGACGGAAGATGGGGAGAAAGGACCTAGTGCGCGCTGGGTGTATCTGCGTAGCCAGCAGTCACCCGCCTTGGACGTGAGCGTCAGGATCTTTAAAGTCCATGCGATGCAATGCGTGCGTGCACAGACTAGACCTCGGTTTATACTCTCATCCGAAGCACACTGAGTAGCTGAGGCTCACCGCAGGGGCATTATTAGGGTGGGGGCAGACTGTGTCCTTGGCGAAGAGAATCCGCCGCTCAAATACGGGTTTTCACAAGCCGCATAAGAACGAACGAACCCATAATATCTTCATTTAGATCGAAAAATACAGTCCTATAACGGGGGTGGGGGAGGGGTGGAGGTAGGAGGGGGAGGGGAGAGAGGGGGTGGGGACATTGGTATAGGCCTATTTTTATATGTGCAACGTTCACCTATCATAGGCTGATATCGTTTGGATCGTATAAGGGAAGATGACACGTTCGTTCTTGCGCTGTTTGAGAACAGACCGTCTGGACGGCCGATTCGCATCGCCAAAGACAAAATCTGTTCCCACCCTTTTCTTTGGAAAGACAGGACTATCGATCTACACTCCAAGGTAAGGCTGCTGCGCTCCCTTGTCAACTCCATCTTCCTATACGCTTGCGAAACATGGACCCTTACTGCAGGCCTATAACGAAGAATACAAAGCATGGAGATGAGGTGCTACCGAAGACTTCTGGGCATTTCCTCTACCCAGCACATCACCAACGTCAGACCATCACAACAAGCCTTTGGACAACACGATGACCTGCTCACAGTGTTGAACACAACGGAAACTCTGATGGTATGGCAACGTCACCAGCGCATCAGGCCTTGCAAAGACTATCCTGCAGAAAAGAGGTGGGAGGACAACATTCGAGAACGGACTGGCTTGACACTGAGCGAAGACATGAGGGTTGCTGAGGACAGACAAAGAAGGAGTACGCTGGTTAAACGATCATCTTTGGTGCCCCAACGACCTTGGAGTTAGGGGATAGGATAAGATACGCTATCTACCGTTCTGCTATCGCAGATCATCTTTCAGCGTGTAATGCCCCTGAGTCTCAGCTATGCCGTATGAGTTTGAGGTAACGTAAAAAAGTCGCTTATGGCCTTGATTCATTAGGTCAACGAAAACCATGTATCGTTCATCTTATCCTTCAACTTACGTGACAATTTGATACTGGTTAAAGCAACAACAAGGTATACTAGACTTCATGAAGTGTTTATGTAAAGATACACTTTCTTATGAGGAGTGAAAGAGGGGAGGGATGGGGGGAGGGACAGACTCCTTGACTTATTATTATGTTTTTGCATATTTCTAATAGCGTCTATACACCACATGTTTGAGAGATGAAGGTGTTAGTTATGTATGTAAGAGTGTCCGTAAGGTGTGAGCGTGTGTGTTGGTTAAAGATCACCGCGCTTTGAGTCTGATTTAGGGATAAAAGGCTTATAGCACCCAGTATTATTACTCTCTCTCTCCACCCAGTGCTCTGATCATACTTTTTGTGTGAAAATGTTTATGCCCTTAATACATTTTCATTCATTCATTCATTAAAAATTGTTACGTTTGAGACTCGCACGATAGATCCGATCGTTTTTATTTTGCAAAGCATGCAATAACAGAGTGTATTTACCTTTCATTTGATTTTGCGTTGTTGTTAGAAGCTTTATATAATGTTGATAATTTTCGTTGGTCGATATTATTGGAGAATTTTCTAGAGTTACTTGTTCGAACTTTCTCTCGATTAAAGAAAGACTATATAAGTATGGCACTGTGTCTGTTTAGTGAGTGGAAAAAAGTGAGCGAAGATTGGTGATCTTTGAAGTGATTTTCGGAAAGCAATCTTCTATGCAGTTGTTGATGTATGCTGAATAAAGTTGAAAAACTTCATACGACGACTCCTGCCTTCTTGCTGGGTGAAAAGGTTGCGTGGATAAACGAATCTGAGTTACATTTATCAAGATTCAAGCATCGGGGATGAATCAACCATTGATACAAATAACTCAACGTCTAACATTTTGGGGGGCCACGCCGGGATCTACGCCACAGCCAAAGGTTCAACTGCTACAACAAGCGAGTCAACTTTACGAGAGGCAGTCATTGAGGATAGCCGCCAACGAATTGCGTCGAGAGGGGCCAACATACTGGGACTACATCCCCGATAAATTCGGGCTGACTGCAAGTGCTTGTAGTCGCCGAAGAGTTGCCTCGTGAGCGTGTCACGAAGAGAGGGGATGGGGGATGGGGGTAAGCTCTTAATCTCTCGCGCTGTATTACCTCCTTTGATAGGTTAATGGTGCGATGACATTCAAGAGATTAATGCTAGGCCAACTAACTAAATGATAGACAGACAGGGAATAGACGAGATGGAGGGAAGACTCTACTAGTTAAGAAATTCAAATTCAAAGGCCAGACTGGATAAATGCAATTCTTAACTATTTACTTTTATTAACTTGAAGTGAGGAGTCTGGGTCAAATTATTCTAACGTGAGTCATTGGCAAAGCGTCTTTCAGTAAGGAGTAGTTCGGTGATATTCTGGGTATTCAATATCGGGGGTACTAGAGCTACTGTAGACTGATTTCATCACAGGGCGAGAGTGTATCTGTATGGTTTCAGGGGTCTCTCTGATAATCTGGCGAGTGGGGATTCTCGTAGGCCAATCACTTAGCTCGGTACTGCAGAGCGGCAATTGGTCCTGGATACTCTGGGTGGCTTGTTTATCTGGGTTCGCGTGGCGTGGGCGGTGATGATGCAGGTCAGTTGGTCACGTGGTGACGCATCGATCACGAGTGATAGTCTTGTGATGGTACAGGGCTAGAATTCGGCTTTCGTAGCTAGCCGTCTAGAAAAATGGCGAAGTCCCGAGTCACGCTTCTCATTGACCTCCTGGGATATCAGGGGCCTGCAGCGGGTCAGCGACTGGGAGATGATACAAGGCCGGGGTGATTCGCCCGGTACAGGAACCGTCTGTAATGCAATACAGACTCTGTATCAGCGGGGGATAGGGATAGTGTGGATTCAGGGCCTGTGGTACAGTCGCCCATCTCAGAATTCAAATTGGTTGACCGGTCGAGGGTTGAGCCGGTGCATATACCAACAGTCAAACAGTGCAACTAGATTTACTGGGCCAAAGTGGAGTTTATTGGCAGCCGCTAGTAGGTGATACCTTCGGCGCATTAGGATGGGGTCGGCAACAGGGCAAATATTTATACATTGGGAGCATGGTGGAAAGCAAATGTAAGGGTACAGGGCAAAGGAGTTGTAGGCCTGGGCTGTACTGGGGACTTTAATCTATGTGGAGGGACAGCATGGCATGGGGTATTTACACATGGGGCTAACGGAGCATACAAGCATAAATCCAAACATGTCATGGGTCATATACAAGGTAGAAAATATGTGCAAGGGATAAATACAAGTCACAGCAACACATCAAGGCAAAACTATAAACATGAACATACATATCGACAGGACGCATGAACATGATGGGCGAACGACGGGTGATGGGTTTGCTATATGACAAAGAGTAAGTTCCCTCTCTTACCTTGACTTAAGACGGGTGGAAGCACACGGGTACTGTCGAAGCTCAGAGGTCACTCGGTGATGGAGACGTGTCTTCGGACAGGTTGTGACTTCAAGGCTGGAAGGCTTGGGTCTGACACTAATTCAGGTTCTGTGCCAGGCTTTAAGGCGATGCCCCAGGGGGCGGGGCTTAAGCGACTGGGCGAGCGAGCCTGCTAGAGACGGCTGGTTAAGGGGAAATCGTTGTTGGCTGAGTGTGTGGAATGACTGTGGCTAGCCTACGTCAGAGGGTGATTGCACGCCTTGTCACAGAGGCCCCCCCAAGGAAAAAGGCGAGGTCGTAGGCCTCGACTAAGACGCGGCCAATCAGCTCTGAGGTCGGCTGCCGGGTGAGACGATGGTTTGCGATGATCCGGGTGATGCGGGGCGATGCAGGGTTCCGGGTAGTCGATGGCGGATGCCCAAGGCTGGGGTCCGCGGAGCTGCCGGGTTTCGGCTACGGTTAGTGGGCGGCGGCGGGTATGAAGGCTGGGGCGTCGGCCCTCAGGGGCGACTCGCTGGAGTCGGTTGCGGGGTGACGGCTGAGGAAGTCTGCGCCGTGGTTGTCTTTTCCTGGGATGTGCTCCAGCTGGAAAGAGTATGCTTGGAGCAGCAGAGCCCACCTCATCAGCCGGGCGTTGAGCGATTTAGATGTCGCCAAGAAGGAAAGTGGCTGATGATCCACTTGGACGGTAAAGTGCGAGCCGTAGAGATACAGTTGGAACTTCTGGACTGCCCAGACGAGGGCGAGACACTCCTTCTCCGACGTGGCGTAATTCTGTTCGGCCGGCTTTAGCTTCCGGCTGGCGTACGCGACGGGGAAGAGCGTCGGGGCGTCCGCGGAGTCCCGTTGGAGTAGAACGGCTCCGAGGCCTACGTCGCTGGCGTCTGTGCGCAGGACGAAGGGCTGTCCGTGGTTGGGGAGTCGCAGGACTGGCTGTGACGTTAGCTTGTCCTTGAGCTCCTGGAAGGCAGCTTCACATTGCGGGGTCCAGAGGACTCGGTCCGGTGCGGTTTTCCGGGTTAGGCTGGATAGTGGCGCGGCGATCCCGTTGTATCCGGGTACAAATTTTTGATAGAAGCCACTCAGTCCCAGGAAGGACTGGACATCTTTCTTGGTCTTGGGGCGTGGCGCGTCTCGAAGGCGCTGGACGGTCTTTTCCAGAGGCCGGAGCTGTCCGCGGCTGATGGTGTGGCCAAGGAATTCCAGCTCTTGGTAGCCGAACTGGCATTTGGTCGGCCGGGCAGTGAGGCCAGCTTCTTTGAGGCGGCGCAAGAGTTGGCGCACCACTCGCAGGTGCTCCTCCCATGTCTCCGTTGCGACGAGTATGTCGTCCATGAAAGAGTGTACGAACGGACAGTGGAGGGGGTCCAACAGCTTCCGCATCATCGTGCTGAAAATACTTGGGGCATTGTGTAGACCAAACGGCAGAACGTTAAACTCATAGTGGCCGTCCATCGTGCTGAAGGCCAGGTACTGGCGGGACGAAGGGTGCACGGGAATCTGGTAAAAGCCCTTGCTCAGATCCACTCGGGAGAAGTATCGGGCGGATTGTAGCTTTGCAAACAAGTCTGTCGGGTCGGATAGGGGTCCGGGCAGGAACTGGGTTACGAGATTCAACTGCCGGAAGTCGATGCAGAGGCGATGTTCTCCGCTGGGCTTCCGTGATAGAACTATTCCTGCGCTGTAGGGGGAACGGGAGGGAGCGATGACTCCGGCTTGTAGCAGAGCCTCTACTTCCGTTCTGACTACTTGCTGCTGGGAAAGTGGGACGGGGTACGGCTTCTGTCGGACGGGAGTGGGGTCCGTCAGGGTTAGTTGGACTTCTTCTAGGTCCGTCCTCCCAGGAATGTCGGTGAGGACTTCCCTGTATTCTGCTACGATGGCGCGTAGTTGGCGTTGCTGGCCGGCGGGGAGTGAGGGGTCCAGAGAGACGTCCCGGAAGGATTCCTTCCCTTTTAGTGGAAATTCGGCGACGCCGGTCTCTGTGCCATCCACTTCGACGGCCAGCGCGACCGTGAGTAGCGAGTGGGAGTCGGGGGCGGGTGCAGGTTGCTCCAGGTACCGCTTGAGCAGATTGATGTGGTGGGTCCTGGGCTTTCCGCCTACCTCGATGCGATAAGTGGTACGGGAGAGCTTCTCGAGCACCGGGTAGGGTCCCTGCCAAGCTATGTCTAGCTTGTTTGTGCCGCTGGGGAGAAGCAGTAGGACTTGGTCTCCTACCTGTAGCTCTCGGTCCCGGGCGCGGCGATTATGATAGCGGGCTTGCCTTTCTCTCGCCTTCTTCAGGTTGGCGGAGGCGGCTTTCCATGTGGCCTTGAGGGTTTCTTGGAGCTTCGTGACGTATTTCGTGGCGTCGACCGGTGCCTCGTCCAGTTTGGCGTCGGTCCAGCTACGTCTTAAGGCGGCTAGAGGTCCGGAAAGGGGTCTTCCAAAAAGCAGCGTGGAAGGCGTGTATCCGGTGGAGGTGTGCGGGGTCTCTCGATACGCGAAGAGCGCTGACGCGACGTATGTGTCCCACGCTTCCGGCTGTTCGTCGGCGATCTTGCGGATAATCGAGATGAGAGTCCCGTTTAGGCGCTCGACCTGTCCGTTGCTAGCGGGGTGGTAGGGTTGAGTCCGGATATGGCGAATGCGGAGTAGTTGGAAAACTTCCTGCATGAGTTTTCCGGTGAACTGGGACCCGTTGTCGGTCAAGATGTTGTCCGGGAATCCGACTCGTGTGAATATGGTGACGAGCGCGTCGGCGACTCGGGCGGCGTCGATCTTCGGTAGAGGAACGGCCTCACACCACATCGAGCAAGCGTCGACAAGGGTTAGTAGGTACTGGTTCCGCTTCTTGGTCCGCGGGAGGGGTCCTACTATGTCGACAGCCACTCGCTGGAAGGGCGTTCCGACGACGACGGTGGGGCTGATAGTGACCGGTACGGTGTGATGGCGGGGCGAGTATCGTTGGCACTGGCGACAGGACTTGACGTAGCGCTTCACGTCTTCGGTCATCCCGGGCCAGTGGTACTGAGCGCTGATGCGTAGAGTGGTCGCTCCTATGCCCATATGTCCACTTAGGGGCATGCTATGGCCAAGTTCCAGGACTTGGGGGCGAAGTGTCGCAGGTACGACGAGTTGGGAATGGTCGTCCTTCTGACGGAAGAGGAGTCCGTCTTCGACGAAAAAGTCCCCGGACTTGGGTGGAGTGCGTGCGGCGGGAAGCTTTCCGTAGCACTTGCGGAGGGTGACGTCGCTTTCTTGGGCCTTCCGGATCTGTTCCGGCATCTGGTTGGGTATCGGGGGTGGTGTCGCGGCTGTTTTCGCCTGGGCGCGCGTCTGGACGGCGGCCATCGACTCCACAGGCTGGGGCGGCATACCCAAGAACACGTAGCGGCATCCTAAAATCAGGTCGTACAGGGGCTGGTCCATCACGGCCGCTTGAATGGTGCCCGTGACGTATCGGCTGGTGACTTGGATCCGGGCTATAGGGAGCGTGGTGCTGGGTTGGGACGCGTCGGCCAACTTCAGGGTGATAGTCTCGCCGGTCAGGTCCTGTTCCCTGATGAGCGAGCGGCGGACGACGGCGTCGAAGGTGAGTCCAGTGTCGTATAGACAGTGGGCTGGGCGATTGTTGACAGTCACTTGCTCGGTGACGGCCGGTCGATCTGTGGGAGTGACGACGGGGGTTACCGGTTTCCCGTCGGGGGTAACTTGGCGTAGGGCCAGTACGGTACCTTGTCTGCGACGCTGGTCGCTGATGCGGCGAAAACATTTCTCCCGGGTGTGTCCTCGGCGCTGGCAGTAGCCGCAGTAGAGCTCTGTGCTCCGCTTCCCTGGCTCTGCTCCGGGGTTTGGGCGTCCTTTGGGCGGTTGTGGACGGTGGTTCGCTGGCGGGACTGGCCGGCGAGGCTGGTGGCGGGTATCTGGCGACGAGGGTGCGGGGGGATCACGGCGAGGCTGTCTGTCGTCGGGATGGGCGGTGAGGTACCGGTCCGCGACGATGATAAGATCTTCAAGGCGAGCGGCCCCCTGTTCGGCGGCGAAAGTCCGAAGTTCCGCTGGCATTGTCCCTCGGAGTTGTTCGGCTAGCATCAACTCTAGCAATCCGTCGTACGTCTTTGGTTCGTCAGTTTGCTCTATCCATTTGTCCCGTAGCGTAGCTAGACGGTCGGCAAACTGCGTAAACTTCTCCCCTTTCTCTCTCCGGGAGTTCCGGAAATTCTTGCGGTAGTGCTCACCTGAGAGCTCAAAACCATGCAGTAGAGCTTTCTTGAGGGCGGGGTAGTCTCCCTCCTCGGAAGTCGGCGTCTTGGCCAGAATTTCATAGGCCTTCCCCTTAAGGCCATGACTGAGCTTGCGATACCAGTACTGGGGGTCAAGACCGTTTTCTCCCGCGACTCGTTCGAATCGGGCGAGATAGACTTCAATCGATTCGTCTCGTTCGACGAATGGGTCCAGGGGGAAGTTCATCCCCGGAATCGGCGGGGGGGGGGGGGGGGTGCGGGTATTCCGGTACTGGCGGCGAAGCTGGGGGCGATGAGCGAGTAGTCTTCGCTCGCGGGCGATGCGATACCTAAATCGCGGCGGTCGCGCTCAAGCTGGAGGAGTGCTTGGCGCCGTTCGAGCTCCTTGTCCTTCCTCTTTTCCTCAAGTGCCGCGACCCTCTCGTCCTCCTCCTTCCTCCTTGCGGCGGCTCTCTCCTCCTCTGCTATCCTCTCTTTAGCCTCCTCTCTTCTCCGCTCGGCGGCTCTCTCCTCCTCTGCAATCTTCCGGGCGGCGGCTTTCTCCTCCTCTGCAAGCTTCCGGGCGGCGGCCCGTTCCTCCGCGGCGATGCGCTCCTTCTCCTCCTCTTTCTTCCGGGCGGCGGCCCGTTCTTCCGCGGCGATGCGCTCCTTCTCCTCCTCTTTCTTCAGTGCCGCTGCTCTTTCTTCCTCCTGCCTCTTCGCATCTCGCTCCTTAGCCCTCTCCTCCCTCTTCAACTTTTCCTCGGCCACGTCCGCATCTACGCTAGCCAGGACGTAGTCCTTGAGTTCGGTGCCGTCGAGCCCTAAGCTCTCGCCAATACTCTTGTACTTAAGCGCAAGCTCTCCCCGGTCGGCCATGGTAAGGGAGGTAACTTACCCTGCAAAAGTCCTAACCGGAATGAGGGGCGCACACAAGGGGTACACTGACGGAAAACAAGGGGGTGGGCTGGATGAGCTACGATGAAACTGCAAAGGGGCGAATACAACACAACCACAAAGACAAAATGCAATCAATCAAAAGTACAAAAATGAATGCAAGAAAAAGCCTTTTGAGATATCACCACTCGGGAAAGCCAGTAAGGGACCTAAGGGGCTATGCTATACACTACTAGGCTCAGAGGGCTGGGTCCTATCTATACTGGGCTGGGGTGGAAATTTAGCTAAGTCCTAGGTCTCGTCAAGTTGGGATGGGAACCTAAGTCTTTAGTCTCGTCGGGTTGGAAGGGGAAACCTAAGTCTTTAGTCTCGTCGGGGTCGCCAAAGTTAATGTCACGAAGAGAGGGGATGGGGGATGGGGGTAAGCTCTTAATCTCTCGCGCTGTATTACCTCCTTTGATAGGTTAATGGTGCGATGACATTCAAGAGATTAATGCTAGGCCAACTAACTAAATGATAGACAGACAGGGAATAGACGAGATGGAGGGAAGACTCTACTAGTTAAGAAATTCAAATTCAAAGGCCAGACTGGATAAATGCAATTCTTAACTATTTACTTTTATTAACTTGAAGTGAGGAGTCTGGGTCAAATTATTCTAACGTGAGTCATTGGCAAAGCGTCTTTCAGTAAGGAGTAGTTCGGTGATATTCTGGGTATTCAATATCGGGGGTACTAGAGCTACTGTAGACTGATTTCATCACAGGGCGAGAGTGTATCTGTATGGTTTCAGGGGTCTCTCTGATAATCTGGCGAGTGGGGATTCTCGTAGGCCAATCACTTAGCTCGGTACTGCAGAGCGGCGATTGGTCCTGGATACTCTGGGTGGCTTGTTTATCTGGGTTCGCGTGGCGTGGGCGGTGATGATGCAGGTCAGTTGGTCACGCGGTGACGCATCGATCACGAGTGATAGTCTTGTGATGGTACAGGGCTAGAATTCGGCTTTCGTAGCTAGCCGTCTAGAAAAATGGCGAAGTCCCGAGTCACGCTTCTCATTGACCTCCTGGGATGTCAGGGGCCTGCAGCGGGTCAGCGACTGGGAGATGATACAAGGCCGGGGTGATTCGCCCGGTACAGGAACCGTCTGTAATGCAATACAGACTCTGTATCAGTGGGGGATAGGGATAGTGTGGATTCAGGGCCTGTGGTACAGTCGCCCATCTCAGAATTCAAATTGGTTGACCGGTCGAGGGTTGAGCCGGTGCATATACCAACAGTCAAACAGTGCAACTAGATTTACTGGGCCAAAGTGGAGTTTATTGGCAGCCGCTAGTAGGTGATACCTTCGGCGCATTAGGATGGGGTCGGCAACAGGGCAAATATTTATACATTGGGAGCATGGTGGAAAGCAAATGTAAGGGTACAGGGCAAAGGAGTTGTAGGCCTGGGCTGTACTGGGGACTTTAATCTATGTGGAGGGACAGCATGGCATGGGGTATTTACACATGGGGCTAACGGAGCATACAAGCATAAATCCAAACATGTCATGGGTCATATACAAGGTAGAAAATATGTGCAAGGGATAAATACAAGTCACAGCAACACATCAAGGCAAAACTATAAACATGAACATACATATCGACAGGACGCATGAACATGATGGGCGAACGACGGGTGATGGGTTTGCTATATGACAAAGAGTAAGTTCCCTCTCTTACCTTGACTTAAGACGGGTGGAAGCACACGGGTACTGTCGAAGCTCAGAGGTCACTCGGTGATGGAGACGTGTCTTCGGACAGGTTGTGACTTCAAGGCTGGAAGGCTTGGGTCTGACACTAATTCAGGTTCTGTGCCAGGCTTTAAGGCGATGCCCCGGGGGGCGGGGCTTAAGCGACTGGGCGAGCGAGCCTGCTAGAGACGGCTGGTTAAGGGGAAATCGTTGTTGGCTGAGTGTGTGGAATGACTGTGGCTAGCCTACGTCAGAGGGTGATTGCACGCCTTGTCACAGAGCGAACAACAGAGCGGGACTACGTGGTGGCCGCAAGACTACGTCGAGGGACAGTCTCGGAGCTACATCGCCAGTATTAGAGTATTAGTATCGTCTACTTCAGCACAGAAGCGTCAACAGCGTGGTGCAGCGTCGCATACGACGAGTACAGCGGGGCCGCGTCAGCGAAGGCGACTAGTGACAAGCATCAGCGCTACTGCAGAAAGCATGCTGTTCTAGAACAGTCTAGAAAGGTGCAGCATAGTCAAGAACTTTCCAGAAAAGCATCAAGATGGCTGACTTCTGGCAGAAAGGACTTGAACTGAATCTAAAAGACAAGCAGCTGACGGAGTACGTCAAGTCCCAAGAGACAATATTGCGTGAAGAGAGAGAAGAAAACAGCATCGGCGTGAAGAAAGAGGACTAGAAAACCAGCGTTGGCGTGAAGAAAGAGGACTAGAAAACCAGCGTTGGCGTGAAGAAAGAGAAGTAGAAGAACAGCGACGGCGTGAAGAAAGAGAGTTCGAGCTGAAGCATCTTGAAGCTGAGCGTCAGTTCCAGCTAGAAATGGCGCGCCTCTAGCAACAGCAGGACGTGCCACACGTTATCAACGACCACAAGGCTCCAACATTGCCAGGGTTCGTCGACGGGAATGACTAGATCGACAGTCATCTCGCAAGATTCGAAAGGTTTGCCGAAAGCTCTAACTGGCAAACTCAAGACTGGGCGATTCGACTCAGTGCACTTCTGACAGGGCAAGCACTCGAAGTTTATACCAGACTGTCGAACGATGACGCAAAAAAAACTATGACATCTTGAAAGAGGGCCTATTGCATTGCTACAGCTTTACAGAGAAGGGTTACCGTAAACGCTTCCGTGAATGCCGGCCTTTGTCAGACGAGACACCAAACCAATTAGAAGAGCACCTGTCGTCATACCTACACAAGTGGATGGAATTATCAGGCGAAGGGAAGTCTTACGACAGTCTCCATGACCTGATCGTGAAGGAGCAATTTCTCAATGCCTGTCACAAGGACCTGGCGATCCACTTAGAATTACAAAAGCTGCAGACGCTTAAAGATGGGACTGAGCCTGCTGGAAGATATCTCATCGCTCACGGGAAGACCCTTGGGCCACCCAAGGCGACGAAACATTTTGGGAAGATTGGAAACCATGGGAACCAGTTCCAGGGGAGTCAGACGAGCCAGAGACAGACGGACTCCACGCCACCTTCCATGGACAGGGAAGGGCATTCAAGAGGCTGTTTCACCTGCAACGCTACAGTCCACAGAGCTGCCAACTGTCCTCAAAACAAAACTAGCGTACAGCTGAGCAATACGGACAAGGCAGCGGCGGGCAACCGACAAAGGCGTTTCTTCAATCGACGGCAAACTAGTAGCTCTGACCATCAAGTGTGCAGCGGGAGCGTCATTCTTCCGAGTGAGACCGAGCACACAGCTACTCCTGCGGACGTGCAAGAGTGCATGACCGATGGCCAACTCCTCCTTGCCAACGGGAAATCCATTCCCGTCATCGCCAGCGCAGCTGTGGCCGTCCAGAACATGCCTGTTTCCAAGGGGCACGTCGGAGATCACGAAGTAACGGTCCTAAGAGACTCAGGCTGCAGTGGGGGTCATCGTCAGAGAAGATCTAATCGCTAAAGAACATTTCACATGCGGTTCAAAATGGACACTTATGTCCGACAGCAAATGTGTGAAAGCCCCAGTTGCGAAGATTCAAGTCAGTACCCCTTTCTACATAGGCGAAGTAGAAGCGGTTTGCCTGAAGAAGCCGCTATACGATTTGATGATCGGGATTATCGATGGCGCGAGACGACCCGACGACTCCAATTCAGAATGGAGTCCTGCCTCAACCCAACACGTCGGAGTTGTGGAGGAGGATCCATTGCCGTTTCCAGATGGAGACATTACAGAGCTGCTACGGGATAATGTGGGTACTCCGGCTCAGCCCTGCTGAACAGAGATCGTCGGTGCTGTCACTACCAGGGCCCAGGCCAAGAGAGTCAAGACGTCTACGCCACTGAAGGTCGCCGGCACCTCCAAAGCCGCCATCATGGACAGAGATAAGCTGATCCAACTCCATGAAGCTGATGGTACTTTAAACAAGTACAGGAACCGCCAAGAGCACGTGTCCAAAGGCAGTGGCACGGTCTATTTCGAGGTGAAGGCAAAGATCCTGTACAGAATCTTCCAGCATCCGAGGGTCAACGGAGGGAAACCACTACGTCTAGTCTTGGTACCGTTACCCATAAAACGCCAAGTGATGGACCAAATAAGTAGACACTCCAGAGGTGAAGAATAGCTACCAGTATGTGTTTGAGCTACGGGAAAAGCTGGAGCAGTCTCTCGAGATAGCCAGAGAAAACCTGAAGAAGTCTCAGGACTGTAGAAAGCACTACTTTGATCGTAGGGCTGTGAACAGGAAGTTTAAACCTGGCAACAAAGTGCTGGTGCTGCTACCTACCGATCACAATAATGACGCAGTGGAAAGGCCCGTATGCAGTGGAGACCGTGGTGGGGATCAACAACTACAAGGTGAAGGTCGGTTAGCATTCCAAGACATACCGCGCCAACCTCCTTAAGCTGTACGTGGAAAGGCCATCAGAGACTGTACACGCAGCAACAGCAGCTGAGATCGACGACAGCTTTGACAGCGAGGAACAGTTGGAACTGTTGGAACTTGGAGACTTCCATAGCAAAGAAAGCATCGATGATGTTAAGCTGACGGAGGGTCAAAAGTTGGAGCTCAAGGACCTCATGGGCGAGATTACACATAGCTTCAGTGATGTCCGAGGCTCTACGACTTTAATCGAACATGAGGTCCACCTTATTTCAAATATTCCCGTTCGATCCAAACCCTTTCCCGATCCCTTTCAAAGCCCGTGAATCCTTAAGAAAGATGTCACGACACCCTAGTGGGTAACGTGAACGTTCAGCTCAAAACAGCGAGTGAGGGAAACAAACTCAAACAAAAGAAACTAACACAAATGCCAGATGAACAATCACACTCTTTTATTCAACAATAAACATGCACACACAGGATAATGGGATACTAAACCACCCTCAACCCCTCTCAAGACCCACAACCCAGTATTTACTGAACAATTACCTCCCTTGCTCTAATAAAAAGAAACCCAGAACTGTAAATAGAATACCCATACAACAATATATAATAATGACAACAAGTAGCAATAGGCAAATTCAAACTGTAAATAAATTCAATTACGAGTTGAGGAGTTAAGCCAGCAAAAACTTGGAAAAAGTGATTATATTGAGTCAACTGGCTTTATCAACACTAGTACTGTCCGTAACTCTCTTGTCTTTTAAATAATTTCAGAAACTGTAGCAGTCAACACCCAGATAATAAAGTACACTGCACTAAGTGCTGAAACTGGGAATATGTTTTATGTGAGTGTCATGCAAGTTTGTGTGTGTGTATGACGGTTGGTTGGTTGGTTGTTTTATTTACGTCTTTTCCACCAAAGATGATAAGACGGGGGGGGGGGGGAGGAGGGAGGGGGGGGAATATATATTTACACAAATCTAGCCACAGGAGAATCCAACAAGAGTTTTGCTAACAATGCACTTTGATGAAAATTAATCTCATCTAATGTTCTTATGTCATGCAGATGCACATTTAGTACAGGCAGAAAATGACGGCAGCCAAAAAGTAAATGATATAATGAAAAAGTCTCATTGCATACACAATGGACATCTGGACAATACTTTGTGTTTATGGTTTTCAACATTATACTGTTAGCCATAGTAAAAACTGTTCTCGAAAGTCTACAGTCTACAGCAAAATGTGTATCAAATACAACATGTTTCGTTGACCTCTCTTCAATCATACGTTTTATTTCCTTAGGGGATTTATTGAGTTGAATACTGTGAGCATTGATATTTTTAGCTCCATTCTTTGCTGCTTTGTCTGCACTTCATTACACAGAAAACCACAATGTGAAAGTAGCCAACAGAAGCTTACCTTTGTACCATTAATAATGAGATTGTGGACTAAATGTTGAATTTCTAAAATAATTTCATGTCGTTCAGTATGGCCATGAGATTGTAAAGCAACTAAAAGTGACATCGAATCAACACATACAACGACCTGAAATGCGTTTGAGCAAAGATCTGAAAGTTTAGTTAATGCCATAAGGATTGCGATAAGTTCACACGCAAAAATAGATGTATTTTTACTCAAAGAGAAACATTTTTGCAATTTTAGAGCTGGAATTACATAGGCTGCTCCAGCTTCCCCTGTCTCTAAAACCGATCCATTAGTATAAATATGAAGGTGTGTGTATGACTGTTGCGTCAAAAGCGTGTATTTAGACCCCAACGGTAACTCCCGGTCGTCTGAGGGGCAGCGACGAGTCCTGGTGGTGATGGCGAGAACGCTCCAGAGCGGTGCCCAACGTCAAAAGGAAAGGCGTGGCGGTGGTGGCAGCGACGCCCGTCTCGTCCACACCCCACGGCAGGTAAAGGTGGAGGTGGTTGACGCCCCAATGGTGGTGACACCCGCAGAAGTCACAGAGGTGGCGGCAGAAATGCGGTAATACAGGAAGTAACAGCACAAGAACAGCACACATAGGCCCAATCTGGTCAACAAATAAATTGTCTTACTGACCTATTTCCATAAAAGGTAAACAATACATAAGAAATAACTCCTTCCGCCGTACGCCATCTTGACCTGTTTATGCATTTCAACAATTCAATGCAATTCTTATTTTAATAATTTATATTTCTTTTCATAACATAGTCGTTTACACAAATATACATTACAAATATAACCACACTTCCAGTCAAACAATCTTGCTTCATCTTCACTCTCACCTTCGTCACCTCTCTCCGTGTTATAGCACATTATCTCCCCTCATTCACAATTATCTCTCTCTATCACGCTATACGTCATCCTTCCCTCATATTCATCACCCCTCTCTCTCTCATTTTAACATATATACTTTATCCTCACCCCTTGACCCCATGCAGAAACAACGTCAACAACATTTCATTTGCATATTTACACAAGAAAATCATATAACAATCATATACGAAAAATACTATTAGAAAAATCTCTCCCTTTTCCCCCTCATTCAACATCATTCATTCAAGTACGCAAGCTCGGAGTGCATAGCCACTAAGAAATTGAATTTACAAGGTTCTCACTCACCTTGAAGTACTCGGCCTGTGAATACACGGATACACAACACCAACACCACAATACAAGACAATACACCACAGAATGTTATCCGTTTGAGAGTAATAAAGTTCGTTAACGTGCTATTGCTATGCTTTGCACTAGGAGCATCTCAGTACTTGCGAGGTCACTGAGCTTTGGAAGGTTCCTAACAGAAGGACACACAACCTTAAGAAGGTACTCTACACTTATTATCACTTATAAGTGGCAGTAACAATCTTTCCCTTATAGTTTTCTGGTCATTCTTGTCCCGACGAGGGCACAAGACCTTGGGTGGTTCAGATCACACAAACACTACCCTAAAGCCCTAGCTTAACTGCGCGAGACAAACCCGAACCTTGTCTCGGCGAGACACCCGAGACAGTCTCGGCGAGACACCCGAACCATCCTTGCCCTTAACTAGGCTCGGCGAGCAATCCGAGACAGGATCGGCGAGAACTTCGAGACGTGTCTCGCCGTGTCGCGGGCCGGCCTTTTGTCTTGCCGTTCGTGCGCAGCAAACCTGCCCGAGACACTATTTTGATTTGCTGAAAAATCTATCAATGTCAATGACAACTGATCTAAAGAAATACTACAACACTTAAAATAAGTAGGTGCACCAAATCCAAACTTAATTTAGACTAGAGAACAGTGAAAATACTGAATCAGTAAAAATAATAAATCATTGAATAGCCACTGAGCTGTTCAGCCAACTCTTGCACCAGTGCATGAAATGCACTTTGCTGGTGCCTTTGTAACACATAGGGAAGTGTTGCCTTTTGCTTTCTTTCTCTTTCTGCTGCCCCTTCGTTCTCGCTTAGGACATACAGCGCTAGAACAACGCCAAAATCTTCTGCAGTTTTCAATTCACGATCGAAGGCCGCCAACTTTGTCAGGTATGTCAGGTTCGACGCAGCTAAAAATAGACCCAGTTCAGAAACGAAAGAGCTCGCCGTGACGCCCGATCTCCTGTCTCGTCTCGGCTGGTCTCGGGAAGACCCAATTAAGAATAAAACCGCATTTTTGACCTTTGGTTCGCCGAGACAAGGTTCGGTTTGTCTCGCCCAGTTAAGCTAGGGCTTTACGAAAACCGACTCTCCTTTATCCTAAGATAACACAGTCTTTTCGTCCAAAAAACGTCTGCCTTCAACAGCTACCAACCTGACTCTGCTGGGCCAAAGTCTACCCGGTTCACAGTACACGGTATCGAGTTCCGCTCAGTAGCCCAATTTCCCCGACTATGCATTATACGCTATGCGTTACCCACGTGAAAATCATACATACTTGACTTACATACGCAGTAAACACCGCTGATACAAAACTTTGCACACTGTATCACTAGAGATGTGCAACTCTGCACGATATGTAACTACGGCACAACTACTATTATCGTGCATTGAAAACTCGTGTCGTCACAAAAGACATCGACTACATGCTGAAGATGGGATTTATCAGGGAGTCCAGTTTCCCTACGCGTCCCTTGCCGTGGTCGTGAAGAAGAAGGACAGGAGCAACAAAGTATGCATCCACTACACTCAGCCTCTAATCGTCTCTCTTCCATCCTGGCTTGGCCCCCAAAATGTTACACGTTGTGTTATTTGTATCAATGGTTGATTCAGACCCGATGCTTGAATCTTGATAAGTGTAACTCAGATTCGTTTATCCACGCAAACTGTTCACTCAGTAACAAGGCAGGAGTCGTCGTATGAAGTTTTACAATTTTATTCAGCATACATCAACAACTACATACAAGATCGCTTTCCGAAAATCAATTCAAAGACCATCAACTTTCACTCACTTTTTTTTCCACTCACTAAACAGTTAGTTAGTTAGTTAGTTAAAAAAGATTAACGTCCCCGGACACATAAGCGTATAGGGGACGGGTGAAACACCACACTAAACAGACACAGTGCCCCACTTATATAGTCTCTCTATAATCGAGAGAAAGTTCGAACATTCCAGCATGACGTAATAATAACAACCAATCAGAATAAAACTCGTCACCGGAACTATGCACTGTCTTACGTCATATAACTTTATTTAGGTTAGAAGAATCT
>CM072527.1:9742246-9779746 GCA_036898135.1 Oncomelania hupensis
TAGTAGTATAAAGAGAAATAACATGAAGAGGGGGTAAAAAGAAGAAGAAGCCAAAGAAGAAGTCAAAGAAGTAGAAGTCAAAGAAGAAGAAGTCAAAGAAGAAGAAGTCAAAGAAGAAGAAGTCAAAGAAGTAGAAGTCAAAGAAGTAGAAGTCAAAGAAGAAGAAGAAGGAAAATAAAAGAAGTCAAAGACGAAAAAGCAGTCAAAGAAAACGAAGAAGGAAAAGAAGCAGTCAAAGACAAAAGTCAAAAAAGAAGCCAAAGAAGAAGAAGAAATCAAAGAAGAAGAAGAAGTCAAAGAGGAAGTCAAAGAAGAAGAAGAAATCAAAGAAGAAGCCAAAGAAGAAGAAGAAATAATTTTTTAAAAAGCCAAAGAAGATCGAACAAGAAAAATTAAGTGTTGTACGCAAACAACATTGTAAGTGTATCTCACCTTCGGGCAAAATTGTAGCTGCCCTAAAACTCTTATCAACCATAAAGTTAACAAAGAGTGGTGGGGAGGACATGGTCCTTTGATGGCGGCCCTGTGAAAATTCGTATTTTCCGCACACTGCCTCGTCATCCCGATCTTTGCAGTCCATTTTGCCGTTGCAGCGTGTAGACCTAGCCAAGCACTGAAAAGTGATTGAAAAAATAAAGGAAAAAGAAAGAACGAAAAACAAACACAAAAAAAAACTAGAGGGGAAACGCTTATATGACTCACATGCTCCTTATGGAACCTGCATTATTTAACACAAAAATGAGTGCCTATACAAAAAAATAAAAATTAAGTGGTGGCATTACAATGCAATTGAATAGCGACTTTCATCTTTCTATGCTCTTGACCTGGAGATAGCCTTGACATCCGGCTCCAAATACACTCATGTACTATCAAATAAACTACAGCAAAAGTTGTATTATGCAAAAAAAACCACAACAACACGATGACCTTGGGATACCCTTGACATTCAGTGACCTTGACCTTGGGATGACCTTAACCTTCACGTGCCCTCTCATGCTCATGTATGTTCAATATACAGCCATTCCACTGTATGATGACCTTTTTAAAAAATGCTTTTGTGCTTTTGCTCTTAAATGACACTGATCTTCAAGATTAACGAAAAAAACGGAACGTATAATTATGGAAGATCAATCTATCACCTCTCACTATAAGAAGTTTGGATTTTATATCTCTTATAGTTTAGGGTCAAGGTCACTTCAAAATACCTATACCAACCGACTTTGACAGCTCCAGTGACCTTGATTTTGGAGTGAGGTTGACCACATTTGCATAGGATGTGAGTTTCATTCATATCTATCATGCCTCAAAGGATCATAAATTTAAACTTAGAAAAAGGTGAAATTTTGTTAAATGTTTTTATTTTTTGAATAACATTTGTTGACCTTGTGACTTTGACCTTGAGGTAAAGTCATTCAATTCCTGATCATTTATGAGGTCTCATGGGTATGCACCACCATCTTACCAAGTTTGGTTGTGATAGCTGAAATAGGTCCTGAAACAGTAATCCATTTGCAAGTTTTGCACAGACGGCTACACGGGCGACGGACGGACATTTTTTTAAAAATGTCACTTTTGGACTAATTAGGACTTGTCTCGCAAAGATTTGCACAAATCTGGAATTTTTTTAGGGATGGTGAGTACAGAGACTCACATTGATCAGTATGTCAGTCAAAAATAGGGATGGCTATTCATAAGCGGTACTTTCAGGGTATGGCTAAAAATAACCCTTGTGCTGTCCGTTATCGCTAGCTGAACTGCTTGTAGCCACATCCGAGACGCTGGCTGTGCATGGGTTTCGCATGGCATGGCGTGCTGGCGTGGCTAAAAATAACTTACAGCTAAGTTCCTTTACTGAAAGTAAATTTAGCTGGTGGCTGAAAGTTCACTTTCAGTGAAGGAAGTTTTAGCCCTGTGGGACAACGTGAGACAATGAAAAGGACCTGTACAAAGACTTGATGGCCTGTTTTTTGTCTTCAAATTACTACTACTACTACTACTACTACTACTACTACTACTACTACTACTACTACTACTACTACTACTACTACTACTACTACTACTACTACTACTACTACTAATAATAATAATAATAATAATAATAATAATAATAATAATAATGGATGCTGTAAGCGCCTTATTCCTAAATTAGACTCAAAACGCGGCGATCTCTAACCAACATACACGCTCACCTGACCACTGCGACAATGTACATTGTTGCTAGGACACAAGGGGTGTACACAGAACGCTTCATCACTGCCGTCCTGACAGTGGTCCACGAAGTCGCACAGCAAGCTGTAGGGCACCCAGTTCCCGTCCCCTTTCTCACACTCGAACATCGGAGGCTGCGGCCTGACCGGTGTGTCACACGTCACCGAGGACGACGTTCTCCACCCTAGATAGCCATTGTCCTTGACCTTGCCCCAACAAGCAGACATGGGGTCACACGTCAATGCATCGACAGCCAGGTGACCTATCGGACACTCTACCAGCGACAAGATAGGCCACCTGCTCCCTGCCTGTCGTGAGGTCGGTAAGCCTACTTGCCATCTGTTTTCTATGCTGGACAAAAGCACTTCAGTGCCGTTCTGGAAACGGTACATCTCGTTCCCCGCCGCGTCCACGAACATGCCTGGACGTGGGGGATATTTAGACGTGGGTGCTGTGCTGGTGCCATCCACCGACCTGGCGTCTGTTAAGAGGAACAAAAACGAGGCAAATTCGTATTTAATGTAAAAAGCAAGGAACATACTGTAATCTTCGTTAATCCCCTTACAATTTCAATAGTATTAAGCGAACAAGGCTTATAAGAAAGAAACCTTACTTAAGCCTACTAAGGTAGTAAGGACAATCTTCACAAATGGCCCTGTGGAAGTGACGTATTTCCAAGTCGCTCCAAACATGACAGTATAATTGATGCAAGTGCTATGTTAGTCCACCGACTTAACATTTCCCTCGATCTTAGTATGTATATACTGGCCCCGTCTGCTATAGTGACCCTTACGGAAGGCGGGTCTAATTCGTAATTGTGAAGTACATATCGTGAACCTTATTGGAGAGCTATTTGATGTTGATGTCCATGAAACATTCATGATATGTTCCAGTGGATCCGTACAGTTACATACCTTTCAAAAGTTAACAGTTGAATGCAAACAGTCACGCAGTATAATCATTTCAATCACAAAATTCATCAAGTTTTACTAATTTGTTTTCATACTTTTTTTTTTTTGGGGGGGGGGGTGAGGGGGGGAGACAAAATGTCAGTCGGAAGAGAATCCCGTACATCATGATCTAGTGATGTAATTACAGTAATCTCTGTCTCAGTGTCGACCACCAGACACATCTGACTGGTTGTATCATTTTGTGGTTGTTTTCCAAGCATGTCACCCAGCAAAATGCTAACCGGGTTCGATGTTGCTGCACGAAACATTTTGTTCCTTGCGCCCACCCCACTACGTTACTGCACCACTAGTCCCATTCTGTAACATTCCTAATGGGCCCACCCCACTACGTTACTGCGCCACTAGTCCCATTCTGTAACATTCCTAATGGGCCCACCCCACTACGTTACTGCACCAATAGTCCCATTCTTTAACATTCCTATTGGGCCTACCCCACTACGTTACTGCGCCACTAGTCCCATTCTGTAACATTCCTATTGGGCCTACCCCACTACGTTACTACACCACTAGTCCCATTCTTTAACATTCCTATTGGGCCCACCCCACTACGTTACTACACCACTAGTCCCATTCTTTAACATTCCTATTGGGCCCACCCCACTACGTTACTACACCACTAGTCCCATTCTTTAACATTCCTATTGGGCCCACCCCACTACGTTACTACACCACTAGTCCCATTCTTTAACATTCCTAATGGGCCCACCCCACTACCCCACTGCACCACTAGTCCCATTCTTTAACATTCCTAATGGGCCTACCCCACTACGTTACTGCACCACTAGTCCCATTCTGTAACATTTCTAATGGGCCCATCCCACTACGTTACTGCATCACTAGTCCCATTCTGTAACATTCCTAATGGGCCCACCCCACTACACCACTAGTCCCATTCTTTAACATTCCTAATGGGCCCACCCCACTACCCCACTGCGCCACTAGTCCCATTCTGTAACATTCCTAATGGGCCCACCCCACTACGTTACTACACCACTAGTCCCATTCTTTAACATTCCTATTGGGCCCACCCCACTACGTTACTACACCACTAGTCCCATTCTTTAACATTCCTATTGGGCCCACCCCACTACGTTACTACACCACTAGTCCCATTCTTTAACATTCCTATTGGGCCCACCCCACTAGTCCCATTCTTTAACATTCCTAATGGGCCCACCCCACTAGTCCCATTCTTTAACATTCCTAATGGGCCCACCGCAGTGTTCCCTCAACAACTACAAAAATGAGAGTCCTTGGGACTCCCAGGTATAAAATTTTAAGAGTCCTTGTGCAAATTTTGAGAGTCCCCAAATCGGAAAAAGAAATGTAAAAACAAGTCCAAGCCTCACTTTTTTCTTCTTTTTTTGGTTTACTCTGTTAAAGCGTCACATTAGTTATCCTAAACATATAAAACCACAAATTTAAAACATGTATTAAATGTTTATTTAAGCCTAGATGGAATCAAAGAATGGATTCACGAAGATTTCTTCTGTTCAGTGAATGGATTGCTTGGAGGAAGTTTACAATGCGCTCGCATGCGATTTTTAAGGACGACAACTCATGACACAATCTTTAATCGTCTGCAATGGCAGTCTCAGTTGGGTTCTGATTCTGATTATGCCGTGAATTAGTTCGCCACTCGTTGGTAGTATTTTTGACTTCAGCGATTCGAAGAAAATGTGTGCGTCCACAGGACGCACACATGCAAATTTTTCTGCGTCATTTTTCATATTTTGTGCGTAATTGACGCACTACTGTGCGTAATCGGGAACACTGGGCCCACCCCACTACGTTACTACTCCACTAGTCCCATTCTTTAACATTCCTAATGGGCCCACCTCACTAGTCCCATTCTTAAACATTCCTAATGGGCCCACCTCACTAGTCCCATTCTTAAACATTCCTAATGGGCCCACCCCACTACGTTACTACACCACTAGTCCCATTCTTTAACATTCCTACTGGGCCCACCCCACTACCCCACTGCACCACTAGTCCCATTCTTTAACATTCCTAATGGGCCCACCCCACTACCCCACTGCACCACTAGTCCCATTCTTTAACATTTCTAATGGGCCCACCCCACTACCCCACTGCACCACTAGTCCCATTCTTTAACATTCCTAATGGGCCCACCGCCGTAGCTCAGTGGTAAGAGCGTTCGCCTGGCACACCGATGAACCCAGGTTCCAATCCAGTGGTGGGCAAGGTAAAAAGTGGCCATTTTCGCTGTCCTTCTTAGCAGTGTGATTGCTCTGATGGTTCAGTGTTGATTTAGATCCCTACCACCTACCCCCTGCTATGGTTATCTCCCGTCTGCCATATCGCCAATGGTGAGTGTAGACCTTATATATATATATACACAGAACGAATATACACCATGTTATAGTGACATCAAACCACAACCAAGTAATGATGTCAAAAGTGTTACAATATGGCGACCACGGAACGAAAAATATTTGAGCTATAATGTGGTAGAGTCTATGTACTCATCCCCACCCTCCACCCCACACCACCACCACCCCCCCCCCCCCCAAAAAAAAAAAGTTTTTTTGCAATTCTATGCGAGATGAGTCCTAAATAGTTCAAAATTGACATAGAAAAAAAATGTCCGTCCGTGCAAAACTTTAAAGTGGCTAAGTACTCACAGCCTATTTCAACTATCACTACCAAATTTGGTAGGATGGGGAATACCAGTCAGACTTCAAAAAGTTAAGTGAATGAATGACTTCGCTTCAAGGTCAAGGTCACAGAGTCAAAGTTAGTCTAAAAATGACAATATCTGACGAAATTTCAATTTTGTTTTCTCTCTGTTATTAAAGTTGGACATATGATTCTTTGAGGCATTATAGATATCAATGAGACACACACATTGTACAAATTTCCTCACTCTAAGGTCAAGGTCAATGGAGCTGTCCAAAGTCTGTTAGTATAGGTACATTGAAGTTATCTTGACTGTAAACTATGAGATATAAAGTCCAAACTTTAGAGATGATAAATTGATTTTTCATATATGTTCCGTTTTTGCGCTGGTCTTGAAGATCATGGTCATTTTAGGCCTTGCAAAAACATACAAAAAAAGGTCACCGTACAATGAAATGGCTGTTTATTTAACCCATAGTATGCAACAACATTGGGTTATTTGATTAGACATGCATGAGATGTCACGTGAGGGTTAAAGTCATCCCAAGGTCAAGGTAACTGAAGGTCACAGTTTTCTTGGCATAATACAACTTTTGCTGTACTTTATTTGATAGTACATGAGTGTATTTGGAGCCGGAGGTCAAGGTCATCTCAAAATCAAGAGCCTAGAAAGATAAAAGTCGGTAGTACTTTGCATTGTAATGCCACCATTCCATTTTGTTTTTTGTTTTTTCTGGACATTCATTTTGATGTTAAATATTGCAAGTTCCATAACGAGCATGTGAGTTATATGGGCTTTACCTTTCCATTTTTTGTGGGGGAAAGGGTAGGGGGAGGGAATACTTTTATCAGAGAGAAACACGACAAAAAAAGATTCATTCCGTAGAATCGCAATTAGCACGTAGTTACACAGAAAGTAAAAAACTAACAAATTATGCTTACCATGGACAGGCCTGTTTTGACGGAATGAAGGTAAACTTTTATTATAGCCGTATACACCAAAACAGATTCATTCCGTATAATCGTAATGAGTACGTAATTACACATAAATTAAAATTAAGATAACAACACACTTACCATGGACCGATAGGTTTTGACGGAATGAATCTGTTTTTGTTTATGCTGCCATCGAAAGGTATACCTTCATTCCGTCAAAATATGTCTGTCCATGTTATCTTATTTCTTAACTTTCTCTGTCATCACGTGCTCGTCAGGATTGAAGGAAAACCTTTTTGATGGCAATATAGACCAAAAAGAGGAGTTTTCAACCCTTCAAGCTTATCTGTATAGAAAATTGACCCGATATATGCACACACAAAAATATCAGAAACTTATATGAGAATCACGATTCGTAAAAATGATGAAAAATTCCGCATTTATCTCAGCGGAGTTTTCTGCTTAATGCAAATGAGGAACTTCCAGGAAGCGCAAAAGCACACCAACTCAACCAAAGCTTTTAGGTTTTTAGATTAGTTCAGCCAGGATAGCTATAAATAGCTTCGCCGGTGCTTCTTTCCTTTCCTTTCACTGGAAGGGAGGGTGTAGACAAGCTATAAATAGCCCGCAGCCAGCAAAATGTGGGGGAACCAAAGAGTGCTGCTCACATAGGCATTGAGCTGGTGTGAAAGTTATGACGTAGACTGGGGGTTTTCCTAGAAGAACTACGAACCAAGTTTCTGTGCTTCCTAAAACTCTCTAGTATCTCAACAGTTATGGCGTTAACTGGGGGTTTTCCTACGAAAAAGAACTACATCCAAGTTTGTGAGCTTCCTAAAGCTCTCTAGCATCTCAAATGGTTACCTCCCATCTCACAGAGGAAGGCTCCCACGTGTTCGATGGAGCACGGCATGAGGACGATGGTGGACCTGTTGGAATCCACGTCGGAGCTGGTAACAGGATTGTTGTTGCGATGCTTGGCGCTTTTCATCGCGCCGCAGGACAGCTGGTGATCGTACATGAGTAGCGTGTAAGGGAGGTAATGCGCCACACTGCCTGACACCCACGACCACGTTTCGGCGTACCTGCAAGTAAATACGATGATGATAAGGAGGAGGATGAGGAGGTGAAGGGGGAAAAGGGGAGGGTTGGGAAGGTAAGGACAAACGATTTGTTGAATGGTCGGACACAAAATTTAGATTTGTTTTCTTCTTTGTTTTCGCAAACATCACACACACACACACACACACACACACACACACACACACACACACAGAGGGAGGGAAGAAGGAAGGAGGATGGAGGGAGAGAGAGAGAGAGACAAATCGAGCAGCGTGAACACTCACCCACCCATCACTCCTACACTACGATTGGGTGGCCCCGTAGCTCGGTGGATAGAGAGCTGGTTTCCTAGGCCGAAGATGGCGGGTTCCAACTGTGACGTGGGGGTTTTATTGTTGCTGGGCTCTGCACAATGGAATGCTATTACCCACTGTCTTCAGTCTATGGGGATCGCTAGTTATCTCCCGGTGACTTAACTTAATACATTTATTTGTTTAGCTCGGTCTGTGTTTAGGCTGGGGTACAGAGATAGATAGAAAAATGGTAAAAGATCACTGTCACACTAGCTTTCACACGGCTATGAAACATATGTTGTCCAGCCACTTGATAACAGTAAAAATCACACATTTATTTCCTCTACTCTATACACGATCTTCGAAGTACGAAACTAACTTAAAAGTTCAAATGTCAATGCGAATGGTTCGCTCGCTGATAGGTCTAGGCAGCTACTTTATCCTCATCGGGCACTGGATACTTTCTGCCCTAATGGTCAGAGTTCTTGAGGAGTGGACTACTGTAGTCCTTTTGAGATCAGTTTTAGTGCACTGTTTCGATAGGCACTTAACTGAGTGGTTGAAGCGCTGCGTTGTGGTAGATTCTGTGACAAGCTGTGTTGTCGTGGAGTCTTCTCCCTGTGGTTAGACTGGTGGGCTATCTTCGCGGAATGCTGGAGATGCCTCGGCAGCCAACTTTCAGCGATGACTTGTTTTGGTTGTTCGCCGAGTTGGCTCACGATATAATGCCTGATCGTCTGTAACATATGAGACGAAATTCTGCATAACCCTGTATAATAGGTGTGTGCAGAGCGTCTCACTGAAGGCCAAAGTAGCCATCAGTGATTAGCTCCACATCTCTATAGGCCTATATAAGCGATGAACATTCTGCTAAGTCCGTGGTCCACTGGAATCTCCACTCTAATTTCCTATACATATATAAATATAAAACGTGGCTAACGACACACATAGAGAAAGAATTAATATTATAAACATTCGCTGGTACAGCCACTGGTCTGCAAGCATACATATAGGTTAAACAACAGTGGTTCTGTCAGGTATACAACATGGCGTCGGCCGGTCGTGCTTGCCTCGTGTTCGGATTCTCCACGTGGTCACGCAAAGTGGGACTAACAATTCAATCTATGCATAGCAAATTTCACAAACATAATTGAACAATAATATAAATACATCACGATGAAACAGAAGTATGTTTATTTACCTTCTTGACAATGTCAGGCCGTGACTAACTTGATTGAATTCGAATATTCAACAAGTACTGCTTCCCTGGTCTATCAGTGGAGAGATTTCTGCTAGGACGTAGCTGTGTACTCTAGGCAGTTCAAATGTAGACTGACTCTCTACCTCTCTCCTTGAATCAGCCAGAACTGGTTCTACCTACTCTAGCTGTGTTCTCATTGGCTGGAAAAACTCTGAGTGGATGTAAAATCGAAGCTCTATCGTAGGCTGCGATGATGTCACTAAATGTGCGGGCGTCAAGCTACAACTGTGTTACGCATGATCACTTCTGTCGTCTGCTTTAGACTAACAGTAACCTTCTAAGTCTACACTGACTAAACAAGCAAAAGCTCAAATTGTGCGGGTAAACTGGTCCTCTTGTTACACCAACCCTGCGTGGGATGAACTGACGTGACTTAGGTATGAGACTTTTTCATGAAACCGAGGGTTTTCTCCGGTTTCCTCCCTCCCTCCCTTTAAGCCTAATAATGGTATTGGATGTCTTAATAATGGCATTGGATACCTTTAATAATGGTATTATTGGATGTCTTTAATAATGGTATTATTGGATATCTTTAATAATAGTATTATTGGATGTCTTTAATAATGGTATTATTGGATGTCTTTAATAATGGTATTACTGGATGTCTTTAATAATGGTATTATTGGATGTCTTTAATAATGGTATTATTGGATGTCTATAATAATGGTATTATTGGATGTCTTTAATAATGGTATTATTGGATGTCTTTAATAATGGTATTACTGGATGTCTTTAATAATGGTATTATTGGATGTCTTTAATAATGGTATTATTGGATGTCTTTAATAATGGTATTACTGGATGTCTTTAATAATGGTATTATTGGATGTCTTTAATAATGGTATTATTGGATGTCTTTAATAATGATATTATTGGATGTCTTTAATAATGGTATTACTGGATGTCTTTAATAATGACATTACTGGATGTCTTTAATAATGGTATTATTGGATGTCTTTAATAATGATATTATTGGATGTCTTTAATAATGATATTATTGGATGTCTTTAATAATGGTATTATTGGATGTCTTTAATAATGATATTATTGGATGCCTTTAATAATGGTATTGGATGCAGTCAATCTACATTTCAAACATAAACATTGATTTCCCTTCCGCCTTCTGTAATAGCAAACACTGAAGATTGCTGCGCTTCGACTTCGCTTGATCAAAAAGCGCCTCATAAAACCCTGTATTAGCTAGTACTACTACCACTACTACTATTACTATTACCACTACTACTACTATTACTCCTACTACTACTACCACTACTACTACTATTACTCCTACTACTACTACCACCACTACTACTATTACTCCTACTTCTACCACTACTATTACGACTCCTCCTCCTACTTCTACCGCTATTAATATTGCTATTACTACTACTACCACCACTACTAATATTTCTACTACTACTACCACCACTACTAATATTTCTACTACAACTATCACTACTACTACTACTACTACTAATATTACTACTACTATTACTACCACTACTACTATTATTATTATTACTACTACTACCACTATTATTACTACTTCTATTATTACTACTACCACTACTACTATTACTACTACTACTAAACATTCTTACAGCGCTCTTCCTCCTATCCTATCCCATCCCGTAACTCAAAGGTCGTAGGGGCACCACAGATGATCGTTTAACCAGCGTACTCCATCTTTCTGCAACCCCTATGGCTTCGCTCTGTGTCAGACCAGTCCATTCTCGAATGTTGTCTTCCCACCTCTTTTTCTGTCTCCCTTTTCTCCGTTCACTGTGCCTTGCAGGATGGTCTTTGCAGGCGTGATGATCTGGTTTCTTCAACACTGTGAGCATGTTATCGTGTTGTCCTATGGCTTGGGTGATGGTCTGTCGTACATCGTTGTTGGTGATGTGCTGGGTATAGGAAATGGCCAGATGTTTTCTGTACCTCATTTCCATGCTTGGTATTCTTCGTTGTAGATCTGCTGTAAGGATCCCATATCCATGTTTCGCAAGCGTATAGGAAGATGGAGATAACAAGGGAGCGAAGCAGCCTTACCCTGGAGAGTAGACTGATGGTCCTGTCTTTCCAAATGGGATTCAACCTTGTCAGGGCAGCAGTGGTTTTTGCGAACCTTTGAGAGGACTTCCTGTCGGGACCCATTGTCTGATACAATTGGTCCTATATATCTGAAGCAATGCACTGTGTTGAGGGATTGGCCTTGGACTTTGATGTCTGTGTTGATGCCTTTGGTGTTGTTGGTCATCATTTTGGTCTTCTCCGCACTTATTTCCATTCCATAGGCTCTGGAGGTGGTGTCAAGCCTCTGTACCAGCTGTTCAAGTTCTTGTTCCTCCCCAGCCAATTCATCAATGTCATCCGCAAAACGGAGGTTGGAGAAGGCTTTAACGCCTATGCTGACTGTGCCTTCGTGATCTGCAAGGGCATCTGAAATGAGTCGGTCTAGGAAGATGTTGAAGAGTGTTGGAGAGAGTAGGCATCCTTGACGCACACCCATTGTTGTTCTGCTCTTCCTCACTAGAGCTAATAGTGCTTTACAGCAAAGCAAACAATAAATAAATATAAAAATAAAGGAATAGCATAACAAGAAATACCAAATCAGAACTCACACACACACATACATACACACAGTAGTAGTAGTAGTAGTAGTAGTAGTAGTAGTAGTAGTAGTAGTAGTAGTAGTAGTAGTAGTAGTAGTAGTAGTAGTAGTAGTAGTAGTAGTAGTAGTAGTACAAGTAGTAGTTGTTGTATTAGTAGTGTAATCTTACTTACATGGTAAACACATAGCTGTCAAGAGACTGATAGACCGTAGAGCGAAGACCGACCAACATAGTTCTGGTGTCGGCAAAGTTGAGTAACTCTTCCACCGCCCGCCACTCGGCGTCCGTTTCCAAACTGGCCAACCTCCCTCCAACACCAAAGTTGCTGTAGAAAGGAACTTAAAATAACTCCATGTTCCCAAAGAAGATTGTTGACAGTATGACATCACTGCCTTATACTGTGAAGGTAAGGTGACAGTCTTTCTGGAATATTCCTCCACTCTACATGTACATGTATATACTATCAGATACTGGTTCCTTTCTTCATGATCATGCAGTGTCCGGAACTTGTTTACATTCAATGCATCGGTTGTTTTGATGTTGACTACACAGCTAAGCCCAATTGCGTGCCCCAGTATCGACAATATTACATTCAACACGCAGTCACAGAGCGTCAAAAGGGTCACAAACCTGCAGTCCCGGTCAGCGCTTGACCATGTGTATCTTTCATAGTCCACGTACTTGTAACAGCGACCTCCAGCCTCCACCTGACAAAATATAAGACAATATTCATCAATCATTATCATCATCACCGTCGTCGTCTTCATCTTCATGATTATCGTCGATGTCATCATCATTTTCATCGTCGCCGTAATCGTCGTCGTCGTCATCATCATCTTCATGGTCGTCGTCATTATCGTCTTCGGTCTTTATCATCATCAGCAGCAGCATCATTAATGTCGTCGCGGTCGTTGATGTACAGCACCTGGTTAGGACCACAGTTGTTGGTAGTGTAGGGACAACCAGCTTCGTCCTCTCCGTCAGCGCACTGCGGCACCAAGTCACAGACAAAATGCTCCTGCAAGCCCGGCCACTCTGCCTGCGAGCAGTTCCACGTGGTGAGGCCCAGAGCGCCGATGCCTTGGGCGAAAATCGTCTTCAAACCGTGTGGCTTGCGGGACTCGGGATGAAATGAGTAGCGAATCTGAAATCCTGTCGAAAGACCTAAATGCATGAATAGGCCTAAAGGCTAGGTTACAGGAAACTAAAACGGTAAAGGTGTCTTTCGTAACCTTTCAGTCGTTCGTGCGAGAAGCGTTCAAGACCTCTCTTTTCTCACGGCCAGCTTGATGAGGGCGGTGCCTTTCTCCTCTCCCTCGCTGCTTTACCTTCTCCGGTTCCAAACAGATCCAGCTACCCGTTCACCCCTTGGGGTCATGAGCAATCTTGCCACTGTAGATTGTTCAAACCTATAAAGGGAAAAGTGAAAGCCACAGTTGAACACCTGTCTTTCCTTTGTAGGCAAGACAAATTCACTGCGGCAACAGTACCCCCGTTGGAGTGCCGGGGGTTTTCAGTATAAATAGTATCCCCACTTTATGGAAATTTAGTGCTTTAAATTCCCACTGTCGCTGTCTTCCTCATTTACTCTTTCTCATTCCTGCTCTGTCCTATCACTCTGCTATACTATCTTCTTCTTCGCTAGATCAATGACCTACCTTTTTTCTTGAAAACTCTTCCTGGACAAGACTCCTTGTTTGTGTATGAGGCCTGTTGGATCAGCTTGGGAGTGTTGGACGCTTTCTGCCGGGTGGTCACTAGGGCTTCCTATGATTGTATTAGTTCGCAATATAGGCATTTTATATGTATGTGTTTTGTTGATGATTTATAATGATGTTTGTATTCTATTTTGTTTTTGTAACCGGGGGTTCGCGTAGTTGAGGTCAACCCTCAGCCGTCCCCCGCGTGGGATGTCTTTATTGTAAAGTGACTGACCGGTGGAGGGCATTCAATTTTTCCACTGGGGTTGTTTCAGCAGATCTTTTATGCGGATCGGGGGTTGTCTGGTCCTGATTTGGCTCGGAAGAGTCCGCTGGACCTAAAGCAACAATAAATCAATCAATCAAATCAATCAGCTACCCGTTCACAGCTGGGTGGTCCGGTGTGTCGTGCGTTCGTTTCAATCTTGTGTGTGTGTGTGTGTGTGTGTGTGTGTGTGTGTGTGTGTGTGTGTAGGAACGCACAAAAGCGCACAAATGGGTAGCAGACCTTGTCTTTTCTACTTCTAGTAACAAATGGGTTTATTTGCTTGGAACCCACTTTTTTTCCAGGAACCCACTTTTTTTCTAAGTGCGCGGGAGTGCTCTTTTAGTGCATGGGAGTGCAGTTGTAGTGCATAAGAGTGTTTTAAGTACATAGGAGTGCACTATCCGGGACGGAGAAAATACAGTGAATTTTTTGAAAAGTTTGAAGCAATTGCAGCGCTGCAACTAACCCTTGCCCTAACCCTTTTCCATCAAAAAATGACTTTCCGATTCCTACATTCTTAAATGAACCCATTTCTGATGTATTGCAAGTATGTAGGGGTGTGTGTGTGCGTGTGTGTGTGTGTGTGTGCGTGTGTACTTGTGAAACGTCCGAAATGAGGAACGGAATTTGACGTTTTTAGTATCAAATGAGGTAATTTTGTCCTTTCCCATTTGTTTTCCGTTCCTCATTTGTTCTAAGTACACGGGAGTGCTCTTTAAGTGCACGGGAGTGCAGTTGTAGTGCATGGGAGTGCAGGCGTAGTGCAAGGGAGTGCTTTTTAAGTACATGTGCATGGGAGTGCAGTTGTAGTGCAAGGGAGTGCAGTTGTAGTGCATGGGAGTGTTTTTAGTGCAAGGGAGTGCTCTATCCGGGACGGAGAACTTCCAGCCCATTTCCGAACAAATTTTGAAAAATGTTGACCTACTTCGTGTCCTAGAGCGCGAGTAGGTCAAGTTTTGTTCCAGACGGCTAGGTTCAGAGCACACTTTTCGCAAAAAGTTCTAAGAGACGATGTAGGTCAAGTTGACAACACGGATAGGTTAAGGCACCTGTTTAAGAAAAGGATTAGGGTCAGGGCTAGTTGCAGCACTGCAACTAGCCCTGACCCTAACCCTTTTCTTGAAGGGGTGCCTTACCCTACCCGTCGAGGCGGGTGCCTTACCCTAATCGTCGAGGAAAATTCCTTATCCTACCCGTGTTTTTTAACAAACTTGACCTAATTCGCCGTCTAAGGAGCGCGAAGTAGGTCAATTTACTTCATTTTACACCTCGTACACGCATGTGTGTGTGTGTGTGTGTGTGAGGGTGTCGTTTGGTAGTTGCCTCCCAAGCGGGGTCATCCAAGTAATAACTCCTCCCGACGCTGCTTAACATCAAGCATTGCTAGCATGTACCCAAATTACTGAACTACTGTGCCACCCTGACACGAACAAAACTGTTGCGTATATCAATTCCTTTGGTGTAGAAGACGCTAATAAATCCAACAGCAAACTCCGTCTACTTGTAATATCTGTGTCACCGTCCACAATTATTAGGGATCTTTCGAAAGCGAGTGATTTTCGTTGTAAATGTGATTCCGAACTACTTTCTGCCTGTGACGTCAGCAGTTCATACTGTCATTAGTATGGAAAGGTGAAAGTTCACAAAATCCCACGAGGTGGTTTCGTTGAAACGGACTTTCCCACGAAGTCAACTTCGTGGGTATATTTTGTTTATGAGATTTTGTATAAGGGACCTTACTTAACCATTCTGGATGGGAAAATGGGGTTCGACACTCATTTTGAGATTTAGAACGTAGTTTGAAGCAAGTTACTGCCCCAACGACTTTCGAGTTACGGGATAGGATAGGAGGATAGATACTGGGAGTAGGTCAAGTCCCTCTGCTACAACAGCATAAGAATTATCGGCGTCGCGCGCTGTACGAAACGAAAGCACGACGAATTACCACCGACCTGTAAACACGTGTTTTACAGGTCGGTGGAATTACAAATGGTGTTTCGAAAGAAGCTTACGGGCGTTTAAGGGATGGTGTGGAGGACCGTGGTAATGGAGGAAGAGGAAGGAGAGAGAGAGAGAGAGAGAGAGAGAGAGAGAGAGAGAGAGAGAGAGAGAGAGAGAGAGAGAGAGAGAGAGAGAAAGAGAGACCGGAGGAGATGAGGTAGGGTTTGAATGGTTCATGGGGAGATGGGGTTATACTACCCTATCTTCTGGCCCAGGAAGGTGTGGTTGGCTTTGTTATTGTGTTTAGTACTAGTAAGCTTATAAATATTATGTGTGCCAACAGCAAAGTGTATTCCTCGTGCTTGTCACCTGGCGAAATAAAGTTCTGTTATCTGTTATCTGTTATCACAAGCTGGGACAGTGTGACGCACCACAATGGTGACGTCATTTTGCACAGTGAGGGATGGTATGAATGCGGATGCGGTGTCGAACGATAGGTGCTCGGTCATGTTAGTTAGATCTAGCTGCCAATAATTGTGGGTGCTAGTTTTGAATCCTTGCGAACAACAACAACAAAATGAAATCATGCCAAAACTGAATAATGTTTACACTTACCAATGTTTTGGTAGGCTTCATCGCTGAAGAAGTAAAATGACAGAGGCGGGATTTCGTCAGTATAAACTGGCCTCCGACTCCCAGACGTGCGTAGGGCTACCAGTTGATCTGGGTAGAGGAAGGGCTGGTTCTCGGTGCCTTTCATGTTCGTCACCCGTAAACTCCGGATTTTAGGGTGACCTGCAGGCTGACGAAAATCATACGGATCCCAATCCCCCACCGTGCACGGACCGGGAAATACTTCTAACCAGTCGCATTTGGTGTGGTCCACGTAGGTGAGCGCCAAGTTTAAGTAACTGATGAAGATCACGTGATTGGGGGGCGGGGTGAGTGTGACGCAGCTTCTCATGAGTGATGGGTAGAGCCGGTGACCGTCAAAGTTGGGAGTTTGGATAATACCTGTGTAGTAAGCTTACAGAATAAACCCCGCTTTAAAACGCGTCGCGGAAACAGAATTTCGTTAACATACAGTCTTTTAAATTCATTGTTATTTAGTTAGTGTTCTTTTATAGCGCTTTACCAGATCAAGGGCTGCTCAAGGCGCTGGCCAAATCATGCTTAAGCTACTAACTGTGCCGCCGCTGCCACAAACGCAGGAATGACCATCAGATAGGCTAAAATTTACCAGCAATTACAGTTTTGGGCAGACAAGTTTGTAACAATAGTACTGTGATCACTTTTTCTTAGAAGGCAAAAACGAACCAAAAAACAAAAACAAAAAAAAACAAACCAAATCAAAACAAAACATGAAACAAACAGTAATCGATTCATTTCATCTGACAACCAATCAACCAATTCTGACAACGCACCTGCCATTGGCGAAAGCGGTAAGATTTGCATCTGGGCCCTGTCACTTCTGTGGACGCTAGTCAGTCGAAGGGCCAACACCTCTGGATCATGGGTGCTCGCCATCACTAATATCTCCACTCTCACCTCGTTCGACAGGCTGTAGACGTCCGTGACGTATTTCCCGTTGCCAAGGTCCTTGCACCCGACACTGGAATCCAATACGGTGACAGTGCTTTTGAGGTCAACGATGCTGACGGAGATACCAGAACAGGCGTCAAGCAGCACGTGGACCACATTGAGTGGTGGAACCTGTTCATGTTGTCAGGAAATAAGTTACTTTGCCTTTGGTGATCTCACGAAGGGAATCTGAACAGTCTTGTGTTAAACGTACGAGGTTCTTCACTTCCGCTAATAGGTACTCTAAGAATACACAAAGGCCATACTGCATCCACCAGCGCGTAATCTTTTAATTTTATTTTAAATTTAATCTTTTTCATACAACGCTTTTCCAGCTCAAGAAGCTCGCCCCACTACAGGATCTAACTCATTCCGCCCGCTAAAATAGTGTTACCCTACACCACAGCTGTATATTTATTTCCGACAGGCGCATTCTTTGAGCTCTGGAGTCATAAGTACCAGGCGCCCACACTACGACTTAGGCGAGCGGTGAGGCGCATGAAAAATGAACTGATGGCGCGGAATGTTTGTATTGCATCAGCGGAAAGATTGAACAGGTCACTTACATTTTATTGTATTTTCACGCTTTTGATAATTATTCTGTCGCGCCTTTAGCAAGTATTCATAAATCAACACACAGTGTCACATAATCTACAATATTTTATTTAAATTTTCTGGACTTTTCTGGAAAAACTTTGAAATAGTCTGGAATCAGAACGAGAAAAAAATCGGTCTGTCCGTCGGTCAACCGTTCCGTTTGAAACTATATCTCAAGAACAATTGAACTGATTTTCACGAAACTTCATAGGAACATTACCTAGGTTAGTGGCCTGAATTCCGTGCAATGGTAATTGTCCTATCGCGAAGGTCAAGGTCACTGGAGTTATTTTGTTGCTAAACACGTTTTGCACAATTTCTCAAAAACGGCTGAAGCGATTTTGTTGAGTTATGGTACACAGGTACTTGAAATCATGGTCCATCCTTCAGTAGCAGTGGTTGTCTTGGTACACAGGTACTTAAAATCAGGGTCCATCCTTCAGTAGCAGTGGTTGTCTTGGTACACAGATACTTCAAATCATGGTCCATCCTTCAGTAGCAGTGGTTGTCTTGGTACACAGGTACTTCAAATCATGGCCGATCCTTCCGTAGCAGTTGTCTTGGTACACAGGTACTTGAAATCATGGTCCATCCTTCAGTAGCACGGGTTGTCTTGGTACACATGTACTTCAAATCATGGTCCATCCTTCAGTAGCAGTGGTTGTCTTAGTACACAGGTACTTCAAATCATGGTCCATCCTTCAGTTACAGTGATTGTCTTGGTACACAGGTACTTAAAATCAGGGTCCATCCTTCAGTAGCAGTGGTTGTCTTGGTACACAGGTACTTAAAATCATGGCCGATCCTTCCGTAGCAGTTGTCTTGGTACACAGGTACTTCAAATCATGGTCCATCCTTCAGTTACAGTGATTGTCTTGGTACACAGGTACTTAAAATCAGGGTCCATCCTTCAGTAGCAGTGGTTGTCTTGGTACACAGGTACTTCAAATCATGGCCGATCCTTCCGTAGCAGTTGTCTTGGTACACAGGTACTTCAAATCATGGTCCATCCTTCAGTAGCAGTGGTTGTCTTGGTACACAGGTACTTGAAATCATGGTCCATCCTTCAGTAGCAGTGTTTGTCTTGGTACACAAGTACTTCAAATCATGGCCGATCCTTCCGCAGCAGTTGTTGTATTGGTACACAGGTACTTCAAATCATGGTCCATCCTTCAGTAGCAGTGGTTGTCTTGGTACACAGGTATTTAAAATCATGGTCCATCCTTCAGTAGCAGTGGTTGTCTTGGTACACAGGTACTTCAAATCATGGCCGATCCTTCCGTAGCAGTTGGTTGTCTTGGTACACAGGTACTTCAAATCATGGTCCATCCTTCAGTAGCAGTGGTTGTCTTGGTACACAGGTACTTTAAATCACGGTCCAGCCTTCAGTAGCAGTGGTTGTCTTGGTACACAAGTACTTCAAATCATGGTCCATCCTTCAGTAGCAGTGTTGTCTTGGTACACAAGTACTTCAAATCATGGTCCATCCTTCAGTAGCAGTGGTTGTCTTGGTACACAGTACTTTAAATCATGGTCCATCCTTCAGTAGCAGTGGTTGTCATGGTCCATCCATCCTTCAGTAGCAGTGGTTGTCTTGGTACACAGGTAGGCCTACTTCAAATCATGGTCCATCCTTCAGTAGCAGTGGTTGTCTTAATACACAGGTACTTCAAATCATGGTCCATCCTTCAGTAGCAGTGGTTGTCTTGGTACACAGGTACTTCAAATCATGGTCCATCCTTCAGTAGCAGTGGTTGTCTTGGTACACAGGTACTTCAAATCATGGTCCAGACTTCAATAACAGTGGTTGTCTTGGTACACAGGTAGGCCTACTTCAAATCATGGTCCATCCTTCAGTAGCAGTGGTTGTCTTGGTACACAGGTACTTCAAATCATGGTCCATCCTTCAGTACCAGTCCGGTCGGTCTGTTGTTCCAAATGCCTTTCTTTATTTCTTTCTTGTTGTTGTTCAAACAGTGGCTTTTTTTCTGTGTGTGTTTTTATGCTATTTATCTCAAAATAACTGAACAGAAAGTCATAATTTTTACCCTGGGGACACTTTAACTGCTACTAAGCATGTTAGGTCAAGGTCATTGTGCTTCTAAACACGGTTTGCGCTGTATCTAAAACATTAGCTCACACGATTTTGGATAATGCTTTGCTTGCAAACAGTTCATATCGTGACCAATATTCTGTTTTCCTTTTCCTTCGTTAGGACACTGACCAAGAAACCAATGATTTATTTGTTGGTCCGTGGTTAGGATAAAGCCGAGGCACCACAAGAAACTTTACACTTTTGAAAAGGCCTATTTTCGGGCTATTTGTGTAAGTGTCTGGAAATACATTTCAATACCTTGCCATCTTGTTTTTCTTTCTTTCCTTTTAAAAAAAAATTAATAGTCAGGAATCGGAACGAGCCAAAATGTCGGTCTTCCGGTCGCCATATCTCCGGAACCACGGAACGGAGTTTGACCAATCTTCATTGTAACATTGCCGCGGTCAATGACCTGCCTGCTGCGCCCTCACATTGCTCTATCGCGGAGGTCAAGGTCACTGGAGTCATTTTGTGTTACGAGGGTTGCTAAAGAAAGAAAAAGATGGGGTAAGCTGGTTAAACGATCATCTGTGGTGGCCCAACGACTTTGGAGTTACGGGATAGGATACGATAGGATAGAATCCAGATTAATTTGTAAGTACAAGTGTCTACTATGATCTAGATCTTATAAAAAAAATTTTGTATGTAATTAACCTATCACGTTCACGCATATAGGCGAGTGGCTATACCACCGAGTGGCTATCAGTCTCTCTCTTAATGCAGAGAGAGAGAGAGAGAGAGAGAGAGAGAGAGAGAGAGAGAGAGAGTGAGAGAGAGAGAGAGAGAGAGAGAGAGAGAGAGAGAGAGAGAGAGAGAGAGAGAGAGAGAGAGAGTACAAAGTACAGCAGATTAGAAATAGATAATAAGTAAGACAAACAAGTCATCAAATGTTTCAATACCATAGACTTACTTCGAAAAGGAAAATACATTTTCCGAATTGGCGTACAGGCGTGAGGATATCATTCCTGTAGAAACTGACGTTAGCGTATGACGTGCAAGCGATGGGAGGCAGTGTATGCGAGATAGGAAGAACCTTAGGCGCGGCTGCATTGGCTAAGAAACATACGCCATCGTCCGCCTGCGAAGCAGCGGAGTTGCTTGTTGGTGCTGTGACGTCCTTAACTGCGTTATCTGCTGCCGCAGTGGCCTGTTGTGGTATTGTAACGTCATCACGGTTGCCTACGTCATCATCCCACCACGTAGCAGCGGAGTTGGGTGGCGATGTCCCGCGGTCTTTAGTGGGCGAAACAAAAGAGCTTGGTGATGCAAGGCCCGTTTTTAATTTGATTACCTCATCGTGGGTCGATACAGCATTGAGTTGTGTTAGAGGAGTGACGTGACTGTCTACGTCATCGTCTGCAGCTAGAAAATCAATGACGCTTGCTGCAGCAGGGTTGCTATTGTCTCTGTTATCATGCGCCGACCCCCCGATGGAGTCTGATGGCGTGGTGAGGTCACTAACGTTGACTTAAGTACAATGAAGTTTACAATACAACACGTCATTATTATTCCAAAGAAAGAATTACTACGTCATCGTCACCCTCCCCTCTCCCACTTCTCTCTCTCTCTCTCTCTCTCTCTCTCTCTCTCTCTCTCTCTCTCTCTCTCTCTCTCTCTCTCTCTCTCCTTTCTCGCCACCTTCTTCTAGTCATTTGTACCAAAGTTCTACCATACAGGAAAATCTAAAAGTGTGTGTGTGTGTGTGTGGGTGTGTGGGTGTGTGTGTGTGTGGGTGTGTTTGTGGGCATGTGGAAACGACGGTACCCTGACATACACTTGAAACTCTACATACTTTCTTTTGACTTTTTTTGATGGCCCTGTTATTTTGACGTCAAAATAGTGTTCCGGTAGGGTTAGGGCTCTGTTAGACTTAGGGTTAGGTTAAGGGTTAGGGTTAGGGTTTGGGTTAGGGTTAGGGATAGCTTCAAAAACATGAAAATGTCAAAATAATGTCAAAAAAATGGGAAGTGTGTCAAAATAATGTATGTAGAGTTTCACAACAGTCACCACAACGTCGTTTCTACAAAAATGTTTGTGTGTGTGCGTGTGTGTGTGTGTGCGGGTGTGTGTGTGGTGGTGGTTTCTTTCGTTGTTCGCAGAGCTATTAGTGTCAGTGGTACAACTTAAATCTAACTTGTTCCATTTTTGAACTGTGAAGTGTCTTGTTACGTAGAGTGATATTTTTACCCAAACAACCTGGCACCGATAATCTGCACCTTGATCTCCTATGTGTGCCACACCGGGCACTCAAAGTGCTAGCTGATCGGCTGCAGGACATCGGGTAAGTCCGGGCTGTGCTGCGGTTAATACGGGTGAGGCAGATTGTCGTCCATTTTGACGACCCGCTTCGCGCTTGACATGTTGCTATGTGGTCTGTTTATTTCCCTTGACCTGCTCCGCCACGCAGCCGCTTGGTGTCGCTGATGTCACTTGTTTCGCATAAAATCGTGTTATGATTCTTCTTTGTAGTAAACCCATATTCTTTGCTCATACTGAGCCCCACACTGCCGTCTCAAAGAAACGATCCTATATACATGAAATACAAATAGATTAACACTAGTGATTAACCATATTATTTTCCAGGAGAAGCCTACAATGCACTTCATACAGACACATATGATCGTGAGCCCCATTGCAACAACGAGAAAAATGACAGGTGTCTGAGACTCTTGGAGTTTGCCAGATGCAACAATCTGATAGTGACAAGCACGCTTGGTCCCCATAAATACTCCAGATGATGGACCTGGCACAGTCCCAGCGGGGAGCATCACAACTAGATTGACTACATCATGGTCAAGAAACGCTTCGGATCAAGTGTCAACATTTTCAGGACACGCACTTTTCCAGAAGCAGACATCGGGAGTGACCACGATCTCGTGATGATGTCTTTCCGGCTCCACTTGAAGAGAGTAAGCAAAGTGCACCAGACTGAAGTTCGACCTGGACAAACTGCAAGACCCCGGAGGTGGCAGAAATATTCCAAGCCACAATTGGAGGAAAATTTGCACTCTTCTCATTTTTAGAGCTGGTGAAATAGATGTCAATACCATGACCACCACCTTCAACTCAGCTGTGACAGGTGCCGCCACTGAGATCCTTGGCAAGCACCGTCCAAAGAAAAAACCATGGATCACACCTGAACTTTTGGATCTATGTGACAAACGAAGAGAGATGAAAAAAGAACACTTCACAGGAAGCTGATGCCTACCGAAAAATCAACAGTTATATTCAAAAAGGCACAAGCACAACAAAGGAGAACTGGACAGAAGATCAATGTCAGGAAATAGAGAACAGTCTGAACAAGAACAACAGGAAGAAGGCCTAACAGATTGTGATGCGGCTGACAAGTGTTAAACAGCCCAAGGTTTCCCCGATCCAAAGCAAGCCTGATTTGTGCCTTTCAGAAAGAGTACTGCTCTTATCTTTACAACCACACACCAAACGGAGACCCATCAGTTCTACCATGCCACAAAAACAGAGAAAAAGAAGAAATCCTCCCAATTCTCCGATAAGAAATTGAGGCAGCAGTGAAATCGCTGAAGAAGGGAAAGTCAGCGGGAGTGGACAACAAAACCAGCAGAATTGCTTCAAGAAGGAGGAGAATCGATGATTGACGCCTTCACCATTATTTGTAAAAAGATCTGGCAGAGTAGGGAGTGGCATACACCATGGACCCAGTCGTTTGTCATCACTTACCAAACAAATAACATTCAGGAGTGTGAAAACTACCGCACGATCAACCTCATCAGCCATCCCAGCAAAGTTCATGTGACTATAATACTCAACAGGTTGAAACCCCAAGCTGAACAAATCATAGCTGAAGAACAAGCAGAAGCTCTGTGGGCAACCAGGAGAATGTACAACATCAGCCCTAACATTATTGAAGTCATCAAAATCCTGTATGACAAGGCTACCAGTGCAGTCCTCCACAAACGCGCCGCCGGGAACTGGTTCAGAACAACAATCGGCGTGCGTCAAAGATGAATACTCTCTCCAACACTCTTCAACATCTTTCTGGAGCGCATCATGTCAGATGGCCTTGCAGATCACGAAGGCACAGTCAGCATAGGGTGTAGAGCAATCTCCATCCTCCGTTTTGCGGATGACATTGATGGATTGGCTGGAGAGGAATAAGAACTTGAATGGCTGGTACAAAGGCTTGACACCTACTCCGGAGCCTTTGGAATGGAAATAAGTTTAGGGAAGAGCAAAATGATGAACAACACCAATGGCATCAATACGGACATCAAAGTCCAAGGCCAATCCCTCAACACAGTGCATAGCTTCAAATATTTAGGAGCCATTGTATCCGACAATGGGTTCCGACAGGAAGTCCGCTCCAAAATCGCACAAACAACTGCTGCCATGACTAGGTTAAATCCCATTTGGATAGACAGGGCCATCAATCTACATTCCAAGGTAAGGCTGCTGCGCTCCCTTTTCATCTCCATCTTTCTATACGCTTGCGAAACGCGGACCCTCACAGCAGACCTACAACGAAGAATGCAAAGCATGGAGATGAGGTGCTGCAGAAGACTTCGGGGCATTTCCTATACCCAGCACACCACCAACGACGAAATCCGACAGACCATCACACAAGCCATTGGACAACACGATGACATGCTCACAGTGATGAAGAAATGGAAACTCCGATGGTATGGCCACGCCACCAGAGCATCAGGTCTTGCAAAGACCATCCTGCAAGGCACGGTGCAAGGAGGATGAAGAATAGGAAGACAGAAAAAGAGGTGAGAGGACAACATCCGATAATGGACTTGCTTGACACTGAGCGAAGCTGAGGACAGAGACAGATGGAGTACGTTGGTTAAACGATCATCTGTGGTGCCCCTACTACTTACGAGTAACGGGACAGGATAGGATAGAAACAAATGATGACGTCAACCGATATGCATAATTTTTTGTTTGTTATCTAGTAGGGTTCACTATTTCCAAACTAAATTCCAAGTTTCAAAGAAATCCGTCCATTAGTTTCAGCGAAAAGTGAGCAAAGGTCATCTCCGGACGGACGCTGGTCGGACCCACGGACGCCTGGCGGACGAACAAAGCCAGAAAACAATAGTTCCCCAGCTTATGCTTCGGGGACTAATAATTAGGCTTAGCGGAAATAATAATGAAGACAATCATCAATTTGAAGTAGACATCGATTGCTTAGCTGTTTAGTAAGTTGTTAGCATAATTTATGCGCAACATTGGTTATGTTGTGCGCATTTCATAAGTCTATGGGTAGGTTGAGAAGTAGGTTGTTTTCATCTAGTGATCGCACAGAAAACCTGTAATATATGATATCTCTGGACAGAAAACTGAACCCACGTTAACATGCTTTAAAGCATTTTGAATTTTCCGACCGGTACGCAAATTTCGTTGACTTTTTTCTAGACCTCATGCGCTGTAAACAAAAGTGTCTGACCCTAAAAAACCGTCGATCTCGGTACTTAAAAACCATTTACCATGACAACTGTTATATCGGCGGCCTAGAGAGAACATTTTCTTATCAGGGTCTGAAATCCGTTTACCTAAAAAAAAAAAAGTACTTTGGGCGTTTGGAGGAACTTTTAAATTCATCAAATGTTCGACCTTCTCTAAAATCCCTATAGTGGGTTAGTTTTTATTTGCCGGTAGTGTAATACTCAATACTGAGGATGTACCATATAATCATGACTATGTACTAGGCCACCATATACACTGTTATAACATTTGTTTATTGCTTTTTTCTTGGTTTAATTAGTATATATCTAAGTGTTTGCGCATTTCCAATTATTCAGTAGCATGTAGAAAAAATGGATTCCATTTATTTAATGATCGTCTTCCCTCATTCTAATATTCTAATAGCAGACCTACTGTGAGATGGAAAAAAAATAATATAGACCATTTTTAGCTCTTGGATCTTATCGTTGGCACGTATCGCACAGAAATAGCTGTGGAACATTCTGTAGCTGCGGATTCTACGAACTAAGTCCAACTATTTGTATAGTCGCATTTGGGAGACTATCATAGGTCAAGTTGGAGGGAGGGGTCTGAGTGTGTGTGTGTGGGTGTGTGTGCGTGTGTGTGTGTGTGTGTGTATGTATGTATGTGAGAGAGAGAGAGAGAGAGAGAGAGAGAGAGAGAGAGAGAGAGAGAGAGAGAGAGAGAGAGAAAGAGAATATACGTCAGTGAGAGTGCGCGTTTCGTGGCTAAGCATCGGTGTAGGATTCCCCCCTCCTGCGGAGGATACAATAATCGGAACGTTTCAGAAACCCGAGAAACAAAAGTTTTCATTATTTTAATTGCGTGGAGACCTCGCTACTTCCACCCTCTCTTCTCAACATATTCCCCTACTGCGTCTTGTCACCATCACCAACAGGCAAACAAACATCATCTCTGATAAAACTCCTAATGATCATTTTCTGTTCGCAAAACTTTGCATTATTCAAGTTTCCAATGCGGATCGAGTCCTAAACGGTTTTGTGTACACTGAAATTTAATATTAGCAGTCACAAAGTCGAAGCGCGCTTTTAAGACGGTTCATACGCACCTTTTAAATTGGTGTGCGTGCGTGTTAGAGCGTGCGTTTTCGTGTGTGTGCCTGCGTTTGTGTGTGTGTGTGTGCGTATGTTCGTGTGTTTTTTTCGTCTGTGTGTTTATGCATGTGCGCGCATATGTGTGTATGCATGCATAAGGTATACATGCATACCATGCTTACATGCGTTCGCGCATGGCCCTGTAAGCTTAAATGTGCGTGTATGCGTGCGCTATGGCGTGCGTGCGTGTGTGTGCGGTGGTGCGTACGTTAGTAGAGCATTTCTACGTTTAGGGCGACATCGGAACTCGTTAGAAAGATACACAAATAAAGTATTTGTAAGCTTACTGTAACAATGTATCATAATAATAATAACAATAATAATAATAATAATAATAATAATAATAATAATAATAATAATAATAATAATAATAATAATAATAATAATAATAAACATTTATATAGCGCCCTTTCTAATGAAAGCTCAGAGCGCTTTACATTCACATAAGACACTTCTAAAAACTAAAATGGCTACGCAATAACAATATAAAACATGGAAAACAAAACATACAAAATTTCATTAGATAATATAAACACGCACACACATTCACACACACCCACACACACACACACACACACACACACACACACACACACACGTGTATACGGTAATACAAGCCTCCCCCCTCTCCCCGCCCCTCTCTCCGCCAACCCCACCACCTCTCCCCCTCCTTTTCAAAATCTTTCTCCGGAATTTGTTCAGCTAAATTGAATAAAAAGATTCTTTGTTCCATTGCCAGCAGGGTACGGCGTGCTCATCGTTTCACACATGTGGCGCTCGTTTCTATTAAGTCTGGGGCCTTTTGTTTATTATGCCAAACATACCCATACCCACACGCGCCCCTCAACACACTTTGACCCCCGTTGGGGTGCCGGGGGTTTCAGTATAAATAGTATCCCCACTTTCTGGAAATTTAGTGCTTTAAATTCCCACTGTCGCTGTCTTTCTCATTTGCTCTTTCTCATTCCTGCTCTTTTCTATCAATCTGCTATACTATCGTCTTCTTAGCTAGACCAGTCTCCTACCTTTTTTCTTGAAAACTCTTCCGGGACAAGACTCCTTGTTTGTGTATGAGGTCTGTTGGATCAGCTTGGGAATATTGGACGCTTTCTGCCAGGTGGTCACTAGGGCTTCCTATGATGTTATTATTTAGCAATGTAGGCATTTTATATGTATGTGTTTTGTTGATAATTTATAATGATGTTTGTATTCTATTTTGTTTTTGTAAACGGGTGTTCGATAAGTTGGGGTGAAGCCTCAGCAGTCCCCTGCGTGGGATGTCTTTATTGTAAAGTGACTGGCTGGTGGAGAGCTTTCGGTTTTACCACTAGGGTTGTTTCAGCAGATCTTTTATGCGGATCGGGGGTTGTCCGGTCCTGATTTGGCTCGGAAGAGTCCGCTGGACCTAAAGCAATAATACTGTAATGTAATGTAACACACTTTGATATTCCCCCCTCTACTTGTGCAATGTGGGTGGGTGCGTGCTTATGTGCAATGACCTTGGATTAATTTTCTTATGCGAGCAGTGAGTTTGGGTCCGTGTGGTTGGGGGGTGGAGAGGGAGGGAAGGGGGTAAGCCCTAAATTGATGCTCGCAATTTCCAAACTCTCCATTGCGTCCTGCGGTGTACAGCTCGCTCGTCTGACCACGCGTCACACAAGATGTCAGCATCAAGATTGTGCAAGTTCTCAGCCACAAGTTTACGCCTGACATCGGCACCAAGATAGTGCAGGTTATTAACAATTATGTGCAAGATATCAGCAACAAGATAAGCTCCAAGTATATGCAAGTTAGCAAGATTACAAACAAGATTATGCAAGATATCAGCAACAAGATTAAAACTAGTAATATAATAATAATAATAATAATAATAATAATAATAATAATAATAATAATAATAATAATAATAATAATAATAATAATAATTTATGTTTAATAGCTCAAAACCAAACTTAAAGCTTCCTCTAAGCGCTCGCACGCATACACACACACACACACACACACACACACACACACACACACACACATACGCTTTCAAGTACTTGCTATTTTGAATATTTTAATTAACTGTTCACGTGCAAACGCGCAGTCTCGAGCTATTTCTATTTGTGTGTGTGTATCTGCGTGTGTGTGTACGTGTGTGAGTTAGGGCACTGAATACAATATAACCAACGTTTCCCGACTTGTCGTAAGAGGCGACTAACAGGGGTGATGTCAGCACGGCATCACTGGGCGAAATTCTACTACACAGAAGTCACCGGCCCGGACGGAGGAACCTCATGTTACTACAGGTTCAACGACCATGTGTTCCAAGCATCTATACATAGGCCTTGAATGTTTGTGGTAGACTTCGCAACACAATTTTTTAATTTCTTTTTATTTATTTTAATTTAGTTTTGTTATTACTTTTTGTTCTTTTTCTTTTTTTCTTTTTTATTTTATTTTTGTTTTTTTATCCTATCCTATCCTATCCTGTCCCATAACCCGAAGGTCGTAGGGGCACCACAGATGATCGCTTAACCAGCATACTCCATCTTTATCTGTCCTCAGCAGCCCTCATGGCTTCGCTCAGTGTCAAACCAGTCCATTCTCGAATGTTGTCCTCCCACCTCTTTTTCGGTCTCCCCCTTCTTCTACCTCCTTGCACTGTGCCTTGCAGAATGGTCTTTGCAAGGCCTGATGATCTGGTGACGTGGCCATACCATCGGAGTTTCCGTTTCTTCACCACTGTGAGCAGGTCATCGTGTTGTCCAATGGCTTGTGTGATGGTCTGTCGGACTTCAACGTTGGTGATGTGTTGGGTATAGGAAATGCACAGAAGTCTTCTGTAGCACCTCATCTCCATGCTTTGTATTCTTCGTTGGAGATCTGCTGTGAGGGTCCATGCTTCGCATGTTTTTTTATATTAATTTTTTTTTTTTGGGGGGGGGGGGGGGGGGGGGGTGGAATGGGGGATATGGGGAAGTGGATCCGGAACTTCTGGAATCCCCCCCCCCCTCTCTTTTCTCCCTCCCACGGCTTGATCCGCCCCTGGGCAGAACTGAATTGAGCCAACGAAGTCTGAAGATCGACTTCTTTCGAAATTTTATAGTGACGAATTTTTCGTATACATTTAACTGTAGGCATTAATTTGATGTGGGCTTGATATATTAAAGCTTCTAAGTTCTATGCAGTTGCGAACACACTTGTTTTGGATTAGTATGTATTTCTGTAATTAAAAGTTTTCATGGAGTTCGGTATGGTGAATAATATTTTCCCGTTTTCATTCTCTCTTAACGTGTGATCGAGAGTGTGAGTGTGTGCGCAAGTGTGCTATATGTGTGTGAGAGAGAATATGGTTGTGTATGAGAGCGAGAGAGAGAGAGAGAGAGAGAGAGAGAGAGAGAGAGAGAGAGAGAGAGAGAGAGAGAGAGAGAGAGAAATTAGTTTGGTATTGTCTTTCGGTTTCGTATTCTTTCAAGTCTAAGAATAATATTTAAAAGTATCGTAACAAGTTTTATTTCTATCGCTTCAAAGGCCCCAATTCGAACGCCGTGTTTACTTTGGACTAAAATGGGTTTACAATTTTTAAAAATTGGCATTATAGTACACAATGATTCAGTGGGCATTGGTTGCTCGAAACAACCACTACAGTTTGCATTTGACATTTCGGTCCCTCTTTCGACCTTCTTTGCTATCTACAGCGCGATAGCATATTTTGTTTTGCCTGGTAGTATATATGCACAAGAATGTGACACGTTCAGATTGTATTGTATAATGATGATTCTCATTGTTGTCAAAGGGGGCGACGAGGTAATTCGTCCTTAACGCTAACGCAATAGGACGTTAAGCTTCGTTAGTCCTTCCGTTCAATGCTTCGATCACTATTGCTATTGCTACTGTGATCACAAAACCACAACAATAACAAAAGCAACATCAACAACTGACATTCTTCAGGTTTTATACTACAATTTGTTTATAAATTTATTACAATTGTAAAGTGACGTTGCTTATTTATAACCGACTCTTACATTACATTACATTACATTATTATTGCTTTAGGTCCAGCGGACTCTTCCGAGCCAAATCAGGACCGGACAACCCCTGATCCGCATAAAAGATCTGCTGAAACAACCCTAGTGGTAAAACCGAAAGCTCTCCACCAGCCAGTCACTTTACAATAAAGACATCCCACGCAGGGGACGGCTGAGGCTTCACCCCAACTTATCGAACCCCCGTTTACAAAAACAAAATAGAATACAAACATCATTATAAAGTATCAACAAAACACATACATATAAAATGCCTACATTGCTAAATAATAACATCATAGGAAGCCCTAGTGACCACCTGGCAGAAAGCGTCCAATATTCCCAAGTTGATCCAACAGACCTCATACACAAATAAGGAGTCTTGTCCTGGAAGAGTTTCCAAGAAAAATTGTAGATGACTGGTCTAGCGAAGAAGAAGATCGTATAGCAGATTGATAGAACAGAGCAGGAATGAGAAAGAGCACATGAGAAAGACAGCGACAGTGGAAATTTAAAGCACTAAATTTCCAGAAAGTGGGGATACTATTTATACTGAAACCCCCGGCACCCCAACGGGGGTACCGAATCTTACAGTTTAAATTTATCTATTATTTATTATTTTTGTTGCTGCTGTTGTTGTTGGTGTTGTTGTTGTTGTTGTTGTTGTTGTTGTTGTTGTTGTTATTATTATTATTATTATTATTATTTTTATTATTATTATCATCATCATTAATTTTTTTTAAATTATTATTATTATTGTTGTTGTTATTATTATTATTATTATTATTATTATTATTATTATTATTATTATTATTATTATTATTATTATTATTATTATTATTATTATTATTATTCAGCGGGATAGATAATCATCATGTAGTGTGTCTTGGCCAAAAAAGACCTGGCGGTGCCCAATCCTCTCCAGGCTGTTGGCCACAGCCGAAATCCACGAATACAGTGTGGCTCGCCTTGGCCATGAGCACGTGGTCGTTGAACCTGTAGTAACGCGAGGTTCCTCCGCCCTGGCCGGTGACTTCTGTGTAGAAGACTTTCGCCCAGTGATGCCGTGCTAACATCACCCCTGTTAGTAGCCTCTTACGACACTCCGGAAAACGTTGGGTCTATTCTATTTAATGCCCGAACCCACAGGGCTATATCAACCTTAATTAAATTAACTTAAATTAAATTAAAATCGACGTCCCCTATATGCGAAATGTGTCTGGGGATGTTAATCTACACAACCAACTTTAATTAATTACTATAAGAATTACCCAATATGAAGGCGAGCCAAAAAAGTTTTCTTTTTTTGCAGGTGGATGCAAAGCAGACAAAATAAGAATTTTTAAATAATTTGTTATTGATTGATTAGACTGTTACACTCGTTGTTGGTTTTTATCAGTAGTTGATTCAGCCCTGATGCTTGAATTCCTAATAAGTGTAACCCAGATTCGTTTATCCACGCAACTATGTTCACTCAGCAACAAGGCAGGAGTCGTCGTATGAAGTTTCCAACTTTATTCAGCATACATCAGCAACTGCATACATCGCTTTTTTCCACTTTCTCCACTTTCACAACACAGTGCATCAATTATATAGTTTTTCTCTACTTTAGAGAATGATGACATGCAAGGCACAGTGCAGGAGGTAAGAAGAGGGAGACCGAAAAAAGAGTTAGGAAAAAATTCGAGATGGACTGGTTTGACACTGAGCGAAGCCATCATGCTGAGGACAGAGAAAGATTATGCAATTTTTATTGTTAAACGATCATCTGTGGTGCCCGGCCCCTATGACCTCCGGGTTACGGGACAGGATAGGATAGGATAGGGATAGATAAGGAGGAGACGGAGTGCAGAGAAGGGACTGTATAGAAACATATTTCACTTGCTTACCTGTTGTCGCTTTCGGGCTGTTTCTAAGGTTATAGAGGCAGTCGGCCCGAAAGCGACGCTGACTACAACGTGAGTGTCGGAGGCTGTTGAGGGCTTAGACCTACATCCATCCCATGTTTGGTACATCTCTGACACTCGGCTAGCATCAAGGCCGTCTGTTTAGTAAAAACTGGCATTTATACGGCTCGTGTATACATGTATAGGTTCCGCATGCGCGAACTTGCTTTTTCCAACCTAGTTCCAGTCATTCGCCGAAAAAGGCTATTACCGAAGTCGAACGAAGCTCTCCGAGTCGAGTGAAGCTATCCGATGTTTTACGAACGAATCGCTGGCAGGACTACGTGAAACCACAGGCTGGGAAGTCTCCCTCAATTACATACTATACTACGTACGTATGTAGGAGGCCCACGAGTTTACAAAGACCAAAGAAAAGACTTCAGAGCCTGTGGTGAAACATCATGCATAAAAATAGCCGCTGTTGCTTCTAGATCTAATTCTATTTCGATCTGCACAGCTTCAAGCTGTAAGTCAAGTCGAGATTCGCATTTTGAAGCAGTTAGTATTATTATTATTTTATGATGATTAATATACTGACACAATTAGAACGCAACTATTAAATATGGTCGATAATAACAAAGTATACCGTTGCGAAATGCTAATCTGTGTAAATCGAACAGAATTAGAAGCAACAGCGATCATTTTTAATGTCAACTAGTCGTAGTCATGCAAGCATCATTTCGAAACACATCGGAGAGCTTCGTTCGACTTCGGTGACTGCCTTTTTGGGCGAATGACTGGAACTAGGTTGGAAAAAACAAGTTTGCGTAACTAACGCATGTGATCGCAACTGCTTTCTTTTTTTTTTCTTTCAAATTGTCAACTTGCGAATGTCGGCGAGTGCCTATACCAGACTACTAGTTTGGATATCGTGCTTTACAAAAATAAAGTATTACTACTACTACTATTACTACTACTACTACTACTACTACTACTACTACTACTACTACTACTACTACTACTACTACTACTACTACTACTACTACTACGACGACGACGACGACGACGATGACGCGACGATGACTACTACTACTACCCGATGAAAAGGGACAATAAATTGTCAAAAATCACAATCAAATTAAACTATCACTGCCACCACTACAAGCACATCACCATCTAAATTGCTCGACTATTAATCAAAAGTTTATTAAAAATTGGTTTTTGCTCACCTCGGACGTTTCAACCAGCTTCTCGTAATTGCTTCCAACTTTACTGCAATCGAACTCCCCAAACATTACTGCCAACTACTACAATGTTGCAACACGCATACACTCGTGTACTGTTCATTACTAGTTTACTCATGCTGAAATGTCATCAATTCACCATCATGCACAAATAACGACAATATTTCAACAACAACAACAACAACAACAACTAACAAAACGAACAGAATACAACAACACATACTACTACTACTACTACTACTACTACTACTACTACTACTCATGCTACTTTACTACAACACATCGGAGAGCTACTACGGTGACTACATTACTACTACGAATGACTGGAACTAATTGGAAAAAAAAGAATTTGACTACAACACCATGTGATCGCAACTGCTTTCTTTTTGTTAAAAACATTTATGCAAAATGGCTACAAATACCAAACTAGTTTTCTCAGCTGAGCTTTACAGACACAGTTTTGTATAATGCTTCATCAGTTATCATTGCAAAAACCAAACCTACAACTAACTACTATTTAACTAACAACTACTACATACTACGAGAACGAGACGACGATGACAGACGATGGAGAGACGATGAACTACTACTACCCGAAATGAAAAAAGGACAAAATTGTCAAAATCAATAATAAAATATAGAGACAGCACATAAAAATTTAAAACTCGATAATTATTAACGAATTATTAAAAATTGGTTTTTCACCCTCGCCCTAAACCAGCTTCTCGTAATGAAACTTCCAACTTTACTGCAATCAAAACTCCCCAAACAAACTGCCAACTACTACAATGTTTAAGCATACACGCATACACATGTATATGTACTTGACTAGTTGCAATGAAATGCTTAAATGGTTTGTCATAAGTTGCAACATCAATTCACCATCATTATATTAACATTTATTCAACAACTAAAACAACAACAACAACAAACAACTTACAACAACTACAACAACAACAACTACTACAACAATTTTCAAACTACTACTACTACTACAACTAACAACAACTACTACTACTAAAACAACTACTACTACTACTACAACTAAACATAAAACTAATTTGTACTTTACCAACAAAGAATGTATGACTACTTAACATAAACAGAGCAACGTTTTTGTTAAACATTGATCTGATCCAAAAGGCTACAAATACTTCAAACTAGTTTTCTCAGCTGAGCTTCACAATCACAGTTTTGTTATAATTGCTTCATCAGTTCTCATTGCAAACCGCAACCCCTACAACAATTATTTCAACTACAACAACTACAAGAGAGAGAGAGAGAGAGGAGAGAGATAGAGAGAGAGAGAGAGAGAGGAGAGAGAGAGAGAGAGAGAGTGAGAGAGTGAGAGAGAGAGAGTAGAGAGAGAGTAAGATAAGCAGTGGTTGCATTACATTTTTACATCTGGCCCTCGCCCTAAAGAGGGACTCCTAATGAACTACGCCAACAACAACAACAACAACAACAACAACAACAAACGAACTACATGTTACAGTAAACTGCATGTATTTTGACGAGCATTGCAAGGGAAAGCTTAAGGGAATATTTTCAAATTTTTATATTTATATTTAACATTTATAGCAAGCATTCTAAGAAAAATTTGTAAGCAACAAAACTTACAGGACATTATACACACTAAAACTAGCACATATGCATTATTTTCAAAAAAATGAAAAATATACATTGCATAAAATCACCAGCAGCAAAGAACTTTAAATAAGTTTTTTTATTTCTCTTTTTTCTTACATAAACAATGAGCATTTTAGTTGGATATAAGATTTTGCTCTTGGGAAGTATTTGTGGTAGTTTGTCTCAGGACTTTTGGGAGACTTGAATGAGTGAGAGAGGAGAGAGAGAGAGAGAGAGAGAGAGAGAGAGAGAGAGAGAGAGAGAGAGAGAGAGAGAGAGAGAGAGAGAGTGGTGGGGTTACTGGTATTTTTGTTCAATTTCTTTCCTGGGGGTTGAATGTTGCCATCCGGTAACTTGTTCATTTAGAATTTTCATTCACAGAATATTTCATTTATGTATCGTTTGTTTTTTCTAGTTTTGTATTTTTGTTGTCGTTGCTTTGAAAAGAGCTCGTACGAGCATTTTGATTGGCCGGAAAAATAAAGAAGCGAGTTATAATTAGCTTTTGCCGTCATCAAGCTCTATTCCTGTGATTCACGAGACGTTGCTGACCATGCATAAATTGATGGTTGGAAATTTTAGTCTTGCATTTAGGCTTAGTGGCCGCGGATAGTGAGGGAGGGAGGCCAAAGTGCGGGTAAGTGTAGAATAGAGAATGATGGCTTCATCATCGCCATTGGTCCCATTGCCGGTCGGGCCGTTTGGGGAGTCATGAGGGATTTTGACGCAGAAGATTTGTTGTTGTTGATTTGTCACTTCCGTTTACAACTGTTGTCAGGAAGCGTGACATGTCCAGCGCCCTCTTTGTTTTTACATCATCTATCCAACGTATTTTTTGGTGTGTTTTTTTTTTTTTTTTTTTTTTTTTTTTTAGGGGGTGGGGGAAGGGGGAAGTGTCAGGTTTCTTCGCCGCGCTTGCCTCTTTCCACTGTTGTCCTTGCAGTTTTGTTGGTTTGTTGTTGTTGTTGCTAGGGTGATTTGCCGCGTGACGTGACCAACTAAGGCGGGTTCCTCCTCTTCCCAATGATAAGGAGTGGTTCTTGACTGCTAGTTATGGTGTATATACAAATATGACTGCTAGTTATGGTGTATAAACAGATATGACTGCTAGTTATGGTGTATATACAAATATGACTGCTAGTTATGGTGTATATACAAATATGACTGCTAGTTATGGTGTATATACAAATATGACTGCTAGTTATGGTGCATATACAAATATGACTGCTAGTTATGGTGTATATACAAATATGACTGCTAGTTATGGTGTATATACAAATATGACTGCTAGTTATGGTGTATATACCAATATGACTGCTAGTAATGGTGTATATACCAATATGACTGCTAGTTATGGTGTATATACCAATATGACTGCTAGTAATGGTGTATATACAAATATGACTGCTAGTTATGGTGTATATACCAATATGACTGCTAGTAATGGTGTATATACAAATATGACTGCTAGTTATGGTGTATATACCAATATGACTGCTAGTTATGGTGTATATACCAATATGACTGCTAGTAATGGTGTATATACCAATATGACTGCTAGTTATGGTGTATATACAAATATGACTGCTAGTAATGGTGTATATACCAAAATGACTGCTAGTTATGGTGTATATACCAATATGACTGCTAGTTATGGTGTATATACCAATATGACTGCTAGTTATGGTGTATATACCAATATGACTGCTAGTAATGGTGTATATACAAATATGACTGCTAGTTATGGTGTATATACCAATATGACTGCTAGTTATGATGTATATACCAATATGACTGCTAGTAATGGTGTATATACAAATATGACTGCTAGTTATGGTGTATATCCCGATATGACTGCTAGTTATGGTGTATATACCAATATGACTGCTAGTAATGGTGTATATACAAATATGACTGCTAGTTATGGTGTATATACCAATATGACTGCTAGTTATGGTGTATATACCAATATGACTGCTAGT
>CM072527.1:9782246-9792246 GCA_036898135.1 Oncomelania hupensis
ATCAACAAAACACATACATATAAAATGCCTACATTGCTAAATAATAACATCATAGGAAGCCCTAGTGACCACCTGGCAGAAAGCGTCCAATATTCCCAAGCTGATCCAACAGACCTCATACACAAATAAGGAGTCTTGTCCCGGAAGAGTTTTCAAGAAAAAAGGTAGGTGACTGGTCCAGCGAAGAAGAAGATAGTATAGCAGATTGATAGAACAGAGCAGGAATGAGAAAGACAGCGACAGTGGGAACTTAAAGCACTAAATTTCCAGAAAGTGGGGATACTATTTATACTGAAACCCCCGGCACCCCAACAGGGGTGGCTTGTGAAGGTCAAAGCTATCGGTGATGAAAGGGTTCTGGAGAGGAGTGGGGTAAGCGATGCGGAAGGGGGAGCACTCTTCCCTCACTCGTCTCCTTTCTCTCCATCCCCCCTCCCCCACACCCCGAAAATCTAACCATTCCGCCCGTTAACCCGTTCTATTGCGATGGTTAGGCCGTCGTCATCAGCACTGTGCACTTGTGTGAAGGGCGGTTAGATATGTCCGCGTGATAAGGCAAAACCCCTTCTACATGTCAACATAAAACAAATGATGCAGAGGTCATTTATCCACCGGCCTCAGATGAACCTCGTTGATGAAAAGACCAAGACGGACAGAAATATGCGTCTTATGTGAGAGAATTGTTTTTTTTACTTCAATGCAGGAACTTGGAATTTGTAGTATTTTATAGGAGTTATTGAATGCGTTTGATTATATTATTTTATTTAGTGGAAAAAGTTAAGACTATATTTTATTTTTGACTAACAGCAACATTTAAAATATTTGAACCAATTTATGTAGGATTTTCTGGTCTGTGCTTGTTTTTTTTTTTTTGTTTTTTTTTTTTTTTTTCATGTTATTGTACGTTTGTTTGTTGTACACATTATGCGATCCATTAGGAAGCTAATGGCTGCACATAGCCCTTAGTCTCCTGTCCTGTTTAGCCCCTTTTTTCTTGCCTTACCCAATCTGATTTGCCGACGAATATTTATCGGTGAATGTTTTGCCTAGAGATTGTAGTACTGTAGCAGTTGTAGATTGAGGACACAAACAGGCCGTCAAACCTTTATACATGTTCTTTCATTGTCTCACGTTTAGTTTGGGTCTGTTTCTCATGCAATTTTCCTATTCATATTACTTATCATAGCGACTGATTAATTAGTTGTTTAAATTTTGGCTTGGGAGCACGACCAACTGATTTTTGAAAGTGTTTGCATTTTGAGTTTATTTTCTGTTCTTTTTTGTGTGTGGGTAATTCGTTTCAGCAGTTAGTAATCCTGTTAGAAAAAAAACAACCCAACTTTCCCAGGTTAGTATTACACTGTTGAATAAAAATGTTAATTCAGAATGTACGCGTTATTATCGCCATAATAATGGCAATTAAAAAAAAAACGTTCATTGTACATTTTGAGCTAGAAAAGCACTAAAGTCCCTAGGAACGATAAAATAAAATAACATAAAATATGCAAATAAATAATTGAATTAATCTTAATTAATTAATTACAGTCATTATTTACGCCATCTTAACTTCTTCAAGATCTGGCTAATGTGTTATTACCTACGTAGTCAGATTTGATCTAAAGGGGACCCACGTTGGCCAAACCCTACTCCACAAATCCTTTTAACATTTACAGTGAGTGTTGTCCCACCGAAAGAAATAAGCTTTGAGCGCAAAAATAACTCTTTCGAAAGTTCAGTTATTTTTTCTAAAATGAATAAATTCCGTTGTTTGTGTGCCTATTGATAACAACTGCAATGACGCTGGCTAACACTTTCGAGCTAAAAATAGCATCTACCCAAGCCTGTAAGAGACAAACAATTTTAAAAAAATGCTCGGTAAGGTTTTCCCTTGTAGGTTGATGAAAAAGACCCTGCCCTACCCCAGACATCAAAGACGCACTCTTCAAGCTTCGTGGCTCACTCAGAAATAGGGTCAAAGGTCACACGGCAATGGTACCGATGCACCGTTAATCAGGGGAAATCACTCGCTGTCAGAACCGAAATGGAAACTTCAAACTTCAGCGGATGGTTTGAGCAACGAAAGCCCACGTTATCATTGTAACATGGTCATAACAAAGCCCACTTTATCATTGTAGATAATGTGATAACAATGCTAATTTTAAGGAAAACCCCCCAGTTTTCTCCGAAAGTAAATAAACATTACCTTCGAATTGGGGCTTTTAAGTCTCCTGTGGCTTAAGCCACATTGTGTACAGAAATAATGTTGAGACCTGGACGTTGCAGTGTGTACGTCGCTGCCTTAGCTGCGCTGTGTAGCCTACCATGTGGAGGGTACCCCCACTTCCAAAAGCAGATCCCCAACGGTCAACAGGTGCCCCACCCGTGCAAGCCTAATTACATTTGGCATGGAGTGGGTCATCTCAACCCCATGGGGGGAGGCGCCAGGAACCCATTCGGGGTGGATTTCGCTAACCACGGGTTTCAGGTAAAACGCCGGAGTGTATTCCATTTTGCTCTGCTTCTTTTTGGGTGTCTTCTCCTTGCTCTTGTTATACCTCTACGGCAACACAAATTATACACCCACCAAGCAATATACTTAGGTCTCTTTATTCTAAGCGATACCCAGAGGCCCAGGATTGTGTTCAGTTGCATGGGCACCCCTTGGGGTCATGAGCAATCTTGCCACTGTAGATTGTTCTAACCTATAAATGGAACAGTGAAAGCCCCAGTTGAAAACCTGTCTTGCCTTTGTAGGCATGACAGATTCACTGCGGCAACAGTACCCCCGTTGGAGTGCCGGGGATTTCAGTATAAATAGTATCCCACTTTATGGAAATTTAGTGCTTTAAATTTCCACTGTTGCTATCTTCCTCATATACTCTTTCCCATTCCTGCTCTGTCCTATCACTCTGCTATACTATCTTCTTCTTCGCTAGATCAATGACCTACCTTTTTTCTTGAAAACTCTTCCTGGACAAGACTCCTTGTTTGTGTATGAGGTCTAATCCAACATCAGCTTGGGAGTGTTGGACGCTTTCTGCTGGGTGGTCACTGGGTCTTCCTATGATGTTATTATTTAGCACTATAGGCATTTTATATGTATGTGTTTCGTTGATGATTTGTAATGATGGTTGTATTCTATTTTGTTTTTGTAACCGGGAGTTCGCGTAGTTGAGGTAAACCCTCAGCCGTCCCCCGCGTGGGATGTCTTTATTGTAAAGTGACTGGCCGGTGGAGGGCGTTCAATTTTCCCACTAGGGTTGTTTCAGCAGATCTTTTATGCGGATCGGGGGTTGTCCGGTCCTGATTTGGCTCGGAGGAGTCCGCTGGACCTAAAGCAACAATAAATCAATCAATCAATCAGTTGCATGGGCGTCGGACAATGCGCCCAAAGGCTGTAAGGGGGCGATCCTGGCGGCTTGAGTTAAATCCTGTATCAGCCAGTGCCTTGAGCAGCTCTTGAGCTAGAAAAGCGCTATATAAGAACGATTAAATAAATATAAATAAAGTTAAAACCTCTTTTGTTTAATCTTGTCAATGTTCGTTGATGTTGTTGCTTCCGCACGCTCAATGAATGTTTTTAGTCACGAGGTTTCTGGTCACGAAATTTCTGGTCACGAGATGTAGTGCTCCAAATCCGAAACTCGGGAGTCTACCTTGATGAAAGTCGCTCTGTTGTTGTTTGTAGATTATAGTCACACGACACTTTCGCATATAGGTGACTACTGGACCGATTTATACTGACACCAGCGGGCCAGTTGTTGGTAAAGGGGAAAATAATATGATCACACCTTGACCAATCCGGGATTCGAACCAGCGACCTTTCGGTTTCTAGCAAGACGCTCTTACCAACTGAGTACCCGGCCCCAGCGAAAGTCGCTCAAAAGAAATCGTATCAGCAAACCGTGTCAAAATCTCAATTTCAGTCTTCGAAGACTCTATAATATAGACCAATACCTCACAGTAGAAGCCACTAACAAACTTGCTGTGTCCTTCATTCTTTTCCGACTTGACTAGATGGCACTTCTCGATTGGCTGAACTCCCGGATGTTAAACTCTCTAAGACTCCAAAGTATCCAAAACAACATTGCCCGTCTTGTTCTTCGCCAACCGCGCCATAACAGCGCTTTCGCTGCTTTTCGAACCCTTCACTGGCTTTCGTCGCCTCCAATTTCACTTTTTTTAGGTCGTTCAAAACACACGCACTGCCTTAATTATAATTGTACTGGATGCAGTCAACTACATATTTAACATTCAAACAACAAATCTTTTCCGTCTTTTAATTGCGACTTTCTTTCTTTTTTTTCTTTTTCTTAACATTTTTAACATTACATGTTTGAGTGACAAATGTGCGTTGTGTATGGTTACGTAGAAGTATGTCTAACATGTGAGCGTGTATATTGGTTACAGATCACCGCGCTTTGAGTCTGATGAAGGAATAAGATCGGTAGTATCATTTTAGCATCCATGATTATGAGGAGGAGGAGGAGGAGGAGGAGAGTGAGGAGGAGGAGGAGGATTATTCGCAGTATTAAATTTTATTATTATTTTTCTGTTTTCAGTGGAGCAAGGAACTTTGTGAACTGGACAGCGACAACGACGGCATGACCAACGGTCAAGAACTGGGGGATCCCAACTGCGTATGGTCGGGGGGTCATTTCCCCGAACACACCAAGAACCTAAGCCACCCAGGTTGACGTCCATGTCATTTATTTATTTATTTATTTATTTATTTATTTATTTATTTATTTATTTATTTATTTGTTTATTTATTTATTTGTTGTTTTTTAAAATGTATTTATATGCTTGTATGTTTTACAGCGGAATGAATTGTTCAAGGTGCTGGCAAAGACTCAGAATACAGCACATCATTGTCAGAAGTTATTTAGGTCTGTTAACAAGGGTTCGTTCCCTCTGTTGAGTGCTGGCTATACAAAATACACACAAATATATAAGCAAGCACTAGGTCCCTTCTCCCCATATTCCCGGTCGCCCAGGAAGTGGGCGCTTCGGGCAGTTTGAGATAGATGCTGGATCGACCAGCGCCTTGAGCAGTTCTTGAGCTTCTTCCTCCTCCTTCTCATCATCATCATCATCATCATCATCATCATCATCATCATCATCATCATCATCATCATCATCATCATCATCATCATCATCATCATCATCACCATCACCATCACACCCATTGCACCAAGCTACCAGCGCGCGCACTCAAGATACACCTCTAATCTTCGCTGCGTAGCGTGAACAGGATATATCGTAATATCGCCAAGATACCCTTTTTCTTCGCGTCCAGCGAATACTCAACCGACGTGAATTACTGAAAACGGCACGTGAATAACGAATGGTTTTATTCTATCCGGGACGGAGAAAATACAGTGCGCGAGAGTGCTCTTTTAGTGCATGGGAGTGCAGTTCTAGTGCATGAGAGTGTTTTAAGTACAGAGGAGTGCTCTATCCGGGACGAAGAAAATACAGTGAATTTGGAAGAAAGTTCGACCTATTTCGTCGCCTATAGGAGACGAACTAGGTCAACTTTTTTAGACAAGGGTTCGGGTAAGGGTTAGTTGTCGATCTATCCATAGCCCTTGCCCTAACCCTTTTCTCTACAAAAATGCTCTTTTTCCGTCACAACAGTGCTTTCCCATTCTTCAGTTCATCATATCCAAAACGAGGCTGAGATATATTTCTGTTCCGCAAGTACGTGTAGCCTAAGCCGCTAGTAGCGGACTCAAGATAGTATCTTGAGGATGTTAGGATATAACCTGAAGCGCTACTCAGCGGACCTTTCAACGTATCTTGAAAGCGCTGGTAGCCATGCGCAATACCTCACCATCATCATCATCACCATCATCATCATCATCATCATCATCATCATCATCATCATCATCATCATCATCATCATCATCATCATCATCATCATCATTATCGAGCGTTGTGGCCGCGTGGTCTTAGGCCGGACTAACTGTCCTTGTCCAGGCTAGAAACCTGAATGACGCCGGACAGGCGTGGGATCGATGCTGCCTCTGGGCGTAATGTTTCTCCCAATATTATTTATTTTCGACTCTGGCAACGTCTTGGGGGATTTCTCCGGGAACCCCAGAAAAATTTCAAAAACACAACTAATATTAGGTAGGTTGCTTTTGGGCGCGCCACAGACTGCTACTACGCCTTCTTCAGGGAAGGCGGCCCAGAATTTCCCGATAATAAAGGGACAATAAAATGTGAAAATCCCAACAACAACAACAAAAACCTCGAAGTTTTCCTTGTCCTTGTTTTTGTCAACATTAATACGGTGGTCAGTTATTGTAAATCTACTCCACCATTGTAAGTTGACCAAGTCATTATTTTATGTTTTCAGGTATCTGCAGTCCTTGGGGATCACCGCAATGCGAAGGTCGAAGTACATTTGTGACCTGTGACCTTGACGAGTTTAAATGTGACGCGGTCAATGACCCGGGTAATATAAACTTTCCATGACTGAGAATGATGAAGATGATGATGGTGATTGATTATGAAGATGGATGAATGGATGATGGTTGATTGATGATCGGTGCTGATTCATAATTAATCATTACGAGGACTAAGACGATGACGATGAAGGAAAGGGGGATGAGATTGATGAGTAGGAGGAGGGAAAATTGACCCTCAATATATAAATAAATAAATAAATGATTCTCTTTTTGTCGACAGGTGTTCGAAAACTGACCCTGTGACGATATTTCTGTCGACAGATGCTCGAACACTTGATCCAATAAATATAAATATCTTTCTGAAGGCAGATGTTTGGAAATTGAACATCAGAATCAATATATGATCGTCCTTCTGTCGACAGATGTTCGAAAAACTGACCCAATGACGGTCTTTATGTCTACAGATGTTCGAAAACAGACCCAATTACTATATTTTTCTGTCGCCAGATGTTTAAAAACTGACCCCAAGCATCCAGACATGTTTCTCGTTTTGTCGACGGATGTTCAAAAGCGGACCCAATAATTATATCTTTTTGTCGACAGGTGTTCAAAAGCTGACCCAATAACTATACTTATCTTTCAGATGTTCGAAAGCTGACTCTCCACTTCCCAAGGACGAAGGTTCCCATCGCAGAAACGACCTATCGTTGCTTCATTTTCGACTTGCCATCGGATCAGGCCTACCACCTGGTGGCCACCAAACCCTTCATTGACAACACCAACGTCGTTCATCACATCACTCTCATCGCCTGCTCTGACTCCAGTGAGGATAGCGATGATGATGATGATGACGACGATGATGGTGATGATGACGATGATGATGATGGTGATGATAACGATGATGATGATGATGCACCCATTGCACATAGCTGTGATCGAAAGAAAGTATACTCCAGGCACACGCTGCGCGCAAAGTATGTCCCTTGTCCCTTGAAGGGAGGTAAGCGAGGTTAGCAGCCTGCTCAGTTACAGTGTCGGTGAAAGACTACAAACGGAAAAGTAAGTTTCGTCTCCTAGACAATTAGGTCACGCTGTATTTGTTTCTAGGTCAACTGTCTTTCACGAACCGTTTGAGAATTTTTTCGAACCGTTTATTGATGCCGGATAGTGTCCTCACTTGGTTTCATGCAATTTAAGAATCCAAGAAGGCAAATGGGTTTTTGGGACGGTAAAAGCATTTTTGTAGAGAAAAGGGTTAGGGCAAGGGCTAGGGATATATCTACAACTAACCCTTACCCGAACCCTTGTAGCAATATTCCGCTCTTTCCGTCACTTTTAAACAGTAGTGCGCTTCGCATCCGCGGCTAGCATCGAGCCCAAAGTATACTTTGAAGGGATGGAGGGAATACTTTCACCTGCTGCTAGCGGGAGTTTTGGCGATACTTTGTACCGATCGCAGCAATGTGTATTACCTCGATGATGATGATGATGATGATGATGATGATGATGATGATGATGATGATGATGATGATGATGATGATGATGATGATGGTGATGATGATTATGACGATGATGATGATGATGACGACGACGATGAGGAGGAGCGGGAGGGTAAGGGTGTGCTGGACGAGTGTAGAAAAAGGATGATAGCCTAACAATGGGGTCGATAAAGAATGGGAAGAAATGGAGAAACGATATGATTGATGTTGTTAATGATGATCAGACGATTATACCGATATGAGGACCAAGATGAAAGCGATGGTGATGTGGGAAAGAAAGATGAGAAAGAAGAAAAAGAGGACAAAGAAGAGAGAGAAAAAAAGAAAGGGAAGAAGAATCAGAAAAAGCAGAGAAAAAAAAAAAGAAGAAGGAAAATTAAAAAAAATAATAAAAGAAGTGGAGAAGAAGAAGAAGATCAAACTTAAACAGTAAAGTCTTATTAAAATTGCTTTTCTTTTTCTTTTTTTTTAAGTCTGGGACGTTACGTGTACTTTACGACCATAAATTAACTTGCCTATAATGCAGCTCTGTACTTGGAAAGTGCGATTTATAAGAATAATCCATAATTATACCTATTTTCCCTCAGCCTATGTGTCTCTTGGTCTGTCTGTCTACTCCTCTATCTGCCTGTCTGTCTATTCTTCAGTCTGTCTGTCTATTCTTCTGCCTGTCTGAATGTCTAACTTCTTTATGATTTTTTGGTCTACTTCTCTGTCGGTTATTTTAAAAAAAAATATAATCCCATTCTCGTCTGTCTGTCTGTCTACTCCTTTATCTGTCTATCTACTCCTCTGTCTATATCTCTGCCTACTCCTCTGTCTGGTCTGTCTGCTCCTCTGTCTATCTGTCTGTCTACTCCTTTGTCTGTCTCTCTATATGTCTACTCCTTTGTGACTTTCTATCTGTCTTCTTCTCCGCCCGTTATTTTATAATCCCGTTCTCGAAATGTGATTACTATTAGTTTTGTTAATGTTTAACCTGCTTTTGTTTGTTCCTTTTTAAAAAGCCCCGTTGATGTCGCAGCCAGGGGAGTGTAAGCTGGCAGATATGGGTTGCTCTAACAACCTGGCTGTTTGGGGGCTCGGCATGCCAGGGGACTGTCTGCATCCTGACGCAGGCTTCCGCATTGGCAAAGGCTCCTTCAAGCGCGTGGCTATACAGGTAGCTATAACCGACCATGTCCGCTGGTATAGAATCTAAATATACTACTCAAAATAATACAGGTGCCACTTGGACATATGGGTCTCTCTTTAAATCATAAACACGAATTCAATTTATTAGTTCATTATATTTTATTGCAATCATTTCTGCATCAATAACAAAAAAGATTTTAGACATCAGTCGCCTAAAATTCGAGTAAATTCAATTTAACTGGACATACCCCTCATTTACAAAATCAAAACTTTAGAAACCAAAAATCTATAGAATCAGTATCGGGTGTGGCCACCGTTTGCATCAATGCAGTCTTGGCATCGTTGTCTCATGGACCGTATCAGGTTATGGAGGATGTTTCCTGGGATGGCCAACCACTCTTGCTGGAGAACTTGGGCCAGAACTTCAAGGTTAGCTCCTGGAGGGAGGTTTGCCCGTGTCTGTCGACCCAAGACATCCCACATATGTTCTATAAGGTTCAAATCGGGTGATCGAGCCGGCCAATCCATCCTTATGACGTGCTGTTGCTGCAGGAAGTCATTGACGATACGCGCTCGGTGGGGTCTGGCATTATCGTCCCCAATGGCCCGCAGAGCTGGGAGAACCCTAGGTTGTAGGACGTCATCCCTGTAGCCAATACCGTTTAAGTTGCCATTAATTTGGAGCAGGGGTGTTCTGAAGTTTAATGCGAAGCCACCCCACATCATGACAGATCCACCACCAAAGCGGTCATGCTCGCGCACCGTCGCATCAGCAAAACGCTCCCGTGGACGCCTCCAAACATTCACTCGACGGTCGTTGAAAGACAAGGAGAACCGAGACTCGTCTGTAAAGAGCACACTTGACCAATGTTGCCTAGTCCACACCAAATGATGCCGAGCCCAGGCCAAACGCGCTGCACTGTGAGCTGGGGTGAGCAAAGGCCGTACTGC
>CM072527.1:9794746-9897246 GCA_036898135.1 Oncomelania hupensis
AATTGCTCCGTGTGAGATAAACGAAGTCGTCGACATCTTACATGTACAGTCAACGGCAAATGAAGTTTACAGCGGTGGACGAAAGTCGACAATGGTGATGATGGAGATTTTGAGGAACATGATGTTGTTGATTGTGAAGGATGCCGCCAAAGCCTATGCTGCTTTTGCTGCTGCTGCTGCTGCTGCTGATGATGATGATGATGATGATGATGATGACAACGGTGATGATTTTAGTCATGATGATGATGACGGTGATGATGATGACTATGGTGATGTTGATGATGATGATGATGATGATGATGATGATGATGATGATGATGATGAAGAAGATGGTGATGATGATGATGATGACTTTTTTTTTCAAACGTCAGGGATAGGAAGCCTGGGCGGAACAGAACAGATCGTAAAGAATTGTATTGTATTATATTGTATTGTATTGTAAAGTATTGTATTGTATTGTAAAGTATTGTATTGTATTGTAAAGTATTGCTTTGTAAAGTATTGTATTGTATTGTATCTAAAATATAGTATTGTATTGTACTGTATTGTAAATGTCCAAATAAATAAATACAATGTAACATATTCCCTGGCGGGCAGCTGCATTGGACCAACAAGATACAGTCAGAAGATTACGACGACGCGTCTGGCATGACTCTATACTACACCGCCAAACTACGTCCATACGACGCGGGCATCTTCGCCACTGGACAGATGTACCTCAACATTCCACCCGGCTCACCCAGCGTAACCTTCCCGGGCAGCTGCTCCCCTGAATGCACCCGCAGATTTATCAAGAGCGGCAGCATTAAGATCTTTAATGCCTGGAACCACATGCACTACCTAGGTCAGTGGCGGTGACGGTGGTGGTGATGATGATGTTGATGATGATGATGATGTTGATGATGATGATGATGATGATGATGATGATGATGATGATGATGATGATGATGATGATGTTTAATGATGAGGTTTAATGATGAGGATGGCCACAACGGCGATGATGATGATTAATAATGATGAAGACATGGTGATTACAACGGCAATAATGATGAAGACGGCAATGATGATGATGATGATGATGATGATGATGATGATGATGATGATGATGATGATGATGATGATGACGACGACGACGACTTTTCTTTCAAACATCAAGGGATTGGAGGTAGGGCCGTACAGATCAGGGATGGAAAAGTCATCGCCACACTCACCAACGACCAGCCGTTCCTGTATGATTCTCCCAACGTCTTTAAGTAAGTAACAGCCACAGCACCTAAGCCGTCACCATGTTAATCGGACTAGCTTTGACGCATCTCAGCGCCACAAATCCTTTTTCTTTCAAAATTCACAATGGAGGATTGCCCCACTGGAAAACAAAGATCAAACTACAACATTTACCTCTCTCAAAAGTACGGTTTTTAAATTGATTAAATTCGTTTGTTTATGGCCCGATTAATATGCGCCATGGTTTGGTTCTAAAAATAGCACCGAAGTGTGTTCCGTGTATAGAGCGCAGTTGTTTGTTTACGTAACAAGGAAGAGAAACCGATAATGCAAACGGTGTTGTTGTTTTTTTAAGTACGAGAGCCCACTAGGTATATAATCATTTAATGTGAAAACAGTGCAAATTTCCAGGTAAGCTCATTGTCGCGAAAAATCAACAAAAACGTTATTGAGACTCATGTCCTAAACACTTTGTTCAAGTATTAGCAAATTGCCCATGTTTTAGACTTTGACCTAATCTAGCAGTGGTCGCTTGATAAACTAGGGACCTGTTTTCAATACTGATCAAACATCTAAGCTGGTCATTGAAATGTTCTACATTAACAGTCATTTACAAATAAGGCCATCTGCGCGCGAATCTCCTGGCACATATATTTGGGGGCATTGAAGTTAATCACGCGGTACGATACACTTGCGAAAACCTTCTTGCAAGGAACGGTAGAAAGCGGACAGGCGCAAAGGACGACAAAGAAAGAGCTGGGCAGATTATGTCAACACATTGGACGGCCTTGGACGTGTCACGCCTCCTGACAACAGGCGGACTAGACCGAAGTGGCCTCCCTCGTCTGACCGTCTGCGGGACATGATGATGATGATGATGATGATGATGATGATGATGATGATGATGATGATGATGGTGATGATGATGATGATGTGATGATGAAAAAAATTAATTGTCTGATTCTTAATTATGAAACATAGATGGCGCGTTTTCCGAAGTGGCGAAAACTATTGTGACGACACGAGTTTTCAGATAGCAGGGAGAATTATACTTTTTACGAAGTTACACTTCTCCGTATATAGTGTACATAGAATAGCGTGACCGATTTACTTTTTGCGTATGAAAGGTGCAGTTTCGTAAAGTCCGTGCGTAACGAAGAAGACAGGGGGTAGGCCAAATTCAGAACAGGGATATGCGTAATAAAGAATGTGCATACTGACGAGAGCTCGACGATTTGCTTGTGGCCGGTGCGGTTTTGGTAGGGCAGAGTGGTTTGAGATGCTTTTGCGAGAGGGTCGAATCTAACCAGGCAGCAACCCTGTGACAGAGGTCATTGTAGTGTAGGGTACTGTTGGAAGGGTGTGTTTATTGTCTATATAGCCACCCAAGGTCTTATGCCCTCGTCGGGATAAGGATGTTTAGAATTCGAGAGGAAGAATATTAACTGCCATTTGTCAATGAATGTAGGGTTGTGTTCCTAAGGTGTGTGTAGTTCTCTATTGAACACCCACCAAGACTTAGTGTCTGTTGCAGAACTAAGGTGACCTCATCCTCAGGTTAGAAGTGTTATTTGTGAAGTGAAAATAACCAGCAATAGCAAGACAAAGTGACTCTCAAAAGACTAACCATTTGTATATGTGACAGTGCTGTGTTGTGTTGTTGTGTTGGGGAGGTGTATCATGAGCTGGGGCCTATAAGGTGAGTAAACCCTGTGATCTAATTCCTTAGTGGCGCACTCCGAGAACTGCGTACGCGTATGAGTGGTGATGAGTGTGGGGAAGGGGATGTATTTTAGGATGCATAATGAATTTGTTGATTTTATATGATTTTCTTATGATTTCCTTATTGTACATGTGATGGGAAAACGTCGTTGCTGCTGTTGTTATAAAAGTGGGTCAAAGGCAACGATGGAGAATGTAGAGAGGGAGAGAGAGAGTGGGGGTGTATGTATGGAGAGAGCGATAGAATGTATTATACTGAAGAAAGATGAAGTGATGATTATGAAGGAAGCATGTTTACAGTATAGTATGGCAAGATAGTATGAATGAAGGGAGATAATCGTGATGTGTTATAACCGTTGGGGGTGATGGTGATGATGAGGGTGAGAGGGATGAATCAGGACTGTGTGATTGAAGTGTGGTTGCAATAATTATGTACATTTATATAAATGTTTGTGTTTATAGAAGATGCGGATTATTAAGCATCAAAGGTTGATTTATATTATTGAAATGTGTGTATAGCATCTTGTATTATTATCATGGTATTCATACACAGGTCAAGATGGTGGACGGAGGACGGCGTGTTATATTATATTATATAGTGTTTATTGTTTTGTAGGCAGGTTATTAAGACTGTGTATATGCTTACAGGTTTGGGCTGTTGCTTCTGCTGTTGCTTCTGATGTTACTTCTTATGCTGTACTTATGTTGCTGTTGACGTTTTGTTGCCGTTGTTGACGCTGATTGGTTTCTAGCCAGCCTGGGGTGTGCCTTTGCCTCTACAGCAGAGTAGTGTTGTGGTGGTCTCTGCCACTGCCGCGTGTTTTGCCTATGTGTCGAGGCAACACTATTACAGGAGGTTTTCACACCTAATTCACGCACACACAGACTCACACTGCACCACACCTAAAAACATATTCATTTAGTTAGAGAATCATCCACTTATTGTGAAAGAGACTGTTTAGCTCTCTGAGCTACTTGACAAGAACATTGGAACAGTGCTTCTGTGCCACAGCTTCACCTAGATAGTAGTTTATGATTAAAGATTCAAACGCCATCGCTTATTATTTGAAGATTTACATTTTGAATTGATTTATTGATTGTGATTTTGTTGTACACATTTTGTAAAGAAACTGTTGTTGTTTAGTTCTGTTTGGGGTTAAACAAGGGGATGTAATTGTTAGTTAATATTGGGACGGGGGTCTTGATAGGGGTTGAGGGTGGTTAGTTCCCATTTGTCCTGTGCGTGTATGTTAATTGTGGAATAAAAGAGTGTGATTGTACTCTGGCATTTTTGTGTTAGTTTATTTTGTTTGAGTTTTATTCCTGTCACTCGCTTTATGTGCTGAAGTCACGGAACCCGCTCGGGGGCCGTGACATTTTTGGTGTCAGAAGTGGGATAGACTCATCTTATTTTGTTAGGGTAGTGCCAGATGTGTATGTTGTGTACTTGAGTTGTTGTGTGAAAGGGTACGCAGCGGGCGGTTGGCGGGAGTGTGGGTGTATTGCACTAGGGATCACACTCGGAGTGCAGCATTAACGGGGAATTGGGTTGCAGGGTTCACTTGCTCACCTTTAGGGGTACGACGGTGAACGATTCCTCGGCTCCTGTGACTGTTGTGTTGCGTATTCATTCTGTTAGGTGGTTGTATCAGTTAAGTGTTATTTGTTTTGTGTATTACTGTGACGAGGCGTACAATCGAGCCCTGAGGCAGACAGCACCCACTCATCCCCCCCAACCATCCAGTCACCCCTTCTACACATCCAGTCGCCCCTAGGACGCGCGCTGGCTCATCCGCTTAAGCCCCGCCCCTCGAGCATCGCCTTAAAGCCTGACACACAACCAGACCTGGTGTCAGTTGCAAGCCATCCAGCCTTGAAGCCACAACAACTTGTCCGAAGACACGTCTCCATCGACTGGCGACCTCTGAGCTACGGCAGTACTCGTGTGCTTCACCCCGTCTTAGTCAAGGTAAGAGAGGAAACTTACTCTTTGTCATGTAGCAGACCCATCACCCGTCGTTCGCCCACACGTTCGTATGTCCTGTCGATACGTACGTTCGTGTTTATAGTTTTGTCTTGATGTGTTGCTGTGACATGTACTATTGCCTTGTATATATCATCCGCCTTGTTTATGTGACTCATGCCATGTTTGAATTTATACTTGTATGCTCCATGTTAGCCCCATGTGTAAATATCCCATGCCATGCTGTCCCTCCATATAGATTAAAGTCCCCCAGTACAACCCTTGCCTACAACCCCTTTGTCCTGTACCTACTCCATTTGCTTTCCCCCATGCTCCCAATGTATAAATATTTGCCCCTGTTGCCACTACCCCATCTTAATGCGCCGAAGGTATCATATATTAGCGGCTGCCAGTAAGCTCCACATTGGCCCCATAAACCTAGTTGCATTGTTAGACTGTTGGTGTACACCGGCTCAACCTTGACCGGTCAGCCAATTTGAAATCTGAATGGGCAACTCGCGCCAACAGGCGCTGAACCCAGGATATACCTATCCCCAGCTGATACAGAGTCTGTATTGCGTTACAGACGGCTCCTGTGCAGGGCGCATACCCCCGCCTTGTATCATCTCTAAGTCGCTGACCCGCTGCAGGCCCCTGACAACCCAGGGAGTCAACGAGAAGCGTTCCCCCGAATTTCATCACTCCCCAGACAGCTAGCAACGTAAGCTGAAATCTACGCCTGTACCTCAACCAAGATTGGCACCCTCGGTCATTGCGCAAGAAGAGTGACCGACTGACCCGCATTCCAACTGACGCCACGCTAAGCCTGGTCAACAGGCCAACCAGACTATCTTGGAACAACCGCCGCCCTTCAATAACCAGCTAAGTTATTGACCCACGAGCATCACCACTCGATGATCATCTGGCCAGAGACTATCCAGATACACTCTTGCCCTGTGATGATATCAGTCCACAGTAGCACTAGTACCCCCGAAATCATCCACCCAGATTATCTCCGAGCTACTCCCTACTGATACAGACGCTATCCCGTGACTCACTCGTAGCATTACTTAATATAGACGACCCAATTCGATTTAATAAAACTTCCTAGTTAGAAATTGCACCTACCCAGACTGGCCTTTGTTTTCGAATTTCTCAACTAGTGTAGTATACCATCTTCCTCGTCTACCCTTTGACTGTCTCTCATTTAATTAGTAGCCCTAGCCTTAATCTCTTGAATGTCATCGCATCATTAGCCTAACAAAGGAGGTAATACAGCGCTAGAGATTAAGAGCCTACCCCCCATTCCCCCACCCCCTTTCTTTGTGACATTAACTAACATCTGTACTTCCCTTCTTTTCCGACATGGCTACGCGGGATGCTCGAGCCGCGATGCGCCGCGACGCTAGGACCCGTAAGGAGGAGGTTGAGCAGGAGGAGCGGGACTTTGGTGATGACGGCTCAGTGACAGGGTTGCTGGAGGAACCTTATGCAGTGAGTACTCAAATGACTATGCCTAAGATGTATGCCAAATCGCCCGGTTCACAGAGCAAGGTCGAGGTCGCGCTCAGCGATAGCGAGAGGTTTAGGCAGGTTGGGGAAAGTCTGGGTTTCCGAGACGGAGCGTTAGCGCACTACGTAGTTAGCGAGATGAGAAGGGAGGAAGAGCGGAGGGAGAAGGTGGAAGAGAAGAGGGAGAGAATGAGGAAGGAGGCAGCAGAGAGGTTAGTTAGGGAGGAAGAAAGGAAAGAAAGAGAAGAAGATCAACGTCGAATGGAGGCTAGGTTAGAGGCAGAAAAGGCAGCGAGGGCAGATGAGAGGAGGCTTTTAGAGCTTAGATTAGAAACCGAGAGGGAAGACCGGCGTCGGTTGGAGCAGAGGATAGAAGATGAGAAGCGAGAAGAGAGAGCGGCTAAGGAAGAGGAAAGGAGGATGTTTGAGATGAGGCTAGAGGAGGAACGCAGAGCCAGAGATGAAGACAGAGCTGATCAGAGGGAGAACAGGGCTAGAGATAGAGGGGCAAACTATTCAGTCAAGCTTAAACCCTTGGAGGAGAGAGAGGACGTGGAGGCCTACCTCCAGATGTTCGAACGAGTGGCCGAGGTTCAGGGTTGGAGGAGGGAGGTATGGGCGGTTAGGCTAGCGCCTTTGTTACAAGGGGAAGCCCGGGACACCTACCTTCGACTAACGCCTGAGCAGGCCCAGGATTTCGACATTGTGAGAAGCGCGCTGTTGAAACGCTTCAGGAAGGACGCCGACTACTATCGTAGGCAGTTTCGAGAGGCCAAGAAGGAAGCTGCAGAAACGTTTCCTCAGCTAGTAGTGAGATTAGGGTCGTTGGTGAAGAAATGGTTTTCGCTCGCCGACAAAGACATCACCGACGTAGAGCAGGTTTTGGACACCTTCATTGGAGAGCAGCTTTTCTCCATCATGACTACAGAGTTAGAGATCTACGTGAGGGAGAATTTACCGACGACTAGCCATGCCGCAGCAGAGTTAGCACAGCGCGTGGTAGACGCCAAGCGAGCAGCATCAGCACCAGCACCCGTACTGCCCAGTCAGAGACGCAGTTTTCCCAGACGACCGGAGGCTCCTCAGCAACCTAGCAACAGGGGAAGTCAGGGTCAGAAGACAGGGAGGACAGAAGGGGGTAGTGGGGTACGTCGTTGCTACCGATGTGGGTCGGAGAAGCATGTGGTCAAGGACTGCAAGGTCAAACCTCAGACAGTAGGCCAGGTTACAGTGGGACGGACTATTTCCATGGAGACCGCACCTCGGGCTAGCGTGTGTGCAATCAAACCTTATGATCCATGGGGCCAAGGTAGGGCGAACGGGCAGGACGTTCGAGTATTGAGAGATACGGGAGCGGAGATAGGGGCAGTCGCGAGCAGGTTAGTCAAACCAGCTGATTTGACGGGTCGGACTGTCGAGATTTGCTTGGCAAATCGATCGAACTTGGGTCTGCTACCTACAGCTTGGGTGGAGTTGGATTGTGCGCTGGTCAGGGGGAGAGTGGAGCTGGTGGTTTTCGAGGACGGGCCCGATATCATCCTGGGTAACTGGGTAACGTTTGATAGCGGGGAAAAGAGTCCTGTTTCCTTGTTCGGAGGTGAGTGCGCGATGGCTGCAGCAGTGCAGACCCGGGCGCAGGTGAAGGCCGAGAAGAAGAGGGAGGTACCCTTAGCAGTAGTCGAACCATCCCAGATCTCTGTTAGCACCCCAGAGCTGATCAAGATGCAAGAGACCGACGAGACGCTCGCGAAGGCGAGAACGTTGGCACAGAGTGGTGGGGCGATAGCGTCAGGTAGAGCGTCGGCAGAGTTTCGCAAGAAGAAGGGGGTGTTATACCGGGTACACACGAAGAGAGGTAGCCAGGTCACGCAACTGGTAGTCCCGAAACAGTTGAGAGGGGGGATCCTTCAGTTGGCTCATGATCCACCCATGGCTGGGCATTTGGGAGGGAAACGTACCAGGGAGCGGATCTGGGGAACATTCTATTGGCCGGGAATGTGTGCCGAAGTACGGAGGTATTGCGCCAGTTGTCCAGAATGTCAGAAGGTAGTACCGAGGGGACGGGTGAGGAAGGTACCACTACAGCAACTTCCGCTGGTGGACGAGCCATTTCAGAGGGTGGCCGTAGACATTGTGGGACCCATCAAACCCAAGTCCGACCGGGGTAACATGTACATCCTAGTGGTAGTAGACTATGCCACACGCTACCCCGAGGCTGTACTGCTCAAGGGCATAGAGGCAGAGAGGGTGGCAGAAGCGCTGTGGGAGATTTGGTCGAGGGTGGGCGTTCCGAGGGAAGTTTTGACAGATCAAGGGACGCAATTCATGTCTGAAGTCATGCGGGAGATGAACAGACTACTGTCAATCCACGGGAAAGCCACCACGCCGTATCATCCACAGTGCAACGGATTGGTTGAGCGATTCAACGGGACGCTAGTGTCCATGCTCAAGAAGTTAGCCACAGAACAACCTACAGCGTGGGACCGCTACATTCCAGCGCTACTGTTTGCATACCGAGAAGTAGCACAAGAGTCCACAGGGTTCTCTCCCTTCGAGCTTCTATATGGGAAGACCGTGCGGGGACCGATGGCTGTGTTGCGAGACCTCTGGACCAAGGAGATACAAGAGGAAGAGGTGAAACTGAGTAGCCAGTATGTGGTAGACTTGCGTAATCGCATCGAGGAGACGTGTAAGTTGGCACAAGAGAACCTCAGAACCGCGTCAGCCAAGCAGAAGCGGCACTTTGATAAGAAAGCGAAACGGCGTTTGTTCAACGCGGGGGATCAAGTGTTGCTGCTGTTGCCAGAAAAGCACAACAAGTTGCAACTAGCATGGCGAGGACCATACGAGGTGATCGAACGCGTGGGAGAGTGCGACTACCGGATCAGGATGCGTGGGAAAAGCAAACTATACCACGCCAATCTCTTGAAGAAATTCCATACCAGGGCGACGGTGGCCACGATCGTCGTGGACGATGAAGGGGTAGAAGAGGAGGAAACTATGCCAGTGTTTGGGGATATTCCCGTAATCACCTTGACGGCATCAGAGACGCCCCGCGACGTGAAGATGGATGACAATTGCCCAGAAATACGGGGGGAATTGCAGGAGCTGGTATGGCAGTTTGAAGATGTCCTAACCGACTTGCCACTACGCACTACACTGGACGTGTGCGAGATACGAGTGGACAGCGACATTCCAGTGAGGACGCGGCAGTACCCACTTCCCCATTCGCATCACGAGACCATCAAGAAGGAAGTGGAAGCGATGCTAGCGATGGGTGTCATTGAGAGGGCCAGTTCGCCATACAGCTCGCCCATCGTGTTGGTAAAGAAGAAGGAGGGCACGATGCGTTTCTGCGTAGATTTCCGTAAGTTAAACAAGCACGTAGTATTCGACGCAGAACCATTGCCGAACATCGACTACCTGTTTTCCAAACTGTCAGGAGCCAAGTATCTCACCAAGATCGACTTGACCAAAGGTTACTGGCAAGTGCCTATGAACAAGGGAGATAAAGCGAAGACGGCGTTTACAACGCCAGAGGGACAATTCCAGTGGACCGTGATGCCATTCGGGCTGAAGACGGCGGGAGCAGTCTTTTCTCGAATGATGCGGAAGTTACTAGCGCCCCTGGGAATGTCGGAGATCGACAATTTTGTCGACGACTTGTTGGTAGCCACCATTACCAAGCAGAGACACCTGGAATGCTTGGCACGTCTTTTCCTTAGGTTGCGTGAGGTGCAGCTATCCGCCAAACCATCAAAGTGTTACTTGGGGTTCCGAAGAGTGGAGTATCTTGGGCACGTGGTTGGACAGGGAGAAATTCGTCCTGAGGTGTCAAAGATGGAGAGAATCCGAGATGCACCACGACCAACGACCAAGCGGCAAGTGCGCTCATTTTTGGGTTTAGCCGGATACTACAGGCGGTTCGTACCCAACTTTTCAGCGATTGCTTCACCACTACACGATCTGACCAAGGGAGGCAAGCCAGGGGCAGTACAATGGACCGAAGCATGCGAAGCGGCATTTTGCACCCTAAAGGAGAAGCTGTGCTCTGACCCTGTATGCTGTCTACCGGACTTCACCCTACCGTTCGTGCTACAGACGGATGCGTCGGAGGATGGAGTAGGGGCCATTTTGAGCCAGGACAGGGGACAGGGACTGCAGCCCATTGCGTGTGCAAGCAAGAAACTGTCGAAACCAGAAAGGAACTATTCGACCATTGAGAGGGAGTGTCTAGCGTTGGTGTGGGGTGTGCAGAAGTTCAGTCAATACCTGTACGGACGTACTTTCGTAGTGCAGACTGACCATATGCCACTGCAGTACCTACAGCAGGTGAAGAACACCAACAGCCGTCTGATGAGATGGGCACTTCAGCTGCAACCTTTCTCAATGTCTGTAGAGCACATTTCTGGGAAGGACAATGTTCCAGCAGATTTCCTCAGCAGAAACGCTCAGTAGAGTAGGGGTAGGGAAATTCGCGTCGTAGTTAAGGTTCTTCAAGGTGTTAAGAACTGGGGGGGGGGGTTGTGTGACGACACGAGTTTTCAGATAGCAGGGAGAATTATACTTTTTACGAAGTTACACTTCTCCGTATATAGTGTACATAGAATAGCGTGACCGATTTACTTTTTGCTATGAAAGGTGCAGTTTCGTAAAGTCCGTGCGTAACGAAGAAGACAGGGGGTAGGCCAAATTCAGAACAGGGATATGCGTAATAAAGAATGTGCATACTGACGAGAGCTCGACGATTTGCTTGTGGCCGGTGCGGTTTTGGTAGGGCAGAGTGGTTTGAGATGCTTTTGCGAGAGGGTCGAATCTAACCAGGCAGCAACCCTGTGACAGAGGTCATTGTAGTGTAGGGTACTGTTGGAAGGGTGTGTTTATTGTCTATATAGCCACCCAAGGTCTTATGCCCTCGTCGGGATAAGGATGTTTAGAATTCGAGAGGAAGAATATTAACTGCCATTTGTCAATGAATGTAGGGTTGTGTTCCTAAGGTGTGTGTAGTTCTCTATTGAACACCCACCAAGACTTAGTGTCTGTTGCAGAACTAAGGTGACCTCATCCTCAGGTTAGAAGTGTTATTTGTGAAGTGAAATAACCAGCAATAGCAAGACAAAGTGACTCTCAAAAGACTAACCATTTGTATATGTGACAGTGCTGTGTTGTGTTGTTGTGTTGGGGAGGTGTATCATGAGCCGGGGCCTATAAGGTGAGTAAACCCTGTGATCTAATTCCTTAGTGGCGCACTCCGAGAACTGCGTACGCGTATGAGTGGTGATGAGTGTGGGGAAGGGGATGTATTTTAGGATGCATAATGAATTTGTTGATTTTATATGATTTTCTTATGATTTCCTTATTGTACATGTGATGGGGAAATGTCATTGCTGCTGTTGTTATAAAAGTGGGTCAAAGGCGACGATGGAGAATATAGAGAGGGAGAGAGAGAGTGGGGGTGTATGTATGGAGAGAGCGATAGAATGTATTATACTGAAGAAAGATGAAGTGATGATTATGAAGGAAGCATGTTTACAGTATAGTATGGCAAGATAGTATGAATGAAGGGAGATAATCGTGATGTGTTATAACCGTTGGGGGTGATGGTGATGATGAGGGTGAGAGGGATGAATCAGGACTGTGTGATTGAAGTGTGGTTGCAATAATTATGTACATTTATATAAATGTTTGTGTTTATAGAAGATGCGGATTATTAAGCATCAAAGGTTGATTTATATTATTGAAATGTGTGTATAGCATCTTGTATTATTATCATGGTATTCATACACAGGTCAAGATGGTGGACGGAGGACGGCGTGTTATATTATATTATATACATTCTCGTCGTCGTAGTTAAGGTTCTTCAAGGTGTTAAGAACTGGGGGGGGGGTTGTGTGACGACACGAGTTTTCAGATAGCAGGGAGAATTATACTTTTTACGAAGTTACACTTCTCCATATATAGTGTACATAGAATAGCGTGACCGATTTACTTTTTGCGTATGAAAGGTGCAGTTTCGTAAAGTCAGCGATTGCTTCACCACTACACGATCTGACCAAGGGAGGCAAGCCAGGGGCGGTACAATGGACCGAAGCATGCGAAGCGGCATTTTGCACCCTAAATATATATTATATAGTGTTTATTGTTTTGTAGGCAGGTTATTAAGACTGTGTATATGCTTACAGGTTTGGGCTGTTGCTTCTGATGTTGCTTCTGATGTTACTTCTTATGCTGTACTTATGTTGCTGTTGACGTTTTGTTGCCGTTGTTGACGCTGATTGGTTTCTAGCCAGCCTGGGGTGTGCCTTTGCCTCTACAGCAGAGTAGTGTTGTGGTGGTCTCTGCCACTGCCGCGTGTTTTGCCTATGTGTCGAGGCAACACTATTACAGGAGGTTTTCACACCTAATTCACGCACACACAGACTCACACTGCACCACACCTAAAAACATATTCATTTAGTTAGAGAATCATCCACTTATTGTGAAAGAGACTGTTTAGCTCTCTGAGCTACTTGACAAGAACATTGGAACAGTGCTTCTGTGCCACAGCTTCACCTAGATAGTAGTTTATGATTAAAGATTCAAACGCCATCGCTTATTATTTGAAGATTTACATTTTGAATTGATTTATTGATTGTGATTTTGTTGTACACATTTTGTAAAGAAACTGTTGTTGTTTAGTTCTGTTTGGGGTTAAACAAGGGGATGTAATTGTTAGTTAATATTGGGACGGGGGTCTTGATAGGGGTTGAGGGTGGTTAGTTCCCATTTGTCCTGTGCGTGTATGTTAATTGTGGAATAAAAGAGTGTGATTGTACTCTGGCATTTTTGTGTTAGTTTATTTTGTTTGAGTTTTATTCCTGTCACTCGCTTTATGTGCTGAAGTCACGGAACCCGCTCGGGGGCCGTGACAACTATCTGCGTCAGCCTCCCTTCATGTCTCCCCAACGCCCTGACCGGTTGCGGGACTGATTATAATGATGATGATGATGATTATGACGACGATGATGATAATGATGATGATTATGATGATGATGACGATGACGATACTGATGATGATGATGATGATGATGATGATGATGATGATGACGACGACGATGGTGATGGTGATGATGATGATGATGAAATTAGTCATCTGATTCTTAATCATGAAACATAGATGGCGCGTTTTCCGAAGTGGCAAAAACTATCTGCGTCAGCCTCCCTTCATGTCTCCCCAACGAACTGACCGGTTGCGGGACTGATGATGATGATGACGACGATGATGATAATGATGATGATTATAATAATGATGACGACGACGATGATGATGATAATGATGATGATTATAATATTGATGACGACGACGACGACGATGATGATGATGATGATGATGATGATGATGATGATGATGATGATGATGATGATGATGATGATAATGAAATTAGTCATCTGATTCTTAATCATCAACCATAGAAGGCGCGTTTTGTTTCTGTGTAACGCAGCTTCCAAACGCCTATAGAGGTTTTGCCGGGCGATGAACTGCGTATGACGTGTCAGTACTCCTCTCTGACTAAGAACATCACCACCATTGCGGGCTCGGGCACGTTCGATGAGATGTGTAACGCCCTGTTCACCTATTTCCCTCGCCAAGGGCTGGGCCCGCTTGTCAGCTGTCTCCAGTGGAAGGATCTGGATGCTTGTGACTTTCTGGACGGGCCATGTAACATTAACACAGCCCTCAACTCTGAAGACCCCGCCTGGGCCCCTATTGTCGATGAGGTGACTGATTGATTTGATCGACTTCTTAAAAAAATAACTAATTGTGACGCCAGCGGTCTTGACCATTTTCGTTAAATCAAATGTAATGCCACGGGTTGGAGTCTAGCTACTAACCTAAATAAGCTTAATTTTCCTTTGACGTTTGGTCAAAATTATTGATGGGCTTTTTGAGGTATGGTGTCCAACGGAACGACCGACAGACTCACCACTGACAATTGACTCGGATTGTTTCACGACTATTTCAAATATATTATCTGGAATTTTTTTTAAGTACAAAATGTATAATTATATATGTCAAAAGTATGGTGTATGAATATAAAGCTTTACATTAGTTTGTTTGTGTTTTCGTTTATAGCATCAATGCTGGTTTTAAATATAGCAGAAGAGCCAACTGTGTAGATCGAGAACAATCGCAGCAAAGTTGTTAGCAAAATGTGTGTTTACTTACCAAGGAAGAGAATCCGAATCGTCAAAGCTCTGTGGTCGGTATGAGCAAACGAGTGCCCTGCGTTAGGTTCATTTGATACGTGGCGCGTTGCAAAAATCAAGGTAAATTTATTTTCAAAGAAATTATGAACTAATCTTGGACACAATGGTCACTTTGAACAAAAGTTTTTTAGTAGCATACTCTGTGTCGCCCCTCACACCATCGTGTACACTAAGGATTTCTGCCATTTCCAACACTTGTATTTTGATGACCCCCGTTGGAGTGCTGGGGGTTTTAGTATAAATAGTATCCCCACTTTCTGGAAACTTGGTGCTTTAAATTCCCACTGTCGCTGTCTTTCTCATTTGCTCTTTCTCATTCCTGCTCTGTTCTATCCATCTGCTATACTATCTTCTTCTTCGCTTGACCAGTCACCTACCTTTTTTCTTGAAAACTCTTCCGGGACAAGACTCCTTATTTGTGTATGAGGTCTGTTGGATCAGCTTGGGAATATTGGACGCTTTCTGCCAGGTGGTCACTAGGGCTTCCTATGATGTTATTATTTGGCAATGTAGGCATTTTATATGTATGTGTTTTGTTGATAATATATAATGATGTTTGTATTCTATTTTGTTTTTGTAAACGGGGGTTCGATAAATTAGAGTACAGCCTCAGCGTCCTTTGCGTGGGATGTCTTTATTGTAAAGTGACTGGCTGGTGGAGAGCTTTCAGTTTTACCACTAGGGTTCTTTCAGCAGATCTTTTATGCGGATCAGGGGTTGTCCGCTCCTGATTTGGCTCGGAAGATTCTGCTGGACCTAAAGCAATAATCATGTAATGTAATGTAATGTATTTTGATGATGTAGTATTTTTCACTGTGTGTTGTGTTTGTGTATGTGCGTGTGTGTGTGTGTGTGGCGGTAGGTGCTGGCAAATTGTGGACCTTACGGCGAGTGCAATGAGGAGTGCCCTCCGGTCATCGCTCGGCTCAGGCAGGTCAACCCCTGCCTCTCTGGAACGGTGGGTATTATAGTCGTCGTCACCGTCGTCATCATTAAAGAAAAAGATAAAGAAGAAAACCAATAACAAAGGTAGAAACACAACGACAAATCAAGAGCAACAACAAAAGCGATGGTGATGATGATGATGATGATGATGATGATGATGATGATGATGATAATAATAATAGTTTCTTATAATAATAATGTAAATGTTAAAATTGTAGTCACTGTATTTTAACAGATGTGGGAATTCCTGCGTTTCAACGGAGTGCGATACGTCAACGACGTCAAACTGTTGCGCTTCATCTCTGCCATCGACCTGTGCGACAGGGATTCCATGGACCGCTGTCCCCGATGATCTAGGCTGGATACATGAGTAATTTTACTCACGAATAGGAACGTGGTCCTAAATTTTTTTTCTTTTTAAACAAACAACAACAGATTTTTGCTGTAGGTTAAAACAAGTCAAGTCAAGTTAAACGCTATTAGTGGAAAATTAATTTTATTTGGACTTCGCTCTGTCATGCATGAACTTTTTTTCTGTGTTGTACGACTGCACACGAATTTTTTTTTTTTTTTTTTTTTTGGGGGGGGGGGTTGATTTTTGATGCTTTATTGTCCCTTTTTATCGAGAAATTCTGTGAAGCTTCCCCTATGGCGCGCCCAAACCCAACCTACCTAATATTAGATGTGTGGTTTTTTTTTGTTGTTGTTGTTCTTTAAATTTTGCTGGGGGAGCAAACCGGAGTCCACGAAAAAACAAACAATTTCTTTCAGACCATTCATAATGATGGGGAACAGCCAGAAGTCGCAAGGTGCCAAATCTGGCGAATAAGGCGTGGTTCGAGGACATCGATCCCAGATTTGGCCAGAAACTCAGCTGGTTTTTTTTTTCGATTTTTGAGGAGGTGTGTTGTCATGGTGATGGATGAAGTTCTTTAGGGCGATTTTTGAAAACTTCGGGAAGGCACACGGTTTGGCTGTTCCCCACCATTAGGAATGAGCTGGAAGGAATTAATTTTGAAGACAGGGATAGTCCCATTTCTACCGTGGAAGAGCAGCTGAACCATGTGGCTGATTTTCGGCACTGTTTTGATCGTTGGATTTATCGGATGAAAAAGTGCATTGAAATCGGCGGTGAGTATGTTAAACAGTACTGAAATGGTCCCAAATGATGAGGCTTTGTGAGTAAAAATCGATTTTTCAAATTGATGAAGCCTTCTGTATTTATTTTTTAAAAGTCTCAAAACTTAGAAACCAACCATATATATATTTATTTTATTTATTTATTATTATTTTTTTTTGGCGAAACAGTGATAGTTTGCGGTTACTATTAATGTTCACAAATGCTACGGAATATATTGATTTGAAGAAAGAAAAAAAACCACAAATATATTTTCAAAAGTGTTATGCTTTTGTGTTTTTGTTGTTGTTGTTGTTGTTGTTGATATGTTGAAAGTTTTGTTTTCCAGTTCAGTGGGGCAACATTCACTGTGAATGTTAAAGGGATTTGTGGAGTATGCATGGTCACAGTGGATCCCCTTAAATAACCTAAAAGGGATTAGTTTTTACTGTTGGAGGAACAGTGTTTTGGTTTTCTCTCTTAACCTTTCAATAAAAACTGTAATTCTTTGTTTAAAAAAAAAATTAAAAAAAGATAAGGAAACTTAAAAACTTGTTTGGCTGAAGACTGTGGTACAAAATGTGTTATAACGGATTTTTGGTTTCTATTCTGTTTTTAATCGTAACTGAAGAGCGTTCTTTATTGCCAGGTGGCTTGTTCCTCCTCTCCTTTCTTCTCGTCTCTTGCTTGGTTAAAATCCCCCCGTTGGGGTGCCGGGGGTTTCAGTATAAATAGTATCCCCACTTTCTGGAAATTTTGTGCTTTAAATTCCCACTGTCACTGTCTTTCTCATTTTTTTCTTTTTCATTCCTATTCTGTTCTATCAATCTGCTATACTATCTTCTTCTTCGCTATACTGGTCACCTACCTTTTTTCTTGAAAACTCTTCCGGGACAAGACTCCTCATTTGTGTGTGAGGTCTGTTGGATCAGCTTGGGAATATTGGACGCTTTCAGCCAGGTGGTCACTAGGGCTTCCTATGATGTTATTATTTAGCAATGTAGGCATTTTATATGTATGTGTTTTGTTGATAATTTATAATGATGTTTGTATTCTATTTTGTTTTTGTTAGCGGGGGTTCGTGGGATGTCTTTATTGTAAAGTGACTGGCTGGTGGAGAGTCTTCAGTTTTGCCACTAGGGTTGTTTCAGCGGATCTTTTTTGCGGATCAGGGGTTGTCCGGTCCTGATTTGGCTCGGAAGAGTCCGCTGGACCTAAAGCAATAATCATGTAATGTAATGTAATGTAATTCTTGGTTAAAAGACTGTTGCCATGTTCTACGTGGGTTGTGTTTTTTTCCACAGGCGCTAGCGCCTATGACGCCTCTTCCTTCTATGTATCTATCATTAAAGAATACCCAGACTGTGTTTTTGTTCTTATATGGATGAAGTGCTGTGTACAAAACGGGATAAATTAATTCTTATCCTATCCTATCTCGTAACTCGAAAGTCGTTGGGCACCACACATGATCGTTTAACCAGCGTACTAAATCTTTCTCTTTTTTTGTTTGTTCTGAATTTTTATTTATTTTTTTTAATTTTTTTAACAATTTTATTAAGGACTAGCTGTAAGACAGGTCTATAGGACCTAATGCTATTATCCTATTAAAGGTTTCGACTTCGACTTTCGACTTCGACTTCTCTCTCTCTCTCTCTCTCTCTCTCTCTCTCTCTCTCTCTCTCTCTCTCTCTCTCTCTCTCTCTCTCTCTCTCTCTCTCTCTTCAAATAAGTCTTCAAATAAGCATAAATGAAATTGACAACTGGTGTGACAACAATAGAATGAAATTAAATCCTAATAAAAGCAAAAGTATGCTTCTCACTACAAGACAAAAACGTCAAAATGGATCTTTTTGCCTTAATCTAAACTTAGGGTCGTACAGTATTGATCAAGTTCGTGAACATAAAGTGCTAGGCGTAATCATTGATGATGATTTTACCTGGCGGTCACACATTAACCATATCTGTAAAAAAATTTCTAAATACCTTTTCCTTCTAAATAAACTTAGACATTTTGTTACGGTTGGTGCATTGAAATCTTTTTTCTATGCCCACTGTATGTCTCATTTTAATTATGCATCAACTGTTTGGTGTAATGCAAGTGAGGCGCAAATTAAACCGCTAAACAGTCTTCATAAAAGAGCAATCAAGATACTCTATAAGTCTTATAATATAAATACAGATATTCCAACTACTGAGAAATACAAAGCACTCCGAATACTCCCACTTCAACAACAATTTGTATTTAATACAGCTATCCTTATGTTCAAAATCACACATGGAAAAACACCAGCATATCTTGATATATTTTTTACTAAGCCAGTTCTTGGGCATAGACTTTATAATTATAAACTACCCCTCCCTCGCATTGATTTATACAAAAATAGCCTATCATTTAATGGAGCTGCTGTATGGAACTCTCTTCCTCTGGAGTGTAAACATTGCACCACAATATTTTCTTTCAAAAATAACCTATGCAAACATCTGCAAAATTGTCATGAATTGGCTAGTTTTAACTCTGCTTGTTGACTATTTAGCCATGTGTAGTCTTTGTAACAGTAGAGAAGTTAGACTATTACACAGCAGCAATTAAATGACACAGCAGACCACACACAGCGAGCGAGCCACCCACATCGCAGTGAGTCAGCACTTGAGTTTTGAATCGGACCGTTTTAACCAATCAGAGCAGGCTCAGTGGGTAGAGCAGTTTGACTGGGTCCGAGCTTAGCACAGTTTGAATCAGTCGTGTGTGAGACGAGGGTAGAGTCAACATCTCCACAGCTAGAGAAATCTCTACACTCATAGACCAGGAAGCAGGACTTTGAAATCTTAGAATTCTCTCAAGTCACAACGGGCCTGAACTTGTCAAACAGGTAAATGAACACCCTTCTGTTTCATCGTGATATGTTTATATTATTGTGAAATTATGTTTGTGGAATTTGCTATGCATAAATGTGAATTGTTAATCCGAATTTGCGGGACCACGTGGAAGAGCCTACCACGAGGCGAAACACGACCGGTTGCGCCGCCATGTTGTATCCCGTACGGAACCACTGTTGTTTAACTTATATGTATGTTTGCAGACCAGTGGCTGTACCACTGAATGTTTATATTATTATTAATTCTGTATGTGTATAGTTAGACACGATTGATATTTATGTATGTATAGGAATTTAGAGTGAGATTCCAGTGGAACCCGGAGGTGGCAGAATGTTCGTCGCTTGTGTATAGAGATGTGAAGCTATCACTGAGGGCTACTTTGGCTTTCAGTGAGACGCTCTGCACAAACCGATTATTCAGGGTTGTGCAGAATTTCGTCTCTTATATTACAGACGAGCAGGCGAGCTATCCTGTGCACCCCACTCCACAGAAACGACTAGTTGGTTGAGGAGACTCTACCGCACAAGACGGAAAGAGCTGCCTTGAAAGACACCCTGTCAGACCCCACAGCGTGGCAAGGGAACCCAACTACACAACTACAAAGGTGTACCAGAAGCTACCTCACAGAAGGACTTCGACCGCACCATAAGAAAGTTAAGTGTACACCCAGAAGTGCACTTAAACTGATCATAACAGGACCACAGTAGTCCAACTCTTCAGAAACTGTAAAACGGACCACAGTAGTCCAAATCTACATGAAATATTATAGCAAGTGCCCGAGGAAGATATAACAGCTGCCTAGACTATCAGCGATCGAACTATTAGCAGTGACTGAGACATTTTAAGTTAGATTAGTACTTAGAGAATCTTGTATAGAGTAGAAGAAATAAATGTGTGATTTTAACTGTTATCAAGTGGCTGGACTACATATGATTCATAGCCGTGTGAAAGCTAGTGTGACAGTAATCTTTTACCTTTTTTCTATCTATTTCTGAACCCAAACCTTAACACAGAACGAGCTAAACAAATAAATTTATTAAAGTAATTCATAGGGTGACTTACTAGCAGTTCCCACCGAATAAACGTGAGGGTCCATAATTCCATTGTGCAGAGCCCATAAACCCCACGTGACACTTTAATTGGCGAGCCTAGCTAGGATCTGTGTATAATAGGAATTGGGTAAAACCGGATCTAAGTACAATAAAATTAGATAACAGTAGTAGTAGAATAACTTAGAATAGTGGTAACAAGGACTGATCAGTTGGGTGCACTATTCTTTAGTTAAAAACTTTTTTGCTTCAAATATTTTTGTGCCTGTATGTTGCATTGTTCTTTTGCAGGTTTTGCTTAAATAACTGTTGTATGCCATTTGACTCTTGTTTTATTCTATTATTGATTACGAATTTGATTGTCTTTGCATTGTTTTTATTGACTTGCAATATTGCTAGTGTTTTGGTATTCCACTTGATTCAGAGGGTGTTCATAGACACGTTTGGCAATGTCGGACCCAGTGGCCTTGAGATTGCGTTTCAAGGAATTAGGGGAAGCTTTACACTTAGCAGGGGCAGACCTAATTGCGTATATCAATGCAGAGGTAGAGAAACAGGAAGCTAAGGCAGAGAGAGCAGCCGAGAGAGAACAGAAGAAACTCGAAGCAGAACAGAGAAAAGCAGAACTAGAAGCAGAGCAGAAGAAGCTAGCATTAGAAGCAGAGCAGAAGAAGCTAGCATTAGAAGCAGAGCAGAAGAAATTAGAGGCAGAGAGAGAAACGAGGAAATTAGAGCTAGAAGCAGAACAGAAGAAGGTAGCAGCAGAGAGAGATGCAGAAGTTAGGAGATGGGAGTATGAGCGGGCAGAAAAAGAAAAAGAGAGGGAAGAAAAGGAAAAAGAAAGACAGCATGAGTTAGAGCTAAGAAGATTGGGATCAGGAGCTTCAAGTTCTTCCTCAACCCCTTCCCACTCAGATCAGCTAGAGGTAGCATCCAACCCTGTACAAGGAATGTCATTTCCACTGGGAACATTCAATGAGAGAGAAGAAGGTCTAGATCTCTATTTGACTAGGTTTGAGCGTCTAGCAACAGAGTACAAACTAGATCCCACTCATTGGTCTTTTAAGCTTAGCCAAGGGCTTAGAGGAAAGGCTTATGACATCTACAGTAAGCTACCGACTGACAGAGTGACTGACTATCACAAAGTAAAAGAGGCACTCCTAACGGGATTCGAACTAACAGGAGAATGCTACCGGCAAAAATTCCGCACCAATCGGAGAGTGAAAGGAGAGAGCTATGCGCAGTTCGCGGATCGGTTGTCCACAACGCTGGATAAGTGGATTAGCCAGTCAGCCACGGCTAAGACGTATGATGGACTGACAGAACTGTTAGTATGGGAACAGCTACGGGAAACCATGACCCCCGAGCTGAGAACATTCTCAGTAGAGCAGGGCGCGGAAAGACTAGAAGATCTGGTCAAGGTCGCAGATAGGTACGTTGCCGCACACGGAGAAGCCAAGAGCTTCAGGCGAGACCTAAAGCCTAACGGGAAAGAGGCACAGAAACGAAGCCCTACCCGGGAAGAGCGCACCGCGAATAAGCCGAATAACCCCAGACCTGGGCAAAATAAAGGACCCAACACGGAATTCGGGAAAAGACTCGGTCCCGCAGAACAGAGACGGTATTGTTCGTTCTGCAACAGAAACAATCACTCCACCGCAGAATGTTTCAAGTTGGCCGCACAACGTAGGGAGGAGCGCGAAAGCCGGCCAGCGCACAGAGTTCTAACTCAAAGCAGCGGTAACAAGCCACACACAATCGGAGATCACCCATCGGTGACAGACACGGTCAAGGTCAACGGAAAAGAAGCGAACTGTCTGTATGACACAGGTCTATCATACGACGCGATAGTTAGCGAATCTCTTGTATCGCGCGCGGACTTGACAGACAAGACAGTCGACTTACAAGGAGCAGACTTGACGAAACCGACGACTACTTGCCCAATAGCTTGGATAGAAGTAGAGAGTAGGTACGTCACAGGACGAATCCAAGCAGCTGTTTTACAGAAACCCCTGTATGATCTAGTGCTAGGTTGTAGGTATGTGTTCTTAGGCACGCCCCCCAAAACTGTAGAGATAGCTGCAGTGCAAACCAGGGCCCAAGCTAAAACCCAACCACCCCAGCCCGAGTTCGCTCCGAACCCAGGACTCGAAGAGATCAAAACAGCACAGAAAGAAGACACCTCGATAGCGAAGTGCTTCCAGAAGCTACCCAAGGCGCACACACCCCCGCACAAGGGAGACTTCTACATGGAAGAGGGAGTTCTACATCGACAAGGAAATGGAGATCACACCCAACTAGTACTACCAGCCACCCTTCGAGCCCAAGTACTAGAATTAGGCCACAGCATGCCACTCAGCGGACACATGGGAATTGGAGCCACAGTGCAGAGGATCAGCGCACACTACTATTGGCCAGGAATCACGGAGGATGTTAAGCGCTACGTGAAATCTTGCCACCAATGTCAACGATATTCCCCGCGACATCATACCGTACCAGTTACCTTAGGACCATCGGTAGTAGTCGGCGTACCATTCCAGCAAGTCTCAGTAGACATAGTGGGACCACTGCCCATGACCAAGAAGCGGAACAGATTTCTACTCACACTCGTCGACGCATGTACGATGTGGTGCGAAGCAGTCCCGTTGCCAGCGATCGACACCAAGAAGACTGCAGATGCACTCATCGCCATCTTTACCAGAGTCGGATTCCCGGACAGCATTAGAACGGACAACGGATCTCAGTTCACCGGCCGCCTGATGCAAGACGTGTTCGAGTTGATACAAGTTCATCACATTCGCACACCACCATACCACCCAGCCAGCAACGGACAAGTAGAAAGACTGAACGGAACCCTTCTCACCATACTCAGGAAAGTCGCCGACGACAATCCAGAAGCGTGGGACACCTACGTGAATGCGGCACTGTTCGCATACCGAGAAACGCCCCATGCAGCCACAGGCTACACCCCGTCAACCTTGCTATTCGGCAGACCTCTAGCAGGACCGCTAGAAGCCCTACGCAGAAGTTGGACGGAGGCCAAGATAGACGACACACCAAGAGGTGCCACCAAGTACGTCGCAGACCTGCAGGAAACCCTCAAAGCAACGTGGAAGAAAGCTGGTGAAGCACTGAAGAAGGCAAGAGCCCGTCAGGCGAAGTACTACAACCGCCACGCGAAGGACCGAGAACTGCAAGTCGGCGATCAAGTGCTACTCTTACTTCCAAGTGGAACCAACAAGCTGGACATCGCTTGGAGAGGACCGTACCGGGTGACTGCCAAGAAATCCAAGACAGTCTACCAAGTAGAGGTGAACGGGAGAACCCGATACCACCACATCAATCTCCTCAAGAAGTATACGGACAGACCAGCGACCCCCAGCACTCACAACTTGTTAGCCATCGCCATCGCGGAAGAAGGAAAAAGCATGGAGACCAATGCAGTAGAGTATCCCCTGCACTCCAAAGAAACCTACAAAGACGTGATACTCAACGGAGACCTAGCCGCTAAACAGCAACAGCAAGTACTACAGGTCATTCGACAACATCAGACTGTGCTAACAGACCGACCAGGGAGGACAGACCTCGTCGAAGTAACCTTAACGGTGACCGACCCAACACCCGTCCGCCAGAAGCTCTACTCGATGCCACTGTCGCAGCAGCGAGCCATCAAGGAAGAGATAGACACCTTACTGGCAGCCGGAATCATCTCAGAGTCTACTTCACCCTACAGCGCAGGCACGGTATTGTTGCGAAAACCCAACGGAGAGCATCGACTGTGCATCGACTTCAGACTCCTGAATGCGGTAACGCAGTTCCAGCCAGAGCCACTCCCGGACCAGACAGACCTATTTGCCAAGCTACAGCGAGCTAAGTACTTCTCACGCATCGACCTCAGCAAAGGATACTACCAGATACCAGTACAACCACAAGTCCGAAAGTACCTAGCTTTCAGCACTATGGAAGGACACTTCGAATTCAACGTGCTTCCATTCGGACTCCACAACGCACCCAGCATCTTCAGTGCCATGATGCGAAAACTCCTGGCACCCCTGAGCAGCGAGCACCTACACTCGTTTATGGACGACATCCTCATCGCAACACCTACGTGGGAGGAACATGTCACGCTCCTACAGCAACTACTCGCCCGCCTCAGAGACACGGGATTGACGGCAAGACCCACCAAATGTCAGATTGGATTCACAGAACTAGAATTTCTGGGACACACCATCAGTCAAGGAAGCCTGCGACCGGTAGAAAAGACAGTGAAACGCCTACTCGACGCTCCTAGGCCCAAGACAAAGAAGGAAGTGCAGTCATTTCTAGGACTCTGCGGCTTCTACCAGAAGTTCATCCCCAACTACAACAGCATCGCCGTACCTCTGACAAATGGAACCCGGAAAATCGCCCCGGACAAAGTAGTTTGGACAGCGGAATGTGAGACAGCCTTCCAAACACTCAAGGACAGAATGACATCGGCGCCAGTACTCCACCTACCCGATTTGACTCAGCCATTCGTTCTTCGCACCGACGCAAGCGACTTAGGCCTCGGAGCAGTACTGCTACAGCGCGACCCCAAGAATGCAGAGACGCTATTCCCTGTCGCCTACGCCAGCAGAAAATTGAGACCCGCCGAGACCCACTACGCCACGTCGGAGAAAGAATGTCTTGGACTAGTCTGGGCCATACAGAAATTCCAACTCTACCTGTATGGGACCCACTTCACAGTTCAGGTGGACCACCAACCACTATCGTTCCTGGCAGCCTCCAAATCCTTGAACTCTCGCCTGATGCGATGGGCACTCACCCTTCAAGCATACTCATTCCAAATCGAGTACATCCCCGGCAAAGAGAACCACGGAGCCGACTACCTCAGTCGCCATCTCGTGGAGGACACAGCAGCTGTCGCCCACCCAACACAACTAAGGGCCACAGCACCAGAATTCGTCCCCGCCCAGTAATACCCTGTCACTAGTGTCCATAGCTACCTGGCACAGCATTGCAGCTCAGGTATAGCAACTTAATTAGTTTGTAAATAGGACCCTAGGATAGTGCAGTGTTAAACTAGGCTCTGTAGTAGAAAAAGGTCGAATCCAGTAGTCATCGCCTTTTTTCAGTTGAGGGAGCCTGTCATGAATTGGCTAGTTTTAACTCTGCTTGTTGACTATTTAGCCATGTGTAGTCTTTGTAACAGTAGAGAAGTTAGACTATTACACAGCAGCAATTAAATGACACAGCAGACCACACACAGCGAGCGAGCCACCCACATCGCAGTGAGTCAGCACTTGAGTTTTGAATCGGACCGTTTTAACCAATCAGAGCAGGCTCAGTGGGTAGAGCAGTTTGACTGGGTCCGAGCTTAGCACAGTTTGAATCAGTCGTGTGTGAGACGAGGTAGAGTCAACATCTCCACAGCTAGAGAAATCTCTACACTCATAGACCAGGAAGCAGGACTTTGAAATCTTAGAATTCTCTCAAGTCACAACGGGCCTGAACTTGTCAAACAGGTAAATGAACACCCTTCTGTTTCATCGTGATATGTTTATATTATTGTGAAATTATGTTTGTGGAATTTGCTATGCATAAATGTGAATTGTTAATCCGAATTTGCGGGACCACGTGGAAGAGCCTACCACGAGGCGAAACACGACCGGTTGCGCCGCCATGTTGTATCCCGTACGGAACCACTGTTGTTTAACTTATATGTATGTTTGCAGACCAGTGGCTGTACCACTGAATGTTTATATTATTATTAATTCTGTATGTGTATAGTTAGACACGATTGATATTTATGTATGTATAGGAATTTAGAGTGAGATTCCAGTGGAACCCGGAGGTGGCAGAATGTTCGTCGCTTGTGTATAGAGATGTGGAGCTATCACTGAGGGCTACTTTGGCTTTCAGTGAGACGCTCTGCACAAACCGATTATTCAGGGTTGTGCAGAATTTCGTCTCTTATATTACAGACGAGCAGGCGAGCTATCCTGTGCACCCCACTCCACAGAAACGACTAGTTGGTTGAGGAGACTCTACCGCACAAGACGGAAAGAGCTGCCTTGAAAGACACCCTGTCAGACCCCACAGCGTGGCAAGGGAACCCAACTACACAACTACAAAGGTGTACCAGAAGCTACCTCACAGAAGGACTTCGACCGCACCATAAGAAAGTTAAGTGTACACCCAGAAGTTCACTTAAACTGATCATAACAGGACCACAGTAGTCCAACTCTTCAGAAACTGTAAAACGGACCACAGTAGTCCAAATCTACATGAAATATTATAGCAAGTGCCCGAGGAAGATATAACAGCTGCCTAGACTATCAGCGATCGAACTATTAGCAGTGACTGAGACATTTTAAGTTAGATTAGTACTTAGAGAATCTTGTATAGAGTAGAAGAAATAAATGTGTGATTTTAACTGTTATCAAGTGGCTGGACTACATATGATTCATAGCCGTGTGAAAGCTAGTGTGACAGTAATCTTTTACCTTTTTTCTATCTATTTCTGAACCCAAACCTTAACACAGAACGAGCTAAACAAATAAATTTATTAAAGTAATTCATAGGGTGACTTACTAGCAGTTCCCACCGAATAAACGTGAGGGTCCATAATTCCATTGTGCAGAGCCCATAAACCCCACGTGACAAAAATTAATTATTAAACTGATATTTTTTATATGATAACACAGTTTTTCATGACATTGTAGTATGATAGTAATAGTATTGATGATGATAATAATAATATTAATTATAATTATTATTATTATTATTGTTGTTATTATTGTTGTTATTATCATTGTTGTTATGATTATTGTTATTTGTATTATTATTATGAGGGTGAGGGATAGGAAGGGTGGTGGTTGCCTAACATTGTTTAAAGATAATGATGAAGAAGATGTTGTGATTGTGTGTGCATGTGTGTGAGTGCATGTGTGTGTGATTTCTATGATTTCCAAGTTAATGTTAAAGGTTATTTATTATGTTAATTTGTTAAGGGACAGATTGGAAGATTAGACTTCTTATTAGTCTAAAATCTTTATCCCTAATAAAAAAAGTTTCAAAGTTTCAAAAAAAAGTTTTTCTCTCTCTCTCTCTCTCTCTCTCTCTCTCTCTTTCTTTCTCTCTCTCTCTCTCTCTCTCTCTCTCTCTCTCTCTCTCTCTCTCTCTCTCTCTCTCTCTCTCTCTCTCTCTCTCTCTCTCTCGCACTGTATCATGACGTATCTGACGAAAACGATATCACTGGGGCCTATACCTAATTGGGAACTTCAAAGAGCAAATTTTGAGATAGGCTATTCTGAATTTAGAAAACAGGAACACTGTATTTTATTAGCAGCAGAATCAAAGGAACGTATCTATGAAAAATACTATTCTTACTTACAAAGTTATATAGATGGTTGTGTTTTAGAATCAGGCAAAACAGGAGCAGGTTATGTTATACCGACTTTAAAAGTTAACGAGGCTTATTTTTTTTAGGGAAAGGGCATTCAATATTTACAGCAGGACTTATTGCTAAACTCAGGGCCGGACCTGGGAAAAGTCGAAGGGGGGGGGGGGGGGTTACAGATTCAGCGAAGGCGCGAAGCGCCGAGCCTTCTAGGGGGGTCCGGGGGCATGCCCCCCACGGGAAATTGTTTTTTTTCAAGGATGCAAAATGCTGCAATCTGGTGCAATCTGAACCTTGAAAATGCCATTAGTGATGGTCTGGGACTTTGAGCTTTTTTAACAATTGAACTGACAAACTCTAGGGTACAAAAATAATCCTCTGCCCTTCCCTTAAAAAGCAACAACACACACACAAACATTTATTTATCAGCAGAGATGTTTTGTATACTATTATTATTCACTACTTTTTGTCGATCGTTAACGGTATAAAGCTTTACCTTGTAGTTTATGAACATCACAGCCCTGCTTTCATTTTCATTCTTGCTGCACTAGGTACCTCGGCATTAGTACCATTTGTGATTATTGTATCTTCCTGCAAAACAGTTCACTGCCTCTTTGAAGTCAATATCAACATCCCTGTGCACTTTCAGTAAAGCAAGTCCATTGAGCCTCTGTTGCCCCATTGTGGAGCGCAGGTAGTTTTTCAGGTTGCGCAACTGACTGTTTGAACGCTCACACTCGGCAGTAGTGACAGGCAGGGTGCAAAGGTACTTTAGCATGATGAACAGGTTGGGATAAAAATCCCTGTCACAATGTTTCAATGCTTCTGATGCCGTGGGTGGGATGATAGCTGTCGCATTGTCAGCAGCACTTCGCCATTTGCAAACCCACCGTTGGTATTCTGCATCAAGGGTAGCGTTGTCTGATAGGTCAGACTCCCACAACATTGCCAGTGTCTTCACTCCTTCTGAAACCTGCATGAAACCATCTTGGTTGTCTATTAAAGTGCTTGGCATCAGACAGAGACCATCAACTGCTAGGTCAGCATTTTTGAACCTCGAGTCCAATTCGGTAGACAGGTGTTCCAAGAAAGGAATGGCAATGCTAATCTTGAAATATTCTTCTGGAGTGGCCGCAGGTTGGTTGTCACGGAGAGTCTGTCTGGATGCTTGACGAGGAACAATAACATCAGTTGTCAAAGCATTTGCCATTTTGCTTAACGTCACCAAACCAGGCAACGAACGCTGTGTTCATAATTATCTACTTAGCATCTTAATTAATATTTCTAAAAAGTCGTTTTTGGGGGATTAGGGCAGTATCAAGGTGAAGGTTCTGGAAGAGGCTTGCGGCCAGAACAGGAAAATATGGCTGCATTTACTAATTTAGGCTTAGGGGTTGGGTTACTTGGTCGTTTCAACGGAAAAACGCTTTGGACGTTTCAACGGATCTTTAGAAATGGATTTCCGTTGAATTGTCTATAAATAACTATGTACCTTGGACCAAAAGTGACTAAAAACTGCAATGTTTTAAAAACATTTTTTTTAATTGAAACTCTTTGCATTAAAAAAATCTTTTTTTTTTTTTTTACTTTGGAGGGGGGGTTCTGGAACCCAGGTACCCCCCCCCCCCCTACTGGATCCGGCCCTGGACCATCGTATATCTGTGCACAAGGTGCTATCAATAAACTGTAGTCCGATCGCTTTAGGCGAGACACCTTTATCACTTATGTGTTCTACACACACTGTTCTGCCTCCCGTATTGACGAGACTCCGTACGTTATTCTTATTTCACCTATTATCTCAGCACTGTATCATCTCTCTCTCTCTCTCTCGCACTGTATCATGGCGTATCTGTTTACATTAATTGCTTCGTCAGTTGGTTCAAGGCCATACTACATACACCGTAAGTGTGTGAAAAAAGTAGGTCTAACAAAGATAAATTGTGTTGTGCTAAATGCTTTGTTTATATTATATCGATTGATTAACATTGTTTGTATAAATAGACCTAAAGGGTTCTAGTTGGAAATTTCATGATAGGAAAACCTTATACAGCGCATACAAACTTCTACACCCGGAGGCATGCTCACAGCGCTTTTTGGAAAGGGGGGGGGGGGGGGGGGTGTGGTGTTGTAAAAAATATAATATAAACAAATATAGCGTATATATGTAATAAACGCTTAACTTTACTCAAAATCAAGAATCCGCAAGGTTTCTTTTTGTGTTTTGATCATCATCATTATCATCATCCTCATCATCATCGCCGTCGTCGTTGCCATCCTCGTAATTGATTTTGCCCTCAGCTGCTAGTTTCAAATGTGAATTAGTTTATTGAATTCTTAAACAATTATTGCATTTATGGACTTAAGTAATTTGGCCACAGGCTAAAGTCTGTGATTTGGCTATTGTGGACTATTTTAATTTGTGTATTTGGAGACTTATCCAGAAATACTTTGAAATAGACGGTGGGAATGGGGGGTGGGATGGAGTGGGGCGTAATCAGAACGAGACAAATGTCGTGTGTCGGTCCGTCCGTCTATCGTTCTATTGGAAGCCATTTCTTAAGAACCACTATTTTATTTTATTATTTCGAGACTTGTTTGGAAAGCCTTTAAAATAGTCGAACAAAAACATAAACACGAGCCAAATGCTGGTCTGTCCGCCCGTCTCGGTCCATTGGAAGCCAAATCCAAAGAGCCATTGAACGGATTTTGGCCAAACTTCACAGCAACATTACCTAGACTAGAGGCCTGCCTCTCGTGCCATCATATTTGCTTTACGCAAAGGTCACGGTCACTGGAGTCCCGGTGTTGCTAAAAACGTGTTGCTCAGTATCTCCAAAGCCGGCTGAAGCGATTTTGTTGAGTTTTGGTACACATGTACTTCAAATCAAGGTCCAACCTTGTTACGTTGAAACGCGTACGAAAGTATGTCGGAAGCGCGCACGATAGATCTAATCGTTTCGTTTTGCAAAGTATTCAATGATGGAGTTTATTTACCTTTGATTTGAGTTTGCATTGTTGTTAGGAGAGGCTTTGTATAACGTTGATAATTTTTGTTGGTCGATATCGTTGTAGAATTTTCTGGACCCGCTTGTTTACTATCGATCGAAGTTTCGGGATAAATATCGAAGTATGGCGGAAGGAGAAGAAATATGTATGACGTAAGTCAGTGATGACGATCTTTTAATTGATTGGCTGTAGTGCGTCATTTTAGTCTACTGGGTTCGAAATTTTTCGGGAAAAGAGAGAGAGATTATAAAATTGTGTGCCGCACTGTTGTTGAGAGAGATTGTTGTTGATAGTGAAGCTGGAAAGTAAATTTGAAAGTTGTTGAGTTGAGTTGAGAATTGTATGCAGTTGTTGATGTGTGCTGAATAAAAGCGGAAAACTTCATACGTCGACTTTGTGACTTGTATGCTGATTGAGCAGGCTGTGTGAATAAACGAATCTGAGTTACCCCTTATCAGGAATTCAGCATTGGGGCTGAATCGGATACTGATAAAGAAAAACACCATCATCGAACTGAGTGTAACAATCCTTCAGTGGCAGTGGTTGTCTTGGTACACATGTACTTCAAATCATGGTCCAGCCTTCGGTAGCAGTCCGGTTGTCTTGGTACACAGGTACTTTAAATCATGGATCCATCCTTCAGTAGCAGTGGTTGTCTTGGTACACAGGTACTTTAAATCATGGATCCATCCTTCAGTAGCAGTGGTTGTCTTGGTACACAGGTACTTTAAATCATGGTCCATCCTTCAGTAGCAGTGGTTGTCTTGGTACACAGGTACTTTAAATCATGGTCCATCCTTCAGTAGCAGTGGTTGTCTTGGTACACAGGTACTTCAAATCATGGTCCATCCTTCAGTAGCAGTGGTTGTCTTGGTACACAGGTACTTCAAATCATGGTCCATCCTTCAGTAGCAGTGGTTGTCTTGGTACACAGGTACTTCAAATCATGGTCCATCCTTCAGTAGCAGTGGTTGTCTTGGTACACAGGTACTTCAAATCATGGTCCATCCTTCAGTAGCAGTGGTTGTCTTGGTACACAGGTACTTTAAATCATGGTCCATCCTTCAGTAGCAGTGGTTGTCTTGGTACACAGGTACTTCAAATCATGGTCCATCCTTCAGTAGCAGTGGTTGTCTTGGTACACAGGTACTTCAAATCATGGTCCATCCTTCAGTAGCAGTGGTTGTCTTGGTACACAGGTACTTCAAATCATGGTCCATCCTTCAGTAGCAGTGGTTGTCTTGGTACACAGGTACTTTAAATCATGGTCCATCCTTCAGTAGCAGTGGTTGTCTTGGTACACATGTACTTCAAATCATGGATCATCCTTCAGTTACAGTGCGGTTGTCGTCAGTCGGTCAGTTTGTCGCTCTGAGTTAACTTTCTTTCAAATCAAAACACTTTATTTCAAGAATAACTGAACAGAAATTCATCATTTTTACTGCTACTGTTTAACATGTTAGATATCATTGGTATTTGTGCTTTGTGCATACTTTAACTACTGCTAAGAGTGTTAGATCATTGGTATTTGTCCTTTCTCAAAGCTCAAGTTCGATCATTGTGCTGTATCTAAACATTGGCTGAACCGATTTTGATTGTGGTTTATCAATCCATGTTTTCATTTCGCTTCTTTAGAATAAAACCTATAGCAACAACACCTCCAAACATATTTACACTTTTTGAAAATGCTTCTTTTTAGGCTAGGTGAGCGTCTGGAAATACATTTGCATGTCATGCCATCTTGTTTTTTTTATGTTTTTTTTTTTTTTAAAGATGTTACCAGCTTGTTACATATTATATATTATCGTTCAGTGGATGTTACCAGCTTGTTACACATGGATTATCGTTCAGTGGATGTTAGATCTAACAGTGCAGTTGTTACATATATAATCGTTCAGTGGATGTTACCAGCTTGTTATCATGTAGTGGATGTTACCAGCTTGTTACACATGGATTATCGTTCAGTGGATGTTAGATCTAACAGTGCAGTTGTTACATATATAATCGTTCAGTGGATGTTACCAGTTTAATTGTTACATATGGATTATCGTTCAGTGGCAATGTCAGGTTTATACTTGTGGATGCATATATGAATGACTTGCACTTCTCTCACCCTTTTCCCTAACGAGTATAGGCCTACTGTGATACGTATAATAGTGTGTATGTGAGAGTGCATGATGCAAGTGACAGATTGTACAATGATTAGGCTAATAGCCTAAAATCCCCGTACCCGAATCTGAATCTGCCCTAGTTATGAACTGCTCATAGATGTATAGGGCTAATTGTCTGGTGATTGCTGATTTCACAGTGGTGGTGTTGATGGAAATAATTGATGATGAGGATGATAATGATGATGATGATGATGATAAATTGTTGGTGTGCAACAATTTAAAGAAGATTACAATAAACTCTCGCCGAGTCCGAAGTTTCTCTCTCTCTCTCTCTCTCTCTCTCTCTCTCTCTCTCTCTCTCTCTCTCTCTCTCTCTCTCTCTCTCTCTCTCTCTCTCTCGGTCACACACACATACAAACACACAATACACGCGCGTGTGCACACACCCAATCAGTGCTCTGGAATACACAATTACTGGCATTCCTTATAGAACTTGTTATACATCACTGTTTTTCTTCTTCTTCTGACGAACCACTGTATAAAACATATTGGGTTTATTTTCTATTGTAATGTCCTTATCATCATCCTCCTCCATGATGAAGATTATGATGATGTAGCGCTGTAATAGAATGATTGTATTGTATCATCATCACTTGACAAACCGCTGTAAAAATTGTACTGTATTGTATTGTATCATAATCATCATCGTCATCATCATCAACAACAAACAACAACTGTAACAACATCATCCAACAACAACAACAACAACAACAACAAAGGCCTTCTTCGAATACAACGCCACCGATCGAGCCGTACGTATAGCAATTTGACTTTAGGTCTACAATAAAACCGATAATACAATCAACTCATCGCCTAAATAAATTAAACTTGAACTTAGAGAATGATGCATCTCTACCTACACTACATAATAGACTGTGTAACGCAGATGTACGATGTAGAGGACCGCTACTGAGCAGTGACGTGGACAGTATCGCAACAGTAGGCCTATACCACTGAGCTGAATGGCCTATGTACCATGCAACTGAAAGGTTTTTATATAGACCGAAGTACTTCTCTCTCTCGTCTCTGGTCTTACTTTTCTGTTGTCTACAAAATTAATGCAGAGGATCGTTACATCAGCCTTTGTTATCACTACATAATGATTTTTGTTCTCTTCTCCTCAAACTGAGCCACACCCAACTTCCAAAGCTTTTCCCCGGCAGCAGTCGTTGCACGCGCGCTCGCGCTACGCTGCAGCAGTACTACGGCGCGCGAGCGCGCAGACTTTAGTCTGTTAGTGTTAAAAAAACAACATTTCTTTTTAGGGCGTGACAGGTTGGAGGAAGTTTTCCCCATACAGTGATGATGTCCATAGAGACATTGGGTGACCGCCTCGCGGACAACATTCCTCCCATGAAGGCCAAAAAGTTAACAAGTGGTGGTTATGTGTTTCGAAAAGATCGCGAAAACGAGAAGACAGGAAAGACAACATGGCGCTGCACACAGAGAGGATGTCCCGGTAGAGCACATACACAATGGTCTGATTCTGAACAACGAGTTTTGGTGAACCACGTGCAGGCACACATGCACGGTCCGGACCTGAACATCCCAGATTCTGTGGAATGGGTGGAGAGTACAGAGGTTCGAAGATCTGCACAAGTCTCGCTTGTGACCACTGACGAACCATGGGAGAGAACTCGAGCACCGCGAGTGGACGCTTCCACGCAGTTGTCTGCCCAAAGCGAAGGGTCTTGTACCAATGCGAAACTGCGAAGACCAAGCAAACGAAGTTACACGTCAACTGTAGATGACGACGATGACGACGATGATCTCGATGATTATGACGTTGACGTGAACGTTAATTTCAGCTCAGGGGGGCACCATGCGCCGTCTTTTCTGGAAATGCCCGGAACTAGTAATTGTACCATGCAGCAGACGACAAAAGGTATACTGTAACAGTTTGTTTCCTTCCCCAACATCTACCCCTAGGGAATTTCATTATATTTATTGGGTTTATTATCGCGTGGTATATTTGTGGTAAAATGTTTCCAATGCGAAATGTCAAATAGCTAGTGCAGTATTTTATGGCCGAAGAGTAAGACTGAAATGTCCAATCAATTAAAAACAAAAAAAATTTACAAGGGAAGTAAGCAACACAGGCTCAATCTAATCCACAGGAAGTTGCACACTCGTGCATGCATCAACAATAAATGGAAAGCTCGTAACACGTTTTTTCTTTCTTCATCAAAGAACTTCATGTTCAGGTGAGAAACACTTTAAACGCCACTTATCGTTAATATTATTAAAACCGCTAAGGGTAGCACACCTATTCAAAGATCGCACAACATTACCCGGAAAAAAAAAGAGAGGAAAGGTTTGCATTGAAATCAACTGGTTCATTAAGTAACTCAATTACTAATTTACTAGGCTACTGATTCAGTGATTTACTCCACGATTTTGATTGTGACAGTGGCATAAGAAAATATCCAGACAAAACTGTATAAGAAATGCTTACATTTTCTTTTGACTATGTCATAATCATATGATCATGGGTCGTCCCACAGCTCGGCATTAGTGCCAGATGAGTTGTCATGTGAAGGTGTGTGTACCTAAAAACAGATCTGTTTATCTGATCAAACTGATTATACTTTGCTCAGCAGCTAGAATGATTACATGTCAGGTCTATCAGGATGGTTGAAGGTGCATAGGTAAGCAGTGGAATATTGACCAGGATGGTCTGACAGTAGCCAGCGCCAATTAATTTTAATTTAACTTAGGTAAACTTAAAGATAAAGTTGTCCACATCATTTTCCTTGCATGTGGAATGTGGGGACACTAAGGATTGTGATTGCGATACTGGTGCACCCATAATACTTTGTCTTATTTTCTAGTTCCTTGCATGATTCTGATACTGTGCACATAATACCCTGTCTTATTTTCTAGTTCCTCGCATGATTCTGATATTGAAACACAAATAATACCTAACCCGGTCTTATTTTCTAGTTCCCCGTATGATTCTGATACTGGTGCACTAATCATACCCTGTCTTATTTTCAAGTTCCTCGCATGATGGCGGAAGGGAGGGTGCCCCAGGCAGCGGTGGACGCAGTGATGGTGAAGAGTCAGGTGATGCCTGATGGCAGCCAGACGGTGCGCGGCTATGACTTCAACAACGGTGTGGACTACCATCAGATGTTCCGCTCCTACACACGTACGGGCTTCCAGGCCACCAGTGTTGGCAAAGCCATCGAGGAGATTGATAAAATGGTAAGCACTTCTCGGAACTGTGCTCAGTTGTCTGGGCGTCACACTATGCGCCCAAAGGCTGCAAGTGGCTGCCTTTGGCTGCTTGGGTTAGATCCTGTATCAGCCTGCACCTTGAGCACCTTGAGCAGCGCTTGAGTTGGAAAAGCGCTATATAAGAGCAATTACCTTTTTGTTTTTCAAGCATTGTTGACACTTGACTTGATGAAATGATGTGGGTTCAAGTGTACTGATATGTTTTGCTATTTGAATTTTATTGACATTCTTTTTTAAACTCTTTGATCACGTGAGTGTGATGCTGTCGCACCCCACCCCGGCTCTGCTTGGAGCGGTGAGTGCGAGTGATTGTCACACTCATTTTCAAGAATTTTCAACATCCGTTGAATGGTCAGGGGAGGAACCAAATATTTCAAGATGTAGATGGATCATTCATGCCTGCGTGATTGCTTTCCTTTAATTGTTCAGTGTTTTGTTTAGCCATTATTTTCAAATCGCGCATGTCAAACACAAAGAAGAAAACGCTCTGCTTGTAAAAAAGTGGTGTCCTCCATGAAGCATTCACTTTATGATCATTCAAAAAACCCAAAGCTATTCTGTACTAGAAAATGGTTGTAAATTGTGCGTGCTTTGAGTTTTCCAGAAATATAAGATTTAACAATGTAGTACTAGTAGAGTAATTGTTGTTCAATATTTTATGATTTATAAAATAAATAAATAAAATGCTCGTCTCCTAGGAATGACTGAGTTGATAGGATGGCGCCTAAAAAAGAATTAACTCTTAGTATTGTGCCTGGCACTGTCACGTCTAAGCTGCTATGTCGATCTGAGCTTGGTATGATGGGTATTTGGTTGCAACCACTGCATGTAAAAGATCCTGTCTGGAAGGCCTAAATATGGTAGAAATAAAATTACTTTGTGTGTGTGTTTATTAACCACTAGTGTAGGTTTTAAATTTACAACGGTGCATTTTTTAAACGTTTGCTAATTAAACCCCGGTAGCTGCCATTTTGACAAAACAGTCAAACGTTAGGTATTTCCAGCTGCAGTTTCATCTCAAGTCAACAGATCTTTATTTCATTTAAAAAAGGAAAATTGTTGTGAACCATACTTCAAAATAATTATTATTTGTACACCCCGATGTCCATGGATTTTATTTATTTGCACCCCCAAATTCCTGATTCTGTACACAATACATTGCAATACAATGCAACACAACTTTATTTATTACAAGGAGCAGTTAAAGTGGTAGCATTGGCACATGAAAAAGTTGTCAGTTTGGGTTCTGATACGGGGAATGCGAAGCTGGCGACTGTCAGAAAATGAACGGGAAGATCTTGATGGTGGACAAAAGTGAACTAACTGAGAGAGGTACCATGAACCAGTCAAAGTGACGGCATTATTATTATTATTTTAATTTTCTTTTTTAACTATTGACACAGCTTGTTGCTTATAATGTAATGTAATATTCAGCTGGGGAAGGGCTGTATCAGAACTATTAAATACAAATACAAATACCTGCAAATGGTCCCCAAATCATCACAGTTAACGCGCTTCTAATATTAAAAATCTGCACAGCTAGCTGGGAATTATCACAGAATATCCAGTACTTGCATAAAAATGTAAAAAGTTGACATTCTGGAGAGAGAAAAAAATTACTTTGTTTATATGCCTTAGAGAGGACTGCATTTCTTCACACAGTCATTTTCTGTAAACACTAGTTAACGTTAAGCTTTGATTTTAGAAGATGCTATTTAAACAAGGGAAACAAACTTTATACTGTAGAACTTCACACGACTCAACTGTTGAGACAAGTTGTTACCTAATTATTAATTAATTAATTTATTTATTCTTATATAGCGATTTGTGTGTGTGTGTGTGCTTAGGGCGCTGGCCAGTACAGGATCTAACTCACCCATCACCCCTCTCCGAGGCGCCCATGTGCAGCCATAGGGTGCACAGTCTGACTCCAAGACAATTTAGCACAATTCTGGACGACCAGGGTAGGGTGGAGAAAAGGGACCCAAGTGCATGCTGGGTGTATTTGTGTATCCGGCATTCACCCGTGTAGGACATGAGCATCAGGATCTTTCAAGTCCGTGCGATGGAAGGCAAACGAGCGCATATTTGACCTCGGTTTATAGTTAAACACTCTCATCTGAAAGAGTAATTATAACTGGCCATGACATTTGCCTGTTGCTTTTACTTGGAGTGTGTCCTTTTACGAGTGTTCTAATGAACGACCTTTGGAAGGGACGTAACCCTGTCAAAAGTCGACCCTGCTGTGTACCTGAGGGCTGTAAACCAGGGTGATGGGCCACAACTACAGCAAGGTCAACCCGTACGGAGCGCCATCTGGACAGGCGATAATCCTGTCAGTTCCACCCTATTTTAGTGCCCTGCTACTTGACCATGAGACCACGTGTAGTTAGATTAAAGACCCCAAATTCAAAGGCTTTACTCACTTTTGTCGAAAATGGGTTTGCCCTAAAATTGGCATTGTTTGTAACATTATACAGTAATATGATGGGCGCGTCGGTGCTCACACTAACTGCTAGAGTTTGAATTTTTCCGTTTCTGATCTGACAGGGAGTTATTTCCCCTGTTTTAAGGGTACAGCTGTGTGACTGTTGTCCCTGTTTCTGAATGAACTGGGCTTGAAGTGCAGGGTCTATTTTATCAACCTGAGACCAAAAACCTTATGAGCAATTATTTTGTACGGGTTCTGTCTGTTACCGGCTTTCCTAATTTTAGCTCCAGGCTGTTGGCTAGCCTTTCTTTATTAATAGGCACAAAAACTACAGAATTTATTTATTTATTTATTTATTCACACAATAAACGTACTTCAAGAATGTCACCGCCACGACTCTCCCTGGGCAGACGCCACAAACAGACAACTTCCACACGCAGACAACCCAGAAAGAATGACGATTACCAGCAGACGGAAGTGATGAAAACACAACGAATATATATACAACTTCCAAGCTATTTATTCATTCATACCACACACTCATACACATACAACATTTACACATGAAACGAGAACAATGGTGATGGAACAATCAATGGGTCGATGAACAATGAAATGGAATGTCAGATGAACGAGGGTTGCTGTTCAACCACGTCTAACTAACGACTGTGCACTGCTAATGTCCGAGCACAGAGGGGGCAAGTGTCAAGAGGGGGACAACAAAGAACAAGCCGACCTGATAGTAGGGTGTCCCCGTTGATGTCTCCGAAAGGTAGCTGCCTCCTCGTTGTGGTTGTCACCGGACTGTCGCTGTTAAATCCAGGCGCTGTGGTGTCGCCACTCCCTCCGCCGCCGCCGATGATGATGATGATGATGACGCTGTAGTTGCGGCAGCCCTGCCGCCGTCGACGCCTCTCAGCCTGACTCCTCCTGTCGGCTACCTTGTAACGTAGAGGCTAGGTCCCGCAACAGACGTCACGATCACGCGGGAAAGATGGGGTGGTGGAACAATGAGGATGTCACAAACGTGGACGTGGACGAATGGGTGGTGATGATGATGTGGGTCCAACGACCGGAAGTCGTCGTCGTCGTCGCGCTGAAGAATTCGACGAACTTTCGAGCGACGAACAAAGATTTTCGAACCTGCAACATGCTTGCCGTATTGTTAGTGTCAAGTCCACCCGATTCTGTCCCCCTCCCTCCTCACACTCTCCCCCCTTACTACACTAACTAATTCCGGTACCTTGAGGAAGCGCCACTGCTGTCCATTTCACTTCCCTTGACTACTATTACTGTCTCTTGTAATCAACCACATAATTCAAAAACTAAATGACATTATGAATGCATGAAATGAACAATGCTGCAAATGAATACATGAAATCATCAACACATTATCCATCTTGAGCAACCGCAACCTCAACAACAGCAACCACTTCCATCCTACCTTCATCACACTTCACCCCCATTCTCCTCCCTCATTCTCCCTCCTTCAGTCGCACCCTTCCTCTCCTCAGTGCAACCATCCTTCCCCCAGCCTCACGCACAGCTATCGTTCAACACCCCAAACAGCCGGCCATCGGTCATTAGCACAGTAAAGGAAGATCACCATCACACTTACCCAACGGCTCGATTGTAAAGTACCTGTAGCTAGCGAACTTCCGACTGCTTGCCTACAAAGTACTCCAAGTAAGGTATCCAGAGCGTAGTAGTTTCCGTTAGTGGACAATAACCTCGACACTAACCTACCACAAACTCACAAACTTAGTTATTTGCTCACACTGTTCCTCGAGCTTGCTACTACCACAGTAACACTTCCAACTAGGCTTTCCCTAGAACCAATTATTATTTACGTTAATAACTGTTCCAACCTTACTTCCAGAACAAAATACCCAGAGAACTAAGACCGTACGTCTTCTCTATCACTCTGCAAAACGTGTTCTGACTAACAGTGAGCACATTCCCAAAACTGGCTGGCCGAACTAGGCTGTTCTAAAATCACGCTTTCCACGCATAACCATACATACGACATCGCGCAGTTACTACCCCAACTCATTAACTCTCCACCCACACTTTCTACCTGGTTTCATCACAGGCTGCCCTGTGACAAAGAGTTATTTTTTGTTGTACACTCTCTACTTTTTTTCTTCAGTGGGGCGACACTCACTGTAAATGTTAAAAGGATCTGTCAAGTGGGGAGGGGGGGGGGGGAGGAGGAGGGGTGGTGGTGAAAGTGAGTCCCTTTATAGATAATAGAATAGTAGTTTTGTTTGTGTTTATTCTTTAGATCTCCTGCAAGATGCAGCCACTGCCTGAGGAGGCCAGAACAGAAATTAATTTGAATCCTTGTGGCAGAGAAAAGAGCAACTGCACCATCTTTCTCAGCTACACGTCAAACCTGATCTCCTCTGGCACAAGGGAGGTGATTCGCTACCTGGTGGAGCACAACATGGTCAGAATTTCTTCTTATTTTAATTTTTTTTAATTTTAAAAAAATGTTTTTAATTTTTTTTTTTTTTTTTTTTTTTTCAAAATTATACATTATACTTTCAACTATACACTTAACTGCTGCACACACACACACACACACAGACACACAGGCACAAACCAGTATTTTTCAGCTCTGTAACTGCTAACTCACACACACCGGCATAACAAATATAATAGAATCTTACATTTGACTGACAGAACCATTCATATTGTGTACATACTATTAAAATAACATTTCCATTCATTGTACAGTGGAACCTCCGGTATCCGTCTCTCTTGTATACGACTCTCTCGCTTATGTGACCTTAAAACTTCTGACAGACTCACTTGCAATAATAAATAACCTCTGGTATGCGACAACCTCGTTTATGCGACCAGCGACCGTGTCTTAAGCCCTTTATACAACCGTCTTAACCAATTTAAAAGAGATATCAGTTTATTTATTGACTGGACCTTTTGTTTTTTCTCTCATTTTAGTGTACGCCTGCTGTTGTCTGCTATTTCCGGTTCACAAGTAAGGGACATTACTCGCCTACTCTAGCTTGTCAAAATGGCGTCGCACAAGAGGAAAGTTCTGAGTTTGGCAGAGAGAATGAAAGTGATTGAAAGAAGTGAAAAGGGGGAGAGTTGTTTGTCTATTGCTAGAAGTTTAGACGTTGGAAAGACCCAAATTCAGCTTATCATAAAGATAAAAAAAATGATGACTACATACCCCTCCAACCCTGACCCCTCCCCTTCTTCCCCCCTTATTTCCGGTATAAGACCACCTCTATTATAAGACCGTTTCTTTTCAGATTTTGGACGGTCTTACACCGGAGGTTCCACTATATACAATAGATGGACTGCATCATATATAGAAACTTTCATTTGACTGACAGAATCATTCATATCATGTGCATACAATTTAAAACAACTTTTCCATTCCTTATAACAGGTGGACTGCATCGTAACCACTGCGGGAGGAATTGAAGAAGATTTCATCAAATGCCTGGGGCCCACGTATCTGGGCGACTTTTTCTTATCGGGGAGGGAGCTGCGCAGCAAGGGAATCAACCGTATTGGCAACCTGCTGGTCCCCAACAACAACTACTGTATGTTTGAAGACTGGCTGACTCCCATCTTGGACCGCATGCTGCAGGAACAGAGAGAACAGGTATCGCTTTAGAGCTGCTCCAAGCTTATAGAATATAATGACATAATGACAATGCAGGGTACTATCACGCGCTTTATTCTCTAATCGAACTTGGAGCACTGCAATCTGAAGAAGAATCTATTACAAAAGGCGGAAGAAAAATGCATTGTTATTTTGGAAATTTAGATGGATGGCATCCAATGTCGTTATTGTCAGGTATTGGGAGAGGAGTAGTGACGATGATGGTGGTGATGATCGTAGTAGTAGTAGTAGTAGGGCTGGATCTGCTGATCCTTAAGACTTGCAGTTTATTTAAGTGTCCAATCTTTGTGTGACTCACTTGTAGTCAGGTCTAGTTGCTTCAAGAGCGTTATGAATCTTATTCACAAATGATGTCCTTCAAAACCTTCAGTTCATCAATGAGACTTTTGAAAGAGCTCAAGTTGGGTGCTCATTTAATGAATTTGAGCATTTTATTCCATCAGGGTTCAATTCTGTTGATGAATTTGCATTTACGGGTGTTTGTGCGATTGTGCCGAATACAAATTATGTCAGAAGAATTCCTTGTTATATTCGTCTTCTTGCATTTAAAAAAAAAAAAAAGGTGATTTTGTCAAGATTATCAATGCTATTAAATATTTTGTAGACTTGAATTAGACCCCCTCTCACTCTTCTGGCTTTTAATGTTGGCAGTCTTAGTGCTGCCAGTCTTCCTTTATATGACAAATTTTTTAATGCCAGGATAATCATTGTTGCTCTTCCCTGAACTCTTTCAATAGCAGCAGACTGTCTTTTTAAAATGGGATACCAAATTATATTTCCGTACTAGAGATGGGGCCTAATCAAGGCTTTACACAGTTGTGGAATTGATTGTGTATCAATAAACAAAAAAAAAACAACAATGCCAAACAATTCCAAGAATTTTGCTTTATTTACTGCACTGTTGATTGGTATGACACTCAAAATTAAGATATTAAGATAATGGTGATGATGATGAAGATGGTGATGGTGGTGGTGATGATGATGACGGTGATGAAGATGGGGAGGATGATGATAATGGTGATAGTGATGAGGGTGATGATGATGTCATGATGATGATGATGGATTGTTCTTACACAGCACATTTCCATCCCAAAGAGCTTCTCAAAACACCGGCTGAGTGCAGGATCTGTCTGGCTCAGTATTACTTAAAAATGCAACACACAGAACCCTTCTTCTTCTTCTTCTTCTTCTTCTTCTTCTTCTTCTTCTTCTTCTTCTTCTTCTTCTTCTTCTTCTTCTTCTTCTTCTTCTTCTTCTTCTTCTTCTTCTTCTTCTTCTTCTTCTTCTTCTTCTTCTTCTTCTTCTTCTTCTTCTTCTTCTTCTTCTTCTTCTTCTTCTTCTTCTTCTTCTTCTTCTTCTTCTTCCTCCTCCTCCTTTTTTTTCTTCTTCTTCTTCTTCTTCTTCTTCTTCTTCTTCTTCTTCTTCTTCTTCTTCTTCTTCTTCTTCTTCTTCTTCGCCCACCGCCGTAGCTCAATTGGTAGACCGTTCGCTTGGCACACCGATGACCCAGGTTCGAATCCCGTGGTGGGCGATATAAACTGTGGCCAATTTCACTGTCCATTGTAGCAGTATGATTCCTTTGGTGGTTCAGTGTTGATTCAGGTCCCTACCCCTCTTTCTCTGGGATGGTTATCCCCGTCTGCCAATGTTCTTCTTCTTCTTCTTCTTCTTCTTCTTCTTCTTCTTCTTCTTCTTCTTCTTCTTAATGATGTTTAAGGCCCACAATCAATGGGTCCATCATTTTGGCATCTTTTTTCTACAAAATAGTGGTTAAATGAAGATGTGGTATACTCAAGGCAGCTTTTATTGACCACCAGAGGCTGCTTTGATCCTTGTTTACACACACACACACACACACACACACACACACACACACAAAGACAAAAGTTTGGTTGTATTAAAAGATCAGATACTTGTAGTCCAGGGCCACATATGATTTGATGTATTTTCCATCGCACAGACTTTAAAGATCCTGATGCTCATGTCTTGAGTGCCGACTGCACAGATACCTTTAAAGATCCTGATGCTCATGTCTTGAGTGCCGACTGCACAGATACACCCAGCAAGGGCTAGGTCCCTTCTCCCCCGTACCTGTCGCCTAGGATTGAGCTCAGTGGTCTTGGCGTCACACGATGCGCTCAAAGGCTGCAAATGGACGCCTTGCTTTAGATCCTGTATCAGCCAGCGCTTTTGACAGCTGTTAAGCTGGTCAAATAAATAACACTCTATAAGAAAAACTAAATTAAAAAATTAAAAAAATTAATGGAATTGTATTGTATTGTGTCTCTTGCTTGCAGGGAATTTTGTGGACGCCGTCCAAAATGGTTCTGCGGCTGGGAAAGGAAATCAACAATCCTGATTCTGTGTACTACTGGGCTTACAGGGTGAGTACACAACACCACACCGTGGGAATCTCAATGTCATTGTAGAGTTACAGACCCCTCCAGGTTCTCAAACTAAAAGCAAAATATGTTGGCACTGGCAGTTTTTCTTCATGAAGTTGATAATAATAATGTGAACAAATGCCTACAAAGCGTGATAAAGAACATTTTCTATTACATTGATAATTATTTCATTCCATACCTTTTTTTAAAAAAAAAAACAAATATATATCAAGTCAACAACACTATATTATCCACAGTGGAAAATTCATACAGCACACTATATCTCAACAAATAAAGATTTTTGTTTTTTAAACAAGTAAATATAAAAGTAATACATAAAACAACTGCTACTAAAACTTTATTTTCTCAACAGCCATACATTATATTTAGAACTATATTCTCACATCTTCACACAAGCGTGCACGCGCACACACACACACAAACACATCACTCTCTTCCAGATTTCTTACTTCAAATATTTAATACCCACATTTAATAAATGTGTAGAAAATTTTATGTTGACTTGAATCACTCACGCACACTCAATAACAACAACTTCTCAGCTCATTATAACAATATTAGATATTGTTACACTCGGTTTGATGTTGGTGTTTTTCTATCAGTGTTGATTCAGCCCCAATGCTGAAGTACTGATGATTGTAGCTCAGATTCGTTTATCCACGCAACCCGTCCAAACAGCATACAAGTCACAGAGTCGACGTATGAAGTTTTCCACTTTTATTCAGCACACATCAACAACTGCATACAATCGCCTTTTCACTCTCAAATTTCACTTTCCAACTTACTATCAACAATAATAACAACATACAACACACCACTTTTGAAACATTGCGGCACTTAAATAGTCTCTTGATACTCCCGAACACACTGGATCAATCTCGTATGACGCAATTTAACCAATCGCTTCTAACTTCGTCATTACTGTCTTACGTCATACCTATTTCTTCTCCTTCCGGGAACATTCTCATACTTCGATAATTATCCCGAAACTTCGATCGATAGTAAACAAGCGGATCCAGAAAATTCTCCAACAATATCGACTAACGAAAATTATCAACGTTATACAAACTAACAAAGCCTCTCCTAACAACAATGCAAACTCAAATCAAAGGTAAATAAACTCCATCATTGAATACTTTGCAAATCGAAACGATTAGATCTATCGCGCGCGCTTCAGACATACTATTGTTCGTGTTTCAACGTAACATATATTAAAATAAACATAAATCAATTCCTAGATCTGATTTGCTTGCTCTGTTGGCTTGGTGAACTGTACAGAACAACCTTTACGGAAAATCTAGCTTGCAGTAAAGTTTTTTTTAAGAAAGGTACCTATTGGGACCAAAGTTGAATGCTATTAATATTCATTACATAATTTGTGGTTGTGTGGTTGTATTTTTTTCAGAACAATATTCCAGTATTCTGCCCAGCTCTGACAGATGGGTCTTTAGGGGACATCATGTTTTTCCATTCCTACAAAAACCCGGGCCTGGTTGTGGACATAGTGGAAGGTCAGAGACCTTCGTTCAGTTTGCTATGATTTATTCTTTTCGTATAGTGCTTAACGCAAGGGTGCTGAAAACGCTTTTTCAAATTGGAGTGAAAATCCTACTGGGCAGTCTAAACTTTGTAGCTCATTGTGAATAAACTCCAGTCCTAGAGAAATGGGAGGTCCCAAATGCCTCTGTCACCACCCTCATTAAGCTGGCCTAGAGAAATGGGAGGTCCCAAATGCCTCTGGCACCGCCCTCATTAAGCTGGCCTAGAGAAATGGGAGGTCCCAAAGGCCTCTCTGGCACCACCCTCATTAAGCTGGCCTAGAGAAATGGGAGGTCCCAAATGCCTCTGGCACCGCCCTCATTAAGCTGGCCTAGAGAAATGGGAGGTCCCAAATGCCTCTGGCACCGCCCTCATTAAGCTGGCTTAGAGAAAAAAGAGGTCCCAAATTCCTCTTTTTCCAACGACCGAAAGGTTCAGGAACACTTATGATCTTTTTACATTTGTGTGTATTTTGTGTGGTGTGTTGTTATGGTGCTGTTACATGTGTAACTAGTGTTGAGTTGTGTGACATTGCATTTTATTGTATTGTTTGTACATTGTATGTTGTATTTAGTTCTATATTGTAGAGTAAAAAAACAAAAAAAATTCCTCCACTCTTCAGATTTGCGGAGGTTGAACAATCAAGCGATGTATTCGGTCAACACTGGTATGATCATACTTGGGGGAGGGGTGTGCAAGCACCATACTTGCAACGCCAACCTGATGGTACGTACTGTGACAGACATAAATTGCAGTTGTCTTTTATTATTTTTAACTTTAGTTTATTTGTTTATTTAATGTATTTTATTTGTTAACTCTCGACAGAAGTCGAACTATCGATTCATTTGGGTCTATCCATTCCAGTTATTTCCCTTTTACTATATCTGAAACGAGTGGCTTCCTTTTCATCATATTATTATGTGTAATGTAAACCTTGGAGTGTACACTCCATCAGCAATAATTATAAGCTTAAGTGTGATTTGTGTAGTAAAAAAACAATTTCTTCAATTTTCTACAGTTTTCAAACATAATCGCTTTCTCCGTATTGTGCCAATCTGTGCAGCATTAAAAAAAAAAAGAAGCTTGTTTGCAGCAGTGAACAACATACCCTTTGCTGCTGTATCATCTGTTAGATCTTACTAAGGGCATCTCCCAAGCATCATGCAATGATGGTCATTTTAGATATATGAGATATAGTCAAAGACCTTGATATATAAAGACATGCCATGAGGCCCACTTCCGGGAGTTCGCTACTTTCGATATTAGAGAAGCGCCACCTAGCGAAATAACTGTCGTCACTTGGGAAAATGCCGCGCGCTAAGAAGAAAGTACGACAAGGTGGCACACATTGTGGGGTGGTGCTCATAGAAAAACAAACACACACGCACACCTACACACAAAAAAAAATAGAACTGCTCAGGTCTTGATGTCTCAAGCCAGTAATCTTTGAGTACAGATTAGCGATACTTGACAAGCTGTTTCCATCAGATACAGATAAACTTCGAAACCAGCAAATAAAATAAAATTTATATAAATGACTGATAAAATCGAATAAGTATATCTGAGCTAACAGAAAAACTATTGAGATGGCGGAGAAGATGCACTCTCTCTGTCCACGTTTTACAGGACATTCGGTGTTTACATTACATTTCAGATTGTTATAAAATATAGTACTCAAAGAGTTAAAACTCTAGAATTTCTACAGGCTTATTTAAACATGTATAGCAAGTAATAGTTAAAATAGATTAACGTCCCCGGGCCCCGGACACATAAGCGTATAAGGGACGAAAGATAATTAGTTAGTTAAATAGATTAACGTCCCCGGACACATAAGCGTATAGGACGATGTACATAATATTCCAGATAAAATAATATGATAGCAGGGGCATGCTGAACTTATCAAAGTAGGAAAGTAGCATGCAAACTTACTTCTTGTGTTTATCAGCATGAGATCAGCTTGACTGTTTTTAAAGTAGTATATATTTTAATATAACAAACTACTTTTATTTATTTATTTATTTATTTTAATAACGCAAAACAAAGAAAACTGTGAAACAAAAGAGCTTTTGCATCGACTGTAGACCTTGCCGACACAGTTGTTTATTGAACGCGTATTACCTCCCTTGACATAGAAACAGTTCTACCGCTAGGATCGCTGTTTTACATGTAAACTCTGTTGAAGTGGGCCTCATGGCATGTCTTTATATATCAAGGTCTTTGATATAGTGCTAATGCAAGCTCACTTCCTAATGTTCAGCAGTTTTCTTATTACCCAATGCCAGGAAATGCACTGTATAAATTTTGAGGGTGCTGTCGGCATTTCTGAAGCATCTTTTTTTAACACAACAATGGCACAATTATTTTATTGGTACTGACAGCAGGTTTTAAGACATGGGGGAGAGAGAGGGGAGGGAGAGGATTAAAGTAGAGGGTGGGAGAGCTTTATGAATGAGTATAAGAAAGCATAAGTTATATACAAGTGTATGTCTTGTATTCATTTCTTATATCCTGTTTACAAAACTGCACCATTGTTATAATTTTGCATGTAGTCATTTTATTTATTTTAATAATAATACCAATAATGCTGGATGCAGGGTTCGAACCTGCGACTTTTGGTATAAGAAACCAGCTCACTACCAGCTGAGCTACTAGTCCACCTCGTGTTGAATTGTGTTTGTGTTGTAGGGCAGGTTATGCATTAAGTTTGTCACTGTAGTGCTAATTACCAATTTCTTGCAGAAGTGGTTTTTCAATGCTGGAAACCTCGTCGTTCTTGGCATTTTGAGTTTTATGGTGTTTTGGGTGTGTGTGGTTTGTTTTTTTCATGGTCAGTTGTTATTGTGCAGAGGAACGGTGCGGATTTCTCTGTGTTTGTGAACACAGCTTCCGAGTTTGACGGCAGCGATTCAGGCGCTCGTCCTGACGAAGCCATCTCTTGGGGCAAGATCAAGATGTCTGCCAGCCCTGTCAAGGTACATTGGATTTGTAGATAGGCAGAGATGCATACATTGTTGTTGTTGTCTAGCCATGTGGCAATATTAATAATAATAATACAGGATTCTGTTTATGCACTATTCTCGGATAAGACTGTATAAACCAAAGTCTAGTCTGTGCACGCACGCATTCCACCGCATGGATGCTCATGACCTAGAGGAGTGTGTGCCGGCTACACAAATACACCCAGCACGCACTAGGTCCCTTCTCACCATCCCCGGTCGCCCAGGATTGTGCTCAGTCACCTGGGCGTCAGACTATGTGCCCAAAGGCTGCTAGTGGGCGCCTCTGGCAGCTTTAGTTAGATCCTGTATCGGCCAGTGCCTTGAGTAACTCTTGAGCTGGAAAAGCGCTATATAAGATCTATAGAATAAATAATACATTAATTTAAAAAAACCTTGGATTCAAAGTGCAGTGATCTATAACGAGTATGAACGCACAAGCGTTAACACACGCTTTAAACATGCACATCTCACCTACGTTCATCTCTCTCTAACTTTTATGTACTGTATTAAATAACTCTTCTTTTGTTTTTTTCAATGCCTTTCAGATCTATGGCGAAGCATCTGTAATGTTCCCGATTCTTGTGGCAGAAACGTTCGCCAGGCGGCACATGGAATTTCAGGCCTTCAATCAGAGACAAAACTAACTGTTAGTCTGCCGTTTCGCCGTCTTCGCTGTGTGCTTTCAAACCCCGCTGGGTCAGAGATCAATCTGAGTCTTTTATGTTGTGTGCTCTCATCCATCCAACTTTATACCCCAATCCACCCTCTTGTTTCCTCTCACACACACACCCTCCCCCCTCCCCACCTCCTCTTCCTCTCATTTCCCACACCCTCTATCTTCCCTGAGCTGGGCTCAGCTCACAGATATGTCAGTGTAGCAGAAAGGGAGGCAACTGGTTGAGGCTGCGGAGAGAAGTTGTCTACCTTACATTTGTTGGTTTGACTTAGCTTTGGGTGGCTCCTGCTTTGCAGAATCCTTTGGGTATGCCATTGGGTTATGCAGGACAAGGCGACACGACATTTGTTCTCCCCGGCTGACCATTCTCCTTCTGCTTTTGGTGGTGAGCTGGACTACATTGTCGGCAGGCATTTTATGCAGGTCGGTGGCAGCGACTTGTGTTAAAGTGTCGTGGCACTAGTAGCCGGCAACCAGGTTTACTACCAACAACGCATCACCGCCTTGCGAGGCAAGTATTTTTATGTCCCTCTTATGAGGGATAAAATAGAAATAACAGCTCGGGTTGGGCCGTGTTCTCAAGGTTGTGGCCGAGAGATGGGAGTCAAATACTCCGCTCGGCTACATGAGTATAGTATTAACCCTGACCATGTTCCATTTGTGCTCTTCTCCCTCCTTGTGCCTCCTACTCCTGTCTTCCTGCTGGAAGTAATTTTCACTGTGTAAATAAGTCGTTACATGTTTGTCATGGTCGGTCAGATGGAGTGGCTCAGGGGTCTACAGTCTTGAACCCTATAGGTTTCCATCCTGATTTCAGCAAAATATTTGTTGTGCTCGTAATGATGTCAGTTGAGCAGCTCTGGGGGGATGTGAGCTGTGAAAAATAGCAATTAAAAAATATAGTCTGGGACAAACAAACAAAATTGAGAAAATGTGTCCATCTGTGGTTAAAATTTTATTTTGATTTCAACAAACATCAATCATAAAGAAGTCAGTAGGAACAATCCTCAAACGTTGAGGTTCCGGGGGTTTCAGTATAAATAGTATCCCCACTTTCTGGAAATTTAGTGCTTTAAATTCCCACTGTCGCTGTTTTTCTCATTTGTTCCTTCTCATTACTGCTCTGTTCTATCCATCTGCTATACTATCTTCTTCTTCGCTAGACCAGTCACCTACCTTTTTTCTTGAAAACTCTTCCGGGACAAGACTCCTTGTTTGTGTATGAGGTCTGTTGGATCAGCTTGGGAATATTGGACGCTTTCTGCCAGGTGGTCACTAGGGCTTCCTATGATGTTATTATTTAGCAATGTAGGCATTTTATATGTATGTGTTTTGTTGATAATTTATAATGCTGTTAGTATTCTATTTTATTTTTGTAAACGGGGGTTCGATAAATTAGAGTATAGCCTCAGCGTCCCCTGTGTGGGATGTCTTTATTGTAAAGTGACTGGCTGGTGGAGAGCATTCAGTTTTACCACTAGGTTTGTTTCAGCAAATCTTTTATGCAGATCGTTGGTTGTCCGGTCCTGATTTGGCTCGGAAGAGTCCGCTGGACCTAAAGCAATAATCATGTAATGTAATGAAAAGGAACAATCCACTTCTTTTGAATACTGTTGGATGAGAGGGACCATATTAATTTTGCTCTGTTATCCCTTTGAATTGGGGGCATAACATACATGTCAGTCAGCCATCCATTTGTTATTTTTAAAAATATGTGAAAGAGGCAACTAATTCGTGTTTGTAATTGTTTGTGAGCTTTGATATATAAATTATGGAATCCGGTTGGTGAACTTTTTGTATTGTGTGTGTCTGTGTACACATGTACTTGAGATGGAGACGATGCAGCTGTGTGTTTGTGTGTGTTGTATGCATACTTGAGACGGAAAGAGGTTGTATGTATCATATTTTGTGTACAATAATATATAAACTGATATATATGTGTGGGGGAGGGGGTGGAAGCGGTGTGTATTTAACAGCTTCACGCCCATGGCGATTTTCCAAAGGCATCACAACTGTGGCGTTAGGTTTCAAATGCTTGTCGAAAATGAACTGATTACTCGGTGTTCACCATCAAACTTTCCAATGAGGATGAATGCTATTTTATTAAATTTTCAAATGCTTCACTGCTGTGACGGTGTCGTTTGAAAGGCTTCCCTGTTGTGGCGATGTAGTTTGAAAGGTTTCCCTGTTGCGGTGGTGTAGTTTCAAAGGCATCACTACTGTGGCAGTGTAGTTTCAAAGGCTTCAGTACTGTTGTGTTGCATTTCAAAGGCTTCACTATTGTGGCGGTGTGTTTCAAAGGCTTCACTAATGTGGCGGTGTAGTTTCCACACCTTCACCTGTGTTTCAAAGGCTTCACTGCTGTGGCGGAGTAGTTTCAACATCTTCACTACTATGGTGATGTCTTTCAATCGGCTTCACAGCTGTGGCAATGAGGTTCATATGCATCAGCACTGTGGTGGTGTGGTTCAAATGCTTCAGCACTGTGGCGATGTTGTTCAAAAAGTATTACTATTACAGCGTTATTAGTCACACCTGTGTGTAACATTGGATTTCAGGTTTTATTGTTGTCGTATGCCATGCCCGGTACCCAGCACTTCTCGTTAGTTCAGTAGTAGAGCGTTCGTCTGGCAAGCCTCTGACACAGGTTCAAATCCTGGGGAGGGCAAGATAAAAGAGGTCGTTTTGAACAGTTTTTCTTAGCAGCATGGTTACTCTGGTGGTTTAGTGTGGATTTTGGTTCCTGCCCCACTTTCTCATTAATTAATTTAGTCTTTTGAATTATTTTTTGGTAGGCGCATTTATGCAAACAGCTTTATTTATTTTATGATTTTGAAAATTTATTTGTAAAGTAATTGTTTTTTTTGTTTTTTTTTAATATATAAATAGTGTGTCTATTCAGCATGCTATTGTATGTTTAGTATGGTGCCGCTGAATGCTTGTACTCTTTAAGATTTGTATTTGTTGTATCAAAAGCTTTTGATATGGATCTTGAGATAAAATGGCTTTTTGATGTGATGCTTGATGTATTATATTTCATTTGTGATGTCAAAGCCATATTTAGGTAATATGGAAATTGTGAATAAAACAGAAACACAAAACAACATATTTGCTCTCTCTCTCTCTCTCTCTCTCTCTCTCTCTCTCTCTCTCTCTCTCTCTCTCTCTCTCTCTCTCTCTCTCTCTCTCTCTCTCTCTCTCTCTCTCTCTCTCTCTCTCTCTCTCTCTCTCTCTCTCTCTCTCTCTCTCTCTCTCTCTCTCTCTCTCTCTCTCTCTCTCTCTCTCTCTCTCTCTCTCTCTCTCTCTCTCTCTCTCTCTCTCTCTCTCTCTCTCTCTCTCTCTCTCTCTCTCTCTCTCTCTCTCTCTCTCTCTCTCTCTCTCTCTCTCTCTCTCCCCACTCTCAGCAAATTAAGAAATAAATAATACAGTAACAGAATTAAGTGTGCACACATCTTTATACACAAAGGAATATAAATAAACACAGGCACACTATTATTTATTAATTTTATTATTAGATCTATTATTTAATTTATATATATATTTAAAAGTGTGATTTTAGAATAATAAACCAACAACAAAAAACAAAACAAAACACACATACACCCAATATATAGATATATATAGATATATTGTTTTTTTGTTTGTTTGTTTTGTTTCGTTTTGTATTTTGTTGTTGGTTTAATTCTAAAATCACACACTTTTTAAATACCTTGAATTGGATTGATCACTACAACACAACTTTATTCAAATCGAGCAGTTAATAATGGCAGCACTAAGCACTAAAAATATCACTTTACAAATGCTATGAACGCGCACACACACATACATACAAACTCACTACAACATTACTTTATTCAAATTGAACTCACAACATACACCCACATAATTATACAAACACACTACATCACAACTTTATTCAAATTCCGCAATTAAAAATGACAGAACTACAACAGACACCACCCAACCCCTCCCCTCCTTCCCCACACACACACGCACACACACATCATGGATTGCTTGTTGACACTTCTCTGACGTGGGTGGGTGTCCAATGATACTAAGCTATCATAACATCAACCAAACTCACTGTCCAGTATCAGACTTGCTATAACATAGACGCATGCCTGGGCTGTCTCGAATACGCCGCCAACATTATCAACGAGTCAGATCGATGGAATTAATTCATCCGTGGCCTTCTACACTTCCAATCAATATTGATTTCTCGTCAACGTGAGCACATTCCTGATCACCAGCAAGCTTCTCTCCCCGTCACCCACCCTCTCCCCCACCCCGCTCCCACCTTCCACTCCACCCCGTGTTCAAACAACCTCAACATGCATGATGCTAACTGTTACACTCTGTTTGATGTTGGAGTTTTCTATCAGTATCTGATTCAGCCCCGATGCTTGAATTCCTGATAGTTGTGTAACTCAGATTCGTTTATTCACACAGCCCGTCCAAACAGCGTACAAGTCACAAAGTCGACGTATGAAGTTTTCCACTTTTATTCAGCACACACCAACAACTGCATACAATTCTCAACTCAACTCAACAACTTTCACAGCAACTCTCCAAGTCATTATCAACAACTTTACTCTCTCAACACCGACTCGGCACACGATTAAATAACCTCTCTCTTTTCTGGAACAATATGGTACATGGTAGAAATGACGTACTGCCACCAATCGAACTAAAGATCGTCATCACTGGCTTACGTCATTACACATTTTCTCTACTTCCGGGAACATTCACGACCTTCGATATCCATCGGGAAAATTCTATCAAGAGTAAACACGCATATCCAGAAGATTCTCAAATAATATCGACTAACGCAAATTATCAACGTTATACAAAGCCTCTCCTAACAACAGTGCAAACTCAAATCAAAGGTAAATAAACTCCATTATTGAATACTTTGCAAAACGAAACGATTAGATCTATCGTGCGCGCTTTAGACACACTTTCGTTCGTTTCAACGTAACATAACCCCCCACTCAAGAAGAAATTTACCCAATTTCTTTCAACAACGTTGAAACGTAATGCACAAACAAAGTCCACAATTGAAACTAATTTAAGACTTTCTGAATACTGTAATTGCGCTCAGCTTATCTACACAGAGTCAATGGTTTTCATCTTCAAGTCTATCTGGATATTGTCAATGTTCACAGTTCATCCACACAGTCAATGTTCTTTACTCACACACTCTGCTGAGGAAGTCCGCACCAACATTGTCCGATCCTTTGATAGATTCTACTCGCATGTTAAAGTTCTGCAAGTACATAGCCCATCTCATGATCCGACTGTTCACAAACTTGGCAGAGTTCAAGTAAGTTAGCGGCTTGTGATCAGTCTGTAGCACGAACTTCACTCCTTGAAGGTACAGTTCGAACTTCCGGATTCCCCATATGATGGCAAGGCACTCTTTCTCCATGGTCGAGTAATTTTTCTCAGCCCTGGACAGCTTCTTGCTGGCGTAACTGACCGGAAATAGTTTTCCTTCGTGCTCTTGCATCAGTATGGCGCCGATGCCTTCGTCCGCTGCGTCTGTCCTTAAGACGAATTCCTTGGAAGTATCGGGCAGTCGTAGCACCGGATCCTTCGAAAGGAGGTCGCGCACAGTCTGGTATGCCCTCTCCTGAGACGGTCCCCACTGCACTTGGTTTGGACAGCCTTTCCGCATCAGGTCCGACAAGGGTGCTGTGATGGCGGAGTAGTTTGGTACAAACTCCCTGTAGTATCCAGCCAACCCCAGGAAAGATCGCACCTGCTTCTTGGTTTGGGGACGTGGAGCGTTCAGAATCTTGGTGACGTTTTCTAGTAGAAGCCCCTTCTGTCCTTCTTTTAGCGAATGGCCGATAAAGTCTACGTTGTCAGTCCCCAGAATGCACTTACTGGGTCTCACGGTCAGGTTGGCTTCTGTGAGACGGTGAAACAGCTCCCTCAAGGTCTGCAGATGCTCTTCCCAGGTGCGAGTGTGGACTAGCAGGTCGTCCCAGTAACACACGACATTGTCCATCCCTTTGAGCATCTTCTTCATCCCTCTCTTCAGGGTAGCTCCGCTGTTGACCATACCAAAGGGCATCCTTAGGCACTCGTACGTCCCATCAGGGGTTATAAAAGCAGTCTTTGGTATGTCCTGTTGACGCACGGGGACTTGCCAATAACCTTTGCTGAGGTCAATCTTTGAGAAGATTCTACTCCCCGATAATTGGCGGAAGAGGTCTGCTGCGGTAGGCATCGGCTCAGGGTCGAAGACGGTGATCTTATTAACCTTCCTGTAGTCGATGCATACTCGGTTGCTCCCGTCCTTCTTCTTCACGACCACGACAGGAGACGCGTAGGGGGAACTGGACTCCCTGATGATGCCCATCTTCAGCATCTCATCGATGTCTTTCTTCAAGGATTCACGGGCCTTGAAAGGGATCGGGAAGGGCTTGGATCGAACAGGGATATTCGAAGTGAGGTGGACTTCGTGTTCGACCAAAGTTGTAGAGCCAGGGACATCGCTGAAGCTATGGGGAAACTCGCTCATAAGGTCCTTGAGCTCCATCTTTTGACCTTCCGTCAAGCTTGGTCCTAGCTTAACATCATCGATGCCTTCTTTGCTGTGGAAGTCTCCAAGTTCCAACAGTTCCTCACTGTCAAAGCTGTCGTCTATCACAGCTGCTGTTGCTGCGCGTACAGTCTCTGACGGCCTTTCCACGTACAGCTTAAGGAGGTTGGCGTGGTATATCTTAGAATGCTGGCCGACCTTCACCTTATAGTCGTTGATCCCCACCACGGTCTCCACTTCGTACGGGCCTTTCCACTGCATCAGCAACTTATTGTGATCAGTAGGTAGCAGCACCAGCACTTTGTTGCCAGGTTTAAACTTCCTGTTCACAGCCCTACGATCATAATAGTGCTTTCCACAGTCCTGGGATTTCTTCAGGTTTTCTCTGGCTATCTCGAGAGTCTGCTCCAGCTTCTCCCGTAGCTCAAACACGTACTGGTAGCTGTTCTTCACCTCTGGGGTGTCTACTTCTTTCGTCCACAGTTCTTTTAGGATGTGCATCGGCCCTCGGATGGTTCTTCCGTACAGCAGCTCGAACGGAGAAAAGCCGGTGGACTCCTGCGGCACTTCTCTGTAGGCGAACAGTAAGGCGTTGATGTAACGATGCCATTGTCTGGGCTGCTCGCTGCACAGTTTCTTCAGGGTGGACTTCAGCGTAGCATTGAACTTTTCGACAAGCCCGTTGCACATCGGATGGTAGGGTGTCGTAGTCAAATGCCGGATGCTCAGCAGTCTGTTCACCTCCTTCATGCAGTCAGAGACGAACTGCGTCCCGAGGTCTGTCAGGATCTCTTCAGGCACTCCAAGTCTACTGAACATGTCCACTAGCGCCTCTGCTACAGTTTCAGTGTCAATCTTCTTCAGTGGCACTGCTTCTGGGTACCGGGTCGCATAGTCCACTAAAGTCAGTACCCATCGATGACCTTCTTCACTCGGAGGTCTTATTTCGCCGATTAAGTCTAAGGCCACCCTCTTGAAAGGTCGGTCGATCAGAGGCATCCTCTGCATAGGCACTTTCGGGACCCTTCCTCGAGGTATGGTCTTCTGGCAAATGTCACATGATCGGCAGAAACGGCTGACGTCCGCATGAAGCCCTGGCCAGTAGAACACCGCCTGGATTCTGTCTGACGTCTTTCTGATGCCTAGGTGACCTCCCATGATAGAGTCATGAGCTACTTCCATCACTTGGCGCCTTAGGGGTAACGGTACCAAGACTTGACGTAGTGGTTTACCTCCGTTGACCCTCGGGTGCTGGAAGATTCGGTACAGGATCTTGGCCTTCACCTCAAAATAGACCGTGCCACTGCCTTTGGTCACGTGGTCTTGGCGGTTCCTGTACTTGTTTAAAGTACTATCAGCTTCCTGGAGCTGGATCAGTTTATCTCTGTCCACGATGGTAGCTTTGGAGTTGTCGGCGACCTTCAGTGGTGTAGACACCTTGTCTCTCTTGGCCTGGGCCCTGGTAGTAACAGCACTGACGATCTCTGGTCGGCAGGGCTGAGCCGGAGTAACCACATTGTCCCGTAGCAGCTCTGTAAGGTCTCCATCGGGAAACGGCAATGGATCCTCCTCCACAACTTCGACGCGTTGGGTTGAGGCAGGACTCCACTCTGGATCGGGGTCGTCGGGTCGTCTCGCGCCGTCGATATTCCCGATCATCAAATCATACAGCGGCTTCTTCAGGCAAACCGCTTCGACTTCGCCTATGTAGAAAGGGGTGTTGACATGAATCTTCGCAACTGGCGCTCTCACACATTTGCTGTCGGCCATAAGTGTCCATTTTGAATCGCCAGTGAACTGTTCTTTAGCGATTAGGTCTTCTCTGACGATGACCCCACTGCAGCCAGAGTCTCTTAAAACAGTCACTTCATGATTTCCGACGCGTCCCTTTGAAACAGGCATGTTCTGGACGGTCACAGCTGCGCTGGCGACGACGGGGATGGATTTTCCGTTGGCAAGGAGAAGTTGGCCATCGGTCATGCACTCTTGCACGTCCGCAGGGGTAGCTGTGCGCTCGGTCTCACTCGGAAGAATGACGCTCCCGCCGCACACCTGATGGTCAGATCTACTGGTTTGCCGTTGATTGGAGAACCGCCTCTGCCGGTTGCCCGCCGCTGCGTTGTCCGTACTGCTCCGCTGTCCGCTACTTTTGTTTTGAGGACAGTTAGAAGCTCTGTGGTCTGTAGCGTTGCAGGTGAAACAGCCCCTTGAATGCCCTTCCCTGGGAGGAGGCGTGGAGTCTGTCTGTCTCTGGCTCGTCTGGCTTCCTTGGATCTGGTTCCCATGGTTTGCAGTCTTCTGAAAATGTTTCGTCGCGCTGGGTGGCCCCAGGGTTTTCCCATGAGCGATAAGATATCTTTCAGCAGCCTCAGTCACATCTTTAAGCGTCTGCAGCTTTTGTTCTTCTAAGTGGGTCGCTAGGTCCTTGTGACAGGCATTGAGAAATTGTTCCTTCACGATCAGGTCATGGAGACTGTCGTAAGACTTCCTTTCGCCTGATAACTCCACCCACTTGTGTAGATATGACGACAGGCGCTCCACAAACTGCTTTGGCGTCTCGTCTGACTTAGGCCGGCATTCACGGAAGCGTTTACGGTAGCCCTTCTCTGTAAAGTTATAGCACTGCAACAGGGCCTCTTTCAAGACATCGTAGTTTTTGGCGTCATCGTTCGACAGTCTGGTGTAAACTTCGAGAGCTTGCCCCGTCAGAAGTGCACTCAGTCGAATTGCCCAGTCTTGAGGTTGCCAGTTAGAGCTTTCAGCGAACCTTTCGAATCTCGCCAGATAACAGTCGATCTGGTCCTTCCCGTCGACGAAAGCTGGCAATTTTGGAGCCGTGTTGTCACTGATAACTTGTGGCGCATGCTGCTGTTGCTGGATGCGCGCCAACTCTAGTTGGAACTGCCGATCAGCTTCTCTTTCCTCACGCCTGCGCTCATCTTCTCTTTCTTTACGCTGCTCTTCTCTTTCTTGCCGCTGCTGTTCAATTTCCAGACGCTTCAATTCTAATTCTCTTTCTTCACGGCGACGCTGCTCTTCTAATTCTCTTTCTTGTATTCTCTCCTGGGACTTGACGTACTCCGTCAGCTGTTTCCCTTTTAGATTCAGTTGAATCCCTTTCTGCCAGAAGTCAGCCATCTTGATGCTTCTGGAAAGTTCTTTTAAAGAAAGTTCTTTTCTAGAAAGTTCTTTTCTGGAAAGTTCTATTTTTCTGGAAAGTTCTTGACTGTGCTGTACCTTTCTAGACTGTTCTAGAACAGCACGCTTTCTGCAGTAGCGCTGATGCTTGTCACTAGTCGCCTTCGTTGACGCAGGCCCCGCTGTCCTCGTCGTATGCGACGCTGCTCCACGCTGGTGTTGATGTACACGCTCCTGTGCTGAAGTAGACGCGACGTCCGCTCGACGCTCGCTGTAACACTGGCGATGTAGCTCCGAGACTGTCCCTCGACGTAGTCCTGCGGCAGCCACGTAGTCCCGCTCTGTTGTTCGCTCACGAAGCAACTCTTCGGCGACTACACGCCCTTGCAGTCAACCCGAATCTATCGGATGTAGTCCCAGTATGTTGGCCCCTCTCGACGCAACTCGTTGGCGGCTACCCTCGATGACTGCCTCTCGTAACGTTGACTCGCTTGTTGTAGCAGTTGAACCCTTGGCTATGGCGTGAATCGCGGCTTGACCCCCAAAATGTTACACTCTGTTTGATGTTGGAGTTTTCTATCAGTATCTGATTCAGCCCCGATGCTTGAATTCCTGATAGTTGTGTAACTCAGATTCGTTTATTCACACAGCCCGTCCAAACAGCGTACAAGTCACAAAGTCGACGTATGAAGTTTTCCACTTTTATTCAGCACACACCAACAACTGCATACAATTCTCAACTCAACTCAACAACTTTCACAGCAACTCTCCAAGTCATTATCAACAACTTTACTCTCTCAACACCGACTCGGCACACGATTAAATAACCTCTCTCTTTTCTGGAACAATATGGTACATGGTAGAAATGACGTACTGCCACCAATCGAACTAAAGATCGTCATCACTGGCTTACGTCATTACACATTTTCTCTACTTCCGGGAACATTCACGACCTTCGATATCCATCGGGAAAATTCTATCAAGAGTAAACACGCATATCCAGAAGATTCTCAAATAATATCGACTAACGCAAATTATCAACGTTATACAAAGCCTCTCCTAACAACAGTGCAAACTCAAATCAAAGGTAAATAAACTCCATTATTGAATACTTTGCAAAACGAAACGATTAGATCTATCGTGCGCGCTTTAGACACACTTTCGTTCGTTTCAACGTAACACTAACCAATGTCAACGGCCAATATTTCCTTCTCAATACTGACAAGGGAGAATGAATGACAACGACGAAGTCCGACAGACCATCCCACAAGCCTTTGGACAACACGATGACATGCTCACAGTGGTGAAGAAACGGAGACTGATGGTAAGGCCACGTCCTGCCAGAGCATCAGGCCTTGCAAAGACCATCCTGCAAGGCGCGATGCAAGGAGGCAGAAGAAGAAGCGAGGTGACCGAAAACGAGATAGGAGGACAACATTCGAGAATGGACTGGCTTGACACTGAGCGAAGCCACGAGGTGCGTTGCTGAGGACAGAAAGATGGATCATGGAGTACGCTGGTTAAACGATCACCTGTGGTGCCCCAATGCTTTTGGAGTTACGGGATAGGATAGGATAGGATAGGATTCGATGTTCCCTTCATCCCAACCCTCAGTCACACAAACCCCACTTCCACAACTCTTTTCCCCATCTTTGAAGAATAGGCTTACATGCATGAGTTTGATGCTGAGCGACTCATTTGCACAAAAACCATTATACAAGTATGAAAGGGCCAAACATTCTCACAGCTGCAGTTCAGTTCAGTGGATAGATTTACGTCCCCGGACACAGTGCGTATAGGGGACAATGACAGCTGCAGTTCAGTTCAGTTCAGTTCAAGTAGATTAACGTCCCCGGACACATCAGCAACAGCTGCAATTTTTTTTTTTTTTTTTTTTTTGAGTAAATTTACGTCCCCGGACACATTAAGCGTATAGGGGACGGGTGAAACACCACTACGTTACAGCTGCAAGCGTTTGCTTACTCTTTTATATGGCGCACGAACAGGGTCAAACGCGCGATGAAAAGTATCGCTACTTTGCATCGCTCCGTTACGAAAGGATCGATCCTTTTCATCGCGCATTTCCGAGTTCTTCCGAATACGCAGTATGCAAATTTTCCAAAAGTTTGATCGGAACTAAAGCGCGTTACTTGAGGCGGGAAGATGGATGCGATTGAAATTATCGACGATCGAATGAGAGAACTTGAAGAGAGACCTGTTGCAAGCTTAGGTATGGTTGAACGGTGAGTTGTTTCATATTTATTTTAACATTTAACATTTTAATACATGTATATTATTTCATTAGCTTGAACGATTTCAGTTTTGCAGGAACTGCGCGATGAAACTGCTCGAGCTAAAGTATCGATACTTTCGCAATTGGCGTTCCATTTGAGAAAATGTGCGATCCTTTTGAGAAAAGTAGCGATACTTTCCTAAACGGATGGATCGTACGCCATAACTCTTGACCTGCCGCGAGCTGTATTTTGTTTTGTTTTTTAAAGCGCAACAAAACGTTTCCATTGCTCGCTACAAACTATTTTGTTCTTTTGGGTAAACTTTTGCCATGAGCAAAGCGCAGCACATGTTGACTAGGGCTGGACGGTTTTACTGATACGTAACTGTATTCAGGTTCGGAAACGCGACGGTCCGGTTTACTGGGAAATCTCAACAACACATAGGCCTAACGCGACAGTGGGCGACATCTTGTCCGCCCAGAGAGCGAGTCTAAAGCCCAAACACGTGGGTAGGCAGCTGTTCTTGAAGAAGAACTTATAAGAACAGCGGCTTATCCACGTGTTTTGGCATGGTACCAGTCGCCAATCCTTCTGAATTCTTAAAGTTCTTAAAGACCGTTCCCGTTGAATGTTTTTGGTTTATTTAGATTTTGTGGTTTAAAGTTTGCTGATGTTCTAAGCAGTGATTTATCATAGTTTGTTTTGAAGGCGTTCAAGCAATAATAAAGATTCAGTCTCTATGGAAATTTGATTCTTTGAAACTGTTTTGAAGACTATGACAATCTTTCTTTTGCGTCGGTCACTACTGTCAGTGCCATATCCCATTTGAATGTAACACTTAAAATCGCGGTATAAGGGTACGAAATACCGATACGACCTAAAAATACCGCAGTAGGCTAATACCGGTACGACTTTGACCCACGGTATCCAGCTCTAATGTTGACTGCACAACAGCCAATCAAAGTGAGGTTGGCTGAAAGTGAAAGTTACTATCAATCGCACTGACGACACAACAATACTATCAAATCCTATCCTATCCTATCCTATCCCATAACTCGGAGGTCGTAGGGGCACCACAGATGATCGTTTAACCAGCGTACTCCATCTTTCCCTGTCCTCAGCAACCCTGGTTGTTTCGCTCAGTGTCAAACCAGTCCATTCTCGAGTGTAGTCCTCCCACCTCTTTTTCGGTCTCCCTCTTCTTCTACCTCCTTGTACTGTGCCTTGCAAGATGGTATTTGCAAGACCTGATGATCTGGTAACGTGGCCATACCATCGGAGTTTACGTTTTTTCACCACTGTGAGCAGGTCATCGTGTTGTCCAATGGCTTGTGTGATGGTCTGTCGGACTTCGTCGTTGGTGATGTGCTGGGTATAGGAAATGTCCAGAAGTCTTCTGTAGCACCTCATCTCCATGCTTTGTATTCTTCGTTGGAGATCTGCTGTGAGGGCCCATGTTTCGCAAGCATATAGAAAGATGGAGATGACAAGGGAGCGCAGCAGCCTTACCTTAGAATGTAGACTGATGGTCCTGTCTTTCCAAATTGGCTTCAACCTCGCCAGAGCAGCAGTTGTTTGTGCGATCCTGGAGAGGACTTCCTGTCGGGACCCATTGTCTGATAAAATGGCTCCTAAATATTTAAGCTATGCACTGTGTTGAAGGATTGGCCTTGGACTTTGATGTCCGTGTTGATGCCAGTGGTGTTGTTGGTCATCATTTTGGTCTTCCCTGCTCTTATTTCCATTCTATAGGCTCTGGATGTGGTGTCAAGCCTCTGTACCAGCTGTTTAAGTTCTTGTTCCTCTCCAGCCAATCCATCAATGTCATCCGCAAAACGGAGGTTGGAGATTGCCCTGCCCCCTATGCTGACTGTGCCTTCGTGGTCTGCAAGGGCATCTGACATGATGCGCTTTAGGAAGATGTTGAAGAGTGTTTGAGAGAGTAGGCATCCCTGACGCACACCGATTGTTCTGAACCAGTTTCCGATGGCGCTGTTGTGGAGGACTGCACTGGTAGCTTTGTCATACAGGCTTTTGATGACTTCAATAATTTTAGGGCTGATGTTGTACACTCTCATGGTTGCCCACAGAGCTGCATGCCAGAATCGGTCAAACACCTTTTTGAAGTCTACGAACACATAATATAGATGTTGTTGGTGCTGTAGATATTTCTCGCAGATTATCATCTACTTCACCAGCTCCCAAAATCAGCTATCAACTATCAGCTATCAAATATAAATACCAATTCATACCGATTTCACATAAACATAATTATTTCGTCAATTAACAAGTACACAAATCTTACCACACTGTAAATGACAAAAAATCCTCCCTTGCTATTTCACCACTGAATACATCGCCATTCGCAAATCGAAAGCCCATCACTCTGGCCGCCATCTTCTTTTCGCAAGCAACCTTTCGAGACATAGGGTTGCGCAGACTTTCCGCCAAAATAGTTACGTAGCGTTGCGTAACGCTCTGCTTCGGCAACTTGGGGCAGCACACACTAAATTATACTCTGCTGTAGTTTTAATTCGAGAAAGAGAGAGAGAGAGAGAGAGAGAGAGAGAGAGAGAGAGAGAGAGAGAGAGAGAGAGAGAGAGAGAGAGAGAGAGAGAGAAGACAAGATAAGATAAAAATTTTCATTTGCCATGGGTAAAGAGTGGTACGTTGTGTTTGTTTACATCTTACCTTTGGGCTTATAACAATAACTATTAACTACAACAAATCAATGTTATAACATTAACATCATGGAACAATAATAAATAAGCAAAATAATCATTAGAAAATATAATTTTCAAAAAATTATCGTTGTTAATATCCATTAACAACAATTAATGTGCATTTACTTTATTTAATGTGTTTTAAGATATATGTGTTCTAAATGATATAAACTTAGATGCTGGGGTGCGGAGAAAGGTTATTCCACAAAGTGGCACCGGAATAAGCAAGACTACTTTTGAAGACATAATTTCTTGGAATTGGAACATTTAATTTTGTAGACGATCTGGCTTTTTTATGGGGGAGGGAGGGGAGGGGGAAGAGAAGAACGATAGGAAGGTGCATTGCCAACAAGGATCTTGTGCATAAAAACCCCTTTATTAAATTTTAGTCTGTCGACAAGAGGTAGAATATTGATCCGTTTATAGTCATCCGGAGATATGTTTTGTTTAAGAATAACTTGTTTAATTGCACGTGTGTGAATTCTAAGTAAAGAGATGTTGTTGTTGTTGTATCAAATTTTATTCATCAGATTAACATAAGTTGTACTGATAAGTATCAGTAAGTAAAGAGAGAGAGAGAGAGAGAGAGAGAGAGAGAGAGAGGGAGAGAGAGAGAGAGAGAGAGAGAGAGAGAGAGAGAGAGAGAGAGAGAGAGAAAATATTAGATCGTTACAACAATCACTTTGAACACACACCAGACAATAGAAGAAAGGCCTAAAATCCTAGTCTTATAACCTGTCTTAAACGACAATTAATTAACGCATAAAATAATTATTAACATTTAACAATTATAGGCGTACGATCAAGTTCATTTATGTAAAATATGTATTAGGCAGAGAGAGGCAGAGACAGAGAGACCGTGTCGGTGAACTGCAGTGGTGTTACGAGAGTGAAAGAGAGAGGGGGGGTATTGGGGGGTGGGAGAGAGAGAGAGAGAGAGAGAGAGAGAGAGAGAGAGAGAGAGAGAGAGAGAGAGAGAGATCACCAGGAACCTACCCTCAACTGATCAAAGGAGAGAGAGGGAGAGTACCGCGAACTAGCAGCGGAGCTACCCGAAAAAAAAGTAGTGGAGTCGTGTGTCACGATCACTGTAAGCACACAACTACAATCTGTCTTGAAAGGGAAAGAATTATACATTTTCTTGTGGTTCCAGTGTGGACCCGGCGTCGGACTTTTTTGTTACAGAATACAGGTAAACAAAACTCTGTATGTGTGTTTGTGTGTAAGTGTGGTTGGGTGTGTTTGTGTAAGTGTATGTAAGCCCTATGTTTGTGTGTGTGTGTGTGTGGACTATATGTGTGTTTAATTCACACATTTTTATTGAGGCATCTTGGCATTTTACAAATAAATTATTATTATCATTGGAAACGGGCATAATAACAATGAAAATGGTATTGAGTACATTTAACATGGCAGAAAAAAGCCTGTTATATTTAACATGTTGTTACGAGGACAATAAACATTCCCATTCTGATTCCAAACCTGATTTCAGTTGATTTTTTTTAAATAATAAAATGAAGTTTGGTTTCAACTTTGAGTCCTCTCATATAGCCTATATCTGCTATTAAAAATACATATAAAAGAAGAGAAATTCGTAAATCTCGTTCTAAATAAAGTAATTTTCGTTTGTTGTGATTCGAGTTAAAACAACTTGCTTTTAAGTGTTTAGGTTATAGATAAATATAGATGAAATAAAATTGTAAATATTGACTATACTATTCACTCTCTCTCCCTCTCCCCTCCCTCTCTTCTTCTTCTTCTTCTTCTTCTTCTTCTTCTTCTTCTTCTTCTAATAATAATAATAATAATAATAATAATAATAATAATAATAATAATAATAATAATAATAATAATAATATTATTATTATTATTATTATTATTATTATTATTATTATTATTATTATTATTATTATTATTATGATTATTATTATTATTATTATTATTATTAATTGCGATAATTGATTATTTGAGTAAATAATTAATTGCAAAGACCATCCTGCAAGGCAGGTGTGCAAGGAGATAGAAGAAGAGGGAGACCGAAAAAGAGGTGGGAGGACAACATTCGAGAATGGACTGGTTTGACACTGAGCGAAGCAATCAGGGTTGCTGAGGACAGGGAAGGATGGAGTACGCTGGTTAAACGATCATTTGTGGTGCCCCTACGACCTCCAAGTTATGGGATAGGATAGGAATTGCGATAGTGTCACTGTGAAACCAAGAGAGGTTAGATCATCATCACATACAGCGAGCTTCCAACTATGACAGACCAGAAGACAGTGCGGAATTGTTCAGCTGATGTTGTGTTAATGTGCACGCTAGCCCCAGTTATGACGACACCAAGCGGAAGTAGTTTTAGTACCGAAAAATATATATACTGAAATACAAGCAAATATCATTATAATAATAACAACAATAACAACCATAATAATAATAATAATAATAATAATAATAATAATAATAATAATAATAATAATAATAATAATAATAATAATAAGTATGCAGGCTATATGGCGCTTTTCCAAGGATAAATCAGTTCAAAATGTTTGATTTTGGGTGACGGATATTTGCGAAATTTGAATATAAACGTCTGTCCGAGCGTTCAAAAGATCGTAAGTTATAAGCAGTAAGCGGCTAATCTCCACGCCCTTAGAATATAGGTCCAGGCGCACACAAATACATTCAGCGGAGCGTGACCAATAGGTTTCAGTACTTTGTCACATGTGGTCGGGACAGAATTTGGTTCCTGTTGTCTGAAGCGACGCTCATGGTCTACCAAAAGAGCTTTCCTTGCTATTGAAGCTCCGTGACGTTATATCTGTGACTTCATTGACTTTTATAGATTATAGGCTTATCGGAGAGGTTACATCTCAATAATGTGGATTAATAACCTCTTCTTTGATCACACTTTCTTTTTTGAAAGTTTGAGGGGAAAAAACTACGTTAGACTCAGTTTAATCAACGGTTCTTTTGTGTGGGGTTTTTGTATATGTGTGTGAGTGTGCGTGTGTGTGTGCGTGTGTGCGTGTGTGTTTTACTGTCTAAAATGGACCATGCTCGGAAATACGTGGGAAAACAACTTTGGCCAGCTTGCTAGGAAGTTGCGCCAGAGTTGTCTAACGTTGGGGCGGACATTCTTTGCAAACGAACACTGAAGTTTCTCGCCTACAATTTCTGCTCTGTCCAGGGCCGGATCACTTACTCTTGGAGGGGGGGGGGGGGTTTCCAAAAATTTTTTAAGGGGTTAGGGGTGACAAAAACGTGTCCGCTCGAGGAACTTGAGTAGAATGAGGAACGTTTTACTTATCACCAGTGTCAACTAAATTAAGAGCTTTAAAAAAACCTCCATATATATTTTTTTTTCTGACTGAGTGAGGTACATCGCTGCCGTGATTTGACAAAACCGAGTAAGTCCACCTAAGGTCGAAAATGATTTTTTTGCGCCATCAAACTTGCAAGAGAATGACGCATCTTACCTGTAAAAATCAAATCCGAACTATGTTTAGATTTGGAGATATCATAGAGTAAGTCCTTGTTAAAAAAATTTTAAGTGGGGGAATAAACTGATAAAACCAAGCAAGTCCCCTGCGATTTTGTTTCGGCGATCCTCTGGCTGATGCTCGAGTTGGCATGATGACGTCATTTTCTACAATAATCTGACAAAGAAAAGTAAGTCCTCCCGACCAATGAGAAAGCGCCTTAAGTTAAAGTGGACCAGTGAGAATCCATGTTATTGCTGCTGTGCAATATTATTTTCCTGTGAAAATGATGACGAAATTTCGGTCAGCAAAGGACGTGTTCGGCTTTTTGAAAAAGAGTTTTCTTCATGTACTTTCCTGCCCACCATGAAGGATCCCTGTAGATCTTCCGCCTACGCGGCAACTTCCACGAGGTGTGGAAATAAACAAACAAACTATCCTTTCATATCCTATCCTATCCTATCCTGTCCCGTAACCCTGAGGTCGTAGGGGCACCACAGATGATCGTTTAACCAGCATACTCCATCTCTCTCTGTCCTCAGCAGCCCTGATGGCTTCGCTCAGTGTCAAACCAGTCCATTCTCGAATGTTGTCCTCCCACCTCTTTTTCGGTCTCCCTCTTCTTCTACCTCCTTGCATTGTGCCTTTCAGAATAGTCTTTGCAAGACCTGATGATCTGGTGACGTGGCCATACCATCGGAGATTCCGTTTCTTCACCACTGTGAGCAGATCATCGTGTTGTCAAATGGCTTGTGTGATGGTCTGTCGGACTTCGTCGTTGGTGATGTGTTGGGTAAAGGAAATGCCCAGAAGTCTTCTGTAGCACCTCATCTCTTAGTTGTAGATCTGCTGTGAGGGTCCATGCTTCGCAAGCATATAGGAAGATGGAGATGACAAGGGAGCGCAGCAGTCTTACTTTGGAATGTAGAATGATGGTCCTGTCTTTCCAAATGGCTTCAACCTTGTCAGGGCAGCAGTTGTTTGTGCGATCCTGGGGAGAGGACTTCCTGTCGGGACCCATTGTCTGATACAATGGCTCCTAAATATTTGAAGCTATGCACTGTGTTGAGGGATTGGCCTTGGACTTTGATGTCCGTGTTGATGCCATTGGTGTTGTTGGTCATCATTTCGGTCTTCTCTGCACTTATTTCAATTCCACAAGGTTTGGAGGTGGTGTCAAGCCTCTGTACCAGCTGTTCAAGTTCTTGTTCCTCTCCAGCCAATCCATTAATGTCATCCGCAAAACAAAGATTGGAGATTGCTCTACCCCCTATGCTGACTGTGCCTTCGTGATCTGCAAGAGCACCTGACATGATGCGCTCTAGGAAGATGTTGAAGGGTGTTGGAGAGAGTAGGCATCCTTGACGCACACCGATTGTTGTTCTGAACCAGTTCCCGATGGCGCTGTTGTGGAGGACTGCACTGGTAGCCTTGTCATACAGGTTTTTGATGACTTCAATAATTTTAGGTCTGATGTTGTACGCTTTCATTGTTGCCCATAGAGCTGCAAGCCAGACTCGGTCAAACGTTTTCTTGAAGTCTATGAACACATGATATAGATGTTGTTGGTGCTGTAGGTATTTCTCACAGATTATTCTGAGGTTGAAAATCTGTTCAGTGGTACTTCGCCCTGCCCTGAATCCTGCTTGTTCTTCAGCTATGATTTGTTCAGCTTGGGGTTTCAACCTGTTGAGTAATATTTTCAGGAGGACCTTGCTGGGATGGATGATGAGGCTGACGGTGCGGTAATTTTCACACTCCTGAAGGTTACCTTTTTTGGGAAGAGTGATGACAAGCGACTGGGCCCATGGTATTGGCCACTCTCCACTCTGCCAGATCTTGTTACAGATAATGGTGAGGGCATCAATCATCGCTTCTCCTCCTGCTTGTAGCAGTTCCGCGGGTATGTTGTCCACTCCCGCTGACTTCCCTTTCTTGAGCGATTGCACTGCTGCCTCAACTTCTTCCCGGAGAATTGGGAGGATTTCTTCTTCTATGTTCTCGAGGGACATGCTAGAACTGATGGGTCTCCATTTGGTGTATGGTTGTAAAGGTCAGAGCAGTACTCTGTCCATCTGTCCAAGACTTCTCGTTCTTCTGTAAGGCATAAGCCAGACTTGCTTTGGATCGTGGAGACTTTGGGCTGTTTGAAACTTGTCAGCCGCTTTACAGTCTGGTAGGCCTTCTTGCTGTTGTTCTTGTTCAAACTGTTCTCTATTTCCTGGCATTGATCTTCTATCCAGTTATCCCTTTGCTGTGCGCATGCCTTTTCGGATGTCATTGTTGATTTTTCGGTAGACATCAGCTCCCTGTGAGGTGTTCTTTTTCTTTCTTTTTTTAATCTCTCTTCGTTTATCACACAGATCCAAAAGTTCAGGTGTGATCCACGGCTTCTTCTTTGGTCGGTGCTTGCCAAGGATCTCAGTGGCGGCATCTGTCACAGCTGAGTTGAAGGTGGTGGTCATGGTGTTGACATCTACTTCACCAGCCCCCAAAATGAGCAGTGGTGCAAATTTCCCTTCAATTGTGGCCTGCAGTTTGTCCAGGTCGAACTTCAGTCTAGTGCAGGATTTACTCTCTTCAGGTGGAGCCGGAAAGACATCATCAAGAGATCGTGGTCACTTCCGATGTCTGCTCCTGGAAAAGTGCGTGTCCTGCCAATGTTGATGCTTGATCTGAAGCGTTTCTTGACCATGATGTAGTCTATTTGGTTGTGATGCTCCCCCCCCCCCCCCCTGGGACTGTGCCATGTCCATCGTCTGGAGTTTTTGTGGAGACCAAGCGTGTTTGCCAGTACCAGATTGTTGTATCTGGCAAACTCCTAGAATCTCAGACCCCTGTAATTTGTCTCGTTGTTGCAGTGGGGTCCACATGTGTCTCCCCAGTTGTGGTGCGCATCTTGGCCAACCTTGGCATTCCAGTCGCCTTGCACTATGACTATGTCCTTCTTCGGCACTTGGACAAGGACCGCCTGTAGATTTTCATAAAAATCCTCCACTTCGCTGTCGTCATAGTCTGATGTTGGGGCATAGGTCTGGATGATGGTGATGTTGAAAGGGGCTGCTCTCAAGCGGATGGTAATGAGTCTACTGGGCGGCAACCCATGACAGTGGCTAGAATGTTCTTGTGGACCAAGAATCCAACGCCGTGTTCGTGCCTGTCATCTCTACCGCTGAAATAGAGCTTGTGGCCTTTGTCTGTCGTTGTTTCACCTAGGCCTTTCCAGTGCAGTTCGCTAATGCCTAGAACGTTCCATCGATAGCGGTCCAACTCGTGGGCCAGTTCTTCTAATTTTCCTTCCGCAGTTAGGGTCTTGACATTCCAGGTTCCTATGACGATGTTGTTTCTCGTGCGGATCTTGCTAAATTGTCCATCAGTAGCATACCTAACACCTCCGTCCTGGTGGCCAACGGAAGGCGCGGTCCTTGAGCCGGGCGACGACCTATCCGGTATGGAATTAGGGGATAGTGTCATCATGCATGTAGTGTGTCTTGGGCAAAAAAGGACCTGGCGGTGCCCAATCCTCTCCAGGCTGTTGGGCACAGCCGAAATCCACGAATACAGTGTGGCTCGCCTTGGCCACGAGCACGTGGTCGTTGAACCTGTAGCAACGTGAGGTTCCTCGCCCTGGCCGGTGACTTCTGTGTAGAAGACTTTCGCCCAGTGATGCCGTGCTAACATTACCCCTGTTAGTCGCCTCTTATGACACGCCGGGAAACATTGGGCCTATTCTATTCAGTGCCCGAACCCACAAACAAACAGCAACAAATATATTACAGACACACAACAAGGGCAACAAAATACAAGACATACACGTGGTGTAAAGGCAGGAAGATCGCTACAATAGGAAACTGAAAGGAAAATAGTTTTGTATTTTTAAAATTAAATTGGCTGCATCTAATATTATTTTGAAGGGAGAGCAAAAAACAGTGAAGAATGGCTAAAAACAATAAACAGGCACACATAATTATACACTCACTGTAACTGCTGCACCCACATCTTACAAAACCCAACTTATGTGACTCATCTCGTCAGACTTTTTAACAAAGAAACGAAACGGCCTATGGGACTTAATTGGTTTGGTGAATTTTGAAAACAAGGATTTACTTAATAATAAACTGACAAAACCAAGCGGATTTGACTTACTTGGTTTTGTGAATTTTTTTAACAAGGATTTAATTCAATAATAAACTGACAAAACCAAGCGGGTGACTTGCTTGGTTTTGTCATGTTCTCAACAAAGATCTATCTCAAGAATAATCTGACAAAACAAAGCAAGTCCACAAATAGTCTTAAAACATCAAATCTATCAAACATTTCTTTAACATTCAAGGTATGCACTCTTAAATCGAGGAATTGCATTATAATATGCCCTTAAACTTCCAGAAACGATCGCGTAATATAGCGCAACACAAAACGTCGATTTTCTCGAAAGTAGGTTTTGTGGACTTGCTCGGTTTTGTCAGTTCACGGCAGATCGAATGGCCAGGGGGGGGGGGGGGGGGTTCCGGAACCCAGGAACCCCCCCCCCCAGATCCGGCCCTGCTGTCCTCCATCAAACTTTCCGGAACAGCCAAAAGGTTGATTTTAGTAGCAATCCTAGTTAGCTCCGCTAGTTCGGCCTTGCACTGCCCTGTAACTACCACCCTCCACCCGCCTTTTCCTGAAGAAAAGCTTGCAGCTCAGCTGGTAGCGTTCATAGTGTTCAGAGACGAGCTGATCGCCCGGATAACTCTAGGTAACTAAAAGCAAAACAAAAAGACAAGTTATCTCCCATTTCCCAATAAGACCTATTAATAGAAATGAATGTTTTTCTTCTTCCTCCCTTGTGTTTCGACTATCAGTGTGTAGCTATTATTTACATTTTTTAAAAAATGTCGGGGTTCGAGTTATAACACTATATTTAAGAAACATATTCTACAGGTGAGAACTGAATTTGTAAGTCTCCTCTTCGTCTTATCCGCAGAGCTGTTAAACGCTTTCTCCCTGTTTAATCTTCTATCAAAATATTTGAAGAGTTTGAAAGAAGGTTTGATAGGCCTATATTAATAGTAGACTATACTGAGGACGCTTCCAAGAGTCGAAACACCTTTGTGGTCAGGATGGCTAACAAGTTATAAAGTTGAAGTTGAATTTAAAAAAAAAAAGTTAGTTGGTTGAAGAAAGGTTTTGCAAACGGTTCCTTTATCCTGAGGATCATTAACAATAACTGTAACTATGATGCTAATGATTAACACAATTACTATTGAGCTACCTTTTCCAAAACCATATATTGCGTATTATTATTAAGAATAGTCGTATTATTAAGAGTAGCGTATTATTAAGAGTAGCTTATTATTAACAGTAGGCGTATTATTAAGAGTAGTCGTATTATTAAGAGTAGCGTATTATTAAGAGTAGCTTATTATTAAGAGTAGCGTATTATTAAGAGTAGCTTATTATTAAGAGTAGGCGTATTATTAAGAGTAGCGTATTATTAAGAGTAGTCGTATTATTAAGAGTAGTCGTATTATTAAGAGTAGTTGTATTATTAAGAGTAGCGTATTACTAAGAGTAGTCGTATTATTAAGAGTAGGCGTATTATTAAGAGTAGCGTTTTATTAAGAGTAGGCGTATTATTAAGAGTAGCGTTTTATTAAGAGTAGGCGTATTATTAAACGTAGATTGTGAAAGTTATGGTTCTGAATGATGGTATCTTTAACTTTACACTACAGTTGCTTTGTGCTCAAGCTCTCATTGAAGGTGGGAACACATCGTGTGACATTTAAACATCAGCTGTTCTCCGTTCGCTGTTTATGTTTAATGAACTTTGGAACTTTTCCCATTTATTTCATATTTCATAACATGGTTTTATCCATCTATAAAGCGAAAGGTTATACGCCCAGGCGATACTAGTATGGAGGGGTGTACGCAGTCCGAGAGTTGAAGATCCATATTGCCCAGGATGTCATTTTCAGACTGATAATTCATATCGGAGGGCAAAGTGTATTATGGTTACTATGTAGAATGGATGGGGACTTTTAGTACTTGGATGCTACCAATGAAAGAATGAAACAGTGCGCGACTAAGGTGGCGAGATTATGCGACTTATTAGTACGAGACTGTTTAAGTCACCAAGGGTTTTCTCCGGGTACTCCGGTTACCTCCCTTGCGGCAATTATGCTAATGGATTCACTCAATCTAAAATTACAACACAAAAATAAAATAAAATAAAAATTCGGGTCTCTTTTCGTCTTTCTAATTAGCAACCTCCCTGCATTTACAGCACACGTTTAAGTGACAGACGTGTGTTTGTTATGTAAATAAGTGTGCGAAAAATTGTGAGCGTGTGTGCTGGTACAGATCGCCGCGCTTTGAGCCTGATGTGTGATTTGGGGAAACGCGCCTATATAGCATCCACCATCTGTTTAGGACCAGAGAAAGTAAGGCTGCGAGAGAGAGAGAGAGAGGTAATGAACATCGTCCTCTTGAAGCTGGCCATGGGAAAGGGAAGAGCCTAGTCCCTCGATCGGTCTGTACCCTAAAGACAGAAATTTTAGGGGAACATCTTTACCTTGAGTAGTCTAGACTATAAAGCCGCGTCGGAAGATGTTTGGGATGGAAAGATGGAGGGACAAGGTATTTTCGGGAAGGGGGGGGGGAAAGGGGGCTGGGAAGGAGTGAGGAGGGGGGAGAAGGGAATACAAGGGGAAGAGAGTGAGTAGTTGGAGTGCAAGCAGTAACGTTTGCCCTCACTCCCCCCTACGTCCATCCGTCTTCCTCCCTACCCGCTCCCCCCCCCCCCTCCCTACGCCCCCACCCCGGTTGGTTGGTTGGTTGGTTTATTAATGTCTTGTTCACCAAAGATGATAAGACCAAAAAAAAAAAAAACAACAAACAAACAAACAACGCCACTGCTTTAGTTTAGAAGCAGGAACCAAATGACTCAGGCTTATGGAGTAGATTAATTGAAGTTTAAGATCGTTGATATGCATGTTATGATAACACGATCCGCACGATAGACGTTTTTCTTAGTACCTGAATCATGTAAGAAGCCAAACTGCGCGCTAGAAACTGGCCGAGACTTACTACCTCTGTCCACCATGCGGCAAGTATCTGGTGCGCTACGCTACATGTTGGATGCCATTGTTACTATAATGCAGCATAGCACACTGCACAATGTTGTGACTTTAGGTTTCTTTGGTGAGTGTTGCAAGTCTTTAACATGGGTATTATAGCTATTGAGATAGAAAACTGTGGGGGAAATGGTTTTTAGGCCTATACGAGTTTTTGTTTTATAAACAAGCGGTAGAGACACAGAGAGAGTTTAGTGGGGCCGGGTAGCTCAGTTGGTTGTGCGGCTTACTAGTAACCGAAAGGTACCTGGTTCGAATCCCGGATTAGCCAATGTGTGACCATATTATTTTCCCCTTACCTCAACTGGTTCGCTGGTGTCAGAATAATGTGACCAGAAGTCGCCTATACGCTCCGGTGTCGTGTGACTATAATCTACAATTACAGAGAGAGAGAGAGAGAGAGAGAGAGAGAGAGAGAGAGAGAGAGAGAGAGAGAGAGAGAGAGAGAGAGAGAGAGAGAGAGAGAGAGATTGTACTTTCCAGCCAGAGAGAGAGAGAGAGAGAGATTCAAATAACTTTTAATTTCCATAGTGCACCTGCGGTTTTTTATTTGCGATCGCAGATATCAGATAATAAACAATTGATGAGCGACGAACAGACAAGAGCAGACAACGCAAACGCAGTCACTCTTTACGGTGGAAGAGAGATTAATTATTGCATTTTCTGTCTGAGCAGACGACGTTTTAGTGACAGTGATTGCAGGAATAATTATTGCTGTATTTCGTCTTTTACCGACTTGGTTTTCTGAATTTAAATGGGAATTGGTGAGTGAACTATTTATTAATTTGTGTGTTTCTCTTCTTTCGCTGCCTAAGGGAAAATGTTCTCCGAGTTGCAACCATTTTCCAGACAAATCTGGCACGTGATTGTAAAAATGAATTTTAACAATTCTAGCTTGAACAGTATTAGAAAAAAGTGGGTAACTTACACATTTTATTTATTTATTTATTTATTTATTTATTTATTTATTTTTAGTCCAAATGAAAGTGAGAAAGAAAGAGGAAGCAATCGCATCGTCTTTGCTGTATTGTTATTTATGTATGGGTTCGTCTACGCCCCTGTTTTCCGCTTAGATCAGTTTGGGGGGCATTGTATTTGTGGGAGGGAGAGGGGTGGGGCGGAGGTTGGTGGCCACCTCCCAATGAAAAAGGATGTCATACCTAAGTCATGAATGTTATACCGCTTTCTGAGCTTTTCAACTGCTGTATATTTGTGTTGCTGACCGTTAAAAATTAACGTCGCAATGATTATGATGATGACGAGATAACACGTCATTGGCATACGTCGTCACACTTTCGTATGACGACTTATCTCGTCATATGCAGTCAAGGGGTTTTAGAACGCCGATTGTTGTTCCTCTTCTTTTTAATTTCGATTTTCGGGATTTAATGGTCATCCCTTCACCGACTACCCCCCGAAAAATAAATTAAAAAATTAAAGAAGAATGTTTATTTTCCCTTTCGGTTAATTAATCCATTCCCATTTCTTATCTTTGGCAGAGTTTCAATAATCCGTTTTCCTACAGGAAAGATTACAGCGTTAAGGTTTTTGCCCACTCCAGGGTCCATTGGGGTTTAGAGGCTAATTTGACATGTTTATTTAGTCTGGTAGATACATTGCTGGGTACGTTTTTCTGTAAGTATATAGTGTACGTGTATGCGTGCGTGTTTGTGTGTGCGTGTGTGTGTTTGTGTGTGTGTGTGTGTTGGTGAGAGAGATAAAAAAAATATTTGCAGCTTATATACAGCCCTAGTTTTAATTAGCAAAGATCAGAAATGATAAAGTGTGGTTTGATTTCAAAGCAACCAAAAATCCCTCCCTCCCCTTCCCCCCCTCCCTCCACACCTCCCTCTTTTCTTTTCTTTTCTTTCTTTCTTTTTCTTTTATTTTTTTTTTAAATGGAAAACCGTCGGATTAGAGTTTATCTTATTTCGATAAGACTGAGCCTGAGAAAATGCTATTGCAATTCGCGAGGAAAGTGTTTTCGCTTTTATTATCTTCGTCAGCTAATCCTATGCTACAGAGTTGTCTTTTGTGTACAAATATGTCATGCAATCCGTGGGTGGCCAAGGCGCCACAGGTGTTTGTGTGTGGGTGTGTGTGTGTTTGTGTGTGTGTGTGTGTGTGTGTAAGCGTGTCTATCTATCTATCTATCTATCTATCTATCTATCTATCTATCTATCTATCTATCTATCTATCTATCTATCTATCTATCTATCTATCTTTAAAAAAAAAAATCACGTGGGGGTGCCGGGTGTTTCAGTATAAAAAGTGTATCCCCACTTTCTGGAAATTTAGTGCTTAAAATTCCCAATGTCGCTGTCTTTCTCCTTTGTTCTTTCTCATTCTTAATCTTACTCTGTTTTATCAATCTACTATACTATCTTCTTCTTCGCCAGACCAGTCACCTACCTTTTTTCTTGAAAACTCTTCGGGAACAAAACTCATTTGTATGTGAGGTCTGTTGGATCAGCTTGGGAATATTGGACGCTTTCTGCCAGGTGGTCACTGGGGCTTCCTATGATGTTATTATTTAACAATGTAGGCATTTTCTATATATGTGTTTTGTTGATATTTTATAATGATGTTTGTATTCTATTTTGTTTTTGTAAACGGGGGTTCGATAAATTATAGTATAGCCTCAGCGTCGCCTGCGTGGGATGTCTTTATTATAAAGTGAACGGCTGGTGGAGTGTGTTCGGTACATGTTACCACTCGGGTTGTTTCGGCAGATCTTTTATGCGGATCAAAGGTGAGTCCTCTTTCAGCGAAGTTGTGGTCTTGATTTTTTGGTCCTGATTTGGCTCGGAAGAGTCCGCTAAACCTAAAGCAATAACCATTTAATGTAATGTAATCTATCTAAAAGAGATGTTTGTGTGTGTGTGTGTGTGTGTGTGTGTGTGTGTGTGTGTGTGTGTGTGGGTGTGTGTGTGTGTGTGTGTGTGTGTGAATGTGTGAGAAAGATATCTTTTTGTGTGATTTTGATCATCACGCATCTGAAACCATTGTACAAGCACAAATAGCACATCACCATCAAAGTAATAGTAGTTGTCCGTGAGTAGATTTTCTTACAGTTTGACTTTGATCGATTTGTGCTATTACCTGCCTTACACTAGCGCTAATATATTCCTCCGCTAGCTGTGGTAAGTAACAGTTATCTTACAAAATGCTTTCTTGCTGAAGTCGTTCACCATTATGTAAGTGTTCAGGCTTCACCTAGTTGACACTATTGTACAAAACACTATTAGCACAGTACTTTAACAAAGATGTTATTGTGTGTGGAGAACCTTCCTGGCAGTTTCGTTTTAGGTCAGTTTGTGTTGCGGCCATCCCAAAAAAGTCAACTAATCCTCCCCAACAGTTTGCATTGTTTAAAAAACCAACCAACACCTTTTACAGTTTCCTTCGTGAAACTGTTGTTGTTGAAGTTTTGAAGTTTCACGCTTCTGACACCATTGTACTAGCGCTGTCGGCTCATTAAATGTCGATACCCTGAAGTCTGCCTGGGTGACTTTTCTGAAAGTTCTATCTTATTAGGTCGATTTGTGTTGGTACCCGTTTTACCATAAAATATTCTTTACCATGCGTTTTCGACAGCCGAAGAAGGACAACTGCTTTTTCTGCTGCCCTAGGCGATACGTGATTGAAAAGTAACTATGTCGTACGTAGCGCATAGTTATCAAAATACTATATAGCATACTGTATTAGCTACCTACATCGTATTTTGTTAATGCATTCGTTGGCCTGTCCATAAACATAACCTACCAAATAATATCTCTTTTCACCAGGGGTAATAATAGTTCACTTGTCGACTTGTGACAGTTTACGAGCGTCTCGATATTGTCTCGATGGCGTAGACCGTTGACACTTCTTTTAAAGGAACTCACTCTCACACATTTGAGGGTCGCGTAATCCTTTTCAAATTTACAGTGACTTTTGCCCAACTGGAAACGAAATCGCATTAAACCGTTATATAACAGCTTTCAAAATTACGGTTTTGATATTACTTAATAAATTAACATATGTGGCACAGTGCAAGGAGGTAGAGGAAGAGGGAGACCGAAAAAGAAGTGGGTGGACAACATTCGAGAGTGGACTGGTTTGACACTGAGCGAAACAATCAGGGTTGCTGAGTACAGGGAAAGATGGAGTACGCTGGTTAAACGATCATCTGTGGTGCCCCTACGACCTCCGAGTTACGGGATAAGATAGGATAGGCTAGGCTGTTTATAGCATGATCACAAAAAACTTAGAACCGTAGCGCAGGGTAAAGCACATCTTAGTTGTTTGTTGGCGGCAAGGATAGCAAGCCTTGCGTGTGTGACGTGGGTTCGAACCCTGGCTTCAGCAAACTGTTTGCTGGATAGTAGTGGCCAGCGCATTGTGAAGCTTTCTGAGATTGTAAATGCACTATAATAAGAACAATCCCTCTTTTTTCTTGCATTCCAAGGAAGACTAGCCGAAAATTCCAAACTTAATGATAATAATAATAATAATAATAATAATAATAATAATAATAATAATAATAATAATTATTATTATTATTATTATTATTATTATTATTATTATTATTATTATTATTATTATTATTATTATTATTATTATTATTATTATCATCATCATTATTATTATCATTATTATTATTATTATTATTATTATTATTATTATTATTATTATTATTATTATTATTCAGGATGCTGTCGCTCACATTTTCTTCAATGGAACTCGAAGCGCGGCGATCTGAAGAGATCCCTATTACAGAAGGCGGAAGAGAAATCAAAATGTCTTTTTGAACTGTAGATAGACTGCATCCAATACCATGACTGAAGGGAGGGAAGAAACCGAAGTGCCCGGAGAAATAACCTTCGGTGTTCTCAAAAATGATCGTATCTAAATCACGTAAGTTCGCCCTAGTCGGGGTTCGAACCCGCAACCTTCGTTCTATGAAACCAGCACCTTATCAACTGAGCTACCCGACAAACCCATTAGGTAATATTTTACCACCATAACAATGCGAATTCCCAGGTAAAGTGAAGGTCACGAAAAATATGAGAACAAAAAAAATCATCGAAACTCAGGCCCACTTTTATACATCATTTTTCGGGGGATTGCGCTGGGGACCAGTCTGCATGAATGGAAGGCCTAATGATGCGTAGTCAGTTGGAGGTGGTGTATTGTCTATACCTGCTTCATCCTGCACAACTTTTAAATTATTCAGTATCTGATTGTCATTAGAGTCATCGCTCTCTATTTGTTATGGCTGTCGTGATATCATCATTGACGTCTTTTTAAACAGATTTAGCATATTATACTTAATAGTTTGCCTGTGGCTTTTAATGTTTTATTGTATATGTTGGCACAAGGTCCGTGTAAGTCTATGCTTGGTCGCCTATTTGAAGTTCATCTGACGTCTGGATCAAAATTGCCCAAAATGTTAATTAAAACATTTTTATTTTATTTAGTCGTTCGTATATATCTCTGATATAAAACGCTCTTTGACTACCAATATATTTTCCTCCGTAGTTTAGAATGGTGAGGGCCGTCACATGGTGAACGCTTTATTATTTTGGGGACAAGAGATTTAAAAAGGGAATGCAATAAAACTAAAGGTGGGTCTACTTTCATTAGTATCCATATTCACCGAAGTTGTCTACAATAAATAACAAATGTGAATAGTCGTTAATTTTTTTTTTACATTCGCTTAAGACTTGACATAGGTCTATTAATACACATGTTTTTCTTGGTTTGTTTATTAAAGGAACCGAACTTAATTTTTGCAGCATTCCGTCACATTCTAGTTTTTATCTGTAATGATTGGGCAGATGGAGCGGCAGAAAAAATGCTTTATACTTGGATTCAATCAATAAATTAATCAGTCGATCAATTCTTCATTTAAAGTATGTGCACTCAAGATATTAGATATTTAAAATTAAACTTTTTCAAGCACTTTACTTAATGTATAAAAAATGCACCTTGGATTCAGTTACAGTTAATATATCTTCATCTACCAAAAAAGCAGTTAACCCAATAAATGAAAACTACACTAAAGTAACCTAACCTAACCTAAAAAAAAAAAAGAAGCAAACTAACGTAAACTATCCTTACCTAAATTAGTTTTTAAAGTAAAGTAAAACTAACGCGACCTAATTTAACGTAAATTAATATACACTAAAGTAAAATAGAAATAACCCGACCTAACGTAACCTAACCTAAATTAATCTATACTAAAGTAAAGTAAAACTAACCCGATCTAATTTTAAAAATGAAATAAAGTGAAATTAAATTAAATAGGATAAAATGTAGCCTAAATTAATATAAAACAAAAGTAGCAGTATTAAAAGTACTTTCATTTTTCTTTTTCCAAGAGCCCGATACAGCATTATTATTTGTGATGTCTTAATAAGAGCAAGTGTGTCAAGCAAAAAAAGGTAATTTCTACATGCTTAAGGTAGCTTATGTCCGCTGGACCTAAAGCAATAACCATGTAATGTAATGTAAGGTAGCTTTTACGCAAGTCTTTTCATCGTCGTAAAACATTCCTTTATGAACCGACAAAGAGCGTTTACATTGGACACACACGCCTTGCACCAGTGCGCTCGTTTTGAGAAACTAAAATCGTATATACAGGCCTACCACACGCGTACGCCTGAACAGGACACAGCGTAGCTGAGATTCGCCGAGTACCTCTCACTGATAGGGAGGCGACAGTAAACTTCGGCCAGTCTCAGCCACGCGGTTTGCTTGATGCCTTGGTTTCCCCTTGATTCTGTATGGTCTGTCTTAATTGGAAGTTTCGTGGAAGGTTCCGGAAGGTTCACACGTTTTTTTTTTCGATGTTCTCAGATCCCGAACTTAGGTTCCCGAACTTTTGGGCAAGAAAAAAGGTTCAGGAACTTAGGTTAGGGATCTGAGGGCCTCGAAAATCCCTCCCCGGACCAAAAAAGGATTCTGGGACGTAGATTCGGGATCAGAGAAGAAAGGTTGTCGGTAAGTTCTCGGTTCATTTATAGTGGGTTAATTAAAATAACGTTTGTGTTCCATGGGTAACGGGTTCGATCCCTAACAGTGGTCGCGGGACTGGTGAGACAAAGAAAATGATGATGATGATGATGATGATGATGATGATGATGATGATGATGATGATGATGATGATGATGATGATGATGATAATGACGATGAGGAGGAGGTGGGGATGATAATGACGATGATCTTGATGATGATAATGAGGATGTTGTTGTTTATGATGCTGCTGCTGCTGCTGCTGCTGCTGCTGATGATGATGATGATGACAATAATAACATAAATCAAACTAAATAACTAATTAACTAACTAACTAAATAAATTAATTAATAAATAAACCAATAAGTTCATGACATTTTGTTTAACTGTCTCAAAGGTTGTCTGTTGATGGTTTGTAGACCAAGCGCTTTAAGTTGTCGGCACAGTGTTTTGGGGGATTATAAAAGCAGCGTAAGAATAAATTTTCATCCATTAATTCATTTATTCCTTTATTCATTCATTTACTCAATCGCTCTTTCAATCATTCATTATTGTGTCGTTACAGTAGCCACAGAGTTAAAAGAGACCGTTTCTTTCTCTCTCTCTCTCTCTCTCTCTCTCTCTCTCTCTCTCTCTCTCTCTCTCTCTCTCTCTCTCTTTAATTCGTGTTTGGTCTGAGATCAACCACGTGTAAGCGTGATTAACATGTTCTATTATTAACGTAATTCAGTAATCTTACGCATGCTGTGAGTTTATTGAGATCGAAGGTCGGAGTCTAACGCTTTGAGGCTGTTGTAAAATTGGGTGTGTGCATAGGTTTGTATTAAAAAGCAGGTTAGACTAGCATAATTATAAAAAATAATTTAATATGTAAGGCCTGCCTAGCTATTATATTTGATTAATTTTAAGCTTGCTCTAATATTTTACTGGGATCACCGAGGTCAATATTAATGCTTAAAGTCTATTGGAAAAAGGGTGGGTGCCTATATCTATATTAGGGATTCTTGAGTTTATTGACGTCAAATGACATTGTTTAGTGTTGTGAGAGTTGATGTTTTCAAGGTTTGGGCGTGCTAAATATATGTGTGAAAAAGATATTTATTTTTTTCCATTTTATTTTATAGAATTTTATTTTATTTTATTATTCTAATTTTATTATATTATATTACATTTTATTTTTTTGTATTTCTTTATTGAGGGACCGCCTGAGTTTTATTTTAGTTATTGAGGCCACACACATTTCAGTATTTAGTGATTTTAATCTGTTGGGAAAAAGAGTACCTGCTCTATATTTAAGCATAATGTGAAGAAAAAAATTCTGTATTTTGGGTTTATATTCTTCTTTCAGTACAAAAAAGTTACAACATTTTAAAATTACGATGAAATCAATACGCCCAAGCTCCTTTGAGCTTTTGAATTTATTTTGTTTTAAGGTCAGTATGAATAAGGGGTTTAAAAAATGAAACGAACATGTCTATAATTATTCGCCAAGCTATAAGCCTAAGCATTTATTTATTTCAGTTTTGGTCTGTACACATGGAGATTTTAGACTAGAAAAATATAAACAATTATTAAAGCGATAGCTTCTCAAACAAAGGGAAACTAGCATCTTAAAACTCCCATTCAGTTTCACCTAATCCAGAACGTTCAATCATTTTCTAGAAAGCCTTTCTGTGGTTTAAAGACTAACATATGGAGCTTTTCTTCATCTTCATTTTTATCAGTCATTTTATTTTAAAACAAACTAAGAGAAGCCTTGGCATAGTGCACTTATATCTCTGGAAAGCAACTGATCAAGGGGGAATAGCTCAGTAGGTCATAACGCACGACTTGTGTGAGTGCGACTTGGACGACGTGGGTTCGAATCCTGACTTCAGCAAACTATTGTGTGATTGCTGGATATTCCGGGCCAGCGCTTTGAGAAGCTCTCTGAGCTTGTAAGTGCGCTTTATAAGAGAAATCTCTTTCTTTCAAGGGAGAGAAAAAGTTTGGGTAGAGCAGAAGTGACAAAGGTGCCTCGGGATGGAGTGTATTGACAACACCCTGGGTATTATCCTTATAAGATGCTGTCCTACACGTGGAAAGAGGGAATGCTAGGGACGATCTACCCCACACCCCCTTCTCTGTTGCCAATGGATTGCATTTGAATATTTGTGCCATAGATACAGATGCACTTGATGCATGATCACCCCACGCCCTGTCCATGGTATATAAAGTAAAAGAACTTCATCACACATCACATAGCTCTGTGGGTTCGGGCATTAAATAGAATAGACCCAACGTTTCCCGGCGTGTCGTAAGAGGCGACTAACAGGGGTGATGTTAGCACGGCATCACTGGGCGAAAGTCTTCTACACAGAAGTCACCGGCCAGGGCGGAGGAACCTCACGTTACTACAGGTTCAACGACCACGTGCTCAGGGCCAAGGCGAGCCACACTGTATTCGTGGATTTCGGCTGTGGCCAACAGCCTGGAGAGGATTGGGCACCGCCAGGTCTTTTTTGCCCAAGACACACTACATGATGACACAATCCACTAATTCCATACCGGATCGGTCGTCGCCCGGGCCGTCACCCGGCACAAGGACCGCGCCTTCCGTTGGCCACCAGGACGGAGGTGTTAAGTATGCTACTGATGGACAATTTAGCAAGATCCGCACGAGAAACAACATCATCATAGGAACCTGGAACGTCAGGACCCTAACTGCGGAAGGAAAATTAGAAGAACTGGCCCACGAGTTGGACCACTATCGATGGAACGTTCTAGGTATCAGCGAACTGCGATGGAAAGGCCTAGGTGAAACAACGACCGACAAAGGCCACAAGCTCTATTTCAGCGGTAGGGATGACAGGCACGAACACGGCGTTGGATTCTTGGTCCACAAGAACATTCTAGCGACTGTCATGGGTTGCCGCCCAGTCTCCAGTAGACTCATTACCATCCGTCTGAGAGCAGCCCCTTTCAACATCACCATCATCCAGGCCTACGCCCCAACATCAGACTATGACGACAGCGAAGTGGAGGATTTTTATGAAAATCTACAGGCGGTCCTTGACCAAGTGCCGAAGAAGGACATAGTCATAGTGCAAGGCGACTGGAATGCCAAGGTTGGCCAAGATGCGCACCGCAACTGGGGAGACACATGTGGACCCCACTGCAACAACGAGACAAATGACAGGGGTCTGAGACTCTTGGAGTTTGCCAGATACAACAATCTGATACTGGCAAACACGCTTGGTCTCCACAAAAACTCCAGACGATGGACATGGCACAGTCCTGGCGGGGAGCATCACAACCAAATAGACTACATCATGGTCAAGAAACGCTTCAGATCAAGCATCAACATTGGCAGGACACGTACTTTTCCAGGAGCAGACATCGGAAGTGACCACGATCTCGTGATGATGTCTTTCCGGCTCCACTTGAAGAGAGTAAATACAGCAAAGTGCACTAGACTGAAGTTCGACCTGGACAAACTGCAAGACCCGGAGGTGGCAGAACTATTTCAGGCCACAATTGGAGGGAAATTTGCACCACTGCTCATTTTGGGGGCTGGTGAAGTAGATGTCAACACCATGACCACCACCTTCAACTCAGCTGTGACAGATGCCGCCACTGAGATCCTTGGCAAGCACCGACCAAAGAAGAAGCTGTGGATCACACCTGAACTTTTGGATCTGTGTGATAAACGAAGAGAGATGAAAAAGAAAAAGAACACCTCACAGGGAGCTGATGTCTACCGAAAAATCAACAATGACATCCGAAAAGGCATGCTCACAGCAAAGGAGAACTGGATAGAAGATCAATGCCAGGAAATAGAGAACAGTCTGAACAAGAACAACAGCAAGAAGGCCTACCAGACTGTGAAGCGACTGACAAGTGTCAAACAGCCCAAAGTCTCCACTATCCAAAGCAAGTCTGGCATATGCCTTACAGAAGAACAAGAAGTCTTGGATAGATGGACAGAGTACTGCTCTGACCTTTACAACCATACACCAAATGGAGACCCATCAGTTCTAGCATGTCCAGAGAACAGAGAAGAAGAAGAAATCCTCCCAATTCTCCGGGAAGAAGTTGAGGCAGCAGTGCAAGCGCTAAAGAAAGGGAAGTCAGCAGGAGTGGACAACATACCCGCGGAACTGCTACAAGCAGGAGGAGAAGCGATGATTGATGCCCTCACCATTATCTGTAACAAGATCTGGCAGAGTGGGGAGTGGCCTATACCATGGACCCAGTCGCTTGTCATCACTCTTCCCAAAAAAGGTAACCTTCAGGAGTGTGAAAATTACCGCACCATCAGCCTCATCAGCCATCCCAGCAAGGTCCTCCTGAAAATAATACTCAACAGGTTAAAACCCCAAGCTGAACAAATCATAGCTGAAGAACAAGCAGGATTCAGGGCAGGGCGAAGTACCACTGAGCAGATTTTCAACCTCAGAATAATCTGTGAGAAATACCTACAGCACCAACAACATCTATATCATGTGTTCATAGACTTCAAGAAGGCGTTTGACCGAGTCTGGCATGCAGCTCTATGGGCAACAATGAAAGTGTACAACATCAGCCCAAAAATTATTGAAGTCATCAAAAGCCTGTATGACAAGGCTACCAGTGCAGTCCTCCACAACAGAGCCATTGGGAATTGGTTCAGAACAACAATCGGTGTGCGTCAAGGATGCCTACTCTCTCCAACACTCTTCAACATCTTCCTAGAGCGCATCATGTCGGATGCTCTTGCAGACCATGAAGGCACAGTCAGCATAGGGGGTAGAGCAATCTCCAATCTTCGTTTTGCAGATGACATTGATGGATTGGCTGGAGAGGAACAAGAACTTGAACAGCTGGTACAGAGGCTTGACACCACCTCCAAAGCCTATGGAATGGAAATAAGTGCAGAGAAGACCAAAATGATGACCAACAACACCAATGGCATCAATACGGACATCAAAGTCCAAGGCCAATCCCTCGACACAGTGCATAGCTTCAAATATTTAGGAGCCATTGTATCAGACAATGGGTCCCGACAGGAAGTCCTCTCCAGGATCGCACAAACAACTGCTGCCCTGACAAGGTTGAAGCCCATTTGGAAAGACAGAACCATCAGTCTACATTCCAAAGTAAGACTGCTGCGCTCTCTGGTCATCTCCATCTTCCTATATGCTTGCGAAGCATGGACCCTCACAGCAGATCTCCAACGAAGAATACAAAGCATGGAGATGAGGTGCTACAGAAGACTTCTGGGCATTTCCTATACCCAACACATCACCAACGACGAAGTCCGACAGACCATCACACAAGCTATTGGACAACATGATGACCTGCTAACAGTGGTGAAGAAACGGAAACTTCGGTGGTATGGCCACGTCACCAGATCATCAGGCCTTGCAAAGACTATTCTGCAAGGCACAGTGCAAGGAGGTAGAAGAAAAGGGAGACCGAAAAAGAGGTGGGAGGACAACATTCGAGAATGGACTGGTTTGACACTGAGCGAAGCCATGAGGGCTGCTGAGGACAGAGAAAGATGGAGTATGCTGGTTAAACGATCATCTGTGGTGCCCCTACGACCTTCGGGTTACGGGACAGGATAGGATAGGATAGGACTTCATCACGGGATTAGACAGATGACAGCTGTTTTGAACTTCAAGGTACGCGTGAAGTGTTTGATTTATTGGTAGGTCCATGGTGGAATTGCAAGCAGTAGGCAACATGTACTGGTACAGTAGTTTTATCCTAGGATATCTACATCACTTGTCTCTCCGCGGTAGGTTTCTTGTACGAGTTTGGAAGTGAGAGCGTGAATGCCTTGCCGGCTTTTACATTATCTAGAACCTCACAGATAAGATATCCATTAACACCGAAACTTCGCTTGGAAATTTTGAGCCCGTCTTTCGTTGTTATTGTCGTGGCACTTCCCAAAGCGGAAATTGGCTAGCAAAGCATTTTTTTTAAGCGCTGTGTGATTGAAATCGATATTTTAAATGTCAGAAAGTCCTTACTAAGAAAAGGGATTTGAATAACTAGGGTATGTGAGCTTTGGCTGTGCAAATACGTTCTACCTGTCAACTTTCAAGAGTCCAAGATCGGTGTCTATGTTTGATCGATCTGCCATCTCATCGTCATGTTAGGAATTTGTCTTCGCAATAGTCCAGCGTGCACATAAAGGGAGTCTGATGGTTTTTCTCACACTAGTACACCGGATAGTATAATTATACAACAGTCTAATAGTACAAATCGATCCGGTAAAAGCCCTCCGGCGGAAGTGTTAGAAAGCTTTTTAACAAATTTGAGCTACCTGATAGGGCCACGGCGCGAGTCTAACTAAATGGATCCTTGATAGGGTCATCAGGCGTCACCCGATACCACAGGCACACCACAATACTTTCACTTGATTAATTCACAACACTGTTGGTCACGCTCATTTGTGTGCGCGAGCGCCGGTATTCTAAAGGAAGATAAGCCATTTACTTCTATAGCAGGCGATCTTTTGAACGTTCGCCCACGACGTTAATATTGAAATGTTGCAAATATTTGACACGTTTAAAAAAAAGTGTATGAATATATAGGCAAATAGTCATATCTTTTTGGTGAATTAGACTGTTTTTTTTGGTCATCGCAATTTGGATCTCGACCTGAGACGCACTTGAAGAGTTATATGCCTCTTCAAGAGTTCAACTTGAACTTAGTTCCATTTCTGCTGAAGTGTAGTCACGCTCTTGTAATGATGGCTTTTAATACTATGTTTACGTTAAAAAATTTAATTTCTACTTTAATAGTAATACTAATAATGGATTCTATATACGCGCTTTTCCCAAATCACCAATCAGGCTCAAAGCGCGGCGATCTGTACCAACATACACGCTTACACTTCAGGTTTCACCTACTCTCACACACACCCAACAAGCACGCATCTATCACTCAAACATGTTGTGTAAAGGCAGGGAGATCGCTATTAAAAGACAGAAAGAAAACCAAATGTGTAGTTTTGAAATGTTTAGATCGACTGCATTCAATGATCAATACCATTATTGAAGAGAGGAACCAACCGGAGTACCCGAAGGAAACCCTCGATGACCTGAAAAGTCTCGTACCTAACACTTTGTAATAATCTGACTTTCAAATATCATCAGATAAGAACACCATCTATTTACCTAAGCGGAGTTTAAGTATGACCGACAAAGAGACCCTGCTAATCTATGACTCGAGCTAAGGTTTGCGATTGGGACTGGTAGTATAGATTTGTGATTGGCAGATCTATACTAATCATTGAGCATTTAGATTTAGATTTACATTCTTCAGGTAGCCCCTCTCTCTCCCTATCCCTCTCTCCCTTCCTCTCACGATACATACACACTTCTAGGTCAGAGTGTTGATGCTGCCTATGATTCTATACACGTTTTATTGAAAGCAGCTAATGTATATATATATTTATTTAATCAATTTTATTTAATATTATTTAATTTTACTTAGTATTATTTAATTTTCTTTCTTTCTTTCTTTCTTTCTTTCTTTTCCTTTTATATGGAGCTTTTCCAGCTCAAGGCGCTGGTCGATACAGGATCTAACTACAGCCGCCCGAAGCGCCCACTTGTAACCTTTGGGCGCATAGTGGGGCCGGGGTTATGAAAAACGTTACCTATAGTCGGACGACGTTCAGTTCGGACGCCTATGAAATCAACCGAGCTGTGCAGCCTTATGGGTGCGAGGTATGAGCGTGCGACTTGGAAGTCGCTCAATCTGTTCCTTTTTTTTTTTTTTTAGCACTATTCGTACTAGTTATCAATCCCATCACCCCGTGGCTTCCGCCTACTTTCGATTTTGATTTTGCTTCATAACATGGAATGAACCACGTGTGTGTGTGTGCGTGCGGGTGTGTGAGTGCGTGTGAACGTGAAAAAACGCACAAATGGGTTTATTTGCTTGGAACCCACTTTTTTCCAGGACCCCACTTTTTTCTAAGAGCGCGGGAGTGCTCTTTTAGTGCATGGGAGTGCAGTTGTAGTGCATAAGAGTGTTTTAAGTACACAGGAGTGCTCTATCCGGGACGGAGAAAATAAATACAGTCAATTTTCGGAGAAAGGACAACTTTTTAGCAAAGGGTTAGGGTATGGGCTAGTTGCAACTAACCCTTGCCCTAACCTTTTTCCATCTAAAAATGACTTTCCGATTCCTACATTCTTAAATGAAACCATTTGTGATGTATTGCAAATATGTGTGTGTGTGTGTGTGTGCCTGTGTGTGTGTGCGTGCGTGTGTGTGTGTGGGTGTGTGTGTGTGTGTGTGTGAATGTGAGTTTTTTTTTATTAGATTGATTGCTAATTAATTTTAATAGTGTTTTTTTTTCTTTCTTTACATTATATTAAACATTATTTTACTATTTTTTGTTTGTAATTCTTTACTCATCTATTACAGTGTTTAAAAATTCCATTCATTTGGCAGTGCCCCAAAAAGAGTCAGCCTTTGAGGTCGTAATTTTTGGAAGTACAAGATATAAAAAAAAAATTGCTTGTGCAAAAGCTCAATTTAAAGCTTATAACAAATAGATTTATAGAGAAGAGAGAGAGAGAGAGAGAGAGAGAGAGAGAGAGAGAGAGAGAGAGAGAGAGAGAGAGAGAGAGAGAGAGAATAAAAAAAAATAAGTACAGCTTTAATGCGACAACAGATTGATTGATTTTTTTAATTGAAAGTTTATTCAAATATATTTGATATCCTATCCTATCCTATCCTGTCCCATAACCCGAAGGTCGTAGGGGCACCACAGATGATCGTTTAACCAGCATACTCCATCTTTCTCTGTCCTCAGCAGCCCTCATGGCTTCGCTCAGTGTCAAACCAGTCCATTCTCGAATGTTGTCCTCCCACCTCTTTTTCGGTCTCCCCCTTCTTCTACCTCCTTGCACTGTGCCTTGCAGAATGGTCTTTGCAAGGCCTGATGATCTGGTGACGTGGCCATACCATCGGAGTTTCCGTTTCTTCACCACTGTGAGCAGGTCATCGTGTTGTCCAATGGCTTGTGTGATGGTCTGTCGGACTTCGTCGTTGGTGATGTGTTGGGTATAGGAAATGCACAGAAGTCTTCTGTAGCACCTCATCTCCATGCTTTGTATTCTTCGTTGGAGATCTGCTGTGAGGGTCCATGCTTCGCAAGCATATAGGAAGATGGAGATGACCAGGGAGCGCAGCAGTCTTACTTTGGAATGTAGACTGATGGTTCTGTCTTTCCCAATGGGCTTCAACCTTGTCAGGGCAGCAGTTGTTTGTGCGATCCTGGAGAGGACTTCCTGTCGAGACCCATTGTCTGACACAATGGCTCCTAAATATTTGAAGCTGTGCACTGTGTTGAGGGATTGGCCTTGTACTTTGATGTCCGTGTTGATGCCATTGGTGTTGTTGGTCATCATTTTGGTCCTCTCTGCACTTATTTCCATTCCATAAGCTCTGGAGGTGGTGTCAAGCCTCTGTACAAGCTGTTCAAGTTCTTGTTCCTCTCCAGCCAATCCATCAATATCATCCGCAAAACGAAGATTGGAGATTGCTCTGCCCCCTATGCTGACTGTGCCTTCGTGATCTGCAAGAGCATCTGACATGATGCGCTCTAGGAAGATGTTGAAGAGTGTTGGAGAGAGTAGGCATCCTTGACGCACACCGATTGTTGTTCTGAACCAGTTCCCGATGGCGCTGTTATGGAGGACTGCACTGGTAGCCTTGTCATACAGGCTTTTGATGACTTCTATAATTTTAGGGCTGATGTTGTACACTTTCATGGTTGCCCATAGAGCTGCATGCCAGACTCGGTCAAATGCCTTCTTGAAGTCTATGAACACATGATATAGATGTTGTTGGTGCTGTAGGTATTTCTCACAGATTATTCTGAGGTTGAAAATCTGTTCATTGGTACTTCGCCCTGCCATGAATCCTGCTTGTTCTTCAGCTATGATTTGTTCAGCTTGTGGTTTCAACCTGTTGAGTATTATTTTCAGGAGGACCTTGCTGGGATGGCTGATGAGGCTGATGGTGCGGTAATTTTCACACTCCTGAAGGTTACCTTTTTTGGGAAGAGTGATGACAAGCGACTGGGTCCATGGTGTAGGCCATTCCCCATTCTGCCAGATCTTGTTACAGATAATGGTGAGAGCATCAGTCATCGCTTCTCCTCCTGCTTGTAGCAGTTCTGCTGGTATGTTGTCCACTCCCGCTGACTTCCCTTTCTTCAGCGATTGCACTGCTGCCTCAACTTCTTCCCGGAGAATTGGGAGGATTTCTTCTTCTTCTCTGCTCTCGGGACATGCTAGAACTGATTGGTGTATGGTTGTAAAGGTCAGAGCAGTACTCTGTCCATCTGTCCAAGACTTCTTGTTCTTCTGTAAGGCAAATGCCAGACTTGCTTTGGATCGTGGAGACATTGGGCTGTTTAACACTTGTCAGCCGCTTCACAGTCTGGTAGGCCTTCTTGCTGTTGTTCTTGTTCAGATTGTTCTCTATTTCCTGGCATTGATCTTCTATCCAGTTCTCTTTTGCTGTGCGCATGCCTTTTCGGATGTCATTGTTGATTTTTCGGTAGACATCAGCTCCCTGTGAGGTGTTCTTTTTCTTTTTTAACTCTCTTCGTTTATCACACAGATCCAAAAGTTCAGGTGTGATCCACGGCTTCTTCTTTGGTCGGTGCTTGCCAAGGATCTCAGTGGCGGCATCTGTTACAGCTGAGTTGAAGGTATTGGTCATGGTGTTGACATCTACTTCGCCTGCCCCCAAAATAAGCAGTGGTGCAAATTTCCCTCCAATTGTGGCCTGAAATATTTTTGCCACCTCCGGGTCTTGCAGTTTGTCCAGGTCGAACTTCAGCCTAGTGCACTTTGCTGTATTTATTCTCTTCAAATGGAGCCGGAAAGACATCATCACGAGATCGTGGTCACTTCCAATGTCTGCTCCTGGAAAAGTGCGTGTCCTGCCAATGTTGATGCTTGATCTGAAGCGTTTCTTGACCATGATGTAGTCGAGGCTCTGTGGGTTCGGGCAAATAGAATAGACCCAACGTTTCCCGGCGTGTCGTAAGAGGCGACTAACAGGGGTGATGTTAGCACGGCATCACTGGGCGAAAGTCTTCTACACAGAAGTCACCGGCCAGGGCGGAGGAACCTCACGTTACTACAGGTTCAACGACCACGTGCTCAGGGCCAAGGCGAGCCACACTGTATTCGTGGATTTCGGCTGTGGCCAACAGCCTGGAGAGGATTGGGCCCTGCCAGGTCTTTTTTGCCCAAGACACAACACATGATGAGGCTATCCACTAATTCCATGCCGGATCGGTCGTCGCCCGGAACAAGGACCGCGCCTTCCGTTGGCCACCAGGACGGAGGTGAAAAGTATGCTACTGATGGACAAATTAGCAAGATCCGCACGAGAAACAACATCGTCATAGGAACCTGGAATGTCAGGACCCTAACTGCGGAAGGAAAATTAGAAGAACTGGCCCACGAGCTGGACCACTATCGATGGAACGTTCTAGGTATCAGCGAACTGCGCTGGAAAGGCCTAGGTGAAACAACGACTGACAAAGGCCACAAGCTCTATTTCAGCGGTAGAGATGACAGGCACGAACACGGCGTTGGATTCTTGGTCCACAAGAACATTCTAGCCCAGTCTCCAGTAGACTCATTACCATCCGTCTGAGAGCAACCCCTTTCAACATTACCATCATCCAGGCCTATGCCCCAACATCAGACTATGAAGACAGCGAAGTGGAGGATTTTTATGAAAATATACAGGCGGTCCTTGACCAAGTGCCGAAGAAGGACATAGTCATAGTGCAAGGCGACTGGAATGCCAAGGTTGGCCAAGATGCGCACCACAACTGGGGAGACACATGCGGACCCCACTGCAACAGCAAGACAAATGACAGGTGTCTGAGTGTCACGTGGGGTTTATGGGCTCTGCACAATGGAATTATGGACCCTCACGTTTATTCGGTGGGAACTGCTAGTAAGTCACCCTATGAATTACTTTAATAAATTTATTTGTTTAGCTCGTTCTGTGTTAAGGTTGGGGTACAGAAATAGATAGAAAAAAGGTAAAAGAATACTGTCACACTAGCTTTCACACGGCTATGAATCATATGTAGTCCAGCCTTTTGATAACAGTTAAAATCACACATTTATTTCTTCTACTCTATACAAGGTTCTCTAAGTACTAATCTAACTTAAAAAGTCTCTTTCAATGCTAATAGTTCGATCGCTGATAGTCTATGCAGCTGTTCTATCTTCATCGGGCACTCGCTAGTATATCTCATGTAGATTGGGACTACTGTGGTCCGTTTTAGAGTTTCTGAATAGTTGGACTACTGTGGTCCTGTTCTGATCAGTTTAAGTGCACTTGGGATAACACACTTAACTGGCGGGTGGTGCGGTCGAAGTCCTTCTGTGAGGTAGCTTCTGGTCCACCTGTGTCGTTGTGTAGTTGGGTTCCCTGGCCACGCTGTGGGGTCTGACAGGGAGTTTTACCGGGTCGCTCGTTCCGACTTGTGCGGTAGAGGTTCCTCAACCAACTTGTTTCTGTGGAGTGGGGTTCACAGGATAGCTCGGGATAGCTCGGGATAGCTCGGGATAGCTCGCCTGCCCGTCTGTAATATAAGAGACGAAATTCTGCACAACCCTGAATAATCGGTTTGTGCAGAGCGTCTCACTGAAAGCCAAGTAGCCCTCAGTGATAGCTCCACATCTCTATACATAAGCGACGAACATTCTGCTACTTCCGGGTTCCACTGGAATCTCACTCTAAATTCCTATACATACATAAATATCAAACGTGGCTAACTATACACATACAGAATTAATAATATTATAAACATTCAGTGGTACAGCCACTGGTCTGCAAACATACATATAAGTTAAACAACAGTGGTTCCGTATGGTATGCAACATGGCGGCGTAACCGGTCGTGTTTCGCCTCGTGGTAGGCTCTTCCACATGGTCACGCAAATTCGGATTAACAATTCACATTTATGCATAGCAAATTCTTCAACCATAATTTCAACAATACTACACATATATCACGATGAAACAGAAGGGTGTTCATTTACCTGTTTGACAAGTTCAGGCCCGTGTGACTTGATAGAATTCTACGATTCCTAAGTCCTGCTTCCTGGTCTAAGTGTAGAGAGATTTCTCTGCCAGCTTTCTAGCTGTTAACACTTCGGTGTATTACTCCCAACTGACCAAAAATGTGTTAGGCTCGGACCCAGTCAAACTGGCTCGAACCGCTTTGCGTAAGTTCTCATTGGGTAAAATGTTCATATTCAAAACTCAAGTGCTGACGTCACTGCGCTGTGTGTGTGGCTCAGGCTCGCAGTGTGCTGTAATTTAATTGCTACTGTGTACTGTACTAACTCTCTACTGTTACAAAGGCTACACAATGCTAAATAGTCGATAGGCAGAGTTTAAACTAGCCAATTCGTGACAGGCTCCCTCAACTGAAAAAAGGCGATGACTACTGGATTCGACCTTTTTCTACTACAGAGCCTAGTTTAACACTGCACTATCCTAGGGTCCTATTTACAAACTAATTAAGTTGCTCTACCTGAGCTGCAATGCTGTGCCAGGTAGCTATGGACACTAGTGACAGGGTATTACTGGGCGGGGACGAATTCTGGTGCTGTGGCCCTTAGTTGTGTTGGGTGGGCGACAGCTGCTGTGTCCTCCACGAGATGGCGACTGAGGTAGTCGGCTCCGTGGTTCTCTTTGCCGGGGATGTACTCGATTTGGAATGAGTATGCCTGAAGGGTGAGTGCCCATCTCATCAGGCGAGAGTTCAAAGACTTGGAGGCTGCCAGGAACGATAGTGGTTGGTGGTCCACCTGAACTGTGAAGTGGGTCCCATACAGGTAGAGTTGAAACTTCTGTATGGCCCAGACTAGTCCAAGACATTCTTTCTCCGACGTGGCGTAGTGGGTCTCGGCGGGTCTCAATTTTCTGCTGGCGTAGGCGACAGGGAATAGCGTCTCTGCATTCTTGGGGTCGCGCTGTAGCAGTACTGCTCCGAGGCCTAAGTCGCTTGCGTCGGTGCGAAGAACGAATGGCTGAGTCAAATCGGGTAGGTGGAGTACTGGCGCCGATGTCATTCTGTCCTTGAGTGTTTGGAATGCTGTCTCGCATTCGGCTGTCCATACGACTTTGTCCGGGGCGATTTTCCGGGTTCCATTTGTCAGTGGTACGGCAGTGCTGTTGAAGTTGGGGATGAACTTCTTCCGCGATGGCGATGGCCATCCATGTGTGTGTGCCGGGGGTCGCTGGTCGGTCCGTGTATTTCTTGAGGCGATTGATGTGGTGGTATCGGGCTCTCCCGTTCACCTCTACTTGGTAGACTGTCTTGGATTTCTTGGCAGTCACCCGGTACGGTCCTCTCCAAGCGATGTCCAGCTTGTTGGTTCCACTTGGAAGTAAGAGTAGCACTTGATCGCCGACTTGCAGTTCTCTGTCCTTCGCGTGGCGGTTGTAGTACTTCGCCTGACGGGCTCTTGCCTTCTTCAGTGCTTCACCAGCTGTCTTCCACGTTGCTTTGAGGGTTTCCTGCAGGTCTGCGACGTACTTGGTGGCACCTCTTGGTGTGTCGTCTATCTTGGCCTCCGTCCAACTTCTGCGTAGGGCTTCTAGCGGTCCTGCTAGAGGTCTGCCGAATAGCAATGTTGACGGGGTGTAGCCTGTGGCTGCATGGGGCGTTTCTCGGTATGCGAACAGTGCCGCATTCACGTAGGTGTCCCACGCTTCTGGATTGTCGTCGGCGACTTTCCTGAGTATGGTGAGAAGGGTTCCATTCAGTCTTTCTACTTGTCCGTTGCTGGCGGGGTGGTATGGTGGTGTGCGAATGTGATGGACTTGTATCAACTCGAACACGTCTTGCATCAGGCGGCCGGTGAACTGAGATCCGTTGTCCGTTCTAATGCTGTCCGGGAATCCGACTCTGGTAAAGATGGCGATGAGTGCATCTGCAATCTTCTTGGTGTCGATCGCTGGCAACGGGACTGCTTCGCACCACATCGTACATGCGTCGACGAGTGTGAGTAGAAATCTGTTCCGCTTCTTGGTCATGGGCAGTGGTCCTACTATGTCTACTGAGACTTGCTGGAATGGCACGCCGACTACTACTGATGGTCCTAAGGTAACTGGTACGGTGTGATGTCGCGGGGAATATCGTTGACATTGGTGGCAAGATTTCACGTAGCGCTTGACATCCTCCGTGATTCCTGGCCAATAGTAGTGTGCGCTGATTCTCTGCCCTGTGGCTCCAATTCCCATGTGTCCGCTGAGTGGCATGCTGTGGCCTAATTCTAGTACTTGGGCTCGAAGGGTGGCTGGTAGTACTAGTTGGGTGTGATCTCCATCTCCTTGTCGATGTAGAACTCCCTGTTCCATGTAGAAGTCTCCCTTGTGCGGGGGTGTGTGCGCCTTGGGTAGCTTCTGGAAGCACTTCGCTATCGAGGTGTCTTCTTTCTGTGCTGTTTTGATCTCTTCGAGTCCTGGATTCGGAGCGAACTCGGGCTGGGGTGGTTGGGTTTTAGCTTGGGCCCTGGTTTGCACTGCAGTTATCTCTACAGTTTTTGGGGGCGTGCCTAAGAACACATACCTACAACCTAGCACTAGATCATACAGGGGTTTCTGTAAAACAGCTGCTTGGATTCGTCCTGTGACGTACCTACTCTCTACTTCGATCCAAGCTATTGGGCAAGTAGTCGTCGGTTTCGTCAAGTCTGCTCCTTGTAAGTCGACTGTCTTGTCTGTCAAGTCCGCGCGCGATACAAGAGACTCGCTGACTATCGCGTCGTATGATAGACCTGTGTCATACAGACAGTTCGCTTCTTTTCCGTTGACCTTGACCGTGTCTGTCACCGATGGGTGATCTCCGATTGTGTGTGGCTTGTTACCGCTGCTTTGAGTTAGAACTCTGTGCGCTGGCCGGCTTTCGCGCTCTTCCCTACGTTGTGCGGCCAACTTGAAACATTCTGCGGTGGAGTGATTGTTTCTGTTGCAGAACGAACAATACCGTCTCTGTTCTGCGGGACCTCTTTTCCCGAATTCCGTGTTGGGTCCTTTATTTTGCCCAGGTCTGGGGTTATTCGGCTTATTCGCGGTGCGCTCTTCTCGGTTAGGGCTTCGTTTCTGTGCCTCTTTCCCGTTAGGCTTTAGGTCTCGCCTGAAGCTCTTGGCTTCTCCGTGTGCGGCCACGTACCTATCTGCGACCTTGACCAGATCTTCTAGTCTTTCCGCGCCCTGCTCTACTGAGAAGGTTCTCAGCTCGGGGGTCATGGTTTCCCGTAGCTGTTCCCATACTAACAGTTCTGTCAGTCCATCATACGTCTTAGCCGTGGCTGACTGGCTAATCCACTTATCCAGCGTTGTGGACAACCGATCCGCGAACTGCGCATAGCTCTCTCCTTTCACTCTCCGATTGGTGCGGAACTTTTGCCGGTAGCATTCTCCTGTCAGTTCGAATCCCGTTAGGAGTGCCTCTTTTACTTTGTGATAGTCAGTCACTCTGTCAGTCGGTAGCTTACTGTAGATGTCATAAGCCTTTCCTCTAAGTCCTTGACTAAGCTTGAAAGACCAATGAGTGGGATCTAGTTTATACTCTGTTGCTAGGCGCTCAAACCTAGTCAGATAGAGATCTAGACCTTCTTCTCTCTCATTGAATGTTCCCAGTGGAAATGACATTCCTTGTACAGGGTTGGATGCTACCTCTAGCTGATCTGAGTGGGAAGGGGTTGAGGAAGAACTTGAAGCTCCTGATCCCAATCTTCTTAGCTCTAACTCATGCTGTCTTTCTTTTTCCTTTTCTTCCCTCTCTTTTTCTTTCTCTGCCCTCTCTTTTTCTTTTTCTGCCCTCTCGTACTCCCATCTCCTAACTTCTGCTTCTCTCTCTGCTGCTAATGCTGCCTTCTTCTGTTCTCCTTCTAATTCTAGTTTCTTCTGCTCTGCTTCTAATTCTGCTTTTCTCTGATCTGCTTCGAGTTTCTTCTGTTCTGCTTCTAATGCTAGTTTCTTCTGCTCTGCTTCTAAGGCTAGTTTCTTCGCCTCCCTTTCTGCTGCTCTCTCTGCCTTAGCCTCCTGTTTCTCTACCTCTGCATTTATATACGCAATTAGGTCCGCCCCTGCTAAGTGTAAAGCTTCTCCCAATTCCTTGAAACGCAATCTCAAGGCCACTGGGTCCGACATTGCCAAACGTGTCTATGAACACCCTCTGAATCACGTGGAATACCAAAACACTAGCAATATTGCAAGTCAATAAAAACAATGCAAAGACAATCAAATTCGTAATCAATAATAGAATAAAACAAGAGTCAAATGGCATACAACAGTTACTTAAGCAAAACCTGCAAAAGAACAATGCAACATACAGACACAAAAATAATTGAAGCAAAAAAGTTTTTAACTAAAGAATAGTGCACCCAAACTGAGTCAATGTTACCACTATTCTAAGTTATTCTACTACTCCTACTGTTATCTAATTTTATTGTACTTAGATCCGTTTATACCCAATTCCTATTATACACAGATCCTGGCTAGGCTCGCCAATTAAAGTGTCACGTGGGGTTTATGGGCTCTGCACAATGGAATTATGGACCCTCACGTTTATTCGGTGGGAACTGCTAGTAAGTCACCCTATGAATTACTTTAATAAATTTATTTGTTTAGCTCGTTCTGTGTTAAGGTTGGGGTACAGAAATAGATAGAAAAAAGGTAAAAGAATACTGTCACACTAGCTTTCACACGGCTATGAATCATATGTAGTCCAGCCTTTTGATAACAGTTAAAATCACACATTTATTTCTTCTACTCTATACAAGGTTCTCTAAGTACTAATCTAACTTAAAAAGTCTCTTTCAATGCTAATAGTTCGATCGCTGATAGTCTATGCAGCTGTTCTATCTTCATCGGGCACTCGCTAGTATATCTCATGTAGATTGGGACTACTGTGGTCCGTTTTAGAGTTTCTGAATAGTTGGACTACTGTGGTCCTGTTCTGATCAGTTTAAGTGCACTTGGGATAACACACTTAACTGGCGGGTGGTGCGGTCGAAGTCCTTCTGTGAGGTAGCTTCTGGTCCACCTGTGTCGTTGTGTAGTTGGGTTCCCTGGCCACGCTGTGGGGTCTGACAGGGAGTTTTACCGGGTCGCTCGTTCCGACTTGTGCGGTAGAGGTTCCTCAACCAACTTGTTTCTGTGGAGTGGGGTTCACAGGATAGCTCGGGATAGCTCGGGATAGCTCGGGATAGCTCGCCTGCCCGTCTGTAATATAAGAGACGAAATTCTGCACAACCCTGAATAATCGGTTTGTGCAGAGCGTCTCACTGAAAGCCAAGTAGCCCTCAGTGATAGCTCCACATCTCTATACATAAGCGACGAACATTCTGCTACTTCCGGGTTCCACTGGAATCTCACTCTAAATTCCTATACATACATAAATATCAAACGTGGCTAACTATACACATACAGAATTAATAATATTATAAACATTCAGTGGTACAGCCACTGGTCTGCAAACATACATATAAGTTAAACAACAGTGGTTCCGTATGGTATGCAACATGGCGGCGTAACCGGTCGTGTTTCGCCTCGTGGTAGGCTCTTCCACATGGTCACGCAAATTCGGATTAACAATTCACATTTATGCATAGCAAATTCTTCAACCATAATTTCAACAATACTACACATATATCACGATGAAACAGAAGGGTGTTCATTTACCTGTTTGACAAGTTCAGGCCCGTGTGACTTGATAGAATTCTACGATTCCTAAGTCCTGCTTCCTGGTCTAAGTGTAGAGGGATTTCTCTGCCAGCTTTCTAGCTGTTAACACTTCGGTGTATTACTCCCAACTGACCAAAAATGTGTTAGGCTCGGACCCAGTCAAACTGGCTCGAACCGCTTTGCGTAAGTTCTCATTGGGTAAAATGTTCATATTCAAAACTCAAGTGCTGACGTCACTGCGCTGTGTGTGTGGCTCAGGCTCGCAGTGTGCTGTAATTTAATTGCTACTGTGTACTGTACTAACTCTCTACTGTTACAAAGGCTACACAATGCTAAATAGTCGATAGGCAGAGTTTAAACTAGCCAATTCGTGACACTGAGGCTATTGGAGTTTGCCAGATACAACAATCTGGTACTGGCAAACACGCTTGGTCTCCACAAAAAATCCAGACGATGGACATGGCACAGTCCCGGCGGGGAACATCACAACCAGATCGACTACATCATATTTGATATCATACTTGAAAAAAATTAACATAAGACATACAATTTTTATTCACTTGAAATATTACAAGAATTTGCCTTGCCCGTCGTTGAATAATACAACGATAAAAACATTAAAAACAATTTACATTTATTAACTCACATTCCACAAAACATAATACACGGCACAAGTGTGTGCCGTCAGCAAACAAACACACACACTCACTCACTCGCGCACGGAGTTCCAACAAAAGGTTGTTGTTGTTTGTAGATTATAGTCACACGACACTTTCGCATATAGGTGACTACTGGACCGATTTATACTGACACCAGCGGGCCAGTAGTTGGTAAAGGGGAAAATAATATGATCACTCGTTGACCAATCCGGGATTCGAACCAGCGACCTTTCGGTTACTAGCAAGACGCTCTTACCAACTAAGCTACCCGGCCCCGTAGAATAAAAGGTAGGCCGAATGCATCATTTGTGTGCCTTGACGCCCGCTAGTCGAAGGGCGAGAAGAAGAAGGGTGCCATGACTGTGTTTGAGCGACTATCGGTTTCAGTTCATAACTCGCGCACCTTTTCGGGAAACTGAAAGTTGCTCGTCGCTGGCCTGAAAGTCGCGCTCATAACCCCGGCCACAGATGACTGAGCACATTCCTGGTCGGCCGGGAATGGGGAGAAGGGATCTTCACCCGTCTAGAACACGAGCGTGAGGATCTTTAAAGTCCGTGCGATGAAATGCGTGCACAGACTAGACCTCGGTTTATACTCTATTATTATTATTATTATTATTATTATTATTATTATTATTATTATTATTATTATTATTATTGTTATTGTTATTGTTATTATTATTATTATTATTATTATTATTACT
>CM072527.1:9902246-10057246 GCA_036898135.1 Oncomelania hupensis
TTCTAGTTCAAGGTTCCAATCTTGTATGCTGGTGAATTTTCCTTTTTAGACCGTGTACGATGTGTAACCTATTAATTATATTTGAGTGGCCCAGTTGTAAGCCTATATGGTCTGGGCGTACGCTAGCAATGTTTCAGGTTAAGCAACGCCGGAGAAGGGTTAGTACTTGGATGGGTGACCATGCTTGAAAGGCTACAATAAAACCACACACACACACAAACGCACGCACACACACACACACACAGGAAAAAGAGAGAGAGAAATTTGAACAAGCGAAGGACACACCCCAATCACCCCAGCTGTGAATGGGTAGCTGGGTCTGTTTAGAACCGGGGAAGGTAAAGCAGCGAGAAAGAGGAGATAGGCCCCGCCCTCATTAAGCTGGCCTAGAAAAAAGGGAAGTCCCACACGCTTCCTTCCCCAACGACTAAAAAGGTTAATTTATTATACGAGTATTTAAGAAAAATTATAATAATTGTAAATAATTAATTATAATTAATATAATACGTTATTATACTTAGCATTTAACTTAAAATTGAAAGAAGAGCGGTTGGTGTATGATGTAGTCTTTATTTATTTATTGTAACGCCTATTTCCATCTGTGATGTTAAATAATGATGGACCTAAAGCAATAATCATGTAATGTAATGATAATGATGCAGTCTTATTTTGGGTTCCGGTCTTGCAAAGCACCTACATATAAATACTGTTGGAATATTCTGCTCTTGTCCACAAGCAATACACGTCGGCACGTCGCTTTTGGTAGTTCGTGAAAGAATTAGACAATTTTAATATATTTATTCTCGTCCTCTTCGTCCTCCCCGATTACCTTCTTCTTCTTCTTCTTCTTCTTCTTCTTCTTCTTCTTCTTCTTCTTCTTCTTCTTCTTCTTCTTCTTCTTCTTCTTCTTCTTCTTCCTCTTGTTGTTCTTCTTCTTCTTCTTCTTCTTCTGCTTCTTCTTCTTCTTCCTCCTCCTCCTCCTCCTCCTCCTCGTTCTCCTCGATTTTTTTTATTGCTGTCGTTGTCGTTATAGTTGTTGTTGTTGTTGTTGTTGTTGTTGTTGTCAACAGGGATAGGGATAGCTCAGTCGTCAAAGCGCACGACTTGTGTACGTGCGTCTCGGGCGACGTGGGTTCGAATCCTGACTTCAGCAAACTATTTTGTGATTGCTGGATAGTAGGGCCAGCGCTTTGAGAAGCTCTCTGAGATTGTAAGTGCGCTATTATAAGGGTAATCTCTTTCTTCTTCTTCTTCTTCTTCTTCTTCTTCTTCTTCTTCTTCTCTTCTTCTTCTTCTTCTTCTTCTTCTTCTTCTTCTTCTTCTTCTTCTTCTTCTCCTCCTCCTCCTCCTCCTCTGAAGGTTTGTTGAAGAGGCACTCCTTTAAGACTTATGGTAATTGAAGTGCGGGACAACATTAAAGTTTCCAAGCAATTGTTTGCCAAAGGATGTGCCCCCGTGATAAGGCCATTACGTGCAAGAGCTGTTTACGTACTCCAGTTAATAGAAAATATTGGATATAGTGAGAGTTGTTCTTTTTTTTTGTTTTGTTTTTGTTCGTAGTTCCAGAGAGTGGTGGCTGAGTGGTTTACGAGCATTAGGTATCATGAGAGATATTGCCACCAGGGTCTTGTCTGTGTTTCCGCTTATTGGGAGCTGGGGGGGGGAAGGGGGGGGGGGGGGTAGTAGTACTACATATATTATATCTACGGCTCTTATCGTCAGGTAGAGGTCCTGATTAGGTTCCTTGCAGTCCGCTGGACCATATAAACAATGACTAGCTAACTAACTATCGTCATGTTTAGAGATGTTTGTTTTGACGTATTGAGTACGATGTTCTCCACGTAAATGTACGTGTAGGCTACTCTTTAAGTGCCTTCAAACTGCACATATATTTAAGGAAACTTGAACTGTCCGCATTTATTACCTTAGCTTAGATTCTGGTGGTCCGTACATGTATTTAGGAAACTTGAACTATCTTGTTTGTATTACCTTAGATTTAATGTCGTGGATTATAATCTGGTGATCCGTGAAATGAATGTCATTGTCATCGGATCTAAATTGATGGCTTATGCTTGCATTAGTGCGTATCAAATCCCCGATCTTGCTCCCTGTCTCTCTGTCGTTAGGTCTGTCTGTCTTATCAGCTCACCTTCCTCCCCCCGCCCATCTTCTCTCTGTCTCTGTCTGTCTGTCTGTCTGTCTGTCTGTCTGTCTCTCTGTCTCTCTCTCTCTCTCTCTCTCTCTCTCTCTCTCTCTCTCTCTCTCTCTCTCTCTCTCTCTCTCTCTCTCTCTCTTCGTTTTTCAAATCCTATCTCTTCAAGTCTTCATTTCCAACGCCAGCATAGACTTTTTTTTACAATAACGTTGGTGCTGCTTTGTGATGGTAGCGAACAATACGATGATGATGATGATGATGATGATGATGATGATGATGATGATGATGATGATGATAGCGACTAACACAATGATGACGAAGATGATGGTGATATTGAAGAATAAGCCTATAACGGTGTGTGAGTCTTAACTGACACAGCCTAAGTTTGTAAGCCACTTCCATATGTAGTGGGTATTATAGAAGGAGGGGGAAGAAAATTGAGGACAATGAGAACACAGCACATACAAGACAAGAGGATGATGATAGAAGAATAGGAGGATACTAGAGGAGGAGGATACTAGAGGCAGATGTAAGACAACGTTTATGACAAAATACACTGCGGTCGTTGTCTTACATAGGGACGTTTGGCTTACACCACGATGATGATGATAATGATGATGATGATGACGATGATGATGATGATGATGATGATGATGATGATGAATCTTTTGGACAAAAAAAAACCATAGGTTTGAGATCATAGAACCTCGGAAAAAAGGTTCGTGAATCTCCAAAACCCTTCCAATTAAAATAGGCCATTAGCTATCGTAAAATGTTGTAAGTTAATAGCTCAGCATCTTTTTATTGATTTTGCTCATGTTCTGTTTGTCGAAGGTGCCTGTGCACAGTATACTAATCTAACGTAAAACAAAAAGGGTCCAAGAATTCAACGGAAAGGATTCATTCCCACCCAACCTCCCCAGAACCAGCCTCCCCCCAAATGCCAAACGTAGCTAGATTGTTAGGAAAACCCAGGGTGCTTCACCTATCCTTTCCTATCCTATCATATCCCGTAACTCTATAGTTGTTGGTGCACCACAGATGATCGTTTAACCAGCGTACTCCATCTTTCTATGTCTCATCAACCCGCATGGCTTTGCTCAGTGTCAAGCGAGTCCCTTCTCGAATGTTGTCTTCCCACCTCTTTTTCTGTCTCCCTCTTCTTCTGCCTCATTGCACTGTGTCTTGCAGGATGGTCTTTGCAAGGCCTGACGCTCTGGTGCCGTGGCCATACCATCGAAGTTTCCGTTTCAGTGTGAACAAGTCATCGTTTCGTCCAATGGTTTGTGTGTCACCTAGTTGAGTTTAACTATGTTTTATCTTTACTTTGTCATGACACTGTAGACGAACACTTCATTACGGAGCGTGATGTTTACTCCTTCGGATAGAGTACAGACCGATGTATAGTCTGTGCACGCACGCATTCCATTGCACGAATTTTAAAGATCCTGAGGCTCATGTCCTAGACGGGTGAGTGTTGCTACATAAATACATCCAGCACGCACACTAGCTCAATTCACCCCATCCCCGGTCGCCCAGTGGTTTGGGCGTTACTAGACTGCGCGCAAAGGCTGCAAGTGAGCTCTCGGGCGGCTTGAGTTAGATCCTGTATCGGCCAGCGCCTTGAGCAGTTCTTGAGATGAAAAAGTGCTATATTAGAATGATGGAATAAATAATAACTAAATATTATGTCATTTGAGTATCTGACTCCTTTGGGGATTTATAGTTTGTCAAGTTTGCCTTGACAGTTTCATAATGCTCAGAACAATAAAATCATTACGGCAGACTGAGTTTTATGGCTGTTTACTAATGACTACTTATGTGTTTACGTAGGGTGATTTATATTATTCGTAACTTTTGGGGTTAGTTCTGCGAAGGTAGATTTTTCTTCATACTTATGATAGGCCCTATTTATGTATGTATTTATTACTTATTTATTGTGGTGGCACAGTGGGTTAATCGCCGGTTTCATATGCCTAACATCGCGGGTTCGATCCCCGCAAGGGGCGTATTTATGTGGCTTAGCTACGAGACTTCCTCCCTCCCCTTCAAAACTGGTACTGGATGAAAATGCCTAAAATGTTAAACTAAAATTCCATTTCCTTTCCGTCTGCTAACAGCCATCAACATGCCTCAACACCATCTTATGTTTGAGTGATAGATGTATGTTTTTTTGTGTGTATATGAGGTTGTGTGAAACATATGAGCGTGTGTATATTTGTACAGATAGCCGCGCTTTGTGCCTTTTTAGTGATTTGGGCAAAGGCGTATATATAGCATCCTAGCTGTATTATTATTAGCATTGCAACTCATCCTTAGTGTTAAGATCTGTCAAGAGTTGGAAACAACTAAGTAGCAACTCCAGCCAAAGCTAATTGTTTGTTTTATAATTCAGTGCGATAGTAAGTGGCCATAATTTATCCCTGTCATGACTACTCAGGTCAAGTGATAAGCTAGTTTGATTTTTGTGTGTGTAGGTCTTTGTGCGTTGTAATGAAACGACTTTATGGTATAGCGTAAACACTGCAGAGTTGTCATAAATTATGTTAATTGTTTTATGTCTGCGAAGATTAGAGCCACCACTCAAACAGGTCACTAACTCATCACCATTTCTGCTCAGGACTCACTTCTTCTTCCCGAAATATGACATCATTAGTGTTTAATGTTATTGCAGGTATAGTAGAATCGTGATCAAAGTAGTAACTACCCACTGTCATGTGTCTTTATTTTGTTAATGAGAGTATACCCTTATATTCCTTTGTCTTCTTCTTCTTCTTCTTCTTCTTCTTCTTCTTCTTCTTCTTCTTCTTCTTCTTCTTCTTCATCTACTTCTTCTTCCTTTTGTTACGGTACTGTGATGTGTTTGTCTCATAAGAAATATAATTATATTTAAAACTAATAATACTTTTTAAAAAAGAAAGAAAGAAAACGTTTTGTTGTTGTCGATCGTGTCATTTTCTCAGAGGTCCAGAAGTCGGTAAACAAACGATGCCGCAGCCACAGCGTCGGGAAGTGCTGTACAGGAATGTGCGGCCCTCATGCTGTTGTTTTCAGAGAGGTTTGACGCACATGCTGGAACATAAGGGCCACTTTAACGTATCCCACAGTTTTACTTACTATTTCATTGCAGGCGAAACCCACATCAAGTGGGCTACTCAAAACTTCCCCGGAGTTCTGATTAATTCTTTGTCTGCCCGGCTGTTTAGGCTCCGTTGTGCTAGGTGATTCCAGAAAGTGACAGAGAATTGAGTGAAGCGAACGTACTAAGCCGCGGCTAGTCTCAGCTACGCAGTGGGTATTAAGGGTATAGATGTAAGCTTTTGGTGCGTTAATGTGTCAGTTAATGACCTACTTTGGTCTTAATGGGGTCACTCTTTATCGCACACGTATGGAATTCTCTTTGTAAAATAAGCTTATTTATTTGCAATATTTTTTTTAAACCTATCCTATCCCGTAACTCGGAGGTCGTTGGGGCACCACAGATGATCGTTTAACCAGCGTACTCCAACATTCTCTGTCCTCAGCAATCCTGATGGCTTCGCTAAGTATCAAGTCAGTCCATTCTCCAATGTTGTCCTCTTACCTCTTTTTCGGACTCTCTCGTCTTATGCCTCCTTGCACTGTGCCTTGCAGGATGGGCTTTGCAAGGCCTGATGATCTGGTGACGTGGCCATACCATCGGAGTTTACGTTTCTTCAACACCGTGAGCAGGTCATAGTGTTGTCCAATGGCTTGTGTGATGGTCTGTCGGACTTCGTCGTTGGGGATGTGCTGGTTATAGGAAATGCCCAGAAGTCTTCTGTAGCACCCCATCTCCATGCTTTGTATTTTTAGTTATAGATCTGCTGTGAGGGTCCATTTTTAGCAAGCGTATAGGAAGATGGCGATGACAAGGGAGCACAGCAGCCTTCCCTTGGATTGTAGACTGATGATCTTGTCTTTCCAAATGGGATTCAACCTTGCCAGGGCAGCAGTTGTTTATGCGATCCTGGAAAGGATTTCCTGTCGGGACCCTTTTGTCACGAATATAGGGGGTGTGGGGATGTGGGTTAGCAATTACTCCCCCGCGCTGTATCTCCTCCCTTGTAATAGGCCGATGTGCGATGACATTCAGGGGAATAATGCTTGGGAGTGCTAGCGAGTGATGAGGACAGACGAGAAGTATACAGAATAAAATAGTGGAGAACTTAAACAAGGGAAGCAGGGTAGTTATAGTATAATATCAACACTTTATTATCTGGATGTAGGTCAGCCGTTGTGGGGGTAAGTTACACTGGGTCACGAGTACTGGACTAAAGAAGTACAGAGTAGTCTGGAGTTATTCTGGTTTAACTAGAGAGAGTCAATAGGGGCGAATATGGACTGCTTTCATCAGGTGGCACGAGGTAGCTGGTTGACTAAGCGTGGGCAACCAGATTGCTGCAGAGTTGTGGTGTGCGTAGAGGACAGACTTAACTGCAGTTTCGTCGGCTGTTGTAGCCGCTGGAGACTGGATGGCTGTTGCGCAATGGTCGAGCGTTGGCGTGGCGTGGGTTGACCAGTCTAGGTCACTGGGTCGGGTCGTTGTGCAATCGCGTGGCGTGGGTTGACCAGTCTAGGTCACTGGGTCGGGTCGTTGTGCAATCGCGTGGCGTGGGTTGAACCGGTCATCTGCACTTGGCAGGGTGGGGCTGAGTTTCCTTCTCGCTTCTCGGTGGCAGCCAGAGTATATGGGTGGCACGCAGCGAGGTGAGTCACGCAGAGGCCCGTATGAGAACCCGTTCTGCAAATGATTAGTTCTCTGCATCAGAGGGGCACCCACACTCTGGATGCCGCGCTGTTCAGCGAGCATGCCAGTCAGATTTGAATTTGGAAGCCCTGGTCATTAATGACCGGTACTTTCCAATTGTCCATCTATCTCAACAATGGCTACGAGGGGTTGGGAGAATTTAGCGGCGGCCGATAATGTATGAGAGTTTCGGCACCCAAGAGGGGTTACTAACAACAGGGGTGGATATTTACACATTCGGATCAGGGGTGAAGCAAAAAGGTGTAAATACAGGGCAATGGCTATTATATGCAATGGGGATTAACTGGGGTACTTTAGTCTATACAAAAGGGCGATCATGGCATGGGGGAATTTATACAGGAATGTAAATAGGGGGAAATACATGTATAAATATAAGCATGGCATGTTCATGTACAACAATCAAACTACCGATAATGGGTACATAAAGCAAAATGGTATATCACAAGCAAGTCATCACAACGATACACAGACACGGACGTAAATATCTACAAGACATACGAACATGTGGGGAAATCGACGGGTGATGGGTAGCTAAATGATAGGGAATAAATCACCACTCTTACCTTGACCAAAGAACGGGTTGAACACAAGGGTATGGCTGAGCTCAGAGGTCGCAACGTGGAAGCAGACGTGTCTCAGCAGGCGATGTGTTGTCTTGGGCTTGCAGAAGTGGACTGACGAAGCTATATCTTAACTTTGCCAAGGTCCGGTCCCGGGTCACGTGGGACTATACGGAGGGGCGGGGCTTGGATCGCGTGGTCAGAGGCAAGCAGGGGGGATTGCCGCGAGCAGGGCCAGAGCCAAAGAGTCCGCCTGTGACACCTTTGTCTGATACAATGGCTCCTAAATATTTGAAACTATGCACTGTTTTGAGGGATTGGCCTTGGACTTTGATGTCCGTGTTGATGCCAGTGGTGTTGTTGGTCATCATTTTGGTCTTCTCTGCTCTGGAGGTGGTGTCAAGCCTCTGTACCAGCTGCTCAAGTTCTTGTTCCTCTCCAGCCAATCCATCAATGTCATCCGCAAAACGAAGGTTGGAGAATGCTCTACCCCCTATGCTGACTGTACTTTCGTGATCTGCAAGGGCACCTGACATGATGCGCTCTAGGAAGCTGTTAAAGAGTGATGGAGAGATTAAGAATCCTTGACGCACACCGATTGTTGTTCTGAACCAGTTTCCAAAGGCGCTGTTATGGAGGACTGCACTGGTAGCCTTGTCATACAGGTTTTGATAACTTCACTAGTTTTAGGGCTGTTGTTGTACACTCTCATGGTTGCCCACATAGCTGTATGCCAGACTCGGTCAAAGGATTTCTTAAAGTCTACGAACACATGATATAGATGTTGTTGGTATAGGTATTTCTCGCATATTATTCTGAGGTTGAAAATCTGTGAAGGGGTACCTCGCCATGCCCTGAATCCGGCTTGTTCTTCAGCTGTGATTTGTTCAGCTTGGGGTTTCAACCTGTTGAGTATTATTTTCAGGAGGACCTTGCTGGGATGGCTGATGAGCCTGATGGTGCTGTAATTTTCACACTTCTAAAGGTTACCTTTTTGGGGAAGAGTGATGACAAGCGACTGGGTCCATGGTGTAGGCCACTCCCCACTCTGTTAGATCTTGTTACAGATAATGGTGAGGGCGTCAATCATCGCTTCTCCTCCTGCTTGAAGCAGTTCCGCGGGTATGTTGTCCACTCCCGCTGACTTCCCTTTCTTCAGCGATTGCACTGCTGCCTCAACTTCTTCTCGGAGAATTGGGAGGATATCTTCTTCTCTGTTCTCGGGTCATTCTAGAACTGATGAGTCTGGTGTGTGCGTGTGTGTGTGTGTGGGGGGGGGGGGGGATGTAGAAACGACGTTACTTTGACATACACTTGAATCTCTACATACTTTCTTTTGACTTTTTTTGACGGCTCCGTTATTTTGACGTCAAAATAGTGTTCCGGTAGGGTTAGGGCTGTGTTAGGCTTAGGGTTAGGTTAAGGGTTTGGGTTGGGGTAAGGGTTAGGGATAGCTTCAAAAAATGGAAAATGTCAAAATAATGTCAAACAATGGGAAGTGTGTCAAAATAATGTATGTAGAGTTTCACAACAGTCAGCATTTGTGTGGGAGTGTTCATTTTTTAAATATCTTTTTTCAGAAAGAAAAAAAAAAGCTTTTTTTAAATTTTTTAAATGTACTCAAAAACTGTGTTGAGAATGTGTTTACGTTTGTTCTTTTGAGTTGAATTATGTTTTTAAGTTCAAGCAGAAAGTTTCAGCTTATTCGAAACTACCGGGGATTTGCAGGTCGGACTGACAACAAACATGGCGGAAATACTCGGAAGGCAAGGACACCAAGTAATGATGGATCCCTCTTTTTCGAAGCGGTTACCGTTCAAGTTTCGTATATTGATACAGTTGCGAACGAATAAAAAAAATGGAGGTAAATACAGCATTTTAAATCACAAAACAACTTAATATCACGATATTTGCAATTTTCTTTATCACTACCACATGACCTCACAATAATACATGTACCTGAGAATCTTCTAAATAATGAAACTTGCAATCATTAAACAATACATTGTTGATGTAAATAATGCATTATGTAGGAACATCGTAAACATATAATTATTTAGAAAATATGCTTCTAAATAAAGATTATTTAGCTGAAAGTGGTAAAAATAAGTATTTCGCAAAGGGAATTCGCCTTTCGGCTTTTAGAGAAAAGTCTAAATGAGGTCACCGTTTATAACGCAATTTATTGTTGCCGAGCGGAGTGTTTGACTCCAGCCTCTCGGCCACCACCTTGACAACACGGCCCGAACTGAACTGTAATTTTCATTTATCCCCCGTAAAAGGGACATAAAAATATTTGCCCTGCAAAGCAGTAAAGCGTGTTGATGGTAAACAGGATTGCCGGCTACTAGTGCCACGACACTCTCTGCAGGTCACTGCCAATAACCTGCATAAAATACCTGCCAACGATGTAGCCCTGCTCACCATCAAAAGCAGAAAACGAATGGTCAGGCAGGGAGAATATGTGTCGTGTCGCTTTGTCCTGCATTACCCAGTGGCCACACCGAAGAATTCTGCACAAGCAAGAATCCACCCAAGGCTAGACTAACCAACAAATGGAAGGTAGGCAATCTCTCCCAAGCGTGACAGGTCGCCTCCCATTCCGCTACATTATATAAACCCGCTAATTTAAAGTACGATCATGTAGGTCTAGCTTACACGGAACGCGTATAATATTGCTCTTGTATAGCGCACTTTTCAGCGCAAATAGCTTCTCTCTATTCGCAGGCTGAAATCAGGAATCGACCTTTCGCTTAATGTTTCACCTTTGCTGTTGACAATGTAACACAGTTCCTAAGTCATCTTCCTCCCATTACTTCCCGCTCTTATAAAATAAAGGAAGCATCATCATCGTTGCAACTACACATACATACACACCTAGCCTACACACACACACTCACCAACATACACACACACACACACACCACCACCACCTCCACCGCAAACAGCACCACCAAGCACCACTCACCCTAAATATACACTAACTGACTGACACTCTCGCCTTGACGCAAGCACTGTGTAAGAATGGATGGGTGTTCCTTTAACAATAAATTGGATCCTGCAGACATCGATTAGCATTTACGAGGCTATTTCCCAGCTAGTGTGGGTACTTAATCGATGCAATACGCCCTGCAGGGATTGCTGTCATTGAGAGTTATGTATCGGTGATTGCGACAATGTCTGAACTCAAACACCTTTCTACCGCCCTCACGCGAGTCAACAATGCTCCGCATTTGGCATCATACACAATGGCGTTTCTTCTTCTTCTTCTTCTTCTTCTTCTTCTTCTTCTTCTTCTTCTTCTTCTTCTTCTTCTTCTTCTTCTTCTTCTTCCTCGTCTTCGTTGTCATCGCCATTGTCGTAGTCGTTGTCTTCTTTTTCTTCTTGTTCTTCTTCGTCGTGGTCATCGACGTCTTCTTCTTCTTCTTCGTCGTCGTCGTCGTCGTCGCCTTCTTCTTCTTCTTCTTCTTCTTCTTCTTCTTCTTCTTCTTCTTCTTCTTCTTCTTCTTCTTCTTCTTCTTCTTCTTCTTCGTCGTCGTTGTCGTAGTGGTCTTCTTGCTCATGTTCTTCTTCATCGTCGGCATCGACGTCTTCCTCTTCCTCTTCTTCTTCTGCATTGCGCCACAACTTTAGTGTCATTTTGGCAACGAACAGTGTTTAGAGCATTACGGTCGTTCGCCCTAGAATCACCGCAGGGTAGGTGCTGGGAACGCGTCGCGTGGCCTTGCCATAGGTGATCATTACGTCTTGTTTATGAGAGTTACTGCTCTTAGTTCAGCCAAGGGAAGTCATCGTGGCTGCTGAAACAAAAGTTAATACCCTTTTCGATCAAAGGCCTTTTCCATTTTTGTTGTTGTTCTGTTGCCTTTCTGAATTTCTTTTTCTGCATTTCTTTTTTTCCAGAATTTCTTTATTTTAGGAATGATTGGATAATTCTCCCCGTCCCCTGCAGCCGTCACTTCCCCCAGCCCCCTACTCCTCCTCTTCACCAACACGCTGAATGTTATTAATGAAGCAATTATAAAGTGTATTAATTGTGTTTTTTTTTTCTTCTAAACAATATTTGCTATAATTAGTATTTAATTTTATTTCTTTCATTCTTTCCTTCCTTCCTTCCTCTCTTTCTCTCTTTCCTTATGTATTTGTTGTCATGGCTTTTTGGTTTATATGGAAAATGTTGATAAGTGCGGTCATCTACATTTCTTTTCTTTCTGAATCTTATCCTTTCCTCTATTGGGCTGTAGTGTTAATTCAAATCAATACTATCGTCCTATATCCACCAAGTCGTTTCTTAGGACCTAAAGCACGATTTTACTACTACTCAAATCAATATTTTAATTGTAACGTCTGTTGACATATCCGTGATTTTAAGACCATAAATTCCTTTTCGCGCATGGACACGCAAACGTTATAACCAAATTTAACAGTTTTAAGTTGATCTATTATCCTAAAAAGTAACATCAGGCATTTTATTATTCAGTCATTTGAAACCTTCCTTAAAACACATTATTTTCCTTTCACCGATTGAAAAAATGTTCTGTATTCATATAAGCGGCCATGGAGTAAGCTAGCCTAAAATAGGCGGATAAATAATAATAACAATAAAAAAAAAAGTAAAGGAAGTTCCCATAGCCTTGTGGCCGTAGGGAGCGTGGATGTTGGAGATCACACTTTAACTTGGGCCAGCGTAATGAGGGTGATGCCTCAACTCTCGTCCCTCGCTGCTTACCTTCCCACCCTCAAAGAGAGAAGTACTCATCACAGTGAGTCAACTGGGGGCGTTGTTGTTTGTCGCTTCACACCTTAGAGCGGTCACGCCCATCCAAGTGCAAACCGCAAACCGGACGGTGCTTCACTTTTCGACACAGAAGCGAGTGCTCCAACCACTGCACATCCGGACACCGCCAATAACAATATAAATATAATAATAATAGATAATAATAATAATAATAATAATAATAATAATAATAACAACAACATAACAACAACAACAACATAATATAATAATAATAATAATAATAATAATAATAATAATAATAATAATAATAATAATAATAATAATAATAAGAAGAAGAAGAAGAAGAAGAAGAAGAAGAAGAAGAAGAAGAAGAAGAAGAATTGTAGCCGAGCGGAGTATTTGACTCCCGCCTCTCGGCCACCACCTTGAGAACACGCCCGACCTGAGCTGCTTTTTTTTTTCATTTATCCCTCGAAAGAGAGACATAAAAATTGTTGACTTGCAAGGGCGGGAAGCGTGTTGGTAGTAACCTGGTTTGCCGGCTACTAGTGCCACGACACTGTCTACATGTCACTGCCACTGACTTGTAAAAAATGCCAGCCGACAATGCTTACCACCAAAAGCAGAAGACGAATGGTCAGGCTATGAGACCATAGGTCATGTCGCCTTGTCCTGCATAAACCAATGGCCACATCAAGGGGTTCAGCACAACAGGAGCCACCCAAGGCTAGACTAACCAGCAAATGGAAGGTAGACAACCTCTCTCTCAGGTGTGAACCAGTCGCCTCCCATTCCGCCACATAGTAATAATAATAATAATAATAATAATAATAATAATAATAATAATAATAATAATAATAAGAAGAAGAAGAAGAAGAAGAAGAAGAAGGAGAAGAAGAAGAAGATTAAGCCTTGTGTTTTAAAATTTTAAACATTAATTCAGCTGCGATTTATATATTAACCTTTCCCCCCACTGGTGCCATTCCAGACATCTATGCGTTTGTCCTGGTTGACCGTGTCCTCGAATGCACAGACAAGTACTTCTGTTAGCCCTATTGCTATTGTTCGGTATGTTAAGGGCAAAAGCTAATAAACCAATGCGCTCTCGCTTGTCCTATATGTAAAAGAATCGTGTATATTGGAACGTTTAAACATCTGACGCCCGCGCTCTCGTTTCTTTTCAAGCGCAGTGAGCATGAACTTTATCCGTAGATATCTGCGCTATACAAGACCACGTCGACATCATCATCATCATCATCATCATCATCATCATCATCATCATCATCATCATCATCATCATCATCATCATCATCATCATCATCATTATCATCATCATTCATGCAACCTTTTTTAAAAATTTACAGTGAGTGCTGCGCTCTGGGAAAAAAAGAGATTAAACCATAATATTAACCTCTTTCAAAAAGTGCGGTTTTGATAAGACAACAAAATTGTGTTTTTTTTTTTAGGTAACATGGGGAAACAAATAGGGTCGGAAAGTAGGCGTTTTTTTTTCGGAACCTTTTTCACCTTGGGTGCGATTTTTGGGGGGCTTTTTTCTTCTTTTTTTTTCCAGACGACCCCCCCCCCCCCCCAAAAAAAAAAAAGGTTTAGGATCGGGCCCAAAAATTAGGGTCGGTCGGGATACCATAAACAGACTTATTTTTTTTATTTTTATTGGCCTAATAAATCAATACATTCAATGTGCATTCAATTCTTTGTATGTCTGTTAATAGCCTAAAAGAGCTGAAACCAACCAACGTCAGGAATCTAAACTATTTATGCATTTATTTGTTCAACTACTTTTATATAGCGCTTTCCCAGCTAGTTTAAGAGCCACTCAAGGCGCTGGCCGATATAGGATCTAACGCAATTTGCATATAGTCTTACGCCCAGACGACTGATCACAATCCTGGGCGACCGAGAATTGGGAAAAGGGACCTAGTGCGTGCTCACCCGTCTAGGACATGAGCGTCAGGACCTTTCAAGTCCATACGATGGAATGTCGAATGCGTGTGCTCACACATTACACTTCGGTTTATACTTTCATCCTAAGGAGAAGGAGCGCAGTGTCTCAGGGTATTTCTTGTTCTTCCCCTGCAAGCTGTTTACGGCACTTGAACCTCTGCCTGTACATTGGAGTACACGGCGTACACCCCTGAGCTAACTGCGTTCCCGTGCACAATCTAGCATCGTTCATTAGTACAGCTCGTCTGCCTTCTTGCATTTGTAAATAAAGATCTGTTTACTTACCATGGATTTTTTATATTCCAAAATGCAAAGCTCTTTGATCGATTTTAAGCAAAGACTGCTCACTATTTTATCTTTTAAAGTGACGACAATCCACACAATTCCAAGTCAAACTCCTTCGGGCGTTATGGTGGTTACGAAAGAAAGAAAGAAAGAAAGAAAAATCCTGGAAATGTTTGTAGCTTTTTTGCCGGTCTTGTAGATCGTAAAGCTATGTTGTTGATGTGGTCGTTGTTATTGTTGTTGTTGTTATTGCTGTCGTTGTTATTGTTGTTGTTGACGTTGTCGTTGTTATTGCTATTGTTGTTGCTTTCCTTCTTCTTGTTCTTGTTTTTGTTCTTCTTCTTCTACTACTACTACTACTACTATTGCAGTTGATCTGCGTTGAATTGCAGTTGATCTGCACTGAATGAAATAAACACAGACTTAGCACGACTCGTGTGTCCCGTTGCGTGTTTAGAACGTTGTTAGAAGTGACGTCATCACTGGTCCTGCCATAGGCCAGTGACAGTCTGCATTAAATACTGTACCGGTAACTTTTTTTTTAAAAACTTCTGGTGTGTATGCGTGTATGGGTGTGTGTGTGTGTGTGTGTGTGTGTGTGTGTGTGTGTGTGTGTGTGTAGGCGGGTGTTTATTGTTAGGGGTTAGAATGTAGGATGCATGACTTTTATAATTTGAGTAGCTACATTCGTGTTGTGTACAACTGCTTTTTTGTTGTTTGTGGTGTGTTGTTTTAATCCCTGAAGTCTTTTGTGTCTTATTGCTTTTGTACCGTTGTGTTGTTGAAGTGTACGCCGCACACACATTTCCTTGTGTTTTCATGAGTACAATAAAGATTCTGATTCTGAATCTAATTCTTACTACTACTACTACTACTACTACTACTACTACTACTACTACTACTACTACTACTACTACTACTACTACTACTACTACTTCTTCTTCTTCTTCTTCTTTTTCTTCTTCTTCTTCTTCTTTTTCTTCTTCTACTTCTTCTTCGTATTGTTAATAGTAATTATTCTGGGTGCTATGTACGCGCTTTTACCCAAAAATCACCCATCAGGCTCAAAGCGCGGCGATCTGTAACCAACATACACGCTAACACACTTCACTCACCCTCACTAACACAACAAATACCCATCTATCACTCAAACATAGGGTGTCAATGCAAGCAAAGAAATCCAATTTTTATGTTTGTTTTTTTTTAATTTTAGATTGAATGCATCAGTACCTTTATTGTTGTTTAGTTATTGTGGACATTTTTTTGTTGGTTAAAGCGAAATGCGATATATATATATTTTTTTTTTCTTAAGAGGGGTGGTGGGGTGGGGGTGGAGAGGGATACTGTGTTGATTGTTGAGAGGTGTGGGTGGATGAGGGCTCTTTAACAATCAAATGGAATGACCGTGGTCGGAGCGGTGGGTGGGTGGAAGGTAAGGGACGGGCGAGTGAGAAAAGAGCAGTTCCTGTCAGCTTTTATGAAAAATGGTCCAGTCGGTCAGACCGTCAGTGCTCATTGTCCCAAGAAATGTCTGTGAGCATTACTGTTGGGTCTTTCCTTTGTTCCACACAGAAATGAATGGCCGCTAGCTTTGTACGTCAGTCTGTCTGCCTCTGTCTTTGTCACTGTCTGTTTCTGTCTGTCTGTCTGTCTGTCTCTAGTCTCGCTCTCGCTTGTACTCACTCTGTCTGTGTCTCTCTCTGTCTCTGTCTCTCTCGCTGTCTCTCAGCCTGTCTCTCTCTCTGCCTCTGTCTCTCTCTCTCTTTCTCTGCCTCTGTCTCTGTCTCTCTCCATCTCTCGTCTCGTTCTCGCTTGTACTCATCATTACGCCTCCAAACTCACTCCGACCCACACACATTTACCGCCCCTCCCTCACCCCTTCTCCCTCGCCTTTACGCCCTCTCTAAGCCCCCACCCCTCCCTTAAACACATTATTGTGTGGGTTAGTTCTGTTTTCAAACAGCTGGAAGCTATGAAGACTTGTACCCCCTACCCTCGTGTGTGGTGACACCGAAGTAAAACACACATGTAGACTACAATGGAATCCCTCCCGAGGCCTTAGTCCGAGGGCTTTAAAGCGCTGGAAGTTTGGGGGAGGTTGGGATTACTTTCTGGATATATATGCTTGCAATCTGCTTGTTCGCCAGCAGGGAGCACATATTTTGCTATGCTTCCAGACTAACTCCGTCTTCTTCTTTCACCATCAGTCCATTCGCTAACGGGCTTTTTCCCATAGACTGTTTTGCAGATCAAAGAACTGTGCGCAGCGGCAGCCATACATCTCATGGGACCTGTCATATCTATAAAGGATATCCCTAGCGGGAGAGAAAGACACTACGATAGCACTGGTTCAAATACTCAATTCTCCAAAACTTCAAGTTCATTGCTTAAATAGGTCTGTGAGGTGAGGTCAGGCCCAGGAGTGTGTACTGTAGCGCAAAATGAATGGACTATATTAATTTTCAACATTGAACATTTGTTGCATTTAAATACTACTACTACTACTACTACTACTACTACTACTACTACTACTACTACTACTACTACTACTACTACTACTACTACTACTACTACTACTACTAATAATAATAATAATAATAATAATAATAATAATAATAATAATAATTCATGCTATATTCGCGCTTTTCCGGAAATCACTAATCAAGCTCAAAACGCCGGAATCTGTTTCAATAAAGGTTACAAACGCTCTTTTATACGCAGAAAACACATTTATACAAATCATTTACTAAACTATCCAATTCCAAATACGCAGAAAACACACATTTATACAAATCATTTACTAAACTTCCAATTCCAAAGCTTCTGCTGGATAACAGTCTTGAACTGATTTTAACTTTTGAAGACTTGTCCTTCTTCTTCAATATACCCAAACCCCGTTAAGAACAATGTAATACTTAAGGAGGGATAGCTGACCGAACAGTGATTTACAATGATTCTCACAGTTTAAACATGTAGTTAGCGACTTGTTTTAAAAATGCAGTTACATTAATAAGCCCAAACTATCTTTTCTTATTCCTCCCCTCTCTTTTCCCCACCCCGCCTCCCCACCGCAGTCTCCTTCGTGAATTGCAACTCTCAGCCATTTACAATGATTAACTTGCAAACGATTGCAGAACAAACCCAACAATAAAATTGTCCAAATCTATTGGGACAGTAAAAGGCTTACACAAGTCATAACTGAACTAAAGGTTGTCTCTTCGTCTCCCACCCTCCAACCCCACCCCCACCCCAAAAAGTGAGTGCCCTCGCCAAAAATTAAAATACAATAAAATAAATAAGTAAATAAATACCCGTTTTGAAAGTGTGACGTTTGCCTTTCCAAAGAGAACTGTCACTGTTCCATTCAACCATCGTTCAGCTTATAGAACTGCTCTTTCTTTAAGTCTGACTTGACACCAGCTCTTCACAAAAAGCAGGGGAAAGATTATTCAAGATTATTTGTATCGTCCTTTGCTAACACTTCCATTGATGACTTTAAAAAGCTAGGGACATTTTATAATTTGAATCGAATGTGGCAAACACTTTTTGTGTGTGCAAATGTAGTGTTAGACTTTCACTTAGGTTGATCGAAGTGATTGATATTCAATCAGCTGGTATTCAGAGCAACTTCATGGATCTGCTCCCTGGTGAGGTGTGTAATGATCTCTCAGCACCAGCGAAAGCAGTGAATATAGCATCAATTATTATTATTATTATTATTATTATTATTATTATTATTATTATTATTATTATTATTATTATTATTATTATTATTATTATTATTATTATTATTATTATTATTATTATTATTATAACGGATTGTCCTAAGAAGTCTGTAAAACTTGAAGGTGTTGTTGATGCTGATGTGCCCAACGTTTTAAACCATTTTTATTCTCGCTTTGAAAAGCATGACTTTTCTGCCAACATCTCTGATATTAGGACTTCACTTGTACCTGACCATAATATTATTATTTCAGAGGAGACTGTGACCAAAATGTTTAAGTCTATGAATGTTAACAAAGCACCTGGCCCTGATGGGATTTGCGGTAAAACACTGCGTTATTGTGCTGATCAGCTTGGCGCCGTCTGCCAGCCTCTCTTCCAACAGTCTGTCGATTCTGGGAAAATACCATCTCTTTGGAAATTTTCTAATGTTGTCCCATTACCCAAAAGGTCTAACCCTAAACAACCCAACGACTTTAGGCCTGTTGCTCTCACATCTCTTGTGATGAAAACTCTTGAAAAAATTATCAAGGCTCTGGTTTTGAGTGCGACTGAAAAGTTTCTTGACCCGCTGCAGTTTGCTTACCGGGCTGGTAGGGGGGTGGAGGACGCCAAGCTGTTCATCTTAAATACTCTGTACAAGCATCTAGAAAAACCAAAGGCACACGCACGCCTCGTTTTTGCAGATTTTTCTTCTGCATTTAATACCATGCAACCACATATTCTGGCGAAAAGATTGATTGAGGATTTTAGGCTTTCTGACCAACTTGTTTTGTGGATCTTGGATTTTCTGGTTGATAGACAGCAGAGAGTTTGTGTTAATGGTTGTTTTTCTGATATTGCTGTTACATATACAGGGAGTCCTCAGGGATGTGTGTTATCTCCCCTGCTTTTTATTTTGTACACTGACAGCTGTAGAAGTACCCAAGAGTGTAGGTTTTTAGTTAAATTTTCAGATGACTCTGCCTTGTTGTCTCTTTTTCAGGGCCCGGAAAACGATCATGGTCTTGCCCTTTCTGATTTTGTTAACTGGTGCGATAATAATTTTTTGGAAATGAACGTGTCTAAAACAAAAGAAATGCTTTTTGATTTTAGGACAGTGAAGGATGATGTCCGTCCATGTGTTATTCATGGTGAAGATGTGGAAGTTGTTGACACATATAATTATTTGGGTACAGTTTTTGATAGTCAGCTGAAATTTGATGTCAACACCCACAGTCTTGTCAAACGTGGTCAGCAAAGAATGTATCTTCTTAGGAAACTAAAATCCTTCTCTGTAAACACAAAGATCCTCAGTTTGTTTTACCAGTCTTTTATAGAAAGTTTGCTGACTTTTTCTTTTATCTGTTGGTTTCACGGTCTGACTGTGAAGGATAGGAACAGCCTGAATAGCATAGTCAATGTCTGCTCAAAGATTATTGGAGTTAGGCAGAGAGATCTTTCTTCTTTCTGTGATCAGCAGATCTTACGGAAAACCGGGAGCATCCTTCATAGTCATCAGGAACATTGTTTGAAACCCGAGTTCACACTGTTGCCATCCAGACGCCGATATGCTATGCCCATCTGTAAGGGAAATCGGCGTTCTAAATCTTTTATTCCCAGTGCAATCCGACTGCTTAATATTACTAACCGCTTTTAGTTTTCTGCACTTTTTGGATCTTATTTGTTATATAGTGAGAGTCTCCCTTTAGTGTCTATGTGTACTGGCTGAACTTTTTAATCAACTTGTTGAATTTTGTTGACTTTTGTGATATCACTTGTGATCTTGATTCGCGTGTGTGTGCTTGTGTGATGTTTTTTAAATTTATGTATTTCTGTGGTTTGTTTTTTTTTTTGGTTTTTTTTTCAAAAATTGGTTTATGATACATTTTTTGAGTTTCTTTATGCTGCCTCATAAACTTATAATGTAATTGCCCTTTGGGATGAATAAAGTTGTATTGTATTGTATTGTATTGTATTCTTTATTATCCTTGTAAAACTAACATTTTATGTCGTTATACGAAATATTGCTCTATATTTTACCCTTGCTCACACCCTCGTTGCTTGCAAAGGCAAGGCAAAAGTTAATTTTAAGGCTTTTTTTTAAAGGTCTTGTCGCAGCATTCCAAAATGTTAATAACAAATAGGATCGGTATTGAGAAGCATGTTTTATTCCTGTCGTTAACATCATTGTAATTGTATATTGCAGGGACGAAGCGTTCATAAATTTACATTACAAGACATGTCTGTGAGCGGTGACCGGAATTTGAAACCTACAGTTGAACCCCAATAGACGAGTATTTTTATCACTGTCAAACTACATTCACACGAGTACAATTAACGTTTTTGATTTGTGTACTTTGTGTATATATTTATACGTTTTTTGGGTTTTGGTTTTGTTTTGTTTTGTGTGTGTGCGTTTGTGTGTGTGTTTTGTGTGTGTGCGTTGGTTGGATATATTTGTGAGGAATGTGTGTAGAAAGTGGAGAGAGAGAGAGAGAGAGAAAGAGAGAGAGAGAGAGAGAGAGAGAGAGAGAGAGAGAGAGAGAGAGAGAGAGAGAGAGAGAGAGAGAGAGAGAGAGAGAGCACATTTTCTCCTTGTTTGATGGATGTTTGTGTGTGCGAGCGCGAGCAAGCTAGAAGAGAAAAGACTTTATCATGACAATTTAGAGCGATATAATTGATCTGTTTAGTGTACAAAGAGTTCTACAGATGTTTGCATTAGCCTAATCTTGTGGGTCGGTAAAAACGGATATTTATCGTGAAAGTAGGCCACTATCACAAAGCGTCTTTGTCACAAAACCGATCTGTAAACGTAGAAGAGAGAGAGAGAGACAGTGAGAGTGTGGGATAGAGAATAGGGATAAGAGGAGAATATGTGAGAGAGAGAGAGAAAGAGAGAGAGAGAGAGAGAGAGAGAGAGAGAGAGAGAGAGAGAGAGAGAGAGAGAGAGACGTTTGGACATCGTCCGTTTACTTTTCCAAAAATAATAATTACACATTACAAACACAACTTCTTCGGGCCACCAGCCCATAGAAGAAATGGTTGGTCAGTGGTAGGTAAAAGTTCAATAATATAATTCTGTCATCATTATAATGGTGTATCCTATTATGCCATCCTCTCGTAAAATTCGGTTCGTAACTTTAGTGCATGAAAAACGAAAAGGCTTAATCGCCACATACAAAATTTTGATCCTCTCTGCAAAACATGTCGATAAGACTGGACAAAAAACGTCAGATACTTTGTTCTTAAGTCATCATACAGAGAACAATCAGAAATAAAATGATCTTCGCTTTCCACAACATTGCAGTATGTACATAATGCATTTCCTTCTGTTTCGTTAAACATTACTCTAAAGAATGAGGCCTTCAAAGGTAGAACACCAAGCCGGAGCTTAATTAAACAATCTCTAAAACATTTTATATGCATAAAATCAAGATAATCTTCAGTCTGAAAAACTTCTTTAAACATTCTATAATTCTTATAAGCTTCTTTTAACGAAACAGAGCTATCCCATTCTTGTATAAATATATCTTTCATTCTCTGTTTCACTAGGCTAACAAAAGTATTTTCGCACCCAACGCTCTGTTGTGCTCAAGCATAAGCGAAACCAAGAGAAAATAAGGTGTTTTTAACTTTAGTTACCCAGAATGATTTTCCCCTATCATCTAAATTAATTAGCATCTGGTATGCTTGCTTGGGTAGCCTCTCTGAATTTAATTTTAGAAGCTTTAGCCAATATTTTATGCACCTTACACCACTGTTAACATACAGTGGGAAGCGTCCGGTCTCTCCATAAATAAACTTGTTGGGTACTCCTGTGGGTACGTTGAGAAATCTTTTGCAAGCCAAGGTATGCACCCTCTCGATATTTTCTAGCCTGTTTAAACCCCATAACTCTAACGCAACTTTTACAATATTGTTTGTTTGGTGTAAGTCGTTTTTTCCGCGAGGCATAGGTTTCCGAAAGTCCAAGCTGGCCAGTATTAGTTTGGATGAAGTCAGGAACCAACCCTTCGTCGCCGAGGCTTATAGCCTACACAGTACCTGCAACGTTACGCGCTATGTAACGGCACCGGTCACTGAACCACTTTTAAGGTAGCCGAGTAGCCTACCTATGATAAGGGTAGCCTTATACTCGAAAACACAAACTTAACATCGCACTATATCAGTAGGTTGTTAATATCCCCATGCACCCGATAAGAGTAAAAAGATTTATGATACGGGGACATAAAGTATGACGCAAGCGTAGCAGCAGCATGCCTGGGAGATAGTGATCCTATTGCTTTTCGGGTTATATTAGTTATTGACATTGTCGAGCACGGCCTTATGAAACTGTAGGGGCCGACATATTATACTGCTGTAGACGTCATGGGTTTGAGTAGTGTGATAGTAGATGTGTGATGGGAGATGTGTTTGTGTGTGTGAGTGTGTGTAAAGGGGTATTTGTATGTGTGTGTTTCTTGTACGTAGGTCATCGTGTGTATGTGTGTGTGTGTGTGTGGGTGGGTGTGTGTGTGAGAGAGTGTGGAGGGTATTTTGTATGTGTGTGTTTCTTATACGCTGGTGGTTGTGTGTGTGTGTTTGCATGAGGTGGTGTGTGTGTATGTGTGAGTGTGTGTATGTATGAGCACGCGCGCGTGTGTTTAATATCGTGTGCGTATTTTAAGTATGTATTACTTGTAAAGACAGACAGACATAGAGACAGAGAGAGAGGCAGACAGACATACAGGAGATAGAGAGACAGACATACACACAGAAAGAGAGACAGACAGACATACAGAGAGAGAGACAGACGTACATACAGATAGAGAGACAGACATACACACAGAAAGAGAGACAGACAGACATACAGATAGAGAGACAGACGTACATACAGATAGAGAGACAGACATACATACAGATAGACAGACAGACATACAAACAGATAGAGAGAGACAGACAGACATACAGAGAGACAGACAGACAGATAGAGAGACAGATATACAAACAGATAGAGAGACAGACATACATACAGACAGATAGAGAGACAGATATACAGACAGATAGAGAGACAGACATACAGACAGATTGAGAGACAGACATATAGACAGACAGACATACAGCTAGATAGAGAGACAGACATACAGACAGCTAGACAGACAGACATACAATACAGACAGATAGAGAGACAGACATACAGACAGAGAGACTGATATACAGACAGATAGAGAGACAGACAACAGACAGAAAGAGACAGACAGACAGAAGACAGAGAGGGAAATCGAAGTGGAGACCTTTTATAGGATTATAGCATTAGGTCCTATGAACCCGTCTTACAGCGAGTCCTTAATAAACAATTGAGAAGTAAATAAGTAACATAACATAACACTAATTTGAAACTAACATATACCTTAACATGGTAAGAACTAACTAAGAATATTAACAAACCTAAATACACATACTCCTCCATCGCCCTTCCTTCACCACTTAGATACCGTTTCCATTCTGCCCTCTCCTTCTTACCACCCACCCACCCGCCCACACACACACACACACACACACACACACACACACAAACACACACCCACGCACGCACGCGCGCGGTCATATTCACTAATCCTCAAAAACTTAAATTGTCGCTTGCAGGGGAGACAAACATCTTAAATATTAGGAGCAAAGGGAAAGAAAATGTGTGAAGTCTAGTATTAAACGATGTTAATGATTTAATTCTCTTAAGATAGACATACTGAAATACAAAGAGTGAGAGAGAGAGAGAGAGAGAGAGAGAGAGAGAGAGAGAGAGAGAGAGAGAGTGAGAGAGAGAGACAGAGAGAGAGACAGAGAGAGAGACAGAGAGACACAGAGAGAGACAGAGAGAGAGAGAGAGAGAGAGAGAGAGAGAGAGAGAGAGAGAGAGAGAGAGAGAGAGAGAGAGAGAGAGAGAGAGAGAGAAACAGGTGAAGTTGAAGACAGAGAGCGGCTGGGTGTTGTATTACTATCGTGTTATTGTCGTCTGTCTTGGGCGAGATGATTAAGGTTACACGCATAAAGGCAGCAGGGAAATGGAGATAGATCTTTCGTATCATTCTCATTCCCAGGAGGACATCATCCTATATCCAAGGCGCTATCAATAAACTCCTGCCCATTCTCTTCAGGCGAGACACCTTTATCACTTGTCTTCTACACAAACTGCCTCCGTCATACTCATACTCGCAGTATGACGAATGGGTCCAACTCCTTTCGGCGGTGAGCCTGCAAGGCAAGGTGCGGTATGGCGGAATATTGAAGTTTACAGGTTGAGACTTTGAAACTAAAGTGATTTGCAGTGTCTTTGTTTGTAGGCAAATAGTAAGAAAGAAGTTTGGCAAGTCAGGTATCTTTGAAGCTAATTTACAACAGGTTTAATTATAAATCAAGACTGTATCGTTGAAACTTGGTTCGTGACCACAAATACTTTAAAGAGGGTTTGACGCAGAGGGTTTTTGTCTTCTTAACCTGTCCTGTTGTACCAAGACATGTTTACATTATTTTATTTTGACCTTATTCAAAGACAATACCGCTTTGACAATTTAACTTGTTAAAGTTGACGGTGCTCCACCCCCATTCCTGAAAAATGTTATTACAGTGCGTCTACTGATGAGATCATCCTATCCTATCCTATCCCGTAACTCGAAGATCGTTGGGGCACCACAGATTATCGTTTAACCAGCGTTCTCCATCTTTCTCTGTCCTCAGCAACCCTCATGTTGTCATCCCACCTCTTTTTCTGTCTCCCTATTCTTCTGCCTCCGTGCACCGTGCCTTGCAGAATGGTCTTTGCAAGGCCTGACGCTCTGTTGACGTGGCTATACCATCGGAGTTTCCATTTCTTCACCAATGTGAGAATGTCTTCGTGTTGTCCAATCGCTTGTGTGCTGGTCTGTCGGACTTCATTGTTGGTGATGTGCTGGGTATAGGAAATGCCCAGAAGTCTTCTGTAGCACCCTATCTCCATGCTTTGTGTTCTTTGTTGTAGATCTGCTGTGAGTGTCCATGTTTCGCGTGTAGGAAGATGGAGATGACAAGGGAGCGCAGCAGCCTTACCTTGGAATGTAGACTGGTGGTCCTTTCTTTCCAAATGAGCTTCAACCTTGTCAGGGCCGCAGTTGTTTGTGCACTTCCTTTCGGGACCCATTGTCTAATACAATGGTTCCTAAATATTTGAAGCTATGCACTGTGTTGACAGATTGGCCTTGGACTTTGATGTCCATGTTGATGCCATTGGTGTTGTTTGTCATCATTTTGGTCTTCTCTGTATCATTTCCTTTTCATAGGCTCTGGAGGTGGTTTCAAGCCTCTGTACCAGCAAATTCGTGTTCCTCTCCAGTCAATCCATCAATGTCATCTGCAAAACGGAGGTGGGAATTGCTCTACGCCCTATGCTGACTGCGCTTACGTGATCCGCAAAGGCCTCTGACATGATGCGCTATAGGAAGATATTGAAGAGGGTTGGAGAGAGTAGGCATCCTTGACGCATATTGATTGTTGTTCTGAACCAGTTCCCGATGGCGTTGTTGTGGAGGACTGCACTTGTAGCTTTGTCATACAGGTTTTTGATGACTTCAATAATTTTACGCTGATGTTGTACACTCTCATTGTTGCCCACAGAGCTGCATACCAGACTCGGTCAAACGCTTTCTTGAAGTCTACAAACACATGATATAGATGTGGTTGGTGCTGTAGGTATTTCTCGCAGATTATTCTGAAGTTGAAAATTTGTTTAGTGGTACTTCGCCCTGCCATGAATCCTGCTTGTTATTTACCTATGATTTGTTATGCTTGTGGTTTCAACCAATTGAGTATTATTTTCAGGAGGACCTTGCTGGGATAGCTGATGAGGCTGATGGTACGGTAATTTTTACACTCCTGAAGATTACCCTTTTTCAGAAGAGTTATGACAAGCGACTGGGTCCATGGTGTAGGCCACTCCCCAATCTGCCAGATCTTGCTACAAATAATGGTGAGGGCGTCAATAATCGTTCCTCCTCCTGTTAAGCACTTCCGCGGATGTGTTGTCCACTCCCGCTGACTTCTCCTTCCTTAGTGATTGCACTGCTGCCTCAACTTCTCGGAGAATTGGGAGGATCTCTTCCTCTTCTCTGTTCTGGGGACTTGCTAGAACTAATGGGTCTCCGTTTGGTGTGTGGTTGTAAAGGTCAGAGCAGTACAATATCCATCTATTCAAGACTTCTTGTTCTTCTGTAAGGCATATGCAAGACTTGCTTTGGACCTTGGAGACCCTGGGCTGTTTAACACTTGTCAGCCGCTTCACAGTCTGGTAAGCCTTCTTGCTGTTGTTCTTTTTTTTTTAGACTGTTCTCTATTTCATGGCATTGCTCTTCTATTCAGTTTTCCTTTGCTGTGTACATGCCTTTTCGGATGTCATTGTTGATTTTTCGGTAGACATCGGCTCCCAGTGACATGTTCTTTTTCATTTTCATCTCTCTTCGTTTGTTACACAGGTCCAAAAGTTCAGGTGTGATCCACGGTTTTTTCTTTGGCCGGTGCATGCTAAGGATCACAGTGGCGGCATCTGTCAAAGCAGTTAAAGGTAGTGGCCATGGTGTTGACATCTACTTCACCATCTCCCAAAATAAGCAGTGGTGCAAATTTCCCTCTAATTGTGGCTTGGAATATTTCTGCTACCTCCGGGTATTGCAGTTTGTCCAGGTCGAACTTCAGTCTGGTGCACTTTGCGGTGTTTACTCTCTTCAAGTGGAGACGGACGGACATGATCACGAATGCGTAGTCACTTCCGATGTCTGCTCCTGAAAAGTGCGCGTCCTGCCAATGTTGATACTTGATCTGAAGCGTGTCTTGACCATGATGTTGTCAATCCGGTTGTGATGCTCCCCGATGAGACTGTGCCATGTCCACCGTCTAGATTTTTTTGTGGACATCAAGCGTGTTTGCTAGTATGGAATTGTTGTATCTGGCAAACTCCAAGAGTCTCAGAACCCTGTCATTTGTCTCATTGTTGCAGTGGGGTCCACATGTTTCTCCCCAGTTGTGGTGCGCATCTTGGCCAACCTTGGCATTTCAGTCGCCTTGCACTATGACTATGCCCCTCCTTGCATTTGGTCAAGGACGGCCTGTAGATGTTCATAGAAATCCTCCACTTCGCTGCCATCATAGTCTGATGTTGGGCATAGACCTGGATGATGGTGATGTTGAAAAGGATTGCTCTCAGACGGATGGTAATGAGTCTACTGGAGACTGGGCGACAACCCATGACAGTGGACAGAACGTCTTTGTGGACCAAGAATCCAACGCCGTGTTCGTGCTTGTCTTCTCTCCCGTTGAAATAAAGCTTGTGGTATTTGTCGGTCGTTGATTCATCTAGGCCTTTGCAACGCAGTTCGCGGATACCTAAAATGTTCCATCGATAGTGGTCCAGCTCGTGGGCCAGTTCTTATAATTTTCCCTCCGCAGTTAGGGTCCTGACATTCCAGGTTGCTATGACGATGTTGTCTCTCGTGCGGATCCTGCTAAGTTGTCCATCGGTAGCACATTTATTACCTCCACCCTGATGGCCAGCGGAAGAGGCGGTCCTTGGTGACCCTAGCGACGACCGATTCGGTATGGAGTGAGTGGTTCTTTTCATCACACTTCTTGGGCAAGAAAGGCCTGGCAGGATCCAATCTTCTTCAGGCTGTTGGCCACAGCCGAAATCCACGAGTGTGGCTCGCCTTGGCCCCGACTTACTTTACTTTACTTGAATAGATTAAAGACCCCGGACACATGGCGTATAGGGGACAAGTTGGCCCCGAGCACGTGATCGTTGAATTTATAGTGACGTGAGATTCCTACGTCCTGCTGGCCGGTGACTTCTGCGTAGAAGACTTTCGCCCAGTGATGCCGTGCTGACATCATCCCTGTTAGTCGCCTCTTACGACACGCCTGGAAACGTTGGGTCTACTCTATTCAGTGCCCGAACCCACAGGATGAGATCAAAATTGCGCCAAAACTTATAAAAATATCTAATGGGCGCTAAGAGATGACTTTTTGCATATTTGATTGATTTATTTAATTATTTATTATTATAAATTCAATGATTTTGTTGCAACATCTAAGGGTCTTTTTATTGAATGCTAACATAGTATGTTTTCTCTGTAAGGGTTTTACTTTAGTTTCTTTTTTGTCAAATATTAATTTGACCCCGAAACACAGTCGCCCAGGATTTTACTCAGTTGTGAGGGAGGGCACCGGACGATGCGCCCAAAGGCTGCAAGTTGGCGCCTCGGGCGCCTGGAGTTAGATCCTGCATCGTCAAACGTCTTGAGTAGCTCTTAGTTGAAAAGGGCTATATAAGAACGATTTATTTTTTTTAAATATATCTTTTGTATCAATATTACATTTACTGTCTTTTTTTTGTGCTTATATTTAGTATTTTACAATATTCAAACCAGGGGTAAATGTAGCTTGGTACAATAAAATGGATAGAATGAAAGATCAAAGTGTGCATCTGGGAGGTGTAGTCCAACATTTTATTGGCACTGCACTGTCATATAATATTAAGCCGTAACTCTATTGATCCTGTCTCTTGATCTGAAGTGATTTCACAAGCTGTGTTTGCTTAGATTCACTCGCGTGCTCTCGGGGAAAAAAAAAGAAAGAAAAAGAACCATTTAATTTAAAGTTAGAGTGTGGAGAATTGTAAAGGGTCCTGTCGGTGTAAATTGCGCACGCGAACAAAGAATTAATAAACACTGAAGTTTTGCGTCTACATCCACCATTGGCGATATGGCAGACGGGGATAACCATCTCAGGGATCAAGAGTACAGATCTAAATTGACGAAGAAGAGAGTCTGTTGAACGAAAGCATTTTTAATGGGGAGTTCATTGCACAGGGCTTCTGAAATGCACTAGCCCGCTCGCCAATGGCTAGTTAAAATTGCCACGGGCTAGTTAAAGTTCAAAGTCTACTAGCCCGGCGGGCTAGTTGATTTTCTCTCTTCAGTTTGTCAATCCCCGATGAAAATAAAAACATCGGCTTGATTACGAACCGTTTAAACTGCACAGCTCTACACGTGTGCGTTTCGCCAAGGACGATCAGTGAAGAGGGACCGTATGGGTGATGATTCATTTCATATCATTCGATAATAAGCGCATCAGGAAAAGAGGAGAAAAATATCCCTTACTGTGCCTCATTTCCTGAATTACTTGCAAGCCAAAAAATACTCTGTATGATTGGCTCGTAGCGCGTAATATTGATCGATATGAACCAATCAGAGAAGGCTTTACATGATCGCTCAGCTTAGTTTGTTAGCGCTTTCGGTTTAGCTATGGTAGTATGAATCGATTTGTAAAAAGAATTGGTTCAACTTCTGCCGAATCCGATACACCGGCTAAAAAAGCAAAACAATCGCATCAGAAAAAAAATCGAAAAGGATAGATTTTACAGCTTATTTGATGCTTCGTCATTTCAGCAGGGCTAGTCAAAATTCTTGCGGGCTAGTAACTTTTCTAAGTAACTAGCCCGGCGGGCTAGTTGAAAAAAAAGTCTTTCAGAAGCCCTGATTGCATGATGAAAGTTTATGAAAATATCCCTGTTTGATAAAGATTTAACCTACTGGCTACATGAGCGCCATACGCTGTTTGATTCATCAGTTTACATGTGCTTAGTAGTAGTAGGAATAGGAGTAGTAGTAGCAGGAGTAGTATTAGTAACAAAAAGAAGAAGAAGAAGAAGAAGAAGACAGGAAGCTATCTTGCATTTTCTTTAATCGAACTCAAAGCGCACCGATCTGAAGAGATCGATGTTACACGTAAATGCAGAATGTGGAAGACAAATCAATATTTATTTTTTGAAATTGTAGATTGACTGCATCCAATACCCTTTTTATTGAATAGAGGGAAGGGGAAAACCGGAGCATCCCGAAAAAGCCTTCGGTGTCCTAAAACGTCTCGTACCTAAGTGACGTAAGTTCGCCCCACGCGGGGTTCAAACCCGCGAACTTCGGCCAAGGAAACCAGTTCTCTATCCACTGAGTTACCAGGCCGCACCAGCCAGTTAACTCTAAAGTCATACTGCTTTGCAGAGGTTCGCCACGCCGCACCAGCCAGTTAACTCTAAAGTCATACTGCTTTGCAGAGGCTCGCCACGCCGCACCAGCCAGTTAACTCTAAAGTCATACTGCTTTGCAGAGGCTCGCCACGCCGCACCAGCCAGTTAACTCTAAAGTCATACTGCTTTGCAGAGGCTCGCCACGCCGCACCTATGAGGCGCCATTTGTAAATTAAATCATTATTGTCATTATATCTATAGAACATACATTTTACCTGTATAAAAGATATTGTATACTTATAAAATGAATTCTATGTCTATAAAATACATTCAATAGCAATACAAAACTTTTTATAGCTAAAAACAACATTTTTATAACTACAGACTACATTTTACAATATACAAGAGAAATCATATGCGATCATCACGCCGTTTGTAAATATTATTCCGAAAAACTATTTTATCTCTTAACACTTCATTTTATCTCTAAACACTACATTTTATACATAAACAATTCATTTTATAGGTAAACAATTCATTTTATAACAACAAAGAGCTTTTATATCTATAAAATAAATGTTATAATAGATACAATGCATTTTACCTGTAGAATGCATTCGGAGCATTATTTTACATTCGGCGCATGACATTAATTTTATACTGAATTTCGAATTGCTGATCCCAGGGAAGCAACTCCATCCTCGTGTAGACTACTTGTAAACTTCTAAGCGACTCAACATGGTAAAGACCATTAAAGTCTACTACAAAAAATGGCAAGGACCATACTAGTGTACTATATAAATTGGCGAGGACCACACTAGTGAAATGCTGATAAAACATCAGCGACATCATTGTCAGTCTCGACTGTTCCAATTATTGTTTGGTCGTCTTGAAAAACTATCCATAAGCACGAAGGCAAACCAGCTTCCATCGTAACTGTTACCTTGGAGATTGTTGACATCGCGGGAAGTCGATATAGGCCTAGCGGGAATTCCCTACACGCGCCGTAGCTATCTAAATTTAGCTTATGCAACGTCACTTCCACATGAAAAGGCGAGAGCCCAGCGCATTCTCGAGGTCGGACATCCGGGTCATAATCACGTGACTGTGATAGCAACAGTGGCTTGGGGGAAAAAGCTCCTAGTTTCAATATAGAGAAGATGCCGAAAAATTGTTGCGTACAAGGCTGTACAGCCAATATTTATAAGAATCCGGACCGGAATTTTTTTAGGATGCCCATTGAAAAGACGAGGCGCAAAAAATGGCTTCTTGCTATCGGAAGAGCGCAAGTTCAATTGGATGGAACAGTCAAAAGAGACATGTTGTGGTCGCCGAAATCATCTGCCGTTTACGTCTGCTCACTGCATTTCATTACAGGTACGAGTTGTAGGCTAGTATTCTACCCGTTGAAATTATAAAAAGAAATAAATCGTAAAAATTCACAGGTAAAGATTTTTTTAATCGCAGTGGGTGACGGTCAAGTTTGTTGTGAACAAGAGGAAGACTTAGGTAAATTACCTTGATACTAAGCTATAGCAGGCCTATTCTGGCTGTACACGTGGTAAATTATCTAATAGACTAATATTTCAATCTTTTCTCGTAGGATAAATTTTGAAATTACCTTTGATACTAAGCTATAGCAGGCCTATTCTGGCTGTACACTTGGTAAATTATCTAATAGAGTAATATTTCAATCTTTTCTCGTAGGATAAATTTTGAATTTTGGGCAACACTTCTTTTGCTCTTTTTTGTACGTGCTCAGTTGCTGCAGACTGTCTTTTAAACAAAGGGTACCAAATAATGTTGCCATATTCAAGATGTCTAACCAAACATAAATTATAAAAATATAAATTAAATATTAATTTAATTAAATTAAATATAAATTATAACAATGTAACAGATTGACTTGGTAAATCAATATAATATATACTAATAGAAAACTTAGTTTAATAATACCAAGCAAATTATTTGCTTTATTAATAGCTTTGGACACTAATATGGATATAAAACCCTAGCTTAGTAATATAGTGTCAAAAGTAATACTGAAGTCTTTCTCTTTCTTTTACATTATATGACAACAAAATTTGTCTGTCACCCACAGTCATTAAATAAATTTTACTGATATTATTATTACCTATATGAATTACTTTAGATATCATCAAAGTAAAGCTGAAAGGTTTCACAACATATTTGAAGTTGAATTAAATCCCTTTGTAAAAAGTATGATAATTTTAATTTTAAGGTAGGCTAGTTTCTCAGAGTATGGAGAAAAAAGTAGTAGCCTGCTACTCCCTTCTTGCTTTAATTATAAAGTATTATTCTTGTCAACCAAACAAATGTTTGTTAAATTAATGACTCAGAAATTGTACTTTTACTCATGCTGTAATATACTATTTTGGATGTTTTTTTGCAGGTCGCAAAGTTAACGACCCCACCCATCCTGACTATGTGCCTTCCCTATATCTGAAGACAACCAAGAAAAATAAATCAGGTGCTTCACATGATGGCAAAACTGCACCACTTGAAGGGAAGGTCAGTCGCTATCAACGAGCCAAGAAAAGAGCAAAAGTAGGAGGTAAAGGCCAGATTTGTATTAAGGCAAAAAACCTGAATTTATTGTAAAGTCACAAATTGGGGTCAGTAGGTCACATATTTAATTTTTGATTTTAGTCTGTTTTAAAAGTGCTCCATCATGACATTTTGTGTACTTTTGCAATTTAGTAGTTTAATAAAAATGTTATGTTGCAGATTCTAACTACCAGAGTGCTCGAAAGAAGCTCTTCAATGATCTACTGGCTCCCGCAGCACAGGCTATGTCACCTCCACTAATGTCTGTGGAAAATTCGACTAGTGATGTGAATAATGTAACCTGTGGTGTGGATGATGCCCCCATGCATGCAAATCTGGATGAAGCCCCCCTGCCTGAAAAAAACAGCCAAAAAAGATGTCCAACCACTAGACCGACCTCTCGGGGAGTCTGAAAGAAGGATGCTCTATGATGAAATTAACAACTTGCGTCAAGAACGGGACAATGCATTAGAGAGAGTGACTCAACTAGAGAAGCTGCTAAATTTGTCTAGCCTGTCGTGTTCCTCTGTGGAAGGAGATGATGAAGGATGCAAGTTCCTCACAGGGATCTCATGGAGTGTTTTTCTCAAACTTTTTATTTTTCTGTCACAGTTTCTTCCTTTGAGAAGCGTGCAAGTTGGCAGTCTAACACTGAAAGATCAGCTTTTTATAACATTAGTGAAATTACGACACAACGTGAGTTTTGACTTCTTGGCACATGTCAAAGGTTGTGCAAAATCAACAATGATAGACAATTTTTGGAAGTGGGTGGACTTGATGTATGCTAAGACTGCCTTCATGATTAAATGGCCAGAGAGAGACACAATCTTTAAGACTATCCCACCAGTTTTCAAATCAAAATTTCCACGTATGACTTCAGTCATTGATTGCTTTGAAATTTTTATTGAAGCTCCCAAAAATCGTCTGGCCAGGGCTCAGTGCTATAGTTCATATAAAAAGCATTGCACAGTCAAGTTTTTTATTTCATGCACACCGTTGGGGTCCATTAATTTTTTGTCACGTGCCTGGGGTGGCAGAGCCTCTGATGTCCATATTGTTAGAGAGTCAGGCTTCATCAGTCCCACATATCACATGCCTGGTGACCAGATTTTGGCAGATCGTGGATTTACCCTGAAAGACGATTTTGCATCAAATTGTAGTGCTGAACTCCTGATGCCTGCTTTTACGAAAGGAAAGAAACAACTGTCTGCAAGGGAGGTGGACAATTCTAGGAAGATTTCTTCTGTTAGGATTCATATTGAACGTGTGATTGGGCTGCTGAAAAACAGATACACAATCTTAAAAGGGCCAATACCAATCCCATGTGTGCAGAGCCTCAAATCCGAGAGCCTGGAGTCAACATTGTCAAGTTGTGACAAAATCATAACCGTTTGTTCTGTTTTGATCAACCTAGGTGAGGGTATTGTATACAAAGATTGAAAACAAAGTTTATTAAAACCAACAAAATGAGAGAAACAGAGCTATTTTTGCTTTTGGCCTTGGTTTGAAAGTGTTCACCAACAGTTTTCCATTCGTTCTCTCACTCTTTTTGGTAAGAACCCATATTCACTCACTCAAAGCTTTGTTTTCCACAGTGATATTATTTATTTGCTAAAACAGCTGTAATATTAATACGTCTTACTAAAACAAAAGATAACATAACATTTGGTTTCTTGCTTTACTAAATATGCCTATATTTGCATGTCAGTACAACTTTAATAAATCTTCTTGAAACACAAGATAACATAACGTTTGATTTGATTTATTAAATATGCTTTATATTCACATTATGTCAATACATCTTGAAAATACAACAACGAAAAGTAGTTTCCAGTACATAGTTTACAGTTATTTGCATTCTGCCATGGAAGTCTTGTCTTGACAGCATTTGAGTCAAACCTCGACTAATCATTCTTTTTTTTTTAACTGTCTACAAGCAGGACAGTACCAGTTCATTTTGCTGTGCGGAAGACGTTTCAGTCCAACACATTTGGGGTGAAACCAATCATCACAGTGGTCACAGCCAACCATGTCTCCATGCTCAGGTTTCTTGCATAGGCAGTACAGTTGTTCTTCTGGTTTGCTGGCTTTCTGCGCCATCACTGGTATCTTTGATGCAATTTTGCCTTTATGTCCATGGCTTGTACCCATGCTAGCCTTAAACTGCATTTTTTTGCTAACCAGCTCTGGCAACACATGATTCATCCAAAGCTTCTTGAAGCAGTCAAGCATCTGATGCACAAATTCTGGATCTGGCTGAACACGGACAAACACACAATCCAAAGGTGTCCACACAATCAAGTCTGCATACTGCGCGTCACATACATGCATTTGCATCTGCATCTGAGCAAAATATGCATGGCTCCGGTTCACACTAAAGTCATTGTTCAAACAGAACGCTCCATCCTGTGTTGCTTGCAACATAGTACTAGCCCGGTGTTTGTATGAGCACTTAATTTCAAGAATACCCTTCCCACAACAGGAACATTCTATAATCCCATCAGGGGATGCTCCCAGGTAAGGGGCACTTGCACAGATGACAAATCCTGATTTTCTGATTGAAACAGTTTGCCCTGTGTGTGCCTTGACCTTGCCACTGTAAATTATGCCCATTGGTTTGGTCTGTGGCACAGGTCCCTTACCAACAACAGTGTTTTCATAAAGTCTAAAGGCATCCTCTTCATGCTTGATGCCCCAAGCCACTGCCGGAACATTAGGAACCCTGTTCTCTTCACAAATTTTCTTGATAAGTGAGGGGGCTGGCTGGTCCTCATTGGTTCGTAAGCATTCTCCAGCGACTGATGCTGTGATACGGCCAACTCTCTGCTCATGCCATGCAGAAACACCAGCCTGGTTGCGCGTAGCCTCTTCAACACGTTTCACCAGATCTGTTGTAATATTCAGTTTTGAAAGAGCTACTGCACATTGGTCGCCAATCTCTTTTTCTGACAAAAACTCATTCCCATTTTGATATAGAGTAGATAGTGGTTTTGGAAGGCTTTGGTCTGTTGGGGCTGGTCCAAATCCAACAAATACATTACAGTGGTCATTCCAGGCACTTAGCCCTACCACCTTATTTCCTAAGGTTGACAAGGATGCAAGGAGCTGCTGCTGCTCAGCATCAGTTGCCTTGGTTGGTTCTGGCTTGACCTTCTTCTTTGACTGTTTACATTTTTCTTTGGCAGCAACCTTGTAAAATCTTATGTCAGCAATCTTGGCAGGCTGGACATTGTTGACGAAACACTTGTTCCAAGCACAGGGAACGTCAGTGCAAGCTGAGGCAGTGTAGCCTAGCCTCACTGCTGCCTCCATTTTGAATAGCAATGCCCCAACATGAGAACAGGATTCTCCCAATCTGAAACAAAAAAATAAACATAATATGATGCACATTAAATTAATGTATTAAACTCAGTGGAAACAGTCTTTACAGAAGCTTTCAGTCTATTCTAGAAAAATGCTTTTAATTTAAAGACTTATTTCGACGCACAAATATGCACATTTTTTTAACTCCTTGCTATTGCTAGGCATCTAATTGAACTAAAAAAGAATATCAGAAAATATAGCTGCAGTACGGTAGAGCCAATGCAAAATATTAATGATTGAACTCCTCGTTATTTTCCAAACATTGTAGTGACAACTGAATTTTTTATTTGTAGTGACTATTTTAACTATCCTTGGGATTTACTCAACTATACATGTATATTCTTTTTAGAAATTTTGCTTCACAGTCACAATAGTTTACAAATTGCTGATACAAAAGTTTAAATTGACCATACCCTGCCATGCAGTCACAATGGGCAGCCAAAACAGGTCCTGTTTTTCGTAGAACAACCCAGGGATGATGGGGTTCCTCAGTAACTCTCCAGGAAGGCTTGACATCGGCTTTGAATACAAAGTGCCCTGTGCTAGTTTTCTTGTGATGCACAGTTTGAACCCAGCCGGATACAAAGAATACATGTGCATCCAAGGATCTGTAGTTCTCCATTGCCTCTGATGAATATAGCCCTGAAAAATAAATTAAAATGCAATAATCAGGACTGAATTTAAAATGAAACTATATCTCAAAAGCAGCACTTTTTATACATACTGAATGTGCACATGTTAACTGACTGGGTCACTGACATTTGGGATACAATCTTTACGGCATACACCTGTTTTTAGTCCCCGCAGTTAGTTACTTGGTCAACTATTCCTTTACTTAAAGTTACCAAGCTCTCTATAAAAACCAAGCGTTTAAGCCTACAAACAGGTTTTTCAGTAAATCTGATGAAGTGAAATAAAAAATAGTATGACAAGCACTGTTATGTGTTATCTATTTTTAACTTTCTTCTAAAGTAACTTCAAAGCTTTTCATTATAAAATGTTCTATTTAGGCCTATAGGCTATAATATTAAATTATTTAAAAATTATTTGTTGTTAACATGTTAAATAACAATAGCCTACAAAATACATCCTAGTATTAGTAGTAAGCCTACAAAATACATCCTAGTATTTTAATAATTGATTTGGTCATGTCATTTAACATCATCCAAACACAGGCACATAAAATTAAATAAAATAGGCACACTTACAGCAATGCAAAATGTTACTTACTTGGAAATTTTATCAGGTAGTTGTACACGTCTTTGTACTCGATCGAAGGCCACTGCTTGGGATCATTCACCCATGCGTCTGCTGGAAGTTTATACGGGCAGGTATCCAATCCTGTAAGCTGCATTTTTATCAAATACCGCTCTCTTGCTTCTAATGAAAGCTCCTCTAAATACGTAAAGGCCATGGTAGTGGAAAATTGCTGACTAAACTTAGGCGAAACCGATGTGCTCTTCAATATCTTAACCGACTTCCGTCAAAGCTTTCCCCCAAACCATCATGGCGGCTAGGGTTGTCAAGTTTGTCACGTGATTTGTGACGACACGCCGACCTCGAGAATACGTGCAGGAGAGGGGGGGGGAGGCTTTTTTCGTTGAATTGGTTGAATGTACCTATTAACCAATCGTCCCCTATACGCTTAATGAGTCCGGGGACGTAAATTTTAATTTTAAAAAAAAACTAAAAAAAAAAAGACGTCAACCATCTTTGCGCACCGCATAGCAACTTTAGGTCGCTTAGAACGTTACAAAATAAAAATAATCGAAGGGAGAGAAGCAGTTATACAATGAGAAAGTTAGTATAAAATTATTGTAAGGCGCCGACTGGAAAATAATTGTCGCGAATGCATTTTACAGGTACAATTCATTTTACGTGTTATAAAATGTATTCTATAGATATAAGTGCTCGTTGTTGCTATAAAATGAAGTGTTTACAGATAAAAGGAAGTTTTATAGATCGTTTTTGCTATCAAATGACTTCTTTATAGATACAATGACTTGTTTATAGGTAAAATGAATTGGTTACTTATAAAATGTTTTGTTTATAGATAAAATGAATTGGTTACTAATAAAATGTTTTGTTTATAAATAAAATAGTTTTTTGTGTTTAATATTTACAAACGGCGTGACGATTCGTGTATGATCTCTTATATATCGTAAAATGTAGTCTGTAGCTATAAAAATGTTGCTTTATAGCTATAAAAAGTGTTGTATTGCTATAGAATGTATTTTATAGGTATATAATTCATTTTATAATTATACCATATCTTTTATACAGGTAAAATGTATGTTCTATAGATATAATGACAATAACCATTTAATTTACAAATGGCGCTTCATACAGTATGCTGGAAAGTAGAAGAGTTACTAAAGGGGGACACAAACATTAACAAACCAATAGTTGTCCATTCTTCTTTGATTTCCCCATAGCGCCTAATCATAGCAACAACCAGTTAGTGATTCGCCGTAAATAGTTCAACCAATGTCTTCAGTATAGTCCTGCTTGGAATATCCGTTATTATACAAGTTACAAGATTACTTTATTATTATTATTATTATTATTATTATTATTATTATTATTATTATTATTATTATTATTATTATTATTATTATTATTATTATTACTATTATTAAGACATTTTTTGCAGGCGATTCAACAAAAACCCATTTGCTTTACACAAGTTGGTATTTCACATTCTTATTGGACCTCTAGATTTCGCTCTCCTTCTTGTTACTGTTTATGTACAAATAACGCGTTAGAAAGTAAAGTATAAGAACATTCATGTAGTTGCATATGTTTTAGATAACATCACACCAATCAATTCTAATCACAGATGACAATTGCAGATGTACAGATTGGCAGACACAGTTGACAAACTAATATTGACAGTTAATATAGCATAAATGAACTAAGGAATATAATAAACCCAAAATAGACCTGTGAGACCCGCACCCCGGTTTGCTTAACGAGATACCACGTTTGTTGTAGAGCATAGATAGCTGGAGGTGGGACGAGAGTTTACTGATAGCATTCTGGATATATAATTCTTATTAGATGATATTCTCCAGGGAACGATGGAAAGATACGAAAAGAATTATCTCCCCTTCTCTGCTGCCAATGGTTGTCCCGATGATACCGGACTATCTCAGTGACTTATGCATAAGAGAGAGAGAGAGAGAGAGAGAGAGAGAGAGAGAGAGAGAGAGAGAGAGAGAGAGAGAGAGAGAGAGACAGAGACAGAGACAGAGGAGGAGGGAGGGGGTGAAGTGAGAGAGTGAAAGAAAGACAGAGAAAGAAAGAGAGAGACAGAGAGAGACAGAGACAGAGAGTAGAGAGGAAGTGATAGAGAATTTATAGATGTATGTAGGGTGCTTGTGTAAGATAAGAGAAGAGAATTGAGAGAGCGAGAGACAACGGAGAAGAGCGCGCACGTGTGTGTGGATGTGTATGTCTACTTGATTTGATCATTCTGTTTCTACTAAATTCCACTCAGTATTATTCCTAGTCTTGTATGAGTGTGTCCGCAAGTGGATGGTTGCGCGAAGGTGTGGTTGGCTTTGTTATTGTGTTTAGTATAAATATGTGTGCCAACATCAAAGTGTATTCCTCGTGCTTGTCACCTGGCGAAATAAAGTTCTGTTATCTGTTATCTGTTTATATGTGTGCGTGAATTGTGCCATAGACACGGATGGCCATTTGGTTATATTCTCAGCTCCTTCAGTGCATCAGCTGGGCTTTCTGTAAACAATACACACATGTAATGAAAGTTGTTTTTTTCTTCAGAATTTGGCGTGCGTGTATGCGTGAATCTGCGTGTTCTCCTGTCTCACAACTTCTCTAACTCGTAATAATAAACTATGTTGTCACGTCCTCTATTAAAACATAAATATAATACGATAGCACAAAATTTAAGAATCAGCAAGAATCAAATGGAATAAATGCACTTGGTTTCTACTCATGTCATTGCGCAGAATAAATCCGTTGAAAGAATAAATATACACAACTCACAAATACACACTACTCCCATCACCGTCGCCAGAGAGAGAAACGAAAGTTATAGTCACACTAGTGGTTTTTGTACAGGTTGCTGTTTAAAATGTAGACAGAGACAACTGTTGTCTGCGAGTTTCATTTGAACGATGATACCTCCCCATATCCCCCTTGATACCTCCCCATATCCCCCTTGATACCTCACCATACCCCCCCTGATATCTCCCCGTCCCACCCCCATGATGACTCACCATACCCCCTTGATACCTCCCCGAACCCACTTGATACCTCCCCATACCCACTTGATACCTTCCGTACCCCCCTTGTAACCTACCTGTACCCTCCTTGATACTTCCCGTTGATCGTTTCGCAGGTATGGATGAAAGGAATCGACCATCACCATACCCCCTTATATATACCCGTATCCCCGTTATGCCTACCCATGCCCCTTTAAACCTACCCGTAACCCCCTTTTACCTACACGTACCACCCCATCCCGATCCTTGGTAATAATAATAATAATAATAATAATAATAATAATAATAATAATAATAATATTATTATTATTATTATTGAATATAGAATATAGAATAATACAAATAGAAATCATAAAAAACACCAGGGTTTTAAAATAAAATTTGATGTAAGATATTATAATTATAATAATAATTAATATAATAATAATAATAATAATAATAATAATAATAATAATAATAATAATAATAATAATAATAATAATAATAATAATAAATAAGTTAAAGGCAAAAAGCCTAAATTAAAAAGCAAAATATCCATATTGTAGTGTTTAAAAAATAAATAAATAAAAAAATTATGGACCACCGGAGATTTGAACTCCGGTCCCCTGCACGGCAGGCAATAGTCTTATCAACTGAGCTACCAAGCTTTCATGCAAAGATCTTCAATTTTTTGGTCTATATGAGAAAACATGCTGAAACCTCGATTCGATTTTTAATTAATCAAATTTAATTAGTTAAACACAAAATTTTGTAAGATTGGTGACATGAGTGCAAAAGTGTTTTGAATGGAAATAAAACAAAATTTGCGGTATTACGGAACGGCAAGTTCTTGACACGGGTTGAATGGAAACCGCGCGCGGAATGAGGCTATTGCAGTTTGTGGACATTTTGTTTATTTATTTATCTCAGAAACGGTCAAACGTTCGGTAAGGAAATGTCGGCTATAACGATTTCGCAGGTTTTGAGCGCACAACAGGCCGAAACCCAGCACCCAGCACTTGCCCAGATCAGCGTCCATACCGGACAAACTTTACAGTAGTGTCGAAGAAGGACTTCCGGCTAAGCAATTTATATAAATAGATTGTAGTTATGGTCCATCTCTAGTCTCTTCTCTGCCTACACCATATTCTTTCTCTGCTCCCCAATCTCCTCAATCTCACTCTCCTTCTCCTCAGCCTCCCTTCTCTCCTCCTCCCTTCCTCCGTCATCTTCTTCTCCTCCTTCTTCTTCTTCTCCTCCTCCTCCTCCTCCTCCTCCTCCTTCTTCTCCTCCTCCTCCTCCTCCTCCTCCTCCTCCTTCTTCTTCTTCTTCTTCTTCTTCTTCTCCTCCTCCTCCTCCTCCTCCTCCTTCTTCTTCTTCTTCTTCTTCTTCTCCTCCTCCTCCTCCTCCTCCTTCTTCTTCTTCTTCTTCTTCTTCTTCTTCTTCTCCTCCTCCTCCTCCTCCTCCTCCTCCTCCTCCTCCTCCTTCTTCTTCTTCTTCTTCTTCTTCTTCTTCATCCTCTTTATCTCCTTTTACTTTTTTTGCGGCAATGGGCCAAAATATTAAAATTATTTCCCTTGAATATGCAAATGTTCAGCCGATAGGTGCGCCAATAGTCGCGTACTTCCATGTTCAGGTCGTGGATCAAAATCTACAGTTTTAAGTCTTTTTTGATGTCGGTATATATCTTCAGCTTTCAAAAGACCCCAAATGTTTTTTTGCTTGGTGAAATGTTTGGAGTGATTATGTACATGTTGTCAGTACTACAAACGATTTATTTTGTGCTCGGCCTGACAGACTTTTCACAAAATAAATCAGTTTGTAGTACTGACAACATGTACATAATCACTCCAAACATTTCACTAAGTCTGAAATCATACATAATATTTTTTTAATAGTCTAGTCATATAATATATATTAATAATAACAAATTTTTATAGAGTTCGGTACTCCAGCAGATGGCGGGACGTTGTTGTTGTTTGTAGATTATAGTCACACGACATTTTCGCCTTATAGGTGACTACTGGACCGATTTATACTGACACCAGCGGGACAGTTGTTGGTAAAGGGAAAAATAATATAATCACACGTTGACCAATCCGGGATTCGAACCAGCGACCTTTCGGTTACTAGCAAGACGCTCTTACCAACTGAGCTAGCCGGCCCCACATGGCGTGACGCAATACGGTATACAGTTATTACAAGGGGCTCGATCACGTAGGCCTATTTACTACCGGAAGTACGCTACCCTAGGCGCACTCTATCGGATTGTCTTCCCCGAAGGTGGAGTTTTTTGGCTCATTGTCGAGGATCCCGCAGCAAGAGACTGCTGTAGACAAAGGAATTAACCAACAACTCAGTTTCTAGATACATACATTTTCTTTAGACCATTACATTTACCTCTCTCATTCTGTGACGGGACCAGTGCAGCGATGCAATTTAAATTTCATTCATATGTAATACAGTTCACAACATAGGCACACATTCTACAATTAATTATTACAACTAATGATTACGTCGATGACACCAATTAATTTCATTCATACAAAGAAACCTAATTCTGTACACTGCAATTGTAGTTTCAACTTCAAATCAAAGAAGTATCCTAATTCAGTTTTTTATTCGAAAATGACAGTGAACCACCATTTTAGTCTTCTCCTCACTCCACCCTTCACACTAATATACAAAAAATTCTTATATTTTATTACATAACAAATACAATATCATCATTTAATAATACTATTACATTTATAATACAACATAATAAATAATATGTACCTGCAGAAACAGCTGCAAGAAGTCCAATACAACCTATCTCTAGTATAGTCAAGAAAAGAATAAGTAGATTTTTTGGAATGTTCATTAATGAACTGACATGTTACCAGGCCAACCAATCAAAATTTAGCTTTCATTAAAACAAAACAAAAACACAAAAAAAAAAACACGATATCTTCTCACAAGAAACAGACTAACAATAATAGTGTTGGCACGGTGGTCTAATGGTAGTGCTTTGGCTTGCGGATCTGAAAGTCCCGGGTTCTAGCCCTGGCCGGGCCATAGTGGTGTGTTCCTGGGAAAGACACTTTACTCCCGTTTCCTACTCCTTCGGATGAGAGTATAAATCGAGGTCTAGTCTGTGTGTCGCATACATTCCATCATAACGGACTTTAAAGATCCTGACGCTCATGTCCTAGACGGGTGAGTGCCGGTAACATGAACACACCCAGCATGCACATGGTCTTTCTCCCCCATCCCTGGCTGCCCAGGATTGTGCTCGGTTGTCCGAGCGTCAAACCATGCGCCCACAGGCTGCGGGTGGGCGTCTCGTGGGCGTCTCGGGCGGTTTGAGTTAGATCCTGTATCGGCCAGCGCTTTGAGCGGCTCTTGAGTTAGTAAAGCGCTATATAAAAAGTGATTACATTAAAATTAAATTAATATAAAGTCATCGGACCCAAATAACTATAAAACCAGTCCGTGACAATACAATTACAACACGTTGCTTAATGGGAAGACAATTAAAAAGAGTTAACGGAGATAAAACTCACCAGATTTATTAATTATATTTATTCGTTCTTATGTAGCGCTTGTCCAGCTCAAAAGCGGCTCAAGGCGCTGGCCGATATTGGATCTAACTCAAGCTGCCCGAGGCGCCCACTTGCAACCTTTGGGCGCATAATCTGACGCCCAGACGACTGAGCACAATCCTGGGCGACCGGATGGGGAGAAGGGACCTAGTGCTTCCGGCGTGTAGGTTTGTAGCCGGCACTCACCCGTCTAGGACATGAGCGTCAGGATCTTTAACGATGGAATGCGTGCGTGCACAGACTAGACCTCGGTTTATACTCTCATCCGAAGGGGTAGGAGCGCAGCGTCTCAAGATAATCCTTTTCTCTTCCCCCCCCCCCTTTTTTTTTTTTTTACTCCATGCCGTCAACGAGGTTTGAACCACTAACACTGCCTGTACAGGCTGCAGTGTTATCGCCTGACCTTCCAGTACACTGCCTACACCACTGGGTACGCCACGGAGCCAACTGCGTTGTCAATCCACGCAGATTAATTAAAAGATTCTCTCCTTAGTGGCAGTATAACTTTAACTGTAAAGTAAATCGGTAAGGTTGTAGCTAAAACGCTATACATCTTGTTGCTTCGATCCTGAGCGGCAGTATAACTTTAACTGTAAAGTAAAGCGGTAAGGTAGTAGCTAAATCATTATATATCGTGTTGCCTCGGTCCTTTTCGTCTTCTAGTTTCTTTCTTTTTCTACAAAATGAAATGCGCAGCATTCTGAAAGCAAACTAATCCACTGCTATAAAACATTGGGACACCCGCGCTAGATGTACGGTAAACGGCCGTGCCGTCGCCTCGACTGTTTTTACTCTCGGAAAGTGAAAAGGACACGTTGAAAAACTGTAAATTGTATTGGAAAATGGAATGTTTTATTAAACAAAGCAAACACCTTATGAAAAGAAAGAATAGTTGGGAAATACTATGAACCTAGTAGAAAAGAATTTATTCTTGAAGTTCGTTGTTTGAAGTAGTAGAGAGATAAAGGGGATTTAGATTTTGAGGTTATTATTTTGTCTATGGTACATGTAACTCAGGGAGGGCTGTAATTTGAATTCTTCTTCTTGTAGAGAATACACGTGTGTGTCTGGCGCTGGCTGTACTGACAAAAGCTTGATGGGTCACGTTTAATTCAACTCCACACTAATACTTTAAAGGGAAAATGACCGGTCATTTCTTTGTTTACTTTAGACGTTTAATTGCATGGTGATTAAAGTTCACAAAATCAGGTCCTAACCAATCAGCATGGAGGCATAGAATGAGGTCAGCAAGACGACACTTCAGACACTTGTCAGTGCCGTAAGAACCTACTCCATTGTGTTGTTGCCTCCGTTAAATAAATCGTCGTAGCAACTTATCAAGAAGGAAAAGGATGAGAAAAGAAGAGGAAATATAAGGAGGAGCGAGAGGAGAAATAAGAAGGAAGCGGAGGAGGATGAAGAAGAAAAAGAAGCAATATGTAGAAGAAGAAGAAGAAGAGGAAGAAGAAGAAGAAGAACAACAACAACAACAACAAAAACAACAACAACTACTACTACAACAACTACAACTACATAAACAACAACCACAACAACAAAGGCAAAAAGGGGGAAAAAAGAACAAAGAGAAGGAATAGGATTTTTTGTTAAATCCTACGTCAATAAAGCCATTTTCTTGGTAAAGTTTTAAAAAAAAAAACTGCTCACGGGACCAAAGGAACCCTAATTTAAGTTCACACGTGTCAGTGAAAATAATCAGCAAGGAAGTTTGGACTGGTGTCAGCAGAAATATAAAACGATTGCCAAACACACGTCACCACCTTAAATTAGTCTTGAAGGTTTACGCATTATCTTTGGCTCTTGAGGCAGAAGAAGAAGGAGGAGGAGACGAAGAAATAAAGAAAATTAGAAGAAAGCAAAGAAAAAGAAGAAGAAAGAAACAAAATTAAAAAAAGAAAGAAAGAAGAAAAAAAGAAGAAAGAAACAAAGAAAATAGAAAGAAGAAAAAGAAGAAGGAAGAAGAAAAGGAAGAAGAAAGAAACAAAGAAAAGAAAGAAAGAAGAAGAAGAAAGAAAGAAAGAAAGAAGAAAAAGAAGAAGAAAGAAAAAAGAAAAGTATAAAGAAAGAGAGAAATAAGAAAAAGAAGAAGAAAGAAAAGACCAAAGAAAGAAAAAAGAAGAAGAAAGAAAAAGAAGAAAAAAAAAGAAGAAAGAAAAAAAAGAAGAAAAAGAAGAAGAAAGAAAAAAGAAAAGAAAGAAGAGAACGAAGAAGAAAGAAAAAAAAGAACAGAAGGAAGAAGAAAAAGAAGAAGATGGGGGTGGACGAGAAGAAGAAGAAACAAAGAAAGAAAAAGGAGACGAAGAAAAGGAAGAAGAAAGAAAGAGAGAGGAAGAAAGAAAGGAGAAAAAAGAAGTAGAAGAAGCACAACAACAGCAACAACAACAACAACAACAACAACAACAACAACAAAATGTATTGAAATTCAAGCAAGCTTTTATCGTAACTACAACGTTCTGCCGCAAAGTCTTTTCCTTCTTATTTTTCAAATGTTTATTCTTCAAATTCTTATTCTTTCTTCTTAAGTCACGTTATACACCGTTGAAGATCAATTACAAGTGTTGGCATATTGTGTTTGACATGGGATTTTTATTCACGCGATCCTTTGAACTTCTTGCTCTGACCTTAACCTTTGAAAGTGTTATCACTTCTTCTTCTTCTTCTTCTTCTTCTTCTTCTTCTTCTTCTTCTTCTTCTTCTTCTTCTTCTTCTTCTTCTTCTTCTTCTTCTTCTTCTTCTTCTTTTTCTTCTTCAAAATAGTTTTTTTAACCTTATTTTATCTTATCTTATATTATCTTTTCTTTTTGTAGCCGAGAGGAGTATTTGACTCCCGTCTCTCGGCCACGACCTTGAGAACATTGCTCCACCCGAGCTGTTATTTTCATTTTAACCCTCAAAAGATGGACATAAAAATATTTGCCCTGCAAGGCGGTGAAGCGTGGTTGTGAGTACCGGGTTGCCGGCTACTAGTGCCACGCACTCTACTGCAAGGTCGCTGCCACCGACCTGCATAAAATGCCTGCCGACAATGTGGTCCCGCTCGCCACCAAAAGCAGCAGGCAGGGAGAACAAATGTCGTGTCGCCTTGTCCTGCATAACCCAATGGCATACCCAAAGGATTCTGCAAAGCAGGAGCCACCCAAGGCTAGTCTAACCAAGAAAGTCAATGTAGACAATTTCTCTCCCAAGCCTCAACCAGTCGCCTTCCTTTCCGCTACAGATCCCACAGCTCAAATGGAACCATGTCCCCATGGTTTCCCCGTTCGCAACAGGTATGTCTGGAACCGACACTGACTACGCCCAGTCAGTCCACACCACGGTCCAGTATCATCCTGTTCCCGGTCGTTTGCACCACTTGTAGCCGAGCTGGGCTAGTTTAAACATAACAGAGAACAGAGTGAGGCCTAACGTATCGTAATGATCAGAAATTCTTTGTAGCCCAGCCCGGCTACATTTTCTTATCTTATCTCATAAACTCCAAAATAGACCAGCACACAGGCTTAAAAACTGTAAATAATAAGTGTATCATATAATGTACGTAAGCCCTATAGGGGATAGGCAACACAGGCACCCAAATCGTGTAATGTCCCTGTACCCTGTGTGTCCCTGTTAGGAGGGGCAGTGCATGGCTCCAATACATTAGCATTTATGGCAGTGAACTAGTTAATTTATTTCACTCCTAAAAGCATGTGTTGTCAAAGTGGCTTTGTGGCAATGAACTAGTTAAATCATGTAACTCGTATGTACGTGTTAAAGTGGATTTAAAGCAGTGAACTGGTTAAGTTATTTAATTTCTTAAAAAGCATATGTGTCATGTTACAGTGGCTTTATGGCAGTGAACTGATTAATTCATTTCACTCGTAGAACAATAATTATATCACCTATCCAAATTCGTTTTTAAAACTAACAATGTGATCTCTGTGCTCTTTTGGTTTGATACCTGTAGTTAATATTTTGTTTATACTGTAAGAATTGTGTGGGTTAAGGGTACAGATTAATTTTGTTGATGTATGGTTTTGAACGGTTTGAACAATAGCGTGGTCTCTTGAACTTTGCTGAGAGCTGGGAAGTCTTTTTTGTTCTCTTTGTCTATGTTAGTCGTGTTTATGATCGCTGACCAGCGGTGCTTCCAATGTATCTTAAATATTTAACTAACCGAGGGTAGCAAGGGGACTATCAGTCAAGTAGTAACTCATGCAATAAAAAAACCCACTGGCGTCAACCTTTAAAGAAACTTTAAAAACGCATTTTTCTTTTTATATTCATATATTTATATGTTTATATATTTATCATTGCCACAAAGCCACTCTCTATATATATATATATTCCGCAACGTCGGTCTGTCACTACCGACTTGTCCCTAACAAAACGACGAGGTTATAAATTAGAATCAGTTTCTTTTTTTTTTCAGTTCCCAAATCCCTCACAATTTTAAACAGACATTTGTGAACCAATGTTCTTTGGGACAATGTATTTGTATACAATACAACACAACACAATACAATGCAATACAACACAATACAATACAATACAACACAAAACAATACAATACAATAATAATACAATACAACAAAACACATCTTTGTTACAACAAAAAGAATGACAGCAGACGCAGAATCACATTTTAAATTCATACACATTAACAATACATAATGATCAGCTTTGACCCACATCACACTCATCTTCAACATCATTCCAACATACCGCATTACATGGAGATGAGGTGCTACAGAAGATTTCTGGGCATTTCCTATACCCAGCACATCACCAACAACGACGTCCGACAGACCATCACACAAGCCACTGGACAACACGATGACCTGCTCACAGTGGTGAAGAAACGGAAACTCCGATGGTATGGCTACGTCACCAGATCATCAGGCCTTTCAAAGACCATCCTGCAAAACACGGTGCAAGGAGGCAGAAGAAGAGGGAGACAGAAAAAGATGTGGGAGGACAACATTCGAGAATGGACTGGCTTGAAACTGAGCGAAGCCACGAGGGTTGCTGAGGACAGAGAAAGACGGAGTACGCTGGTTAAACGATCATCTGTAGTGCCCCGACGACTTTCGAGTTACGGGATAGGATAGGATAGGATAGGATAGGAAGGTCGCATTACATTACAATGCTTCATTTCTCACACACAGAAAGCAGAGTGCAAAAGTAGCGACGGGGAAAAGTTCATATCCTGATGTGCAGCCAGATTCTGTAAAAATGGGGTAAAGCCGACTTCCAAATGAGGCCATTCATGTTCTTCTCCCAGATACATTTAGCGTGAAATTTGCAAAGCTTGGGTGTCTGGTTGTGCAGTGGACAGTGAGCTGCTTTCCTAGGCCAAAGGTCGCGGGTTCCAAAACACCAGAGGACGACCTTACGTGACTTAGGTACCAGACATTTGCCTTCACCGAGGGCTTTCTCGGGCTACTCCGGTTTCTTCCCTCCCTTCAATAACCATATTGGATGCAGTCAATCTAAACTTTGACATTAAAAAAATGATGTCTCTCCCGCCTTCAGTAATAACGATATTTTTAGATCGCCGCGCTTTAAGTTCCATGGGAAAAAAGAGCGTGACAGCATCCTGTATTATTATTATTATTATTATTATTATTATTATTATTATTATTATTATTATTATTATTATTATTATTGTGATTTGTGCACGTGGAATAAAACTATAACTTGGGGTGAACGTGATTTTGACACACCTGGAATGGTCTTGAAGAAAGAAATCACACCGGGATTTGAAAGGCGCCTTGTCCAGCAGCTGTGAAAATGCTACACACATTGCAGAAGATTGATTTGACTTTATAGCAATCCTGTTAGTGGAAAAGGTTTTGCGGCTTTAGTAATTCGAGCGTGAAACGTCGTGCATCCATCTAAACTACCACACACACAAAAAAAACAAAACATTACACGCTTTAATATTGTGTGGCGAAAAAAAGCGATTTTGACATACGGGGATCTGGTAGGAGATTTTACGTTGGGCAACAGTAATTAACATTAAAAGAGAGGAACCAACCATCCATCCGTGAAAAGAAAAGGGCATGCAATCAACCTGGACATTTCTCATTTGTAAAGCAAACCAAAAAATAATATTGTGCGGTATAAAATAACGATTTCAACATGCCATAATTCTTTGGTGGTTTTACGTTGCGCAAAATTTATGAAGATAAAATGGGGATACCTTTCATCCGTTAAAACGGTAGATTTTTTTTTTAGGTGTACGTAAAGTCAGTTAGGATTTTTGACAGTTGTTTTTCTGCAGCAATAAAAATGTCCGCGTTAAATAATAATCTTGCACTCATCTGTTATAATAAGCTTTTTAAAAAAAAACAAAAAAAAACAAACATAATATCGTTTTTCTTTGTAGAATCAGTTAGTGGGACTTGTGGTTGAAAAGTAAGCAATATTCGAACACGAAAGACATGGCATTATCCCTCCGTTTATGAACATAGAAAATAAATGTAATAATGTCGTTTCTTCCCAGATACATTTTGTGGTACTTAATATATCTTGCATCGGCCAGCGCTTTAAGCTGCTCTTGACCTGGAAAAGCGCGCTACAAGAACCATAACATTTTTTGTTAAAAAAGGGCGTTTAAAAAAATTAATACAGATGTTGTGTATCCATGTGTCAAATGTTGCGCAATTTCGATGTTGACGTAGTGGCAATTTCTGGAACGTGGAGTTGGGAAGAAATAATACCGAATTCCAGTGAGACCCGGATATCTGTATCCATTTTGCCACTTACCGAAGAAATCACATCTCGTTTTAGTGTGAGTGCACTAGTGGCATTTTCTGGTACGGGGTGGTGAATATTATTCACGATCATTTTATAATATTATTATATCCTAATGATTACTTTAGCATGAACGCCGAAATAGATGCATCAATTTTTGCACTTGCCACAGAAATGGCAAAATATCGTTTCTGTGTCCTATGAAAATGGGGTGCGAAGGTTGGGGAGTGAAAAGGTGGAAAACAACCGGAATTTCAGCCTCCAAACCCGAATATGCATTTCCGCTATTGCTTTTTTATCCATCAGCTTTAGGATTGTAACCCTAGGTCTCTGTAGCAGTGTTCTGCTACGGCTGATCGGTTCTTTAAGAGGACCGTCCCTGGCCATGGAAGCATTTCGAAAGTAAAAAGCTTTCTGCAGTTAACGTAGCAGATCGGTTCTTTGACATGACTGAATGGGGGCAGTGGACCATTGTTGGCTATGGCTATATAAAGCGTGATGCAGACAACGATGCAAATATTGTTAAAAGTAAAATCTTGCTGCATGTAGTGATGTAAAAGCTGGTCACGTTTATAAGCCATCAATTTTTTCAGTGCACCGAATGAGGCACATCCGACGTTAACAAAGCTGTTCGTGCATGTTTCAATTATCGCAAGAACAATGACCGATTTTTGTTCCCTATTAGAGAATTTTTTTTAAAAAGTGGAAAACTTGCTGCAGATCATGTTGGAAACAGGTTTCCAGTGTTTTCAGTCATCAATCTTCTGAGTGCAGCAAATGTGGTACCTCCGACGTTAACAATGCGGTTGCGTGTTATTCCGTTAGTGCGTGAACAATAACACGAGAAGGCACCCACTCTTATTTCTGTCTAGTGAATAGGAGCATCGGCAGTGCAGTCATCGAACGGGTGATCAAGAGCGAAGAAGTGAGAGGACGGGTTGGGGGGAGATTGAGAGAAAGAGAGGGAAGGGAAAATTGAGAGAGTGAGTGGGGGTTTCCGTGCTTGTGTTTGTCTGTCTGTATGTTAAGTTCAATGCAATGGATGTATTGATTTTTGTTAACAGTGTGTTCATGAATACAGAATATCAAAAGCCTGTATGACAAGGCTACCAGTGCAGTCCTCCACAACAGCGCCATCGGGAACTGGTTCAGAACAACAATCGGTGTGCGTCAAGGATGCCTACTTTCTCCAACATTCTTCAATATCTTCCTAGAGCGCATCATGTCAGATGCTCTTGCAGATCATGAAGGCACAGTCAGCATAGGGGGTAGAGCAATCTCCAATCTTCGTTTTGCGGATGACATTGATGGATTGGCTGGAGAGGAACAAGAACTTGAACAGCTGGTACAGAGGCTTGACATCACCTCCAGAGCTTATGGAATGGAAATAAATGCAGAGAAGACCAAAAATGATGACCAACAACACCAACGGCATCAACACGGACATCAAAGTACAAGGCCAATCCCTCAACACAGTGCATAGCTTCAAATATTTAGGAGCCATTGTATCAGACAATGGGTCCCGACAGGAAGTCCTCTCCAGGATTGCACAAACAACTGATGCCCTGACAAGGTTGAAGCCCATTTGGAAAGACAGGACCATCAGTCTACATTCCAAAGTAAGACTGCTGCGCTCCCTTGTCATCTCCATCTTCTTATATGCTTGCGAAGCATGGACCCTCACAGCAGATGTACAACGAAGAACACAAAGCATGGAGATGAGGTGCTACAGAAGACTTCTATACTATACCCAGCACATCACCAGCGACGAAGTCCGACAGACCATCACACAAGCCATTGGACAACATGATGACCTGCTCACAGTGGTGAAGAAACGGAAACTCCGATGGTATGGAGAGAGAGAGAGAGAGAGAGAGAGAGAGAGAGAGAGAGAGAGAGAGAGAGAGAGAGAGAGAGAGAGACAGAGAGAGAGACAGAGAGAGACAGAGAGAGAGACAGAGAGAGACAGAGAGAGAGAGAGAGAGAGAGAGAGAGAGAGAGAGAGAGAGAGAGAGAGAGAGAGAGAGAGAGAGAGAGAGAGAGAGAGAGAGAGAGAGAGAGAGAGAGAAATAGTTATTGGCATAGACCTGCGCACATCGCAAAGCGTTTGTGGGAGAGAAAGGATTGCAATTTTAATCGGAAATCGAAATGCGCGCCGATGTACAGAGTGAGAGACAGACTGACTGACTGGCTACTGTTGTTTTCTTGTTTTTAATATTTATTCTACAACTGCGGATTTAGTTAGATAGTTATTCATTGCTTACAGGGTCTAGCGGACTGCAAAGAGCCGAATCAGGACCACAAAATCAGGACCACAACTTGGTTGAAAGAGGGCTTACCCCTGATCCGTTTATCCGTATAAAAGATCTACCGAAACAACCCCAGTGGTAACACTAAAGGCATTCGACCAGCCGGCCACTGTACAATAAAGGCATCCAATGCAGGAGACGCTGAGGCTGTACTCTAATTTATCAAACCCCCGTTTACAAAAACAAAATAGAATACAAACGTCATTATAAAATATCAACAAAACACATACATATAAAATGCCTACATTGCGAAATAATAATATCATAAGAAGCCCTAGTGACCTTTTGGCAGAAGTGTCCAATATTCCCAAGCTGACACAACAGACCTCATACACAAATGAGGAGTTTTGGAAGCGTTTTCAATTATTTTTTTTAAAGGGTAGGTGACTGGTCTAGCGAAGAAGATAATATAATAGATTGGTAGAAAAGAGTAGGAATTAGAAAAAAAAACAAAGGAAAAAGACAACGACATTGGGAATTTAAAACACTAAATTTCTGTAAATAATGTAAATACTACTAAATTTCTAGAAAGTGGGAATACTATTCATACACAAACCCCCGGCACCCCTACAACAGCGGACGTTTCACTATAGATTATAAAGTTAATGATAATAATCATTGTAATAATTTTCGTCAATGAACCCCGGTAATTTTAACAACAACAACAAAACAAAACATCGCGTTTCTATGTGTTCTTCCCTGCGTATCGTTGGTATAAAACCGTCCTTATCGACTTCGTGTATAAAAATAAATAAAAAACTGAAAAACTCTGACGCTTCTACCACAAACACTAGTATGGATCAGCTGATCAGTTCTGTGCAATCAAATCAGACACAGGTAGTAAGCCCACCCTTGTGGGAGGTGGTACGTACGGGTCCAGATATTGCGCTCTATTGATGCGCATGGTGTACTGGTTTATTTCTTACCCTTCGCACAAGCGTCTGGCCTATAGATCTGTTACATTGACTACTGCAGGGTTGTAGGTATGCCTTATCTCAGCTGTCTGTCTGTCCATATCTCACCACTATAGACTTTGCTTTCACTGCCTTAGAACTGACCAGCGGAACCCCCGCCTGTGACCTTATCACTGCTGATAATTTTAGAAGTTGTTTGTGTGTGATTTGCACTGTTTTCACGTAAAAATAATATTTATTAGTAGTAAGCTGGGGACCTGTACATTTATATTTTGTTAATTATTATTATTTCAACATTTTCAAACTTGTTCGCTTTGTTTTAAAATTCACATTGACGGCAACCAGATACCATTATACGAGGGCAAGAGGAAGCAACTAGAGTACCCAGAGAAAACCCTCGATGACCTTATGTCATCGGCGTGGTGGTTGACAGGAACAGGTGTATGTTTCTAGAACTCTTTGCATTCCTCCTACAGTTCAGTGTATTCTCACAGCTCAAAATTCCCATACATCTATGCTCTGTCACGTGGGGTTTATGGGCTCTGCACAATGGAATTATGGACCCTCACGTTTATTCGGTGGGAACTGCTAGTAAGTCACCCTATGAATTACTTTAATAAATTTATTTGTTTAGCTCGTTCTGTGTTAAGGTTGGGGTACAGAAATAGATAGAAAAATGGTAAAAGATTACTGTCACACTAGCTTTCACACGGCTATGAATCATATGTAGACCAGCCTCTTGATAACAGTTAAAATCACACATTTATTTCTTCTACTCTATACAAGATTCTCTAAGTACTAATCTAACTTAAAAAGTCTCTTTCAATGCTAATAGTTCGATCGCTGATAGTCTATGCAGCTGTTATTTCTTCCTCGGGCACTTGCTATAATATCTCATGTAGATTTGGACTACTGTGGTCCGGTTTACAGTTTCTGAAGAGTTGGACTACTGTGGTCCTGTTTTGATCAGTTTAAGTGCACTTGGGATAACACACTTAACTGGCGGGTGGAGCGGTCGAAGTCCTTCTGTGAGGTAGCTTCTGGTCCACCTGTGTCGTTGTGTAGTTGGGTTCCCTTGCCACGCTGTGGGGTCTGACAGGGTGTTTTTCAAGGTAGCTCCTTCCGACTTGTGCGGTTGAGTCTCCTCAACCAACTTGTTTCTGTGGAGTGGGGTTCACAGGATAGCTCGGGATAGCTCGGGATAGCTCGCCTGCCCGTCTGTTTGACAAGTTCAGTCCCGTGATGACTTGAGAGAATTCTAAGATTTCTAAGTCCTGCTTCCTGGTCTATGAGTGTAGAGATTTCTCTAGCTGTGGAGATGTTGACTCTACCTCGTCTCACAACCGACTGATTCAAACTGTGTTAGGCTCTGACACAGTCAAAACTGCTCTACCCACTTAGCCTGCTCTGATTGGTCAAAACGGTCCGATTCAAAACTCAAGTGCTGACTCACTGCGCTAGCGTGGGTCGGGCTCGCGGTGTGCTGGTCTGCTGTGTAATTTAATTGCTGCTGTGTTATAGTCTAACTTCTAAAGTTACAAGTACTACACATGGCTAAATAGTCAATGAGCAGAGTTAATACTAGCCAATTCGTGACAGGCTCCCTCAACTGAAAAAAGGCGATGACTACTGGATTCGACCTTTTTCTACTACAGTGCCTAGTTTAACACTGCACTATCCTAGGGTCCTATTTACAAACTAATTAAGTTGCTCTACCTGAGCTGCAATGCTGTGCCAGGTAGCTATGGACACTAGTGACAGGGTTTTACTGGACGGGGACGAATTCTGGTGCTGTGGCCCTTAGTTGTGATGGGTGGGCGCCAACTGCTGTGTCCTCCACGAGATGGCGACTGAGGTAATCGGCTCCGTGGTTTTCCTTGCCGGGGATGTACTCGATTTGGAATGAGTATGCTTGAAGGGTGAGTGCCCATCTCATCAGGCGAGAGTTCAAAGACTTGGAGGCTGCCAGGAACGATAGTGGTTGGTGGTCCACCTGAACTGTGAAGTGGGTCCCATACAGGTAGAGTTGAAACTTCTGTATGGCCCAGACTAGTCCAAGGCATCCTTTCTCCGACGTGGCGTGGTGGGTCTCGGCGGGTCTCAATTTTCTGCTGGCGTAGGCGACAGGGAATAGTGTCTCTGGGTTCTTGGGGTCGCGCTGTAGCAGTACTGCTCCGAGGCCTAAGTCGCTTGCGTCGGTGCGAAGAACGAATGGCTGAGTCAAATCGGGTAGGTGGAGTACTGGCGCCGATGTCATTCTGTCCTTGAGTGTTTGGAATGCTGTCTCGCATTCGGCTGTCCAAACTACTTTGTCCGGGGCGATTTTCCGGGTTCCATTTGTCAGTGGTACGGCGATGCTGTTGTAGTTGCGGATGAACTTCTTCCGCGATGGCGATGGCCATCCATGTGTGTGTGCTGGGGGTCGCTGGTCGGTCCGTGTATTTCTTGAGGAGATTGATGTGGTGATATCGGGCTCTCCCGTTCACCTCTACTTGGTAGACTGTCTTGGATTTCTTGGCAGTCACCCGGTACGGTCCTCTCCAAGCGATGTCCAGCTTGTTGGTTCCACTTGGAAGTAAGAGTAGCACTTGATCGCCGACTTGCAGTTCTCTGTCCTTCGCGTGGCGGTTGTAGTACTTCGCCTGACGGGCTCTTGCCTTCTTCAGTGCTTCACCAGCTTTCTTCCACGTTGCTTTGAGGGTTTCCTGCAGGTCTGCGACGTACTTGGTGGCACCTCTTGGTGTGTCGTCTATCTTGGCTTCCGTCCAACTTCTGCGTAGGGCTTCTAGCGGTCCTGCTAGAGGTCTGCCGAATAGCAATGTTGACGGGGTGTAGCCTGTGGCTGCATGGGGCGTTTCTCTGTATGCGAACAGTGCCGCATTCACGTAGGTGTCCCACGCTTCTGGATTGTCGTCGGCGACTTTCCTGAGTATGGTGAGAAGGGTTCCGTTCAGTCTTTCTACTTGTCCGTTGCTGGCTGGGTGATATGGTGGTGTGCGAATGTGATGAACTTGTATCAACTCGAACACGTCTTGCATCAGGCGGCCGGTGAACTGAGATCCGTTGTCCGTTCTAATGCTGTCCGGGAATCCGACTCTGGTAAAGATGGCGATGAGTGCATCTGCAATCTTCTTGGTGTCGATCGCTGGCAACGGGACTGCTTCGCACCACATCGTACATGCGTCGACGAGTGTGAGTAGAAATCTGTTCCTCTTCTTGGTCATGGGCAGTGGTCCTACTATGTCTACTGAGACTTGCTGGAATGGCACGCCGACTACTACTGATGGTCCTAAGGTAACCGGTACGGTGTGATGTCGCGGGGAATATCGTTGACATTGGTGGCAAGATTTCACGTAGCGCTTGACATCCTCCGTGATTCCTGGCCAATAGTAGTGTGCGCTGATTCTCTGCACTGTGGCTCCAATTCCCATGTGTCCGCTGAGTGGCATGCTGTGGCCTAGTTCTAGTACTTGGGCTCGAAGGGTGGCTGGTAGTACTAGTTGGGTGTGATCTCCATCTCCTTGTCGATGTAGAACTCCCTCTTCCATGTAGAAGTCTCCCTTGTGCGGGGGTGTGTGCGCCTTGGGTAGCTTCTGGAAGCACTTCGCTATCGAGGTGTCTTCTTTCTGTGCTGTTTTGATCTCTTCGAGTCCTGGATTCGGAGCGAACTCGGGCTGGGGTGGTTGGGTTTTAGCTTGGGCCCTGGTTTGCACTGCAGCTATCTCTACAGTTTTAGGGGGCGTGCCTAAGAACACATACCTACAACCTAGCACTAGATCATACAGGGGTTTCTGTAAAACAGCTGCTTGGATTCGTCCTGTGACGTACCTACTCTCTACTTCTATCCAAGCTATTGGGCAAGTAGTCGTCGGTTTCGTCAAGTCTGCTCCTTGTAAGTCGACTGTCTTGTCCGTCAAGTCCGCGCGCGATACAAGAGATTCGCTAACTATCGCGTCGTAGGATAGACCTGTGTCATACAGACAGTTCGCTTCTTTTCCGTTGACCTTGACCGTGTCTGTCACCGATGGGTGATCTCCGATTGTGTGTGGCTTGTTACCGCTGCTTTGAGTTAGAACTCTGTGCGCTGGCCGGCTTTCGCGCTCTTCCCTACGTTGTGCGGCCAACTTGAAACATTCTGCGGTGGAGTGATTGTTTCTGTTGCAGAACGAGCAATACCGTCTCTGTTCTGCGGGACCTCTTTTCCCGAATTCCGTGTTGGGTCCTTTATTTTGCCCAGGTCTGGGGTTATTCGGCTTATTCGCGGTGCGCTCTTCCCGGTTAGGGCTTCGTTTCTGTGCCTCTTTCCCGTTAGGCTTTAGGTCTCGCCTGAAGCTCTTGGCTTCTCCGTGTGCGGCCACGTACCTATCTGCGACCTTGACCAGATCTTCCAGTCTTTCCGCGCCCTGCTCTACTGAGAATGTTCTCAGCTCGGGGGTCATGGTTTCCCGTAGCTGTTCCCATACTAACAGTTCTGTCAGTCCATCATACGTCTTAGCCGTGGCTGACTGGCTAATCCACTTATCCAGCGTTGTGGACAACCGATCCGCGAACTGCGCATAGCTCTCTCCTTTCACTCTCCGATTGGTGCGGAACTTTTGCCGGTAGCATTCTCCTGTTAGTTCGAATCCCGTTAGGAGTGCCTCTTTTACTTTGTGATAGTCCGTCACTCGGTCAGTCGGTAGCTTACTGTAGATGTCATAAGCCTTTCCTCTAAGCCCTTGACTAAGCTTAAAAGACCAATGAGTGGGATCTAGTTTGTACTCTGTTGCTAGACGCTCAAACCTAGTCAGATAGAGATCTAGACCTTCCTCTCTCTCATTGAATGTTCCCAGTGGAAATGACATTCCTTGTACAGGGTTGGATGCTACCTCTAGCTGATCTGAGTGGGAAGGGGTTGAGGAAGAACTTGAAGCTCCTGATCCCAATCTTCTTAGCTCTAACTCATGCTGTCTTTCTTTTTCCTTTTCTTCCCTCTCTTTTTCTTTTTCTGCCCTTTCTTTTTCTTTTTCTGCCCGCTCATACTCCCATCTCCTAATTTCTGCATCTCTCTCTGCGGCTAATGCTGCCTTCTTCTGTTCTCCTTCTAATTCTAATTTCTTCTGTTCTCTTGCTGCTTCTAACTCTGCTTTCTTTTGCTCTGCTTCTAACTCTGCTTTTCTCTGTTCTGCTTCGAGCTTCTTCTGTCCTGCTTCTAATGCTAGCTTCTTCTGCTCTGCTTCTAGTTCTGCTTTTTTCTGTTCTCTCTCTGCAGCTCTCTCTGCCGCTTCGAGTTTCTTCGCCTCTCTCTCTGCTGCTCTCTCTGCCTTAGCCTCCTGTTTCTCTACCTCTGCATTGATATACGCAATTAGGTCTCCCCCCGCTAAGTGTAAAGCTTCTCCCAATTCCTTGAAGCGCAATCTCAAGGCCACTGGGTCCGACATTGCCAAACGTGTCTATGAACAACCTCTGAATCACGTGGAATACCAAAACACTAGCAATATTGCAAGTCAATAACAACAATGCAAAGACAATCAAATTCGTAATCACTAATAGAATAAAACAAGAGTCAAATGGCATACAACAGTTACTTAAGCAAAACCTGCAAAAGAACAATGCAACATACAGGCACAAAAATATTTGAAGCAAAAAAGTTTTTAAGTAAAGAATAGTGCACCAGAACTGATCAGTGTTATACCCTTACACTATTCTAAGTTATTCTACTACTGCTGTTATCTAATTTTATTGTACTTAGGTCCGGTTATACCCAATTCCTATTATACACAGATCCTAGCCAGGCTCGCCAATTAAAGTGTCACGTGGGGTTTATGGGCTCTGCACAATGGAATTATGGACCCTCACGTTTATTCGGTGGGAACTGCTAGTAAGTCACCCTATGAATTACTTTAATAAATTTATTTGTTTAGCTCGTTCTGTGTTAAGGTTGGGGTACAGAAATAGATAGAAAAATGGTAAAAGATTACTGTCACACTAGCTTTCACACGGCTATGAATCATATGTAGACCAGCCTCTTGATAACAGTTAAAATCACACATTTATTTCTTCTACTCTATACAAGATTCTCTAAGTACTAATCTAACTTAAAAAGTCTCTTTCAATGCTAATAGTTCGATCGCTGATAGTCTATGCAGCTGTTATTTCTTCCTCGGGCACTTGCTATAATATCTCATGTAGATTTGGACTACTGTGGTCCGGTTTACAGTTTCTGAAGAGTTGGACTACTGTGGTCCTGTTTTGATCAGTTTAAGTGCACTTGGGATAACACACTTAACTGGCGGGTGGAGCGGTCGAAGTCCTTCTGTGAGGTAGCTTCTGGTCCACCTGTGTCGTTGTGTAGTTGGGTTCCCTTGCCACGCTGTGGGGTCTGACAGGGTGTTTTTCAAGGTAGCTCCTTCCGACTTGTGCGGTTGAGTCTCCTCAACCAACTTGTTTCTGTGGAGTGGGGTTCACAGGATAGCTCGGGATAGCTCGGGATAGCTCGCCTGCCCGTCTGTTTGACAAGTTCAGTCCCGTGATGACTTGAGAGAATTCTAAGATTTCTAAGTCCTGCTTCCTGGTCTATGAGTGTAGAGATTTCTCTAGCTGTGGAGATGTTGACTCTACCTCGTCTCACAACCGACTGATTCAAACTGTGTTAGGCTCTGACACAGTCAAAACTGCTCTACCCACTTAGCCTGCTCTGATTGGTCAAAACGGTCCGATTCAAAACTCAAGTGCTGACTCACTGCGCTAGCGTGGGTCGGGCTCGCGGTGTGCTGGTCTGCTGTGTAATTTAATTGCTGCTGTGTTATAGTCTAACTTCTAAAGTTACAAGTACTACACATGGCTAAATAGTCAATGAGCAGAGTTAATACTAGCCAATTCGTGACATGCTCCCATGTCTCTACGGCACCCTGTTCCTATGGTTTGATGCACCCCCGCAGTCTCTTGATACTCAGACTGAGAAAACACGCATGCTCTTTACTCTAGCGGTTGGGAACGTAACACCAATGATTACACAAACCGCTGGGAACATAAAGCTGAGGAAGCATAAACCAACAGAAACGATGGGAACATAGACCTTGGGACAGGAGCGGGGGTAGAAGGGTGTGATAGAAAGCAGTGAAACATAGACATAACCCCTGGCTTACATGTGAACTCAACTCTAGGGATAATGTTATTATTATTATTATTATTAGTAGTAGTAGTAGTAGTAGTAGTAGTAGTAGTAGTAGTAGTAGTAGTAGTAGTAGTAGTAGTAGTAGTAGTAGTAGTAGTAGTAGTAGTAGTAGTAGTAGTATTACCATCATCATCGTCATCATCATCATCGTCATTATATTATATTTTCCTCCGCCAAATTAACTTGGAGAATGGTATATATGGGCTCTCTGGGTTTTCCCACGATTGGTGCCAGCTCCTTGACTTGCCTGCATTGTGCGTATAAGGTATCGTTGGTGCTGCTGGGCTAAATGCACACCTGCATTTTATTCCTGTTAATACCAGACCACTCTCACTAATTAATTGGTCACTCTCTGCTTGTCCCAAATCTCGCTGATAACAAATCTCTCTTCATACAGACCTGTAGTTTTACGCGTAAAAATTGCAGCGTTATCGGTATCACATCTGAATCGCTTTGTTAGCTGAATTCCAGAATTCAAAAGCGACCACCTTTCGCCAGTGAGAAGATATCATTTATTTGATTTTATCACTTTTATATAGCGCTTTGCCAGCTTAAGAAAGGCTCAATTCAAGGCGATAACCGATACAGGATCTAACTCAAACCGCCGAGGCGCCCACTTGCAACCTTTGGGCGCATAGTCTGACGCCCATACGACTGAGCACAATCCTGGGCCACCGTGATGGGGAGAAGGGACCTAGTGCGTGCTGGGTGTGTTTGCGTTACCGGCACTCACCCGTCTAAGACATGAGCGTCAGGATCTTTGGCAGACAAGACACACTTTTAATGCAAGTGGAAAGTTTACAATACAATACAACACAGCGCAATACCATACTACACAACGCAATACAATACAATACAATACAATACAATACAATACAATTGTATGGTTCTCTACAACCAGAATGTGCCTTGTTTACATTAAACCCGTTTGTTAAGATCTTCATAAGGGTAGGACTTTTTTAAGCTTTGCGTTTGTAATGCTTTACTCGTTTTCTTGAATAAAAATACGTTTAAACCAAAGCCATACCCAGAAATATTTTGTTATCAAAACCTGTTGAACATTTCCAAGGACATCTTGGATTGTAGTCACACATCTGGGATTCCACAATTCATTGGTCACTTGCTTTTTGTGAAGAAAACTTGCTGATAACAAGTTTCAGTTTCAAGTAACATAATATAAGCTGAAATATGTTATGAAACCATTCGCTGTATAGCCTTTGTAATCAAAACCAAGCACAATTTTTGTTTTAACACGGTCAACTATAAGTGTTATCGGTACCACATCTCGATCGCCTGGTAATGGCGATTCCAGAATTCCAACCTGGTCACCAGGCGTGTGCTATTTTAGGGTGTGTGTGTGTGTTGATCTGATTGCTATTTGTTTAACTTTGACTGCTCCAGCAACCAAACCAGTCTGCTGCCTTTTGTGCTCAAATCTGCTGATCACATCTCACCAAAGCAACGCGAATTCCTATCCCACCCTCCTCGTGCCAGTAGCCCAGATGTTGTGCTTGTTGACGATCACAGAGCTTGAACGGCTTATTTTCTACATGAGGGAGGGTTTGGGGTCATTATCAGATTCACTTAAAGCTGTTGTACCTTCAGGTTTCAGCACTGACCGTAATCGTCGTCGTCGTGTGTCATCATCATCGTGGTCGTCGGCGTCATCATCATCATCATCATCATCATCATCATCATCATCATCATCATCATCATCATCATCATCATCATCATCGTCATCGTCATCATCATCATTTATCAGTACAACTTATGTTATTCAGATGAATAAAAATTGATACAACAACAACATCATCATCATCAACATCATCATCATCATCATCATCATCATCATCATCATCATCATCATCATCATCATCATCATCATCATCATCGTCATCATCATCCCCGTGGGGGTGCCGGGGGTTTCTGTATAAATAGTATCCCCACATTCTGGAAATTTAGTTCTCTAAATTCCCACTGTTGCCATCTTTCTCATTTGTTCTTTCTCATTCCTACTCTGTTCTATCAATCTACTATACTATATTCTTCTTCGCTAGACCAATTGCCTACCTTTTTTTCTTGAAAACTCTTCCGAGACAAAACTTTTCATGTGTAATTAAGGTCGGTTGTATCAGCTTGGAAATATTGGACGCTTTGTGCCAAATGGTCACTAGGGCTTCCTATGTTATTATTATTATTTGGCAATGTAGGCATTTAATATGTATGTGTTTTGTTGATATTTCATAATGATGTTTGTATTTTATTTCTTAAACGGATTTCGATAAATTAGAGTACAGCCTCAGAGTCTCCAGCGTGGGATGCCTTTATTGTACAGTGACCGGCTGGTGGAGTGCCTTCAGTGTTACCACTAGGGTTGTTTCAGCAGATCTTTTATACGGATCAGGGGCGAGTCCTCTTTCAACCAAGTTGTGGTCTTGATTTTGTGGTCCTGATTCGGCTCTTTGCAATGCGCTGGACCCTGTAAGCAATGAATAACTAACTAACTAATATCATCACCATTATCATCATCATCAGCAGCAACAGCAGCCATTGTCATTGTCGCCGACGTTTAGCTCGCTGCTGTTGTCTTCATTTACCGCCACCTCGCAGATCTTACTATCACCATCACCAGTAATTCCGACAACAAACAACAGACACCACCTCAACCACCACCATCACAACCAACAACAACCACAACAGCAAGCAACGACTACATATTACCTTCACAATGATTATAGGCTGGATAATTTTTTTTGTATTCCATTCCGCAGCCCCAAGCATTGTTATCGACTTTATGATTTTTTTAAACTCCAATCTCAATCTCTCCAGTCCCGGATGAAGTGGTTTGTGTTGTAGCTGTCAGTACATGGAGTGTTTCATCTATCATTCTCATATTTGTGCAGTCGCGCCGCTCCGTAATTTGTTATCATTTCTGCATTTATTTTCATTCAGAGCGGCATGGCTTACACAGAAATGGAAACTGAATGGGTATGATTAATATTGAAAAAAGGATCAAACCCTCGTTATTGTGTATTTTGTATTGCCAGGGCATTTCAAAGAATTAGAAACTGAAAGGGTATGATTAATATTTCAAAAGTAATCAACCTCAATTTCTTGTTGTATTCTGTTTTCACAGAATTGGAAACCGAAGGGGCATGATTAATATTACAAAAGAATCAATCAGTTACACAGAAGTGCATGGAAACTAAAAGACTGGGATTAATATTGCAATTAAAAGAATCAACCCTTATTATTGCCCTTTGTATTAATTTCTAGGGTAGTTTTACAACGCGACTAAATGCGAAGTGATTTTGGTTAATGGTCTGGGTGACATTTGTTTCTTTCGCTTTTACCGTTTTCATTTCCTTCGCCCACGTATTTTGGAGTGTTGGGTTGCAGATTTATGATGTGCCATTGTGGTGGTTCTTGTTACCGCTTACTTCTTCTTCCACCCTCCATCCCCCTACACCATCATTTCTCTTTCTACAGTTTCTTCTTGTCCTACTCTTTCTTGTTCTTTTGGTCCTTCTTCTTCATCTTTCTTGTAACCTCTCTCTCTCTCTCTCTCTCTCTCTCTCTCTCTCTCTCTCTCTCTCTCGCTACTCTCTATCTCTTTCTCTCTCTCTTTGTCTGCCGCTCGCAGTCTATCTGTGTCTCTCTTTCTCTTTTTCTATTTCTCTGTCTTTCTCTCTGTCTGTCTCTCTCACTCTCTCTCGCACACTCTCTCACTCACTCTTTCACTCTCACTTTCTCACTCTCTTCCACTCTTTCTCTCACTCTCTCTCACACACTCTCTCTCTCCTTGTCTGTCTCTCGCTCGCAGTCTGTCTCTGCCTCTTTCTCTATGTCTTTCTCACTCTCTCACACACTCTCTCACCCTCACTCTCTCTTTCTCTCACTCTCTCACTCTCTCTCTCCTTTTCTCTCTCCTCTTTCTCACTCTCTCTCTCCTTCTCTCTCTCTCTCTCTCTCTCTCTCTCTCTCTCTCTCTCTCTCTCTCTCTCTCTCTCTCTCTCTCTCTCTCTCTCTCTCTGTCTTTCGCGTGCTTTCCCTCCACGTTCAGTTTCATAACTATCGTTCTTGTTGTCTTTGCAATTTATAACCCGCCTCTCCGTTTTCTTAAGGTGGAGTGTCATTAGCGTACCTGTCTGCCTGGAAGAACCATAATCAATCATACAGAGCTCCAACGCTTGACATGGCATGCCCCTCTATGTTACGTGGGTGAGTGTATGTGTGTGAGTGTGTGTGTGTGTGTGAGTGTGTGTATGTGTGTGTGTGTGTGTGTGTTTGTGGGGGTGTGTGCGTGTGTGTGAGTTTGTGTGGGCACACTTACACAGTGTTATCTGGACAAACCAGTGAGCATCTACATAACTTGTTTTGACAGACCTACTTGTTTTAACGTCAGAACAATGATCCGTTAGGGTTAGGGCTGGGTTAGGGTTAGGGTTCGAATATTTAAAAGTACTTAAAAAGTGGGACGAAATATGACCCATTGTCAGCACAACGTATGTGGCGTTTCAGGAAAGTCATGATAATAATGTGTACCATCGGCTCTGTGTGTGTGAGTGTGTGTGTGTGTGATTGTGTGTATTTGTATGTGTATGGGTGTGTGTGTATATGTGTGTGTATGTGTGTGTGTTGATGAAGAAATGCCGTTAATGTTACATTCTCTTTATACTCTATCTATGTTCCACAGTGCAAGGAGATAGAGGAAGAGGGAGACAGCAAAAGAGGTGGGAGGACAACATTGGAGAATGGACTGGTTTGACACTGAGCGAAGCCATCAGGGTTGCTGAGGACAGGGAAAGATGGAGTACTACGCTGGTTAAACGATCATCTGCCCTACGACCTCCGAGTTACGGGATAGGATAGTATAGGTTAGGATAGGATAGGATGTTCCTATGACGGCCCCGTTATTTTGACGTCAAAACAGTGCTCCGTTAGTGTTATGGTTATGTTAGGCTTAGAGTGAGGTTAAGGGTTAGGATTACAATTCAAAACGTGGAAAAATTCAAAACATTTTAAAACAACGTATGTGGCGTTTTATGAAAGTCATAACAAAGGCGTTCTTTGCAGTCCGCTGAACCCTGTAGGCAATATATACGGTTGTGAGGTGAGAAAGAGAGGGACAGAGAACGGGAGAGAGAGAGACAGACAGACAGACAGACAGAGAGAGACACAGAGAGAGAGAACAAAATAAAAAATGTATTGCCATTGCAAAATGTAGACGTGACACAATCATAATATTGAGGTGTATGTGTATGTGTGATGTGCGTGCGTGTGTATGTGGGATTGATTGTGTGTGTGTGTGTGTGGATGAAAAATGTCCTAATATTGTGAAAGAGATGTGAAGGACTAAGAGGGGTGATGAGGGGAAAGGGAGGGGAATGGGGATCGCGCGGGTTGGGGGATATAATACTTATTTTCAGAGGCCTAATGGGTTCAATTTCGCAGATGTTGACCAGTATTTTAAAGTGTTTTTGTTACTGTATGCTGATGACACAGTCATTTTATCAGAGTCAGCTGAAGACATGCAGAAAGCTATAGATATTCTTAGAAAATATTGTGTGAAGTTTGGTCTCTGTATAATTATTGCAAAAACGAAAGTTAGATTTTCTCCCACGGTAAAGTCAGATAGTTGCCTGTCTTTAAGTTGAATAACGTAATACTTGAAATTGATTTGGGAATATATAAATATAGCTACCCTCTTTCACTATAACAATACATTCCAAAAGAACTTGAAAGCCCAGAGCGTGTTAGCGGAACGTGCGATGCATGCACTTTTTAAGGAAGTGTAGAAAGTAAGATTTTCCGCTTGATGTCCAACTAGACCTCTTTGATAAATGTATTAAACTGATTCTATTGTACAACTGCGAGGTATGGGCTGACGAAAAAATGGAAATATGTGATAGATTGAAACTAAAATTTTTGAAAATGACTCTTAACGTAAAAACTAGCACGCCGGCTTGTATGGTTTTGGGTGAGCTTGGCTGTATTCTTGTCTCTCTGGATGCCAAATGCAGGTTACTTTGTTTTGGGTATAAATTGTGTATCAATTGTTGTAACGATTCCACAAAAGTTTCGTCTGTGCTCTTATTTGTTTATTAATAGTGAGTTTCTTGGTTAAATTCTGTTCGATCTCTTCCAGACAATATATGGTTGCGTGGTTGTAGTTATTCTTTGAATTATTTTAAGAATCTAGTCAAACAACGCACGAAAGGCCAATTTTTGCAAATCTGGCATCAGGTTATAAATGAGCATAACAGTTGTATTACTTACTTTTTTTTTCAAGGAAATGTTTTGTTTTGAGGATTATTTAGTTAAGGTGTCACCTTTTTTTTTAAATACTAAATCTGTTAAAGTTTAGACTCAGTTGCCACAAACGTCTGATTCAAACTCAAAGATATGTAAATATTCCGAGAGAAGAAGGCTCTGTTCTTTGTGTGATTTAAATGAAATAGGAGATGAATTTCATTATTTCTTTAATTGTACTAAACCCCTGCTAAAAGACAACAGATTTTTCCTAGTGCCACAATATTTTAGGAATCACCTAAATGTCTTCAACTTAAATCAGCTAATGAACTCAAAATCGAAAAGCACACTGATGAATTTAAGTCGTCTTATTGGAATAATTTTGTCACTTTTTAAAGTAGTAACGCATTGTATCTTTCTTCTTTTTGAAGTGCATCAAAACTGTTTGGTGGTCATGTGTGTGTGCTTTACTGTGTTTGCATTCTTTACCTTGTTCTTTCACTTCTCTGATGACTGTTTTGTTTTGTCTTGCATCTTTATGCGCTTGTTCTTTTGAGTGCATTTTTTTAGGTATGCAGTTAGATGCTTCTGTGTCTTGTAATATAGTGCCGTTGTTGTTGTCATTATGTATATAGTGTGTATCCCTATCTTCCTCCTTTGTCTGGCTATACGGCCCCACCCCCACCCTCTCCTCCCCTGGGCTAGGAGTCTCATTTGATATTTGTTTATTCTTCGTTTGTTTAATAAAGGGACCACAAAAAAGGTACTTTCCTTAAAATAGCTTTCTCGGGTTAACTTTGACACAGCTGCAACGATTTCACATACTATTGCTTGTTTCATTGTTGTTTTTATCCGAGCAGTTTTGTAATTTTCAACAGTTTTTTTTCGTCCTATCTAATTTGCATAATTAATATGGTTATATATCGTACTAGAACATTTACACTTAGGGTTCGGAAAAAATTATAAAGCCAGTTCTAGCCTGTGCACGCACGCGTTCCATCGCACGGACTTTAAAGATCCTGACGCTCATGTCCTAGGCGGGTGAGTGACGGCTACATAAATACACCCTCTAGGTCCCTTCTCCTCATCTACGTTCGCCCAGGATGGTGCTCAGTCGTCTGGGCGTAAATGATGCGCCCTAAGGTTGCAAGTGGGCGCCTAGAGCGGCTTGAGTTAGATCCTGTATCGGCCAGCGCCTTGAGCAGCTCTTGAGCTGGAAAAGCGCTATATAAGAGCGATTAAATACAATCAAAATATATAGAAAAATATAACCGTTTTTTTTCCTTCATGTGTTTCAGATTTACTAAAGGACATCATCAGAAATTGCAAGTTTGGGACGAGACAGAAAGATGACATAATTATCAAACAAGGAGAGGTTGGAGATTGGTAAGTATTTCATTGATGGAATTATAAGTTAGTTAGTTAATTGGTTAGTGAGTGAATGAGCTAGTTTGTTGTTGTTGTTGTTGTTTTTAATGTAAAAGGAGAACAAAATAATGATATTTTAAATATCACCACGCATAGATGCCAACCTTGAGCAGGGCAGCGACTGTAGTGTCAAGTTGAAGATATTTTGCAGCAGCATGCCAGTATTCAAGCACCATAACTGGTCACAGTGCCAGTATTCCCGTACTTGTATGCAATATGGTTTTGATGATACGTCTCAGCTGTGTTTGATAACTATACTGGACAGCTTTTTAAACTAGTAATTCTGGGTGCTGGGATGCTACATACCCGCTTTTCCCCAAATAAACAATCAGGCTCAAAGCGCGGCGATCTGTAACATCATACACGCTCCCATGTTTCACCCACTCTCACACAAACACACACACACACACCTATCACACAAACGTAATGGTGTAAATGCGGGGAGCTCGAATTTAGAAAACGGAAAGGAAATCGATTGTTAAATTTTTGATTTTAGATTGAATGCATCCAATACCATTAATAAGCAAAACCGGAGTACTTGGAGAAAAAAGAACTCGGTGACTTGAATAGTCTTGTACCATTCGCCTTTGCGGGAATCGAACCCGCGATTACCCACTGCGTCACCATGCCAACCAAAGTAATTAAATGTTTGGATGTAGGGATATACGAATGTCTAACAGGCCGTAATACAGGGCCTTTTGATTCGGTCTCCTTTAATATTTCTTATAATATAGCGCGCTTTTCGAGCTCACGAGCTGAGCAAGGCGCTAGATGATACAACTCAAGCCGCCCGAGACTCAAGCCGCCCGAGGCACATACTGGCAGCCTTTCGGGCGCCTCGCTGACGCCCAGACAACTGCTTTCGCTAATATTAAATAAGGACAGTGTTTAAACTGTATCTTTCGTTGCCATTGGCAGCTTCTACGTGGTGCTATCCGGGCAGATCTCCATTTACATCCACAACCAGGACAAAGGGGACGAGGAGGAGAAGCAAGAGTTGGAGAGCATTGTGCAGTACAGGGATGGCCTCTTGGACAGAGCCAAGCTGGGAAATTTCGTCACTTCCTTAGGTCAGCTGTTGGGCATTTTTGACCCTTCGTTTTATGTCCCTAATATGCCTTTGTGTTAGTTATTTATTTATTTATTTATTTATTTATTCATTTATTTATTTATTTATTTATTTATTTATTTATTTATTTATTTATTTATCGGTTGGTTTTCTGGTTTATTTATTTATTTACTTATTTATTAATATAATTATTTGATTGTTTATTGATTTGTGCTGTGTTTTTTCTACATTATTTATTCTTTTCCCTTCTTTTTTTTTTTTGGGTGGGGGGGTGGTGGGGGGTAGGATTGGGGTTGGGGAGGGGATGGGAGAGAAGTGGGAATGAGGAGAGAGAAGGGCGATGGTTGTTCAATGGTTGGTTGGTTGGTTGGTAAGTTAGTGATGTTTGTTTGCTTGTTTGTTTGAAGGTAACAACGACGACAATCATAAATTCGATGATGGTGATGATGATGATGATGATGATGATGAGTAGGAGGAGGAGGATGACAACGACAGCGTTGATGATGATGAGGAGGAGGAGGACAACAACGACGATAATGATAATGATGATGAAAGGAAATGTTTTTAATAGGAGGAGGAAGACAGCGATGGCGATGATGATGACGATGATGTCCTCCTCCTCCTCTTAACCAATATTTCTTTTGTTTCCTCCTATTGAAACTATTTCCTTTGATCCGTCAGGGGAAGGCAACTCTGTGGGTGAGGTGGCGCTGATCGACGAAACGTGTGTCCGAACGGCGTCCATCGTTGCTGATGCCAAGACTGATCTGGTGATCGTGGACAAACCCCTGTACAACCGGTGTGTCAAGGTGAGAACTATAATCAAGGGCTTAAAGAAAGCTACATTGAAAGCCATAGCGTTGCAAAGGAAACTAAAAACTCTGGGTTTGTTTCAAACCCTTTGTAATGTAGTCATTCACAAGGACCACTGTACTGGCAGCAGACGATGCTTTTGGCAATAGCCAATTACTCGCTCATGTACAATTGTAGCAACACAATCGATTTAATTATATTCATTTTTTTGTAATAATCATCGTGATGATGATGATGACGACGACGACTATGCTGATGATGATGATGAGGGGGAGGAGGAGGACGAGGACCATTTCATTCAGTCACTCCTCTACCCATCCACTCATTGATTCGTTCGTTCCTTTTGTAGACGATCATCATCATCATCAGCAGCAGCAGCAGCATCAACATCAAAAACAACGATAACAATACCATCACCATCACCATCACCGCTACAAATTCCAAAGTGTCTTTTGCAGGAAACATTGGCCAAAGAGTTCGAGGACAAACGACAGTTCATCGCCCATAACGAGCTGTTCGCGACGTGGGTGCCGAAATACAAGAAACAGCTGACCATGGCTTTGTACAAAGAGTACTGGCCTTACGATAGCGTGTTGGTCAGGCAGGGCGACCCTGTGGAGTTTGTGTACTTCATTCTCAGGTTATTGTATTCATTTTCTTTTCTATAGGTAAAGGTAAAGGTAGTCCCATAGCCTTGTGGCCGTAGGGGAGCGTGATGTTGGAGATTACACTTATCTTGGGCCAGCGTAATGAGGGTGATGCCCATCTCTCTCCCTCGCTGTTTTACCTTCCCCACCCTTAAGAGAGTAGGTACACAGTCACAGTTGAGTCAACTGGGGGCGTTGTTATTTGTCGCTTCACGTTTTGCGGTCACCCACCCAAGTGCTAACCGCACTGGACGGTGCTTAACTTGCGACACAGTAGCGAGTGCTCCAACCACTGCGCTGTCCGACACCCCATGCTATACTCATCATCATGCTATTCATCTACAGCCTGAGCAATCATATTGGCAACTTTAGTACTTTAACGTACACACAACTACAAACGAACAATCGTACTTAAATACATGTACGATGAAAAGCATGCAAATAAACTAAATGTATTCTACGAGGTAGAGGGGTTATAATAATATAAGCATATATCTAATATATATCACAGGCTTGCTTAGCCAAGAGGAACAGGACGGTTACGAACACGCTAGAAAAATCTGGTCCTTTTCCCGTCTATCGATTTAAAGCACTAATTAATAGTTGAAATAGAGAGCGTTTCCCAAAACCGGATAATGATGCAGAAATGAACTCATAGCTCATTCTTCCCAATGAAGATTTCCTATAAACGTTGACAGTATCAATGACGATTTCCTATAAACGTTGACAGTATCAATGAAGATTTCCTATCAACGTTGACAGTATCAATGATTTCCTATCAACGTTGATAGCATCGATTAAGATTCTCCTGTCAATGTTGGCAGTATCAATGAAGATTATTCTGTCAACATTGACAGTATCAATGAAAATTCTCCTGTCAACATTGACAGTATCAATGAAGATTCTCCTGTCAACTCGACAATTTCAATGAAGATTATCCTGTCAACATTTACAGTATCAATGAAAATTCTCCTGTCAACGTTGACAGTATCAATGAAGATTATCCTGTCAACATTTACAGTATCAATGAAAATTCTCCTGTCAACATTTACAGTATCAATGAAAATTCTCCTGTCAACATTGACAGTATAAATGAAGATTCTCCTGTCAATGTTAACAATTTCAATGAAGATTATCCTGTCAACGTTCACACTTTCAATGAAGATTCTCCTGTCAGCTTTGGAGGCATTTATGAAAATTCTTCTGTAAACTTTGACAGTACCTATGAAGATTCTTCTGTCAACGTTGACCGTATTGATGAAGATTCTCTTGTCAACGTTGACGGTGTCGATGACGATTCTCCTGTTAACGTTGACAGTATTGATGAAGATTCTCCTTTCAACGTTGATAGTAGCAATGAAGATTCCACGTTAACGTAAACAGTATCAATGAATTTTCTCCTGTCAACGTTGAAAGTATCAATGAAGATTCTCCTGTCAACCTTTGACGGAAAATCTTCAATGAGAATACTGAGTTATTACTTACATTTCTACAAAGTTAATTTAATTCATGTGTGGTCAGTACTGCTACGTGTTGTTAATGCCAATTGACGATGTGTTGTTCCCAGAGGACAGGTTGAGATCCAGATTGACCCATCCACACATCCACTACAATACACCACCATCTTCAAGGCCGCTAATGACAATGAAGTCCAAAAGTAACTAACTATCATTTTACAAGGAGGCTGCGAGCTGTTTTGAGTGTGTTGTCGTCGTCGTCGTTGTTGTTTGCTTGTTTGTTTGTTTCTTGCTCTTGTTCTTGTTCTTCTTGTTCTTCTTGTTGTTGTTGTTCTTGTTGTTGTTGTTGTTGTTGTTGTTGTTGTTGTTGTTGTTGTTGTTGTTGTTGTTGTTCTTCTTCTTCTTCTTCTTCTTCTTCTTCTTCTTCTTCTTCTTCTTCTTCTTCTTCTTCTTCTTCTTCTTCCTCCCTTTTTTTCTTACTTTTTGTGGTTCTTTCTTACTTTCCTTCTCTCTTTCTTTCTTTCTTTCTTTCTTTCTTTCTTTCTTTCTTTCTTTCTTTCTTTCTTCTTCTTCTTCTTCTTCTTCTTCTTCTTCTTCTTCTTCTTCTTCTTCTTCTTCTTCTTCTTCTTCTTCTTCTTCGTTCTTTCTTTCTTTCTTTTATTCTTTCCTTCATTCATAAGCTATTTGGTTGTAATTGGGGTTTATTCTTCTTCAGACTAATCAAACGGTCGAACAAGTCATTGCCGCAGCAGGAAATAATCTACAGCAACAACATCAGAAAACGAGACAACTTCAAAAGCACCAGGCTATGCTATCTGGGAATCAACGAAACAGTGGGTGAGACAGGACCTGGGCATGAGACCTCGGAGTGAGGGGGTTGGGTAGGGAGGGTGGGGAGGGTGGGGTGGTGGATGTGGGTGTGGAGTGAATGGCGAGTCAAAAAAAAGAAAAAGAAGCAGCATATTAGGACATTAGACAACATCAAAAGGCCACCAAGATACTAGGGTATCGGCCAAACTGTTTGATGATGATGACGATGATGATGATGATGATGATGATTGATGAGGATGATGAGGAGGAGGAGGATAATGATGATGCTGAAAAATTGGTACGCGCACAACTCCACGCTGGCACCATGCTCAAGGTGCATCACTGTGTAAACGAGAATCTTGGTATACAAGTTTTATAATTGGCGAGTCGCAGTCAGAAGTAATCTTCGATTGGAACATGAGAAAAACGAGACTGCTTTTGAAGCACATGGCATTGATACCTGAGTGAGGCTTGATGTGGGCTGAGAAGATCAGCATTGTGTTGGGATTGTAAGTGAAGTACGTACATATGTACATTAGTATTAAAATGACTGACTTGGATTTTGTACATAAATCCATTCCCTCGCTACCATTCCCCCCCCCCCCTCCAGCGATATCAAGGTGACTTTAGTCTCGCCAGATTTCAATGTTTAATGGACTTTAAGATAACAGAAGAGACAAAAATTGATTTAACAAGGGTAAAAGAGCACTGGGTGTGCTATTTTACATCATGCTCTTTGGGGCTTGTAACAATTCGTATAGGAAAATAACTTTATAACAATAACATCATAATGAAACAATACAATCAAGATCTTTGATGATGATGATGATGATGATGATGATGATGATGATGATGATGATGATGATGATGATGATGATGATGATGATGATGATGATGATGATGATGATGATGATGATGATGATTGATTTTATCATCTTTTCCCTTCTCCTACAGGCGACACGGAAATGACGATGGATCTAGGGACGTACATGCAGACGGCGGTGTGTAAAGAGCCTACGGAAGTGTTGGTGCTGGAGAAAAAACATTACGAGCGTTTGTTCGTCCGGCGCCATCCCAAGACCATCGAAGCCATGAGGCAGCAGAACGGAGTCAAACTACTGACCAGGAAATCCCTTCTCTCCAGCAAGGAAGACATCCCTTTCTTGGGTTATCTAGCCAGGGTTAGTTTTGAGAGGAAGACATGATGATGATGATGATGATGATGATGATGATGATGATGATGATGATGATGATGATTGTGACGACGGCGATGATGATGACGACAATGCCAAGAATGATGATGATGGTGATTGTGACGACGACGATGTTGATGATTGTAACGACGACGATGTTGATGATGATGATGATTGTGACGACGGCGATGATGATGACGACAATGCCAAGAAGGATGATGATGGTGATTGTGACGACGATGATGATGATGATGGTGATGATGATGAAGATGATGATGATGATGATGATGATTGTGACGATGGCGATGATGGTAATGATGATTGATGATTGATGAATGATGATGACTGATGAATGATGATGCTGATTGATGAATGATGATGATGACGACGACGACGACGATTATGACGACGACAATGCCAAGAATGATGAGGAGGATGAGGGGATGAGGATGATGATGAAAACGATGACAACGCCAACAACGACAATCGACAACCTCAGTTTCGACAGCCTTCATAGCCACGAGTTGGTCGTCGATGATGAAGCTGGGGATGTATGTGCAGATGATCGATGCCCAGAACAAGCCTCCACCGGCAGCAGAGAAGGACAGAGTGGAACCCACAGTGTCAGACGCGGAAAAAGAGTTTCTCAATCACAAAGGCCCTCTCATAGATCTGCATGGACCTGGCAGCGTTTTCTACCTTATTAAGGTAGTCCTATCAAGGAGAGAAAGATATAGAGGGATGAGGGGAGGGAGGAGAGGGGGAAGGTGCTCGGGGATGGGGGAGGTGACAGCAACATTATCGTATAAAGCAACATTATTATAACAACATTATCATACACCGCAGCATTCTCGTTTACAGCCGAATTGTATATCACTATGATTATATGAGGAATAAACCTGGTACCTTGAAAAGTGAAGTGGTAAAACTGTTTGATGACAGTAGATAAAACCTGCCTTGCAAGAAACAAGAAAACTCCTTCAGTGGGCTAACATACTGACAAATAAACGGTTTGCTGGCGAATTTGTTTGCTGGCCATGTCTCCATAACATGTTGCTTATATACGTTAGAAACCTAAGCTGACGTTTCTCTTGGTGTGTTCCAAAGATGCGGGAGAAGTCCAAAATGAAGCTGCAAAGATCCAAACGGGACCGCCCTATTTTGGGTCAAGGTCAGCCCGGCTTCGCACTTCCGGCCAGCGTCATCATTGCGGCCCAACAGCTTCTCAACGGGTCTCGTGATCAGGAAGACGGCGCCCACAGCGCCAGAGTTCAAGGTCGGTCCAAAGGCCAGCAGGCAAGGTCGTTCCGCAGTATACAGAGCGCTCATCAGGTCAGACGGCACATTACTTTTCTTATTAACAAATATATTTTTTTAATTTAAATTGTTATTAGATACTTAGTTATTTTGTTTTATTTTTACTATTTTTAAAAAAATTTAATTTATTGGTTTACTTTTTATTTTTATAATTTTATTTCTTTATTTTCTTTATTTTATTTTATATATTTTTATTTATGTATTTAGATATTTATCTTATTTGTTTATTAAGTTAAATGTAGTTAATGTATTTTATAATGTATAAACTAAAATATACCATAAACATTTCTTCCCATCAACTACTATCTTATGGAACTCTTTACCAGAGGTCATACAAGATACAACATCAACTGGAGCCTTCAAGCATTACCTTCGAAGAGACGACGCTTGCATTCCCCAGTATTTTCTGGGGGGAAACAGACAAGAACAAATAATCCATTGTCGACTTCGAAGAACTATCAGCGATCTTATTCATTATCTTCTTACTCGACCCTTAACTGATAATCCCTCATGGGTGTCAGTACAAACCTGTAGAACGTTTTCTCTTTCACTGGCCTCTCTATACTAATGCCAGAGCAAACTTTATCTCCACCCTCGCGCGAGACCAGCTAACTTTATCCAACTTATTGTACGGAAATCAAGCATTCTGTTTACAAGATAACCAACTCCTCTTCCGAACCACTCAACAGTTTATTAAACATCTTTGTAATGTTTTTCCCATTAATAAAAAACATGCTTAAACCATGTATTTATTTATTTAAAATTATTTTATTTCATTTATTTATATTAATATTTATTTATTTACATTTTTTTTAATTTAGTTAGTTAATTGGATTATTTTATTACTTTATATTCGTTAACGGTGTAATTTACTTAAGGTTGGGCTGTATAGAGTTTGTTCGAGCACAAACGAGAAATTTAGATCCCCGATAGCGCAGCGGTAGTGAATCCTTGATAGCACAGCGGTAGAAGCCCTACTGTATCATAGACAGCACTCTATGTACGCTACACGTAGTGCTGCTACCGCTTTGCTTATCGACTATCCACTATTCTTACCTAACGCTCCTGTTGTTCCAGATCGACGTTAGACTGTAGTTGGACATTTTTGTTGTAATAATCTGTAGTTTGGTGTGTGTAATATGTGAGTATGAGTGTGGGGGTGGGGGGTGGGGGTGGGAGAGTGCAGCAGAAGGTTTTGTGAGCAAACATGTGCTATGCAGAGCATTTGAGATTTCTTCAGCTGCTGCTTTTTTTTGGTACAATAATTTGTCTATATAACTAAACCGATACGTGTTTTTTTATATTTTATTTTATTTTTATTTATTTATTAATTATTTTACTTTTTTTTCGGAGGTGGGGGGTGGGGGAGGGAGGGTTGTTTACTTTGCTTGGAGTTAGCAATGGTGTGTTTGTGGGGTGAGGGTGCGTGTGTGATGATGTTTGTGTGTGTGTGCATTGTTGTGTTTATGTGTGTGCGCTATTGTGTTTGTGGTGTGCGTTATTGTGTTTGTGTGTGTTCATGTGTGCATGCGTGTGTGGGTGTGTGTGTGAGTGCGCGCGCGTTTGTGTGTCTGTGTATGTCTGTTTGTGCATGCGTGAATGTGTGTGTGTGTGTGTGTGTGTAGCATTGGAGTGGGAGTTGGGGGAGTTGTGCGGAGGGGAGAGGATTGGAGAGGAGGAGAGGAGGAGAGGATTGGAGAGGATAGGAGGAGAGGATTGGAGAGGATAGGAGGAGAGGATTGGAGAGGATAGGAGGAGAGGATTGGAGAGGATAGGAGGAGAGGATTGGAGAGGATAGGAGGAGAGGATTGGAGAGGATAGGAGGAGAGGATTGGAGAGGATAGGAGGAGAGGATTGGAGAGGAGAGGAGGAGAGGATTGGAGAGGAGAGGAGGAGAGGATTGGAGAGGAGAGGAGGAGAGGATTGGAGAGGAGAGGAGGAGAGGATTGGAGAGGATAGGAGGAGAGGATTGGAGAGGAGAGGAGGAGAGGATTGGAGAGGATAGGAGGAGAGGATTGGAGAGGAGAGGAGGAGAGGATTGGAGAGGAGAGGAGGAGAGGATTGGAGAGGATAGGAGGAGAGGATTGGAGAGGAGAGGAGGAGAGGATTGGAGAGGATAGGAGGAGAGGATTGGAGAGGATAGGAGGAGAGGATTGGAGAGGAGGAGAGGATTGGAGAGGATAGGAGGAGAGGATTGGAGAGGATAGGAGGAGAGGATTGGAGAGGATCGGGGGTAGGGAATGCATGCGCTGTGTCTAGCATGACATGTTATCAACTGTTGCTTGTTCATAAGTCTAAACACACAATGTTTCATCAACATGATGCTGTTAGTATAATTGTTGTTGCTGCTGTTGTTATTGTTGTTTGGCCTTTTAACCTTAACGTTCGATGCATCAATTTCTTTATTTATTTGCAGCTGGCTTTTTTTAAAGTTTCGTACTAACATTTTCTGTTTTCTGTTTTGGCTTGTTTGGCTTTTGTAGGACGGGGACGCCGCTGTAGAGAGCGATGAGGTGAGAACGAAGACCGACCTTTAGATGCTTTTTCACTGACAGAGTACATCTGCATTATATAATTGCATATATATGCAGTTGTGCAGTAATAGTTATGTGGTGTTCAAGCGCTTACTTTGTTCAATATTTCACTTTTGCCTCCAAGTTTACCTCATAAATACATTTTTTTTTAAAGATTACCTAATCATTTAGAAGACAGATTATTTTTAAATGTTTACTAGTTATTTTTCGGATTTTTAAATATGTATGTTGTAATTGTTATAGTATAGAATGCTTGTTTTACATTTCATCGACACTTGAAAATATTGCATTTTTTCTTTTGAATAATTTCCGTAGGAACTCATGTGCAAGCATATGTCTATATTCACAACGTGCATGCACATTGGCGTGCATAAACACACATGCACGCTCCCTCTCTCACACCCGCACACAAATACACTCCATGCGTGGGGGTGCCGGGGGTTTCAATATAAATAGTATCCCTACTTTCTGGGAATTTAGTGCTTTAAATTCCCACAGTCGTTGTCTTTCTCCTCTGTTCTTTCTCATTCCTACTCTGTTCTATCAATCTGCTATACTATCTTCTTCTTCGCTAGACCAGTCACCTACCTTTTTTCTTGAAAACTCTTCCGGGACAAAACTCCTAATTTGTGTGTGGGGTCTGTTGGATCAGCTTGGGAATATTGCACGCTTTCTGCCAGGTGGTCATTGTTAGTTAGTTAGTTATATAGATTAACGTCCCCAGACACACAAGCGTATAGGGGACGATGTGGTCATTGGGGCTTCCTATGATGTTATTATTTGGCAATTTAGGCATTTTACATGTATGTGTTTTGTTGATATTTTATAATGATGTTTGTATTCTATTTTATTTTTGTAAACGGGGGTTCGATAAATTAGAGTATAGCCTCAGCGTCCCCTGCGTGGGATGTCTTTATTGTAAAGTGACCGCCTGGTGGAGTGCCTTCAGTGTTGCCACTAGGGTTGTTTCGGCAGATCTTTTATGCGGATCTGGGGTGAGTCCTCTTTCAGTGAAGTTGTGGTCTTGATTTTGTGGTCCTGATTCGGCTCTTTGCAGTCCGCTGGATACTGTAAGCAATGAATAACTAACTAACACAAATACACACACACACATGCATGCACGCGCGCGCGCACACACACGCATGCAGACACACACACACACAACACACGCACACACAGCTATTTTGATGTCGTTATATTTTCCTCCTATTTATTATTATTATTATTATTATTATTATTATTATTATTATTATTATTATTATTATTATTATTGTTTTTGGTGTGACTGTTGTTGTTGTTGTTATTGTTATTATTATTATTATTATTATTATTATTATTATTATTATTATTATTATTATTATTATTATTATTATATCATCATCATCATCATCGTCGTCGTCGTCGTCGTCGTCGTCACATCATCTTTACTATTACTATTTATCGTTTGCTCGCCTGTTGCTAAATATGTGGTTCATGTCGCAGTGCCGGTTTCAGGCAACCAACGCCGTATCGGAACAGAACGGACAAGATCCCCAGCAGCCTGTAAGTGCTTGGCCGCACAGCGCAACTGAGACTGGCCGAGAACCTCTCACAAGCAGTGGAAGGGCCAACGTAACCCTCGGCTGGTCTCAGCTACGCTATGTGATGTTTAAACGTCGATCACAATAGTCTGAGGCTGTGTGTACATTTCCGTCAAACGCAACCCTTCACACTAAATAGCCTATCATCAGCTTACATTTCCATAACACACACTCATGTCTATATCACTGTGGTAATTATGATCGGATAAGAGTATAAACCGAGGTTCCAAGCTGTGCGCTCACGCATTCCGTTGCACGGACTTTAAAAATCCTGACGCTCAAGTCCGTGGCGGGTGAGTGTCGGCTACACACTCACACACACACACACCAAGCACAAAGTCCCGTCAGTTCTACCACTAGCCCGGTTGCTCAGGATGGTGCTTAGTTGTCTGAGCGTCTGACGATGCGTCCAAATGCTTGATTTGGATTGTGTAGTGTCCAGCGCCTTGAGCAGCTCTTGAGCTGGAGATGCTCTGTATCAGAAGGATGAAATAAATCAAACAAAATAATTAAAACAATGGTCGTCGTTAATAGGCCTACTCACTTTCGTCAGCCACGTCGTCGTGACTGACACCAAAGATTGGTTTTCATTTTGGACTCGTAAGATTGACGACATTTAATGCGGTTTAATACAAGATACAAAATACAAGAAACTTTATTATCTCACTCTGAAAAATTCAGACATGTTTTGCAGGCAGTTAAAGGAAGTGATCAATCAATAAAAAGAAAACATAACACCTGTATCCTACACAGTTGGCACTTCACATTCTTACTGGACATCAATATATCATGTTTCTTCTCGCTTATATTAATGTACAGATAACAGGTTAAAAAGTTAATTACATTAAAGGAAAAGAACATTCATGTTGTTTAATGTACTGTACATTATTTGTTTTAGACGATATTTAATGCAGTTTGAATTACTGTACATGATTTGTTTTATCATAATTATCCAGCGGAGCCGTGGAGTCGTTATTATTGTCATTTTATCCGACATGTTTTAATACTTCGTATTGAAGGAATTAACTGTGTCACTTCATAACAATGGCTTCGGGTATAGTCAGTCTAAAATTGTAAAAATAATGTAAAAAAAAGTGTAAGTATTATTGTTTTTTTATATATTTATTTTGTTTGTTACTATTATACCAGGAGAACGGAGAGGGTTACTACACCGGCGATTCCTTAACGCTGAGCGACAGACTGGGAAGGGGTGACGGCAGCGGGGGAGCGGCCGAAGACGGCGCGTTTAGCAGCAGCAGCGGCGAGGATGCTCAGCAGCACGACGCCAGACTTAGCTTCTTGGAGGAGCGCATCCGTAACTGGCTCAGCAAGGACAAGCCCCGAGGTCACGGCGGCCCCCAGGTCACTCAGCTGAGGCGTCTCACCGCCGTTGTAAGCGTGTTTTCCACTGTACTCTGCCTTGACCTTTCCCCCTTTAGCTCAGTGCAGACCGAGTTTACGTCAAGGGAGGTAACAACACAAGCTGGACTGAAATTACTCAGCGCTAAATCAGGGTCTATCCTATGCAATAGTAATCATAAGCAAGGGAGAAACTGGGTGTCAGAGAGGCCTGTCAAACATGTGTGTAGGTGTATGCCTCAGCAGTCTCTGACACTCAGATTCGGAACCAACGTCGTATCTCGGGCAAGCTGCGCTGACTGTCGCCATGCGCTCACAACACTTCGCACTATCTTTGCCCGAAGCCAGCAGGGTATCGGTATATTAACGCTACCAGTTTTCCTTACACGACTTTTCACTAATGACTCTTTACACAGTGCTTCACTAACCATCTCTAACCATACCGCGAAGCCTCCGCGACACATAAACCTTGTCGCACTATTAAAAAAAATATTAATAATAAAGAAAAAAAAGCTAAAAACACTTCGCTCGCGCTTCTTTCATTGTTGGGCTAAATTGATGGGTGTCATTTGGATACTGATAAGCAGAAGTAGGTAGAGAGGAGGGAGGTGGAAGGGGGGGTGTTCCTTCGGATGAGAGTGTATAAATCGAGGTCTGGTCTGTTCTCGCACGCATTTGATCGCACAGACTTTAAAGATCCTGACGCCCATGTCTTAGGCAGCTACACAAAAATACCCAGCAAGCACTAGGTCCGTTCTTTCCCTTCATCCTTGTGCTCAGTTGTCTGGTCCCCTCAGATGATGTACCCAAGGCAGCCAAGTGGGCACCTCGGGCAGCTTGAGTTAGATCCTGTATCGACCAGCGCCTTGAGCTGCTCTTGAGCTGGTCAAGCGCTATAAAAGAACGATAGAATGGAAAAAAATAAACAATGAGGTTTAACGTCTACACCCGCCATTGGCGATATGGCAGACGGGGATAACCATCCCAGGGAACAAGGGTTAAAGACGACCTCAAATCAACACTGAACCACCAGAGCAATCACACTGCTAAAATGGACAGTGAAAAATGGCCACTTTTTATTTCGCCCACCACGGGATTCGAACCTGGGTCATCGGTGTGCCAGGCGAACACTCTCCCCTTTAGCTTATGCGGCGGTGGGACAAAAACATAAATAAACGAATAAGACTCTAAGACCTTCCTACAACCCGCCTGTTTTTAATGGAATCAGCGGTGTGATCAGTCTGTCAATTGATTTCCAGGACCTGGAGCAGCAACCTCGGCCTGGCAACAAGGTGGTGATACGGAGACGACGCCGCGTGGTGTCCGACGACATCATGCAGTCTGACAACCCCCGACCGAAGAAAGAAGACAGTCGGACAAAACCCTATAAAATACTCCTCAGCAATTCTTTATAGTAGAGTACTAGCACTGCAGCAGACGACAAGAGGGAGAGAGGAAGACGTTGAAAAATACTTCACGCCCAGTCGAAGTTACTGTTGATTGGGAACCTCGGAAATGGACCAAGCAAAAGTCGGGCCTAGAAATGGAACTTTGGAAATGGATTTAACCCCTTGACTGCTTATGACGACTTATCTCGCCATATCAGTGTAATCTCGCCATCATCATTTGTGGCATGTGTTGTTGTTTTGTTTTTCCTCGGTATAGCTAAACGGTCAGCAACGCAAACACGCGCCATTTGGAAAGCTCCGAACAGTAGCTGTTTAACATTCATAAGTTAGGTATGACAACTCTTTTCATTGGCGAGTGGGTGGTCGCCACCGCCCCGATCCCACCCACAGGCCTGCAAAGCTGATCTATGCGTCAAACAGGGACGTGGACGAAATAAATTGATTTAAAAAAAAAAAAGCATTATTTGAATTTAAACGGGATTGAATAAATCCAATCTTTTGTTTCTTTGCACTTGTATACACTTTTTTTTAATTACGATTTACGTCTTTCATGCAGTCAAGTATGTTATTATATTATAGTAGTATTATGTCAAGTCAGCCTGCTCCAGTTTGACGAATTGATTCTTCAAAACTCTTTAATCGTTGTCGTCGTCATTGTTGCGTTTGTAAATGGTGGGGTGATTTGTAGTGTGCTTTTATTAGTGTTGTTGGCAGTGTCACCCTCGATGAAGCTGTTGCTGCTGCAGATGTTCGTGTCATTGTACTTGTGTAAAAGTAAACGCCCCAAAAAAATGTTTAGTCCATAAATACTGGTATAATTTAATATAATATCATATTATCAAATACTGTTATCAGATTTTACCTAAGTATGTTCAAGGATTAGTTTTTAAAACTTATATCACTACATTTAACATAAAAATGTATGTTCAGCTTTGGGTTATGTAATAGTTTTGCGTTATGATGTTCAATTTGCCCATGATTACTTTGAAATATGGATTAGTTTAGTGGATAGTGTAATTACCCAAGTTACGCATACTCCATTGGCGCGTGCGTGGGAGAGAGGACATTTGTAGGGTAGGGCTGTGGGGAGGGGGAGGGGGAGATTGAAGGAGTTGATGAGGGTAGTGGAGGGTGAGGGAGAGGGTGAGGAAGTTATGCGTGGGTGTTTAATAGCTTATGTATGTGTATGTTAAAGAGGGTGTATAATAGCTTATGTATGTGTATGTTAAGGAGTGTGTATAATATTTTATGAATATGTACATAGGAATGTGTGTGCGTGCGCGCGCATGTCTGTTTGCGTGCGTGTACATGTGTGTGTCTGTGCGTATGTGTGTACAACGCATTAATTACATGTGGTTGGCTGGCGAAAAAGCTTTGACACAGTAAAAACCCAGTACGACAAAAGAAAGATGACAGTTAGTACGTGTATTTGCGAGAAAAACAACCAATACATTACAGATTAAAGGTACTTAACAATGACTGAATATGTATTGATGTTAATGTATTGATGTTGGTGGAATATGACTACAACTATATTGGAAAGGTCAAATCATTGTACAATCTACGTCTGTGATCATATACGTGCATTACTTAATTTAAAATTGTTTTAAAAAATAAAATAAATTTCTCAGTGCCACAAATCGCTTTCCTGCAATATGGTATTTAAGTTACAGTAAGAACCCGTGTATTGCCCGTTTAACTCGGGGTTTCAAGCGTAATCACTGAAATATCTAGTGATTATGCGAAATCCCTGAAAAATGGTCCCAGTGATTACAAGTAAGCTTAATTACTGACGCTCTGATGCAGTGTAAGTGTAAGGTATAGTAATATTGTGATGTAATATTCCCATTCCCACAATAAACCATTCCCACAATCCCACAATAAACCATTCCCGCAAAAAAAACCATTCCCACAATAAACCATTCCCCATGCACACAGGGCAAACTTAGGTTGCATACAGAATACAGAATTTCATTGGTCAAACAATCAGCTAGGTAAACACACGAACGCACGCACGCAACACACTCAAACACACACACACGTACACCTAACGTAAAATGCCCCATCACCTAAAACAAAGCATTTTAAAAATCTTTAAATTAAAAATTATTATTTGGAAGAAAACACTGTCGGTTAGAAAGTTAACAGAGACCATTGACATTGTCACTTGTTACAACAATTGGGGCTACTGTGGCAGCGTGAGTTGCACTGAAGCCCAGCTTTAAAGCGTTTACATCGCCTTGTCTGACCCTTTTTGCAGCCAGTACAGTTGCATCTTGTAAAACCTTGCCCACCTGGCGTGGACTGAGAAATCACCGCAGAGCGCAGCAAAAGTGTTCTTTTAGTGTTCATGTCGTCAGATTTTAGAAGGCGCTGAGGACACAGATCGAATTGATTACTGATTACAGACCACTGACAATGCCTGCTTTAACGGTTATCCTGTACTGGTCGGTGTCTTCTCGTCTATCCATTGGGACAACCAAGGATATTTCTGGCATCACCTCTCCCGCGATCAGCAAGTGGAATTGGCGCAGCAACATTGTCTCCTGGTTCGCCAGTCCGCAGATCTGTGCGACTTGTTTTTAACCATCCTTTCTTTGACGCGTTCTGCAACTCTGTGGTTTTCAGCAGAGAAAACAGGACTGTCAATATCGTAGGCAGACGGTGTTAGTGTGGGCGAGGAAGGTTCTTTGGGTAGATCAAGGATTTCAGCTGTCGTTGCTGCTGTTTCATCACTTGCAGCTTGAATCTGGTTTTGCAACACCGTCGGTTTGGGAGAGAGCGTTGTCATGGTCAGAACCTGTTGTTGCCCTGATTGGTGCGACAGCAAGATCTTCCTCAGTCTCCATCCGAGCAATCACTTCACCCGGCAATGACGAAGTGTAGTCCAACACCAGCCTCACAGCCAAATATTGCACGATATGGAGAGCGCTTTATCCCGGAATGGAGAGAATTGTTTTTCTGGAATTGAACGAACTTAATGCCTGTAGGCCAGTCTTGTGGGTTACTGTCAGCCGGCCATGCCACCAACATATCTTTAATGTCACTGTTAGCACACTCCTCACTGAGACCATTGTTCAGGGATTTTGCGTAATCACTGGCGCGTAGTTACTGGATATTTCAGTGATTACGCAAAAGCCCCGAATAAAACGGGAATTACACGTATTCATTCAATTGTTGTTGGATTACGCGTAATCCCTATGTACGGGTTCTTACTGTAAAACTTTTAAGTTAAACATATATTTGAATATATATATATATATTTCTCTTGCAATAAATGGAATTTTTAAAAATGTGTATGACATCTTTGATCGTCAGCAGTTTGTGTGTGTGTCCATTCTGAACTGGCCTGTCATGTTTTGTGTGAGTGGGTGTGTGTGCGTGTGTGTATAATAATACTGCGGGGAAAAAAAGCTTCCTAATTTCTAGTTCAGGTGCAGGTAACTGTGTTTGTTGTTTTTCTCCTCTGTTAAAAACAAACACACACATTCACTCACACACAAATAGATGTTACCCAGTCTTTCAGTTCCCTTGCAGAAAATTGTCACAAGAATATATGATTGTTAGAATAATAATAATATGGAGGATTAAAAAAAAAAAAAGTACGCAAATTTCAGTTACTCTGTTGTTTTGTAAATTTCAGTTACTCTGTTTTGCCTCTTTCGTATTTTTTTCCCTCCAAATTGCTAACATTATACAGCGAGCCAAAATTGGTGTTTTCAGAAACGCAACAAACACACTGTGCCAATAATTGAAACGTTTAAACAGCCATGTCAAAACAGTTGTAGGTGTGAATCCTATCCTATCCCGTAACTCAAAGGTCGTTGGGGTACTACAGATGATCGTTTAACCAGCGTACTCCATCTTTCTCTGTTTTCAGCAACACTCGTGGCTTCGTTCAGTATCAAACCAGTCCATTCTCGAATATTGTCCTTCCACCTCTTTTTCTCTTTCTCTTCTTTGCCTCCTTGCACCGTGCCTTGCAGGATGGTTTTTGCGAGGCCTGATGCTCTGGTGACGTAGCCATACCATCGGAGTTTTTGTTTATTCACCATTTTGATCGTGTTGTCCAATTGCGTTACATTACATTACATTACATGATTATTGCTTTAGGTCCAGCAGACTCTTCCGAGCCAAATCAGGACCGGACAACCTGATCCGCATAAAAGATCTGCTGAAACAACCCTAGTGGTAAAACTGAAAGCTCTCCACCAGCCAGTCACTTTACAATAAAGACATCCCACGCAGGAGGTCGCTGAGGCTGTACTCTAATTTATCGAACCCCCGTTTACAAAAAACAAAATAGAATACAAACATCATTATAAAATATCAACAAAACACATACATATAAAATGCATACATTGCTAAATAATAACATCATAGGAAGCCATAGTGACCACCTGGTAGAAAGCGTCCAATATTCCCAAGCTGATCCAACAGACCTCATACACAAATAAGGAGTCTTGTCCCGGAAGAGTTTTGAAGAAAAAAGGTAGGTCACTGGTCTAGCGAAGAAGAAGATAGTATAGCAGATTGATAGAACAGCGCAGGAATGAGAAAGAGTATAGCAGATTGATAGAACAGAGCAGGAATGAGAAAGAGCAAATGAGAAAGACAGCGACAGTGGGAATTAAAAGCACTAAATTTCCAGAAAGTGGGGATACTATTTATACTGAAACCCCCGGCACCCCAACGGGGGAATCCTTCCCTTAACCCGTCAAGGACTATGGACACAATTTGGAACCCCCTCCCACTCCTCCCTCCCATACCTTATCCTTGATCTTCCCCTGGACCCTATACACAAATGAGAAATTTTTGGGAGAGTTTTCAAGAAAAAAAAAAGGTAGGTGGTACTGAAGCAGTTACTCTCATACTTGCAAAGCAACTCTCTTCTCAGTCCCCATCAGTCAGCCTATCGCACCTCTCATAGCACCGAGACAGCATTACTCAAAATCACAGGTGACATTCTGCTTGCTCTGGACAAAGGCAACTTATCTCTTCTAACACTTCTTGATCTATCGGCTGCCTTTGACACTGTAGACCACAATATTCTGTTCGAAACTCTCGAGTCGCAGTTTGGAGTTTCAGGGAATGCCTTGGCCTGGTTCAAGTCATACCTCCAAGGTCGTACGCAAACTGTCAGCATTGCTGAGGTGCTCTCAAAGAAGGAAAATTTGACTTATGGTGTGCCGCAGGGGTCAGTTCTTGGACCGATTCTCTTCGTGTTGTACACAAAGCCTTTGCTCGAACTGATTCAAAAACACGATGTAACTGTTGAAGCTTTTGCTGACGATACTCAGCTTTTAAAATCAAGTCTTCCGGTACAAATCGATACCAATGTTCAGACTGTACAGAATTGCATTTCTAATGTCCGATCCTGGATGAAACAAAACAAGTTAAAGCTCAATGATGATAAAACAGAGGTTCTCCTGTTCAAAAAGACCAGAACTGCCTTAGCTTGCACCTTGCCTACCTTTGTAAGTGTAGGAGAGCATGAAATCTCTTTCTCTCAGTCGGCTAGAAATCTAGGCTTTTTTATGTCGAGTGACATGACGCTTGATTTCCATATTGCACAAGTTTGTAAATCAGCATATGCTGCCTTGCGTCAGATCAGCTCCATTCGCTGCTACTTAACCCTTCAAGCAACCATCACCTTAGTCTGTGCTTTAGTCTTGTCTAGGCTAGACTATTGTAATGCCCTACTGGCTTCCTGCCCGAGTCATCTCATAGACAAACTTCAAAAAGTCCAGAATTGTGCTGCTAGGCTAGTCTTTAGGGCAAGAAAGCGCGATCACATCACTCCACTACTCCGTAAGCTTCATTGGCTACCCATAGAGGCCCGCATTAAATACAAACTGTCCGTACTGTGCCACAATTTCTTCTCTGGAACCTGCCCTTCATATCTGTCAGATCTGCTGTCAGTCTATGTCCCTTCTCGCACTCTTCGCTCTTCTTCTGACTCTCGCACACTCTGCATTCAAAAAACCAACACCAAAATGTACGGAGAACGGGCATTCACCTATTGTGCACCCAGACAATGGAACACTCTTCCAGCCAACATCAGACACAAGCAGACCACTCCCTCATTCAAGAAAGCTCTAAAATCTCACCTCTTCAAACTCTACTATCCTGACTAAATCCTTCATTCTATAGACCCTAGCCGCAGCTCATATTTGTTCTGCTTTTGGCTGTGCTTGTGGATTTGCTGTGATTGTGATGACTTGTTTGCAGAAAGTTAACTTTATGTATTTTGTTTGATTTTGTGTGTTTGGTTTTATTTTATTTTAATTTTTTCTCATTGTATAATTTCTAATGCAATATTGTAAGTAGTTTCATGTTTGTTTCTTTCCTTTCATGTAAAGCGCTATGCGCTTGTCTATAAAAAGACAAGTAATAGCGCTATATAAATGTCCATTATTATAGGTGACTGGTCTAGCGAAGAAGATAGTAGATTGATAGAACAGATTAGGAACGAGAAAGAACAAATATGAGAATGACAGAAACAGTGGTAAGTTAAAGCACTAAATTTCCAGGTGGGTGTCCAATTGCGTGTGGGATGGTCTGTCAGACTTCAATGCTGGTGATGTGCAGGTATAATTGCGTTAGGCCTATACCGAAGAGCTTTAGTGCTCGGAATAAATGTTACACTAAAGCAGTGTTGCCGATATTAATATTTTCTTTAGAACAATGTATGCGTATAACTATTGCTCGACTAACATTTGATGGTTGAGGAACCTGTGCATCTGTATAGTGTAGGTCAATTGTACTTTCTGTTCAGAGTAATTGTGTGTGCGCGTGAAGTATACGCAGAAAGGGCCTTTCTTTTATGCCGTTATGTGCTTTTTAATTATTTGCTTGTAATTTTGCAAATTTTACATTGGTTTATTTTATTAATTTAATCTATCACTTTTATACGGCGCTTTTCTAGCTCGAGAGCTGCTCAAGGCGCTGGTCGAAACAGGATCTAACTCAAGACCGCCGAGGCTCCAACCTGCAATCTTTGGGCGCATAGTCTGATGCCCAGATGACTGAGCACAATTCTGTGTGACCGGGAATGGGGAGAAGGGACCTAGTGCGTGCTGGGTGTATTTGTGTAGGCAGCACTCGCCCGTCTAGGACATGAACGTCAGGATCTTTAAAGTCCACGTGATGGTTTATACTGTCATCCGAAGTACGATCTCAGATTTAGTTAGTCATTGTTTATAGGGTCCAGCGGACTGCAAAGAGCCGATTCAGGACCACAACTTGGTTGACAAGGGCTTGCTCCCTATCCGTTTAAAGATCTGCTGAAACAACCCTAATTGTAATACCAAAGGCACTCCATCAGCCATTCACTTTATAAATAAAGGCATCCCATGCAGGGCACGCTGAGGCTGTACTTTTTATCTAGCCTGTCCAAATTCCTTGATGAGGTACTAAAGATCTGTTGAATTGAATTGAATTGAGAGAGAGAGGGAATGAAGAGAAAGCATATTTAAAAACAAATGAAATCTGTACATAATTTCTTCTATCACATTACATTACATGATTATTGCTTTAGGTCCAGTGGACTCTTCCGAGCCAAATGAGGACCGGACAACCCCTGATCTGCATAAAAGATCTGCTGGAACAACCCTAGTGGTAAAACTGAAAGTTCTCCACCAGCCAGTCACTTTACAATAAAGACATCCCACGCAGGGGACGATGAGGCTGTACTTCAATTTATCGAACCCCCGTTTACAAAAACAAAATAGAATACAAACATCATTATAAATTATCAACAAAACACATACATATAAAATGCCTACATTGCTAAATAATAACGTCATAAGAAGCCCTAGCAGAAAGTGTCCAATATTCCCAAGCTGACCCAACAGACCTGATACACAAATAAGGAGTCTTGCCCCGGAAGAGTTTTCAAGAAAAAAGGTAGGAGACTGGTCTAGCGAAGAAGACGATAGTATAGCAGATTGATAGAACAGAGCAGGAATGAGAAGGAACAAATGAGAAAGACAGCGACAGTGGGAATTTAAAGTACTAAATTTCCAGAAAGTGGGGATACTATTTATACTGAAACCCCCGGCACCTCAACGGGGGTATAATTTCTTCTATAATGTCAGCTACAAACTTATATAGGAGAGTGTCCACTAAAGAGGCGACCTTGAGGCTGTCCGAGTGTCCGAGATCTATCAAACATTGGCTGTGTGTAAGTGTACATCCTCAACAGCCTCTGACCCTCAAGGTTGAGGTCAGCGTTCACTTTCAAGCCTACTGCTTCTACATGATAAGTAGCGTCTCGTTATCTGCCCAAGGTTATTAATGCATAAACGAACAAAAATCGTTGACAACGTTGTTACGGTTATGTCATATCTTTCGTTTATTATTCAACAGAACAAGAATAACAATGATTTTCACATCATGCAATCTCAAACACACATATGTATATGCAAAAAATACCAGAAACTTACATGAGAATCATAATTTGTAAAAATGATGAAAATTTCACATTTCTACTCGGTCATGAAGTGCAAAAGTTATGACGTAGACTGGGGGTTTTCCCACAAAAAAGAACTACGAACCAAGTTTCTGTGCTTTCTAAAGCTCTCTAATGACACTAACAAAATGTCTTATTTAAATTTTCTTACATAACAATAACTTCACTTCATCAACATTGCAAATTTCGTCGTCTCAAAAATAGAACTAATTTATGGATGGACGAATGAATAATTTAGAACGCACGTCAATATCCACACACCAAAGGGCAGAATCGCAGTGCTGGAATTGATTTTGTTTTAAAAGCAATGAAAGAGTTCTTCAACCGATTTCATACAGCTAAAAGCACAGTATTAATGTAGAAAAGAACTTGAGTGTTCCAAAGTGATATTTCAACATGGTCCATATTTGGTAATTACCCCTTTCATACAACAGAAGTAGTGTAAAAAGAATGTAACAAAAAATGTTGAGATTTAGAAACGATACCCAAATTGTAATTTTGAATCATGGTATCAAACACCGTGGTCTTATGTACAATTATGCAACCAACAAACACTTGCTATGTCAAGCGACATGCACTTACTAGTAACATTTCAACCAGCATGATATACACTTGCAAGTAATGTGTCACTGTTGTTTGTGTTACTTTGTTGATTTTGTACTCTAGACATCAACAGTGTCATCACCCTTGATGGATGTTATATTAATAGTTCTTGTTTGGTTGTCTTTTTATATTTACGTTCCATTCTATTTCATTTCCAACAAAGCACAAATAATATTGACCTCTCTTTCAAAACCCATTCAGTTCAGTCTGGTCAACACAGGAGCTGTTTTTACAACCAACATCCCCGCAACAACATTGTTGTCAACAAAAAACAAGCAAAAAGGTGACGGTGACTGACACACAGTGAAGAAGTCAGACAAACACATTCTATGTTTCCATTGCTGTGGGCCGAACTTCAGTGGAGACCACCTCGAAGTCAATCTTCTTGACCTCTGTGCTGAGGACACCAGTTGTTCCCCTCTCATAGCGGTACTTGCCTTGCCTGCAAAATAATTACCAAAATAATAATTATTTACAGTTTTTAAACAAATAAATAAAAAATAAATTAAAAATAATATTATTAATAATAATTAATTAATAATTTAATAATAATAATAATAATAATAATAATAATAATAATTTTATTATTATTATTATAAATAATTAGATCAACCACAATAATATTCCCATACAAAGCTGCAACTACCAAAAAGAAAGTCACTACACCGCCATCACCACTTTACATTGAATACAATAAAATCAGAATGTCATCATCATCATCATCACCAGTATCATCATTATCACTATTATCATCATCATCATTCTTATCATCACCCTCATCATCATCAGGGTGCAGAACAACTGAATCAAGAAATCTCTGAAATCCGGCCGGGGCCCAGGGGCCAAGCCCCGGTATTCGCCCCCTGGAAGAAAATGAATTTATGCAATTTTGAAAGTAATTTAGGGCCTCTCCTGAAAGCAAAAAGCACAAAGTAAACATGAATAGAAACAACAACAAAAAGAATGTTTTATGCACATGTCTTTCAAAAAAGTTAAGAATCTTGATTTGTAGGCCTAACAATGTTTGAGGTCCACCACTGTTACACACAAACTCCACATTTCCAATTTTACTGGGCACACGTTTGTCTATTTTTTAGCTGTAAACAGGCAAGAATTTTTATAATTTTAGAGATATTTAGGGGTACGTTAGTAAAAACACTACATCTTAGGTATTAGTGACTAGTGTATAGATTTAAATGAAATAAAATGCAAAATGAACAGAAATAAATTCTCTTTTGATTATCTACCTTTTTATACTTTTCTTGTCATGTCTTGTTTTTTATTACTCCATGTGTATACAAAAAAAAAGTTTTAAAAAGTCCAAACAAGCCCCCTCCTCTTCTTCACTTTCATGCCAGTCTGAAAGATCGTATGCATGCACACTACTGACACTAATTATCTAATGTCGGTACCGATCTCTTCCTCCAACTCCAAGTCCATTTCTCTCACTTTAATGTCTGATAAATTGAAGCCTGTAAACTCCCCTTCATCAGTCGAAGAATCCAAACCATCCATTTTAGACACACACACACAAGAAAATTTGAAGAAAAAAAAATCGAAATAACGAACGCATCACAGAGAAAACTTGTGGAAATGCAGTCGAATGTTTTCACAACACAATAAACCGGAAGTCAATTGCCGGAAATCTCGCAATCTTTCAAACAACGCGAGAATATAACCACATGGTTGATACGGACGCTTTTGGACGTTTTGCCTGTTTAGATCTTCGGCCGCTTTTGGCCGCTATGCCCAGTAAAGGGTAGCCCTCAGCTTCTCACACTCGGAACTCAATATTTTTTTCTCGGAAATGCAAATGCCTTCAGCGGAAATCCGCGGATTCGCTGAAAATTCTCCACCCTGCATCATACAGTGTAGCTGGGATTATACTAGGTCTCCCTCCCTCTCTTGTTTCCACTGACAGTGAAGGAGAGAGGCAGCCAAAGTGTCCCCTTCTTTTCAAGGTGGGCAAAGAAATGGGATGGCCAATGCAAACACCTCACTTAACTTCAACAAACTCTGCAACTCCTAGTGGGCTATAATCACAGGACAAAAGTTCCAAATAGCCTTCTCACCGCCTGATGGCCTTTCCTACCAACCAATGCCAACTGTTTCCTACCTGACTCCCTTCTTGTTGGCCTCATCGTAAGGACGGATGTATTCCACCTTGTCCTTGGTGATGATGCACAGGTCCACGTTGCTGCCTGACCCAAGGTCATTGAAGATACCAGCGGCAATGGCGTCACGCACCAGCTTCATCGCCTCTTCACGCTAAAATGAAATCAACCATAAAAATCAAAATCATTCTGTTTTCAAACTGAGCATTTGTTTATCTGTTTCAAATGTATGCACAACACCGGGGTATAATGGTTAGTATGTCAGATTTGTTTGAAAGACATACAGGGATTATTTTCCTGACCTGCTGATTCTTAAAAGGAATGTTTAACTTGTGACTTTTCATTTATCATTTTATTTTACTTTAGTTCAATTGTATTTTAATTTATTTCATTTTATTTATTTATTCATTTATTAGTTTAGTTTATTTTGGTTAAATTGCATTTTATTTCATTTCCATTTATTTATTTATTCTGTTGTTGTTTTACAAGAGAAATAGAACACAAACACCCTTTTTGACAGATTTGCAAATGCGTGTGTGTCTGGTACACATCTGAACTGCTTGTCACCTCATGTTTGATTATAAATTATTATCCAAAGCTAGCTAAAATTGTGGGGCATCAGCCATCCCAGCAAAGTCCTACTGAAAGTAATACTCAACAGGTTGAAACCTCAAGCTGAACAAATAAGAAAGAACAAGCAGGATTTAGGGCAGGGCGAAGTACCACTGAGCAGATTTTCAACCTCAGAATAATCTGCAAGAAATACCTACAGGACAAACAACATCTATATCATGTGTTTGTAGACTTCAAGAAAGCGTTTGACCGAGTCTGGCATGCAGCTCTGTGGGCAACCATGAGAGTGTACAACACCAGCCATAACATTATTGGTCATCAAAAACCTGTATGACAAGGCTACCAGTGCAGTTCTCCGCAACAGTGCCATCTGGATCTGGTTCAGAACAATTGGCATGCATCAAGGATGCCTACTCTCTTCAACATCTTCCTGGAGCGCATCATGTCAAATGTCCTTGCAGATCACGAAGGCACATAAGCATATGGGGTAGAGCAATCTCCAACTTCCGTTTCGTGGATTACACTATGGATTGGCTGGAGAAGAACAAGAACTTGAACAGCTGGTACAGAGGCTTGACACCACCTCCGGAGCCTTTGGAATGGAAATAAGTGCAGAGAAAACCAAAATGATGACCAACAACACCAAAGGCATCAACATGGACATCAAAGTTCAATCCCTCAACATGGTGCATAGCTTCAAATATTTAGAAGCCATTGCATAAGACAATGGGTCCCGACAGGAAGTCTTCTCCAGGATCGCACAAACAATTTCTGCCCTGACAAAGTTGAAGCCCATTGGGAAAGATAGGTCCATCTGCTGCTCTCCCTTGTCATCTATATCTTCCTAAACATGAACCCACACACAGACCTACAACGAAGAATACAAAGCATGGAGATGAGGTGCTACAGAAGACTCCTGGGCATTTTCTATTCCCAGCACATTACCAATGACGAAGTCCGGCAGACCATCACACAAGCCATTGGACAACATGATGACATGCTCACAGTGGTGAAGAAACCGAAACTGATGGCATGGTCACGTTACCAGAGCATCAGGATTTGCAAAGACCATCCTGAAAGGCACGGTGCAAGGAGGCAGAAGAAGGGGGAGACAGAAAAAGAGGTGGGAGGACAACATTCGAGAATAGACTGGCTTGACACTGAGCGAACCCTTGAGGATTGCTGAGCACAGAGAAAGATGGAGTACGCTGGTTAAAAGATCATTTGTGGTGCCCCCATGACTTTTGAGTTACGGGATAGGATAGAATAGGATAGCAAAAATAATATATACCAAATTCTGCATGTACTAGAACTACTTACAGTCATATCAGACTTGAAACGATCTTCAAAGGTCGCCATGGCCGCAAGTGATCCAGACCCTGAAATCATCACAATTGCATAAATTAACACATTGGAAGCGAAGTCGAATGGACCAACAGCCTCTGTACTTTGACAGATGAATCTGGCCATACTTTAACAATTCCACAAACACACACAATGTAACAAAATCTTACAAATTGAACATCATTTATACATTTTATACATCTTTCTTCCTCTTGCCCTTTTTTTTTCTTTTTTTTTAACATGGCATGACTTGTTGATTTTGTTTTCTGTCACACAAAAATATATCAGTAAATGCCAGAGAGAAACAAATCAAAGGATGTGTGTGCTAACCTTACCAAATATTTCACTATGAATCTATTAGCATGAGATATTTTTTTGTATCTATCTGGTAATTAATTTGGAAGAATAAGCTAATTTTTAATAAAATAAAGTTCCTGATCCATGTCAGTCTATTTAACTCATTTCTCGTAGTCTTGTGTAAAAATAAGAGTGGCTGGGAAAAGGAAAACAAATTCACTTAAAAGTATACCAAAAATTTAATACAGCCAAAGGGAAGTAACTGCTACCGGACCTAAAAACTGCAAAACTGATCGTGGTCAGTCCTGAACCTGATTGAAAGACAAGTCCTTTTAATTAAATGTTTTTATATAGTGCGATTGCCTAATAAATGAACTCAAAGCACATAAGGTGCATTAGACTTATGTATTAATTTGTCCTCGTTAATTGCACTTGTGTGTATTTTGATTACTTCTTCCTGACACCACATCTTTCTAGACAGAGATTCATTCTATCTTCCAAGCATGAGCTGGAGTGCAAGACTGTACTAACCCATAGTGACAAATGGCAGCTTGTCAGTGGAGCCATGGGGCCAAATGCTGTACAGGTGAGGGCCAGTCACATCCACACCGCCCAGCACCAAGGCTGCTCCTATGTAGCCGTGATATCTGTCAACACACCCACACCACTCATGCGTAACAGAAGGCAGCCCAAATTGTGCCTGCATGGGTGATGAATACAAGTAACAAATACATTTATACGGAGAGTACGTTCTTTTTTCTGACTATTACACTAAAAGTCGGGCAACAATTAAACACACAACACTCCAGTACATGCACATTTGTTTTTGTTTTTTTAAAAAGTCTTCACAGATGTGTTTCCATGTGAAATATGACCAAAAGAAAAAAAATTAATAAAATATTAAAATAGTCTACAACAATAACAAAAACAAAGAAACTTGAATCAACAAAACTAAATGACTATCTTCTAAACTTAACACTTACAAGATGATTTTATCAGAACGTTTCCAACAACCATGCAAACACGTCAACAAAACACAATGTAATGTTCTTATAGCGATTTATAACTAAAGGAACGGATTAAAAAACGCTCAGCGATACAGCCAGATTATAAACAGATGGACCAGGCATAAAAGCATCTTTGTCTCTGTGGCACTTCACTGTGGGACGTTACTGTGGTGCATACCTGTGTAGCTTTCATCGTTCGCCTCGCTGTTATTTGTGCACACATGTTTTGTGAAAGCCTGGAGATGTTGACTATGAGTTCTGTGTGGCTTGTCGTCGTTCTGGCGGCCGTCATTTTGCTTGGAGAAGTCTTCGTACTTGCCAGTGCAACTGAGCACCACAGCTATCATGGCTGCCACGCAGGTACAGACACCCAGCCCAATAGCTACACTAGAGAGTTACGGTTATCTTTTCGTTCTCTTATCGATCCCGAAGCCCACCATTTCACTGATTTTCCCAGAGAAATGCTCAGATCTGACAGCGACAGTGAAAGCCATAAGACAGGAAAGAAGAGGAAATTAAAGTGAGAAGGGGTCCAAAAAATACAGAAAAAGTAAATATTGCCCACCCCTTCCATCTATCATCATGGCAAACACCCGTTCCATCCCACCCAACTCTGACAATCTCAACTTTGAACAACTGTGTGCTTGTACTTATTATTTCTCTGATTTTTTCAAATGTTTGTTATGTTTTTCTAAAACCTGGTTTGGTAATAAGATTTCTGGTGATAGTGTTGCAATCCATGGTTTTGGCGGTCCTTATAGAACTGACAGAAACACAACGATCAGTGGCAAACAGTAGGGTGGTGGCGTATGCCTATGCAAACGAGCGCTGGTGCAGTAGTGTAGATGTCACTGTTAGAAAACAGTTGAACACTAGCGACCTAGGTCAGATGAGCGTGTCGCTGCGACCTCGCTGCTTGCGCAGTGAGGTCGGACACATTTTTGTCACCGTTGTGTACACCCCACCTTACGCCAACCACACCCGCGCTGCCGTACAGATCGCTGATGTCGTTAGGCAACTACAGCTTATCTCCCCTGATGCACTCAACTTTGCTGGTGATCTCAATCGCTGTACCCTAAACACTTATCTGCCCTCATTACAATAATACTTACAATTACAACACTGTACCCACCCATTGTTAATGCTCTTGATCTTTGCTATGGAAATATACACAATGCTTATAAATCTTTTGTTCTTGCCTGCCATCGGAAAATCTTATCACAATACTGTACATCTTGTACCTTCTTACCTGCCAACAATCACAACCGACCCTGTGTTAAAGAAAACTGTCCGAGTGTGGACGAAGGAGAGTGTGGAAGAATTGCAAGGATGTTTTGAGTGCACTGATTGGAATGTGTTCACTGATTCATGCGCAAGTGTGAATGAGGCTGTGGATGTAGTGACTGACAATATTAATTCTTAACTTTCCTTAGTGGTCTTTTAGAAGCCCGAGACATAATCCCTGAAGCCTGAGAGAATTTTTGTCAAAAAAAGGGTTTTTATTGATTCAGTTAATCTATGCTTGCCTGCTTCTAAACCGATTTTATTCAAAATATTTGTTAGCTATTAATAATTGACTGTTCTTTGCATTTACCAAGTGCAGGTACAATTATTATGAAGTCTACCTGTGGTAAAAAAAAATTGTCCAGAGTTGCTAATTACAGGTTTAAAAAATGAAAATGTTGACAAAAATTGACAGAGCAAGGTGACTCTTTTGTGCATGCCAGAGGGTTATAGAGGTTAAAACAACACATGCACTTCAAGTTTCAAGCAAATTTACTAACCGCAATGCTAGTAGTAGTAGAAAGATGCTGCAATACAGGTGACAGCCAAGGTCATTACTATGACTATTCATTTTTTATTGCATGGAAAAAGATTCTGCTGTATCGATCTGCCATTAGTTCCAGTCAGACAAATCCAATGTGTGTACTGACGAAACTGAAACATCACTTTGTCCCGCTTATCCATGTATGTTTTCCCTTCCAAAATCGTCCCCAGAAACATGAAAGAAATTCATGAAAAGACGTATCACTTTCAGAGACAGAATCCCCCATCTTACATTGCCAATGCATGAAAAAAATGTGTGTAAAAAAATTGCTATACAAAATATTTAGAGACCAAGAAAACCTTCGCAAAAATTGTAAGAGATACACAAGGCTTTATAGAAAGTAGACCAACCGTATCGTTAGTGTTAGAGAGTCGGTTATCTCCCTTCAGCCAAACCTTCTCCGAGAAGCTCAACGTGTTTTACTGCTGGTTTGAGAGGGATTAGTCATTACATGCATTCTGAAATCGATGACGTTATGTAGCGCCTTAGAGAGCAAGCTGCTGATGCCGGTGACGATTGGCAGTACAAAATTGACAGTGCTCTCGTTGAGACTACTTTCCGCCGGTTGAACATCAGGAAAGCCACAAGTCCAATGGCATTGGGGATAGCCTTCTGAAGTCTTGCACCGCTCAAATGAATCTTGTTTACAGTCACCTGTTCCACTGGTCACTTAAAGATTGCACTGTCCCTGAATCTTGGAAAATCTCTATCTGTCTTGTGCACCCACCCCAACAAAAAAAAAAAAGCACCGAGTGACTATCGCCCAGTTGCTCTCACCTCAATAGTCATGTAATGTTTCAAACGCATCATTCTCTCTCGACTACTCCTGTTCACAAAGCCCTTACATGATCCTCACCACTTTGCCTATCAAAGAAATCGAAATACAAACGATGCTGTTCTGACCCTCCTGCACAATGCTGTCTGTCATCTTGAAAAACCTGGTTAATTTGTTCGAATTCTATTAGTCGACTTCTCCTCTGCATTCAACACTATTCAACCTCATCTCATGGCACTAAAGCTTCTGGCACTAAACATGCCCTCAAAACTCATCAGGGGTGAGATTTAACTTAGGAGACTAACTAGCCCGCCGGGCTAGCTAGTAAGTAAAGAGAGGTAGCCCGCATGGTTTTTAGGCAGCCCGACAATCGTTCACATATAAAACACAAATTTCGACAATACACCTAATTTGTTGCGAGTTTGTCTTCTTCAAAAACAAAGCAGACAGCGTGCTTGGCGCGAAAGGGAAGTAGGCAAAGGGAAATAACGCTCGCGTATGCTTCATACTCGTAGCATACGAACAGTGACCTAAAAACGCTCTCGCTTCGGACCGAGCTTCTAAAAGTCTGCAAGTAGTTATTTTGTTTGTTTTTTTAGGTCGCCAGGCGGGCTGGCTCAATTATAAAGTGAGGTCGCCCGAGCCAGTTTTAAGTCGCCTCGGGCGACCGCTAAATCTCACTCCTGTAGCCCGCATGGTTTTTAGGCAGCCCGACAATCGTTCACATATAAAACACAAATTTTGACAATACACGTAATTTGTTGCGAGTTTGTCTTCTTCAAAAACAAAGCAGACAGCGTGCTTGGCGCGAAAGGGAAGTAGGCAAAGGGAAATAACGCTCGCGTATGCTTCATACTCGTAGCATATGAACAGTGACCTAAAAACGCTCTCGCTTCGGACCAAACTTCTAAAAGTCTGCAAGTAGTTGTTGTTTTTTTTTTTGTTTTTTTTTTAGGTCGCCAGGCGGGCTGGCTCAATTATAAAGTGAGGTTGCCCGAGCCAGTTTTAAGTCGCCTCGGGCGACCGCTAAATCTCACTCCTGCTCATCCTTTGGATTGTCAGCTTTCTCGTTCATAGAACTCTGTTCGTTTCCAAAACGCAGTATTTCTTCCAAAAAACACCTCCACCGGTGCCTCAGGGTACTGTCCTTTCCCCTGTTCTGTTCACTCTTTACACTAATGACTGTCAAGGTTCCACCTCAACTTACATCATCAAATACTCTGACGACTTTTCCCTTCAAGGTCTGTCCAATTCTGATTCTGTTTATTTCTCTGAGGTAGAAAGCTTCAGCACCTGGTATAGATGTAATTTCCGTGATCTAAATGTCTATGAAACTAAAGAAATGCTTATTACTTCAGGAAAAAATCCTACTGCTGTTGCTGAGCTTTTCATTGAGGGCACCAATGTTGAACGGGTGACTGAGTACAGGCACTTCGTAGCTGTTGAGACTTTGAGATGACCTTGACCTTCACATGACCTCTGATGCTCATGTATGATCAAATAACCCAATGTTGTTGAATACTTTGGATTAAATATAGAGCCACTTCATTGTGCGATGAGAAATGTTTTAAAGTTTTTGTAAGGCCAAAATGACCTTGACTTTAAAGATCAACGCAAAAACTGAACATCTATGAAAGAACCAATATATTATCTCTAAATACAACAAATTTAGGGATAGTTTAGGGTCAAGGTCACTTCAAAGAACCCACATGAACTGACTTTGGATATCTCCAGTGATCTTACATTGGGGCAAGGTTGATCAAATTTGCACAGTATGTGTGTCTCTATCATGCATAAAAGAATCATAAGTTAAATATTATAAACTTAGGGGGAAAAAGCGAAATGTAGTTAAACTTTTTCATTTTTATACTAACATTTATTTACCTTGTGAACTTAACCTTGAGAGAGGATGGATGTGGACAGCAGAAAAGAGAGAGAGGTGCTTGGCTCACTGAATAAAGTTACTTTAACGTAAACAATTGAGCCTTTAGTCTTCTCTTGAACGCCTGGACACAAGTTGGCCCCAGATAATAAAACAAAAAATGTACCAAATGATAGACTTGTGCTGTGTCTAAAGCAGTGATGCACAAGTTGCCCGGACACCGGACATTGACCGCTTGTTTTTTTAAATGTCCGATTGTCAAACCTCAAGGCGGACACCTTGTCCGATTAAAACCATGGCGAGTCGGACAGGTGTCCGATAGTTTTCGCGTATTTTGCGGAGAGGGCGAAACGTTTATGCAGCGCTAGATGAAAAATCAAACTAGCCCCCGGACAGTCGTCTGCATGCTGAAACGTAACATGCCTTATCTCCCTTGTCATCGCCTGCGTGGGATTGCTATTTTTTTAAATCCCGAATCACAAAGCAACACAGCCAACCAGCGCCCTTGAAACATATATACAGCTTTGTTTTATTTAATCGGTGCTAGCTCGCGACTTGAGTTTACGTTGAATCTGGTTTGGCGTTGTACTTGTACTTTTGGTAAGCCAAACATTCGATTGAAATTATCGGAAATGCCTGCGAAAAAAAGACTGAAGGCGGATAAAAACCAAATCTCAATAACCGTCTTATTTGCGGGTAATTCATTTCCCAGCACATTAAAGGAAGCAGAACCTACACAATCTGTGGAGGATTCTTCCGATGCCGATGGTCGCAAGGCCGAGAAACCGTCAACTTCGAATCAACCTACTAGTACTCGTGTTGATCACATTTTTCAGAAGGCGTGGCAATCACAGTATTCATGGGTAACATTTGACGATGAAAAAAAGGCCATGTTCTGTACGATATTTAAAAGTTCTGGTGTGGCGAAAAACTCGTTTACTCGCGGCTGCGTTAACTTTTTAAAAAAGTGCATTGGAAAATCATTTGACTACAGCTAATAACAAACTAGCAATCCAAGTTCCACAAGAGCAACAAAATGAAGAGGCTTGTGAGAATCTGATGTTGACAAATCAGGAGGAGGCAATGATAACCACAGCGCGAGCTGTAAACCTGCCAATGAAAGAAAATCAGTCTCTCGCAAAATTTGGCTCTGTTATGCAGACCTGCCTACCTCAGATTTTCAGTTTCAGTATTCTGACTGGCAAAATGTGGTATTCTGGGACCACAATTCGTATTTTCACTCTCGGCGAATCGACGCATTCGCAAGTAGGAATTTAACAATTGTAAATGTAACTTAGTGAAGATAAAGAAGAAGTAATCACTGCATTAAAAAAAACTCAAACTGATTCCTTAAATACACTGTTCCCCGATTTATTTATTTATTGACTATAGCACAGAACAAGCGCAAAACTGTAATTGCTAGAGAGCAAAAATTCAGTTGATAAAAACTTAAATTGGAATTGGAAACAACAAAATAATTTATCGATAGTGAAGGACTAAGTAATTTATATGATGTGCAAAAATGTCAACATTGTTTTCCTTCAGCTGCTGGCTATTCACAACTTTCCGGCACCTCTCGTAAAAACTCGTGGGTATCGCCATTATAAATTAAAACGAGGTTAGTATGAAACCAAGTTCCGGTCTGCCTTGTTTTGCTTTTATCAAAGCTTGATGCGTGACTTTTAAAAATTGCAAAAAGTATAAAAACGGTGGAGGAAGTACATGCTCAGTGAAAGGATGCAAAAAACAATCGTAGAGGCCTGTATTTGTGGCGACTTCGGAGGTGCGTCGATCATCGACAGAAAGTGAAACAGGGCCTGAAGACTCTTGTAGTTTTCCATAGCTTCGCCGTCGCAACCTTCACAAAACACGAAGTAGTTGGCTATGTTAGGCGAGCGTTGTGGCCAAGTGGGCTAAGGCGGGACTAACTTGCCTTGTCCACAAGCCAGAAACCAATGGCGCCTGACAGATGTGGGTTCGAGCCAGCATCTGGGCGTTATGTTTTTCCGAATATTTTTCAAAAATTCACAAATTAATGTTAGGTAGGTAGGGTTTAGGCGCGCCACTGGCGATAGAAAGAGATAATAAACTGCAGCCCCCCCCAAAAAAATATGTGAGGGTACGATACTGGTGGCCAGTGACACATGTTATTATTCTTGAATATTTGGAAATAACTCACTAAAACACGCGGAGAAAGAAACCGGAAGTATGTTTCATTGAGGGGATTCCCGTTGGTGCATAGGATAGCAGAAAAGTGTGAATAGCAGTTCTTGAGCCTGTCTGGTTCTTTGCTACAAAATAAATTATTTACAGTAACTGACTGGGAAAAATTATATGCAAACTGTCACTCAGCACTGTTTTCTTTCAGCTGCAAGCTATAACAGCTCATGAGTCTGTCTAGTTCTTTGCTGGTGTACACGTGACTGTGGCAGCAGGTTTGGACTTGAGGACTAGCAACTGAACGCTCTGCTTAGTAAATTGTCTACCTTGGCCATATTAAAATAAACTAAGAACCAACAGTTTGTGTAATTTTAAATAACAAATTTAATATTTTCATTGTTCTAAACATATACCAATTGAATGTTAAGGTACCGATAACACATCTATTTTTTAACAAAAAGTGAAATGGCTGGCCTTTAGCGATCTTAGAATCAGGAAACATTCTCTGAAACATGGCTGTCATTCTGTCCGCTGTGGCAATTGGAAGGTTGCATTCAGCAATAAACTGCACCATCTAAGCACTTCAGCATCTAAGACTTGCCGAGTGAATTCTTTTTTGCTATCCTCTGAGCTGATCTGCTTTTTCGTTTTTGAACAAAGCTGTAATATTTTGTGTCTTTGGCAGATTCTTCCACTGATGTTCGGCTGTTTTGTGATTTTGTCCGGCAACATGCCTCTCACAATCACTACGTCCACCGTGATCACAACTAAAATCTCTGACACACGCCAAGCAGTGGACGAAAGTCGGCCCCTTCTTAGATTGCACAAGAAACTGCCACTCATCAGTTTACGAAAAGAATGTATGCTGTTGTTTAGGCTTTTTCTCTTTTGAAACCGACGTTGACGCTTCATCCAATTCATCATCAGTTTCATGGGATCTTATTATTTTTCTTTTCTTGGCACCTATGGTAGACATGGTTGAACTTAATGTAGAAATCTCTGACAATGAAAAGTTTCACTTGTTTCTGACTTAAGTATGGCGCGCAGTATGGCGCCGTGTGAAATGTCTTAAAACCCCAAACAAACGTCTTATTACTACCCAAAAAAAAAAAAAAAAAAAAAAGTTGCCCAAATTCGTATTTTTAAAGGCCTTTGCGTATTTTCGTATTCTAGGTCTCAAATCCGTAAAAATACGGAAAAATCCGTAACGGTAGGCAGGTCTGGTTATGCAGCTTTTGAAAGACAGTAACGCAGGAAACATTCAATCTCTGGATGTCTCAGAGTGGGTACGCTAAAAAAAGCTTCAAAAGAGTATTTTCACCGGATTGTAAAGAAGTGGGCAAGCAAGAGAAAACGCTACATTTTCAAGAATTGAACTTTCACTGTTTCGAAGTGCCTCTTTACTGTTCAGTATTTACCAAATAAACAAGACTTTTTGGCAACAAGTCCAGTGTCCTATTACTTTTTTGTGTTCAGGACATCATGTCCTATTGGTTTTTTGTGTTCAGGACATCATGTCCTATGAGGGTCCCAAAACATGTGCATCACTGCTAAAGCATACCTGAACAGCATCTGCTTCAACAGACGGTTAGCGGTGCACACTCTAGACTGGCGACCAGTGTTGAGACGGTGTAGCTCCAGCTCAGACGAAATCATCAGCGTCGTCATTTCCGTGTCAGCGGCTGTGCCAGCACCGCAACAACTGTAACGCACGACTCATCATGATTCAGGCGCAAGTCATCGTCACAATAACTGACAAGAGCTCAATATAACACTTTTTGTTAAAAATCTATTCAAATTAACTTATTAAGTGTCCATGACAGATTAACATTACATTAAAAAAACCAAAAAAACTAACAGTTCGGCAACCTGAGCACAGGAAATGAGAACCTGCGACCTATATCATTGTGTTTTCTTTATAGTCTATACTTTATTTCGCCTGTCTTCTTTGCCTACTATCATTATTTCCTTGTCTGTGGCTGTACGAGAACTTCCAACGACTAACCATCATCCAACGCTCTACCACAAAACTGTTGACACCTGTAATGTGTGTGTGATCAAAGTGTACCAATTTCCTAACGTAAGGAGAGAAAGAGAGAGAGAGGAGAGAGAGCAGTATGTATGAGCTGATTTGGTGTGCAGTCAGCAACTGTGTCATCAGGAGTCAAAAAACCAACCAGTGTGCACACAAAAACTAACAGAGATTGAGAGAATGTGTCACCACTTCACTTACTAGATGTTGCTTGCAATGTAATGGATCTTAGCACAGTTTTTGTCTGCCACAACAGTGTCTTCAGTGGCTCTTGTGTCTGCCCCCAACACAACGCCATCCTGAAAAGAAATACAACAGATTTTTGAGAAACTGAAAGATGTTAAACATGTATACATACCAGGCCTGAAAATGGCGACTAATTTAGTCGCCATGGCTAATGAAAAAAAAAATTGGCGACTAAAAAAAAAAACTTTAGTCGCCAAATGCGAGTGCGCTAAAATGAACTTTTTTTTAGTTTGGCTAGTAAAATTTTTAGTTTGGCTAGTAAAATTTTTAAGTTACTAGCCAAAGGCTAATGGGACCTTTTTTTTCATTTTCAGGGCTGCATACAGTACAGTATATAGTATAGTCATTACATTTAATGATTTATATAGACAGAACAGTTCTTCTGTCGTAACTAATCAATTGCACATATTGAAGGCAGCAATTATTGACAACAAAGCATTTTTAATCAAATGTGGACCAACAACTGTGGACTATGGCTGTGGGATTTCAATCGATGGCAGATTACCATATATGACAATTTTGAATCCATGTAACATGTAGAACTAGAACTTTATGAAGTGAGAAGAAATTGCTGCAAAAACCTTGAAAACGACTCCCGCAATTGTTGTGCCAGTCTTGTAGGCAGTTGGAACCTTATAGCCCTTGCCCTCAAGAAACTTGTTCCTGAAACAAACAATGGCATATTATAAATAAATATAGTTTTAAATTGTTGAATTTATAGGTCGTCTGCTGCAAACGTTCGCTTCAGCTTTACAAATTTTGTTGACTCATTGTCAAGCCTATTGGCTATCTTATTAAATAGGTTTATATTTGAAGAAATACTGTTAAGTGATGAATACTGGTTATTATTCGACATTAAGAATTCAAACACAGAAAGATTCTCTGTACTTACCTTTGGCAGTTCTCGAAAACAAATCCTCCGGTCGGTAATTCTGCACAAGCAGCCATGTTGCCGAGATAAGTGACGCAGCGGAAAAATACACCAATCCGATTGGTTAATAATCCACGAAAAAGAAACACGGAGTTATCTCCTTTCCAGTCAATTTTGTTGAAACGTTCTATGGATGTAGGCCTAATATTAGATGATAGACGAGAGTTCTGTAGAGGGTCAATACAACGTTCGTGCCGTCTACTTTGAGTTGACATGACATTTGGAGAAGTCAGAGTGTAGCCTTCAAGGTTTGTATAGTGATTCAATGTTTTAAAGTAGATCTTGTAATTGATTTATGTGATTTTTCTCTGCTGTGCTGATCCTAAGGCTAATCCTAATCATGATTATGATAGGCCTAGTGGCTAGTACAGTAGTAGGCCCTACTACCAAAGACACTCTACAATAACGTCTTTGCTACTACTACTAGTAGTAGTATATATAGGAACGGCGTCTTAGGCTGTCATGCAGCTTCTAATTCACCATTATCATATGTGAAGTGTTTAACCAGGTTGACATTCTCCACTGACTCATAATGATAGGCAAATTCTTCAGATAACAAATGCCTGATAGACCTACACAATTAATGAACCTCAATTAATGGTTTGGCATAATTGGTATGAACCCTCGGTTATCATAATAAGGGTCACTGGCCAAGGCACTCGTTTCAGTGCCTATACCAGCTTTGGGTACCTTTTGACTCCCCACTTTGTGGAGTAAACAATATAATTATATATCTTAATATCTGGCAGGTTATTCTAATATGTTATTTCGTTAGTAAAAGGCTGTTTAAAATTTCCAGTTTTGATAAAATGTTTTGTAATTTAACTTTTAAATTTAAAATGTACCCCCTTTGTTATGCTAGCTTTGTTGAACGTAAACAGCAGAGAAGTTAAATTATAGCGGGTCATAAGACTGATGAACTATTTATTTTAAACACTTCAATCAGATCTCTTCTTAATAATAATAATAATAATACAGGTTGCTATTACGCCCTTTTTCTTCAATCGAACTCAAAGCGCATCAATCGCTATTGCACAATTGGGAATAGAAATCAATATTTTTATTGTAGAAATGTAGAATGACTGTATCCAATACCAATATTGAAGGGAGAGAGAGAACTGGAGTACCCATACAAAACCCTAGGTGACCTGAAAAGTCTCGTACCTGAGTCACATAAGTTCACCCCCAACAGGGTTCGAAACCTGCGGCCTTCAGCATACAAAACCAGCTTGAGCTCTCTTTGGAAACATTGAGTAATTCTTCATTTATAACTGGGTTATTCAGTAGCACTTTTCTGTCTGTTCTAGACTAGACAGGTCCTCATAATTAATCAATGTGTGGATGAAACACAACATGTTGAAGCTGATTGAGGACAAGACTGAGGCCATCATGTGTGGACCTAAGAGCAAAAAGACTCTGTATCCCTGACATCCATCAGTGTTGGGCAGTCTGTGATCCCCCTCTCGTCCACTGTCAGAGACCTCGGCATCATGATCGATGCCAACCTCACAACGGAGGATCACTTTGGTGCTGTAAACTGCGAGGTGTTCTCACAATTAAGGCTGCTACCATCATTGGTGATATTCAGGATAGACTATGCAAACAGTTGTCTGTGGGGCCTTCCTGACCATCAGCTTGATCGTCTCATCAGCTTGACTGTCTCCAACGTGTTCAGAACACGGCCGCCAGGATTGTCACCCGCAGCAAGAAGACTGACCATATCACTCCGGTTCTCCGACAACTTCACTGGCTGCCAGTTAAGAAGAGAGTCGACCACAAAGTCCTCTCCCTGTGCTACAAGTGTGTCCATGACACCCCACCTCTCCTCGGTATTTGAGAGACATTGTCCCTACCCACAAACCCTCAAGGCGCCTTCGCTCCCCTTCCTAGTTTATGTTGTCCCTTCCAAGTGTGGATGGTCACAGGAAGAGGCGTTTGGGTCACCGCTCCTTCTCCCACTGTGGCCCAGCACTCTTCCCCATAGAGACACTTGACTCTTTCAAGAGGCGTCTGAAGGCTTACCCTTTTTTGACTCTTTTGAGTTTGTGCATAGAGCAGTTGTTTTGTTGTTATTGTTGTTTTTTCTCACCATTTTCCCCCTAACCCTCTGTGCCCTGAGCATGCTGCCAGCATGGATATGTGTGCCATACAAGTGGACATCATCATCATCAATAGCTTTAAAAAAAAAAATAAATATATATATATATATATATATATATATATATATATATATATATATATATATATATATATATATATATATATATATATATATATATATATATATATATATCAGTGATGGAGAAAGTTTTTAAGCTAGGGGTATTTATACCCTCAACCAAAACATGTGGGGGTTTTCATACCCTCATTGCAAACATAAGAGGGTTTTTATACCCCCTTTCAGTTTTTTAGGGGGTACACCAACATACGTAATAAACACTTTGCGTGGAAAGTCATTCATCAGTTTGAGTTTCTTCAGCCGGGCCCGGTTGCAGCTCACCTTTTTCTTCTCTTACCGAGCACTCAAAGCCAAAGGCTGACAAAAAAGTTTGTTTTTCTTTTCCTTCATCTTGTTTTAATTTTTTTGAGCAATTAGTTTTGTCTGCTTTATTTTTCCTTTTCTTCGGCTTCCCCTCAGATCGCTGCTTGTCGGCCATGTTTAATGTTGTTGTTTGTAGATTATAGTCACACGACACTTTCGCATATAGGTGACTACTGGACCGATTTATACTGACACCAGCGGGCCAGTTGTTGGTAAAGGGGAAAATAATATGATCACACGTTGACCAATCCGGGATTCGAACCAGCGACCTTTCGGTTACTAGCAAGACTCTCTTACCAGCTGAGCTACCCGGCCCCTCTTTAATGTTGGGTTGTTGTCAGTCTTATATAGCCAATCAAAAGCGTCGAGAAAAAATAGTAAAATAATATTATCGTGCATATGATTGGCTGTTTCTCGGCGACAGAATGAATAGGAGGGGGAGAGAGGGTGGTAGGCGGTCGCGCAGGACGCACAGGCACACGATCTAAATCGAGCGAAAGCTGTACGCACGACCGAAATAGTTGTACCTGATGATACTTCCCAGCTTCTTCTTCTTCTTCTTCTTTATTAGATTTATGTCCCCGGACACATGAAGCGTATAGGGGAACCTCCCAGCAACTTAGCTTTACGTTTTTATACCCCTTTGGCACTGACTTTGTGCGTGTTTATACCCTTTCATTACATTTTCGTTACGTGATTTCCCAACTCAGTACGTGAAACACGTACGATTGTACGTGATCTCCATCACTGTTATATATAAAGCAACTAAATCAGGATTATAGCTAAACCTCAAATCTTGTCACCAGCAGCTGCAGAGAGTATTGAAGTGGCAAACGAGGGTCTCAGCTAGGTAGTGTGGAAATTAACAAGTCATAGTGTCAACTTACAACAGCATATTCATAAAGACAATCTTATATCATGACGCCTACAATTACCAGCTTTGCTGAATAAATCTAAATCTGAAAGATACCTTCCCAACCTGTTGCCATTGGTGCACTATATTGCTGCCTTGCACATGGCCGGAATAATCCTTCTTTTTTGTGCTATCTTAAGCTGTGACAACTTCCTTCAGCAGACTTCTCCAAGTGCTAGTCATCGTGTTAGTATAACCAGCGCTGATGTGATCTTGCAGACTGATCCAAATGCTAGTCATTCTGTTGGTAAAAGAAGTGCTGATGTAATCTAGCAGACTGATCGAAGTACTAGTCTTCTTGTTAGTAAAAGAAGTGCTGATATAATCTAGCAGACTGCTGCAAGTGCTAGTCACCCTGTAAGTAAAAGAAGTGCTAATATAATGTAGCAGGCTAGTATTAACAACGATAAGTAGAGTAAAATTAAAGTTGACTGCAGGATCTCAAAACGCTGGAACGTGCGAGAGCAATCTTTTATCAAGGATCTGCTTTACCACCATTAAAGGTTTTTAAAACTCTTGTCAATAGTATTAACAGTCTTCTTAACTAATTTGTAATCATGACCTGTGATGTTCAAGCCCCTCGGATTTTTAAATTTAAAAAAGTTCTTTCTCTTTTTAATGTTATGGACCTAATAGCAATACCATAATTATTTTCAGGAAATTAAATATTTATTGTAAGAGTGTGTGTTTCAGGTGGATTTCGTTAACCATGTCTTGCATGTTCACCCAAGAGGAGGCTGTTTCTTTCATTGAATCATCATGGGGAGTCCAGCAAGTACTGAAGCGACTCCAAAGCAGCACTGAACGTAGAGCGCTCCTGGATGAGATTGTGACCCAAGTGCAGATGAACATCCCGTTCCAAGGCATCGCGTTCTTAGCCCTCCCAACCGATCAGCGCAGACGACCCACTGTCCAGATGATAAAGCAAGACTGTTTAGCAGGCATCGGTGGTGTGTGCTACACTCTCAACGTGTTTACCTGGGCCTTGTTGAAAGCCGTGGGCTTTTCAGCACACTTATGTCACGCACAGTGCACGTCCACAGTCACCAGCCTCTACAATCACGTCATCATCCTGGTCACCGACTTGGAGAAAACTGGGGACATGTTTGTCGTAGAGTGCGGGTTTGGATTCCCCACGTTCAGGGCTATTTCTTTGGATTTCCAAGAGGAGTCGCCTACCTTCGTGGATTCACTTCTGGAGTACAAGTACATCAAACATGACGGTTTCATCCTCCGCATGCATGGTAAGGGAGATAGCATCAAACGGAATGACCCACCGATTGAGGGACTTGATCTTTACATTGGAAAATGGAGGAGGTTTTACTTTTTCAAGCCTGTTCCTACTGACAACCTTGCTGATTTTGATGTCTACTTTGACCGCGTGTTCTCAGTACCCAAGCAGACGCCGTTTGATTCGTCACCCAGGGCTCTTCGCTTTCCCCACCGAAAAGCTGTGATCCTGGTAAACAACAGGCTTATGATTGAAAACCACAGCGGCGAGTTTGACACTACTGAGTTGAAGGATGATGATGAGATTGTGGCTGCGTACAAACAACACTTCCCAGCTCTGGCCCAAGATTTAGTGCGTAAAGCACTCCAAGCCTGGCACGCCATCACCCTGTAAGGATTGAGTGCAATGTTTCATTCACAACAGCTGTTTTATCTCCACTCAAATAGACTACTGCCTTATATATATCTATAGATATAAGTTACGCAGTCTTTTTTCCCAGCGGCGATATAATATATGAATGGCAGTAGTTTAGTCAGAGATATTTATGACTGAAAGTGGCATGGAACATTTTTTTTTTAAACAGAATCAAATTATAATCAGATTTAAATTATAATCAGACTATCAGGTCACAAACATGATTGAATATATTTTTTCAAATACTGTTTGACACTAAGGGCTTTTCGAAACTTGTGAATGTGGCTTCGTTTCATGCTGAAGGGACTAATTCTGATGGTGACATCAGCAATTTATGCAGCTCATTACTATGTACAGGTAAAAGTTTGTGATATGAACTTTGCTTTGCATGGTTGGCATGCATGGTTGTGTGAAAATGAGCATGCCCACGAAGTTGACTTAGTTTATTACATTGGTTGTAACTTGGTTGTAACTGATATGGCATTCAAAGTTCTGTGATTTTGTTTTTTGCTGAATAAGGCACCTTAGTCAACTATTTTAGATGCAGAAATAGGGCTCTACACTTGTTTTGAGACTTAGATTAGAGAGAGCATAGTTTGAAGCCAAGTGTTGGAAAGAGGTTACTTAAGTTCTCCTACTATGGCCATCAGCATCGCCTACTCGCTATAGATAGATAGATAGATAGATAGATAGATAGATAGATAGATAGATAGATAGATAGATAGATAGATAGATAGATAGATAGATAGATAGATATTCATGATTGTTTGCAATTGTTCCACATGAATACACTTTTATATCTTTATTAATCAGAAGATGCTGTCAATATCTTCTTACCGAGTGAAATGTAATTATTATTATTTATTTACTGAGTGCTGTGAGCCTATTTACAGGGAACTGCACTATACAACAATTCTTTGTTGTTGTTGTTGTTATTATCATTATCATTGAATGTTTATTAATACTAGTCAGAGGCATCATGATGATTGACATTTCAATGCTACTTTTTTTTTCTCCATCTTGCCAGCTGTGCATGGGTAAGGATAATTAGCTTAGATGCTAGAGCGAGATGACGGAGCTCGCATGCCAGAAGTTGGGGGTTTGACTCCCTAGTGGGCTAGATGTGAGCACCTGCCATCTTACTGCTGCTATCAGTGTATTGGTTATTTCACTGTGCAGTACCAATCGGTGAGATACGGTGTAAGTTTTGGTTAGGATGGGTCACTGGGCCTTAAATTCTGTTGTTCTGGATTGGGGTCTGCACTGGAACTGCGCTGTACTTTCCTTGAGAAACTTTGAAAGCAACCCAAGCTTCATCCATGAGATGACAAATAATTTCTAAAGTAAAAAAGAAAATATATAAAAATCCCAAATATAGGTAGTTTAGTCAGAGGCATTCATATGTGAAATGGAAGCCACGTTTCACATTTATTGTTTAACATGAATGAATACTGGATGAGGAAACGCTGAGGGTTTTTTCAGGGTACTTCGGTTTCCTCCTTCTCTTCAATAATGGAATATTTGATGCAGTCGATCTATTCTATCCTATCCTATCCCGTAACTCGAAAGTCGTTGGAGCACCACAGATGATCGTTTTACCAGCGTACACCAGATTTCTCTGTCCTAAGCAACCCCCATGGCTTCGCTCAGTGTCAAGCCAGTCCATTCTTAAATGTTGTCCTCCCACCTCTTTTTCTGTCTTCTTCTTCTTCTTCTGCCTCATTGCACCGTGTGTTGTCCAATGGCTTGTGTAATGGTCTGTCGGACTTCGTTGTTGGTGATGTGCTGCGCATAGGAATTGCCCAGAAGTCTTCTGCAGCACCTCATCTCCATGCTTTGAATTTTGTCTTTGGTACACCGTCCATGCATGCAACAACATAAATGAGTCCTAAAAAGTAATAACAAGTAAGATCTGCTTAAATGCAACCATCATCATACACACATACAATTTATAGTTCTACGCGCAAACATCAAGTATACAAGAAAACTTAAAATGCCATCTGTAACCACAAGCGCTTTATCTGGACACGCGAGCGCCTATGCCTTTGACGCGTCTCCCTAGATAACCAAAAGGAGACGCGTCACAGGCATAGGCGCTTGCGTGTCCAGATACAATCGCCTGTTGGCTGTTTGAAGGTCTGATGGACCCTGTAAGCAATTAATAACTACAACTATAATAATAATAATAATTGTTGTTGTTGTTATATTAATCCCCCCGTTGGGGTGCCTGGGGTTTCAGTATAAATAGTATCCCCACTTTCTGGAAATTAATTGCTTTCTTATCAGCAACCCGTTGGGGTTTCGGGGGTTTCAGTATAAATAGTATCCCCACTTTCTGGAAATTTAGTCCTTTAAATTCCCACTGTCGCTGTCTTTCTCATTTGCTCTTTCTCATTCCTGCTCTGTTCTATCAATCTGCAATACTATCGTCTTCTTCGCTAGACCAGTCTCCTACCTTTTCTTGAAAACTCTTCCGGGACAAGACTCCTTATTTGTGTATGAGGTCTGTTGGATCAGCTTGGAAATATTGGACGCTTTCTGCCAGGTGGTCACTAGGGCTTCCTATGATGTTATTATTTAGCAATGAAGGCATTTTATATGTATGTGTTTTGTTGATAATTTATAATGATGTTTGTATTCTATTTTGTTTTTGTAAACGGGGGTTCGATAAGTTGGGGTGAAGCCTCAGCCGTCCCCTGCGTGGGATGTCTTTATTGTAAAGTGACTGGCTGGTGGAGAGCTTTCGGTTTGACCACTAGGTTTGTTTCAGCAGATCTTTTATACGGATCAGGGGTTGTCCGGTCCTGATTTGGCTCGGAAGAGTCCGCTGGACCTAAAGCAATAATCGTGTAATGTAATGTAGCTACTGAGCTCTGGGTACGTGATTGAGGGGGAATATCCCGGATCGACACGCCCATGGACCTGAGCGTCTCGTCCGTCGGCAAGAACTTAAATCCTAAACGCAGCGTTTCTTACCATATCGTCCGCCGACTCCCGATCGTACTCGGCAACAAACTTGGCGATGGGTCCATCTGACCGCTTAATAAATTCCGGGACGGTCAAGCCTCGTCCCACTGGGGCGCCACCAGCCGCGGTATCACCCGAGAGACCGGCACTAGGAGGGGTCTGTGACGTACCATCACGTACGCACATTGAGCTCGATATCCGACTGGGTACCCACAGAATGGCTGGGAGACGGCGGGACCGTGACCAGAAGGCCCGCCACCGTGTGAGTAAGCCTCTTGACCAGGCTCTCTAATCTACGCACAACAGCCCAAGGTTCGCTACAGCCAGCGGCAGGAGCCACTGGCGCCTCCAAAGGGTTCAGAATCCCATCCACCCCATCAGTCACCAGGTGGGATGGCAGAGTCCGAACACATTGTCAAGACTTGCCTCCAAAATAGCTGGTTGTGACTTTCAATCTGTTGCCTCCATTTTCACAACGCGTACGACACGGAATGCAGGAAAACAAAATTTGCGATTCGTCACACCCAGCCAATCATCTCTTGGAGCTTCTGCCCTCGATTTATTGCTTTGAGATCTAGAACTTCTCGATTCAAAAGCAGTTGTTTTTATTCCAAATGTTGCCCTCAGTACATCAACAACCATGGAACGATGTTAACTGGAAACTCACAACCAATTCCATCACTTGTGATATATGACTGATTTGAGTTTAAGATTGTGTTTATTTGTCTGTTTGTGCTGTAAACAGAACGATTTGAAGTTGAGTGTATGACATGATAAATGCATGTGCGACTCTGCAAGAAAGGATGTATTTCACTGTCGCCATGCCACGCAAAAAAACATTGTAACGTTTTACTTATTGAATATAGTCTTATGTCTTAGGTTTTACAGTGATTGATAATTGTTATCCCCGTTGGGGTGCCGGGGGTTTCAGTATAAATAGTATCCCCACTTTCTGGAAATTTAGTGCTTTAAATTCCCACTGTCGCTGTCTTTCTCATTTGCTCTTTCTCATTCCTGCTCTGTTCTATCAATCTGCTATACTATCGTCTTCTTCGCTAGACCAGTCTCCTACCTTTTTTCTTGAAAACTCTTCCGGGACAAGACTCCTTATTTGTGTATGAGGTCTGTTGGATCAGCTTGGGAATATTGGACGCTTTCTGCCAGGTGGTCACTAGGGCTTCCTATGATGTTATTATTTAGCAATGTAGGCATTTTATATGTATGTGTTTTGTTGATAATTTATAATGATGTTTGTATTCTATTTTGTTTTTGTAAACGGGGGTTCGATAAGCTGGGGTGAAGCCTCAGCCGTCCCCTGCGTGGGATGTCTTTATTGTAAAGTGACTGGCTCGTGGAGAGCTTTCGGTTTGACCACTAGGGTTGTTTCAGCAGATCTTTTATGCGGATCGGGGGTTGTCTGGTCCTGATTTGGTTCGGAAGAGTCCGCTGGACCTAAAGCAATAATAATGTAATGATTGATAATTGTTGATAGTTGTTGTGATTTGAAACCCTCTACCAAAGCCTGTGACAGTGATTATAATTGCTTATAATTGTTTTATTTGCAGTTGAGCTCTTTAAGAACTACTTGACATTAATCTGTATTTCCGTTTGAAACTTTGTTATTGTATAATGGTGATCATGTACCCAGTCCTTTTCGACGTTAAGCTGAAAATTTATTTGGTGTCTACTAATCAGAAAGTACTGAAAAGAATTCTATCTACTTTTGTGTTGTACAGAATTTTATTTAATTATGTACTGAACAGAATGACATCTAATTCAGTACTGAACAGAATGATGTCTGCTTCTGTATTGAATAGAACTCTGCTATCTACTTCAGAATGCTGTCTACTATTGTATTAAACAGAATGCTACCTACTTCTGTACTGAACAGAATGCTGTCTACTTATGTACTGAACAGAATGTTATATAATGTACTGAACAGAATGCTATCTAATGTATTGACCAGAATGCTATCTAACAGAATACCCTCGTGAGGGTGCAAGGAGTTTTTGTATTAATTATAGTATCCCCACGTTGTGGAAATTTAGTGCTTTAAATTACCACTGTTTCTGTCATTCTCATATTTGTTCTTTCTCGTTCCTAATCTGTTCTATCAATCTACTATCTTCTTCGCTAGACCAGTCACCTACCTTTTGTTTTTCTTGAAAACTCTCACAAAAACTCCTCATTTTTGTATAGGGTCCAGGGGAAGATCAAGGATAAGGTAGGGGAAGGAGTAGTAGGACGGGGTTCCAAATTGTGTCCATGGTCCAGACCCCGATGTGTCCAGGGGCGAATTCCTTGACGGGTGAAGGGAAGGTTTCCCCCGTTGGGGTGCCGGGGGTTTCAGTATAAATAGTATCCCCGCTTTCTGGAAATTTAGTGCTTTAAATTCCCACTGTCGCTGTCTTTCTCATTTATTCTTTCTCATTCTTGCTCTATTCTATCAATCTGCTATACTATCTTCTTCTTCGCTAGACCAGTCACCTACCTTTTTTCTTGAAAACACTTCCGGAACAAGACTCCTTATTTGTGTGTGAGGTCTGTTGGATCAGCTTGGGAATACTGGACGCTTTCTGCCAGGGAACATTACATTACATTACATTACATTATTATTGCTTTAGGTCCAGCGGACTCTTCCGAGCCAAATCAGGACCGGACAACCCCTGATCCGCATAAAAGATCTGCTGAAACAACCCTAGTGGTCAAACCGAAAGCTCTCCACCAGCCAGTCACTTTACAATAAAGACATCCCACGCAGGGGACGGCTGAGGCTTCACCCCAACTTATCGAACCCCCGTTTACAAAAACAAAATAGAATACAAACATCATTATAAATTATCAACAAAACACATACATATAAAATGCCTACATTGCTAAATAATAACATCATAGGAAGCCCTAGTGACCACCTGGCAGAAAGCGTCCAATATTCCCAAGCTGATCCAACAGACCTCACACACAAATAAGGAGTCTTGTCCCGGAAGAGTTTTCAAGAAAAAAGGTAGGAGACTGGTCTAGCGAAGAAGAAGATAGTATAGCAGATTGATAGAACAGAGCAGGAATGAGAAAGAGCAAATGAGAAAGACAGCGACAGTGGGAATTTAAAGCACTAAATTTCCAGAAAGCGGGGATACTATTTATACTGAAACCCCCGGCATCCTAACGGGGGTTTCTGCCAGGTGGTCACTAAGACTTCCTATGATGTTATTATTTAGCAATGTATGCATTTTATATGTATGTGTTTTGTTGATAATTTATAATGATGTTTGTATTCTATTTTGTTTTTGTAAACGGGGCTTCGATAAATTAGAGTATAGCCTCAGCGTCCCCTGCATGGGATGTCTTTATTGTAAAGTGACTGGCTGGTGGAGAGCATTCAGTTTTACCACTAGGGTTGTTTCAGCAGATCTTTTATGCAGATCAGGGGTTGTCCGGTCCTGATTTGGCTCGGAAGAGTCCGCTGGACCTAAAGCAATAATCATGTAATGTAATGTAATGTTTACAAAAAACAATATAGAATATAAACATCATTATAAAATATCAACATACATATTAATAATATCATAGAAAGCCCTAGTGACCATTTAGCAGAAAGCATCCAATATTCCTAAGCTGATCCAATAGACCTCGTACACAAATGAGGAGTTGTGGAAGAGTTTTCAAAAATAAAAGGTGACTGTTCTAGCGAAGAAGACAGTATACTAGAGTAATAGAAGAGAGTAGGAATGAGAAAGAACAAAGGGGAAAGACGGCGACAGTGGGAATTTAAAGCATTAAATTTTCAGAAAGTAGGGATAATGTTTATACAGAAGCCCCCGTCACCCCCATGGGGGGGAAGAGAGGGAGGGAGTCCACTTATACGGAAAACTGTGCTGTTGTATTCATGGTGTTGAATGGATAGTCCGAACTCGCTCAAAAATAAGTCCAATTAGCAAATGTACCTTTTAGTTCATTTTTATTTGTCATAATTTAAAATACAGAACTCAGATTTATTAACATTGTCAAACTAAAGGGCCACGTGTGAAAAGTTTCAATTTCGAACTCAGGAATAATGTCAAGCACAATTAAATGTAAATTATTTTACAATGCTTCCTTTGTGGTCACAATAAACACAGTATACGTTTTACGCACACGCACACACACATCAAAAGTATATTTTTAAATCGATAAATTCTGTAGTTTTTCTGCCTACTATTAGTAACATTCTTACCCCTTGGGGTCATGAGCAATCTTGCCACTGTAGATTGTTCAAACCTATAAAGGGAACAGTGAAAGCCACAGTTGAAAACCTGTCTTTCCTTTATAGGCAAGACGCTTCACTGCGGCAACAGTACCCCCGTTGGAGTGCCGGGGGTTTTCAGTATAAATAGTATCCCCACTTTATGGAAATTTAGTGCTTTAAATTCCCTCTGTCGCTGTCTTCCTCATTTACTCTTTCCTATTCCTGCTCTGTCCTTCACTCTGCTATACTATCTTCTTCTTCGCTAGATCAATGACCTACCTTTTTTCTTGAAAACTCTTCCTGGACAAGACTCCTTGTTTGTGTATGAGGTCTGTTGGATCAGCTTGGGAGTGTTGGACGCTTTCTGCCGGGTGGTCACTAGGGCTTCCTATGATTGTACTATTTAGCACTATAGGCATTTTATATGTATGTGTTTGGTTGATGATTTATAATGATGTTTGTTTTCTATTTTGTTTTTGTAACCGGGGTGTTCGCGTAGTTGAGGTCAACCCTCAGCCGTCCCCCGCGTGGGATGTCTTTATTGTAAAGTGACTGGCCGGTGGAGGGCATTCAATTTTCCCACTGGGGTTGTTTCAGCAGATCTTTTATGCGGATCGGGGGTTGTCCGGTCCTGATTTGGCTCGGAAGAGTCCGCTGGACCTAAAGCAACAATCAATCAATCAATCAATAGTAACATTCTTAGCGCTTAAAATATCAAGTGGGTTGTAGAACGTATTGGCGTACCGTTAAACAAGGGGAAATCACACTTCCCCGTTATATAAAGAAATGGAAAATTCAAACTGTAGCGGGTGGTTTTGAGCAACGAATGTCCACTGTACCATCGTGTAATATAATACCAAATAATTGTAGGCTAAACTCAATGTTCGCCAAAAGCAAGCAAAACCTTCCAATTGGAGCCTTTTAAGTTAAAACGGACTCAAAGTTTAAGGTACATGGTGTAACTTAAACAGGTTACAAACATACATCTCTTACTCAAAGAAATATCACTGCCGTTTATCGATAACATGGATGTGGTGGTAGAACTAGGTCAGTAAAATAAAACTGTGGCCGCCCGTAGAGAATTAGTGAATCTGACCTATAATATATTTGTGATGCAAAGTTAGCCGCAGTCACGCTTGTAAAAGTATTTTACTGTGATGACGGCCGACAACCCTCTATAACGCCGTTAAAGAGACCCGAATGCAAGTGACTGTGGTGAAACGCTTAATCTGATGTCAAACGGCAACTCCGCCTATCCCGTTCTGTGACGTCGAGAAGGAAATCAAGATGGCTCGAATATGTGCTTTTTCTTTTGGGTGTGAAATTTCATCTAAAGAGATTACTCTTTTATAGTGCATATTACAAGCTCATAGAGCTTCTCAAAGCGCTGGCCACTACTATCCAGCAATCACAAAATAGTTTGCTGAAGTCAGGATTCGAACCCACGTCGCCCGAGACGCACGTACACAAGTCGTGCGCTCTGACGACAGAGCTATCCCTGCCACCCATCAGAAACACGATTTGCAAGTTAAAGTGTATAACAAACTACAGTCTAAACACCTACCCTTTTCTTTAGAACCGCATTCGAACCACCCTATATCCCAAGCAAAGTACACGTTTTACGTTTTTCCAGAAAGTGGGGATACTATTTATACTAAAACCCCCGGCACCCCAACGGGGGTTTAAAACATATTTAAAAACGTGGTATAAAGGCAGGGAAATCGCTATTAGAAGATGGAAAGGAAATCACAGTTTATTTTTTATAATGTTAGACTGACAGAAACTACTACTACTACTACTAGTAGTACTAGTACTACTACTACTAGTAGTAGTAGTAGTAGTAGTACTAGTACTACTACTACTAGTAGTAGTAGTACTAGTAGTAGTAGTAGTAGCAGTAGTAGTTACTGGCGCTAGTTTAACCACCTCAATGGTCTTGTCAGTTTACTTCAAAGTTCCAGCAATCGCTCACCTCCCTCCTCTCCTTCCTACCTCAGTAATACAAGTTGTATTACACCCATACTTCTGCTATCAGTTTTAACACAAAATTTATACCGCCACGTTTTGACACGGGCCAGATTATTGGTGGTTGCCAGTGAGTGAATATATCGGTTCCTCTTCTACACCAGGCAAATCTTATCTTTATGTTTGCTAACAAAACCTTTTTCTACAAAAGAACAAAAACAATCCCAGTGCTTCGATTAAGCAGTATTTCTATATCTTAATAAATAACATTAATATTTTTCTCGTTTTGTTTTCGATTGTGTGTGTGTGTGCGTGTGTATGCATGCGTGTTCGTGCGTGTGCATGCGTGTTCGTGCGTTTGTGTACTTCTTTCAGCGTTCCTTTCTTTCAAATACAATTTTTGAAATTTTACAATGTGACATTGTTAGTATGAACCATCATAATATTTATACAAACATTTAGTATGACAGTCTAGTAAATTTATGAAACAGTCGTCAAAATAATACAATTATAATCTGTCGTTTTAAGAACAAAATATGTCCATAATGTCTATGCATTTTGCAATTTGGAATATAAACATTTATGATGTTGCAGCTTTAATTATAACGTTTCGGAGGAAATTATATAACTGGACATATGCATTTTGTCGTATAATGTTTGATGGCACAGTATGTCACCAAAAACGTTTGAAAATTATATTCAATTGCATGTTTTATCACTTTAAGAGTTTTGCAAAAAGACAGCGAATGAACGAACGAGAATTATTACTAATTAAAAAAACAACAACATGTGTCAAAGCAATGACAACAAAGAAAGATGTATCTGCAACAATAATGTTAATGACTGAATTAGTAAAAACAAATGTGTATTGTTCCAGTTCTGCTTGACACACTACAATCCCATTCTGTTTCTTGTAGATCAACTGGGTTAGGACCAGAATGATCCAGAGTAGTTGGAATGTCGTGTGTTCCACCTTGGCCTGGATGTACTGTATACAGAGAATCCGAGCCTGCTAAGCACACACCAATACAGTGAATGAAGCCTTGATAGATCACTTACGCTGACTTAATTAGTATGGGTGTAAATGTAGCCTTAATGACAGCAGCTGCAATCTTTGTCACAGATGGTCACAGGGTTTGGCAAAATGTTTCAGAGCCTGCTGAAGGAAAACATATCTCTCTCTCTCTTTCTCTCTCTCTCTCTCTCTCTCTCTCTCTCTCTCTCTCTTTCTCCCCCCCCCCTCTCCTTCCCCGCTTTTATCCCCATCCCCCATCTTCTCCCCTCTTTCTCACTTTCATACCCATGGTGCATGAACTTGCATATCACGGACATCAGACCGCCAGCAATTAAAATTGTAGAATAGGATTCTCGCAAACGCCATTTCTGCTGTATGTTTGGACTTCACTGTGGCCACATTTTGTGTTTTGAGCTGCATTTTTTAAAAATGTATTCCGAGTTCCACAAACACTATTTTGTGGTGGTCAACGCTGAGGAGCGCTGTAATTATTCCTTCTCCCTTCCCCCTTACCCACATCATAGAACGCTCCGCCCATTGCAGAACGCTCCCGCCCACCGTGGAATCCCAGGCAAGCCACTGTCATTTAACTATCGGTTTATAGAAGCTAATTTTGGTCACTTGAGCGGTTCAGCCTGGAATGTCTTATCCCCAGTCTTTGAGGCAGACTCCAGTGTGCTGAATGAAGGTGTGTCCCCGTTGTCCATTGGGGTGGGGGAAGAGGCGTCAGTTTTCACTCTCGGGGCGGCACCGCCCTGGGTCAGCTGGAATCTAGGCGGGGCGAAAGCGGAGCTTGCGGACAGGGAAAGGAGTGGACTGGAGGCCATGAAGTCGCCGGGACACTGCATGCCCATCCCGCCGCTGCCAGCCACAGTGTAAGCGGGGTTGATGTCCGCCATGTTGGAGAAGTAGTGGTAATAGGTGGCGGCCGGGGCGTCACCGAATGTGGCCACGCCCATGCCGACGCCGTGGCCTTCACGCTCGCCATTGACGGCGTACCTGACCTGGGACACAGACAGTGGAGACTGGGGCGGGGCGCTGTGCGTGAACAAACCAGTGGGATACAGGCGCGACATGGACAGGCTGCACTCGCAGGTTGGCGGCATGGAGCCCATCCCTTGGGGCGGGGCGAACGCGTGTGAGGAGGCCGACACAGAGTCAAACATGTGAGCGTTGCCATGGAGAGCCGGCTGGATGTAGGTGGGAAGCATCATAGCACTGGCCATCGCGTCGTCTCGATGCCCGGACACCTCTGTGGACACAAGTGAGCAACCGTCAGTTTAAATTGTTGTCAATTTACAGCTCTCTTCAATAGACCTCTTTCCGTTTCAATCCAACACTCCATCTATAATTTTTACATCATTTAACATCCACCGAACTGTACTCCCCCGTTTTACTTTGAAATATTTCCTTATTTGATATTTATAGCCTTCATACTGTCCGCCTCACCCAATTCAGAATGCGTTAGTTTTGGATTGACGCATCCTTGAGTACACTGGGCATATATATATATCCCTGACTTTCGTAAGCAATGCCTTTCAACAGTTCTCTATGAGTTGGTATACTAGTGTGCAACATCAATTACAATACTTTCCTGTTGGCACCTCTAGTCTTCATTGCTACCAACCTCTTTCCTTTGCGTCTGCGATGTACAGATTGGTGAGGGTACGAGGACTGGATGACATCAACACTGTCGTCTGCGAGCCTCTTTTTGACGATCTTCCACCTCGTGACCCGCCTGCCAATGGCAGACAATAAACGTAACAGCAGGCCTAAACTATAAAAAACGGTTATGGATATGGAAGGGAGTAGGGCGGGAAGCATCGAGGCTGCAAGGAATGGGAGTGGACATTGCCAACTTTAATTGTGGTCTTTTCTTTGGTGGCATAAATTTAGTTATTATGTTGTTGTCGTCTACGGTGGGAGTTAAATTATAACCTTCCTGAATAGGCTGGTAAACTTTGTCGGGTAAAAATAAAACTTACTCTTACTAATTACTACAAAATAGGAATAGATTTGTTTTTAAAAAGTTGATCGTTATCCAATGCAATGTCATTACAAGGTGTCAGTCTTTAGTAAATTGTTATAAATCAGAGGAGACACACAGTTTGTGCAAAAAACACAGGAGTAGTTATCTCGCTCTAAAGAGATGGGCGGAACTCGGGTTCCTTGATAGCATCTTGGATAATTTACCTCTAGTTCCTATGGTACACATTGTGCTTGAAGACGCACCTCGAGCCGCTGTCCGTGGTGTTGTTTTTCCTTGACTGCTGCAAGTGATTCAGTAGTCACCATCGATTCCAAAACGTACAACACGAGACATATGTAATTTGTTGGTCCAAAAGATCGTATAAACACTTCACTGTTATGAATTATAATCGACAAAAATATGTAAATTACTTTTAATTATGAATTCTAATCAATAAAAATATATAAATAACTTTATTATGAATTATAAAGGACAAAAATGTATTTAAAAAATTGTAGCCATACAAAATATTGTTGTGAGGTATAATCGACCAAATTGTATAAATAAATGTATTCTAATGAATTATAATCGACCAAATATATAAATAAATGTATTATTTAATATAATCGACCAATATATATTGATATATTTCTTTGAATTATAATCGACCAACAACAAAAAGAATAAAATAATAATTACATCAAAACAAAAGGAGAGTAGGATTTACACGCAACTTTGTACGACTTCAAGAGAAAGGGATGGTACAGAGATTTAATCAGTGAAAAGACGTTAAACTAAACACACAAACCAACATGTTACAGAGAAAGAAAAAAAACATCCTAGGACTTCCCTTCCTTCACAGAATTAAAATGCGTTTCCTTCGTTCGGTTTGTTTTGATTTTATTTCATTTTAAATTGCAGGAAGACAATAGTGCCTATTTTCACCAAGCATTGAAATCATAAAAAGACAGCAACATACTTATTACCATCATAGTTTAAAACAACGTGGGTGAGGCGATAGCGCATTGGTTTGGGCACACGCTAGCAATATTTCATGTTATGCAAAGTCGGGTGGGGTTAGTACTTGGATGGGTTGACCGCACTCTGAAGGCAACTACCACACCACACACACACAAAGAATGAAACAAGCGCACGACACCCCTCTCCCCCTCTCCCGTCCACCTAGCTGTGAAAGGGTGCCTGGCTCTGGAGCCAGCGAGGGAGAGGAGGTAGTCACCGCATTTATAAAGATGGCCTGGAGAAAAGAGAGGTCCTAAATGCCTCTTTCCCCAACGAAAGTATTACGGGACACCTTTTAAAAAAAAGTGAAAACATGCAAGAATTGGGTCAATAAATCGTACAAAATTGTAAAACACTTGAAAGTTAAGAAACGTCGGTTAGGTGATATTAACGTTTAGTAACAAAATGGCGCGCGGCCTTTGAAATAAAAATATAGATCTATACCATCATCCAAGTTACAGTCTACAAACTGCGCAGCCCCACAGGAAAAAGTAACAAGAGAAAGAATCGTATCAGTATTAACTTTCAACTTGCCAGTTCGTCTGCGAAAGGGTGACGGGAGGCGCGACTCGGGCTGGGGAAGAGGAGGCGTTACGCCTGCTGCCACGCCCACCACGGCGGGAGCCTCGCCCACTCGCCATGCTCTGCCCTCGTGGCGGGCGCTCCGCTGGGGGCGGCGAGTCTCCATTCTTTGTCATGATGTCCAGAACCTGCCAACGTCACTCGATACGCGTTACCTTCGGCCGTTACCAGGAGAACATCATTCTGCATTAGTGTTACTATGTGGAGGTAGGGTGAGATAGAAAGTTCCCGTGGGAAGCAGGAAAGGGACTAAAAGAACTATTGTAGCAACTTTTTATTATACTATTCTTGTTCATATTACTCCTTCGGATGAGAGTACATTACATTACATTATTATTGCTTTAGGTCCAGCGGACTCTTCCGAGCCAAATCAGGACCGGACAATCCCTGATCCGCATAAAAGATCTGCTGAAACAACCCTAGTGGTAAAACCGAAAGCTCTCCACCAGCCAGTCACTTTACAATAAAGACATCCCACGCAGGGGACGGCTGAGGCTTCACCCCAACTTATCGAACCCCCGTTTACAAAAACAAAATAAAATACAAACATAATTATAAATTATCAACAAAACACATATATATAAAATGCCTACATTGCTAAATAATAACATCATAGGAAGCCCTAGTGACCACCTGGCAGAAAGCGTCCAATATTCCCAAGCTGATCCAACAGACCCCATACACAAATAAGGAGTCTTGTCCCGGAAGAGTTTTCCAGAAAAAAGGTAGGAGACTGGTCTAGCGAAGAAGACGATAGTATAGCAGATTGATAGAACATAGCAGGAATGGGAAAGAGCAAATGAGGAAGACAGCGACAGTGGGAATTTAAAGCACTAAATTTCCAGAAAGTGGGGATACTATTTATACTGAACCCCCCGGCACCCCAACGGGGGTGGATGAGAGTATAGACCAAGGTCTAGTTCGGGCGCACTCGCATTGCCTCGCTTGGACTTTAAAGGTCCTGACGCTCGTGTCCTAGACGGGCGAGTTGCCGGTTACACAAATACACCCAGCACATACTAGGTCTCTTCTTCTCATCCCCTGTCGCCCAGGGTTGTGCTCAGTCGTCTGGGCGGCATACGCGCCCAAAATCTGCAAGTGGGCACTTCGAGACGCTTGAGTTAGATCCTGCACTGGCTAGCGCCTTGAGCAGCTCTTGAGCTTGAAAAGCGCTATGTAAGCACGCTTAAATAAAATATATAAAAGTTAACTTCGTACTACGCTCATCCTGTCCTTATTAACTTTGTATCATACGCACGTGAGCGTGGAACTCGTGTGGCAGTTTGCTGTTGACGATCTTGAGGTAGTCGACCGTCATCTCCAGGATGGAGGCCATGTCGGTCTTCCTCCCCCTCACGTAGGGCAGCAACACCCTTAACTGGTCGCAGCTGTCTTTGATCCTTTCTCTGTGCAATTGAGATGAGCTGCGCTAGCTCCGTTAAAACGCTCGCACGGGGAATAAAGGTCAATGTTAAGGTCGGTCACTTGCACGGGCATAAAAGTCAAAGTCAAGGTCGGTCGGTCGCACGGGCATAAAGGTCAATGTCAAGGTCGGTCGTAAAAATGGAAAATCCATCCATCCATCATCAATCATCATCAATCATCATCATCATCCATCATTATCATCATCATCATCATCATCATCATCATCATCATCATCATCATCATCATTATCATCGTCGTCGTCGTCGTCGTCGTCGTCGTCCTCATATCATGAGAAACCAAACAAGCGCTGGCTTAGTAACTACGATGACAGCTACCTTCTGTGTTTCTCCTTGGTAGCATGCTCGGCGCGGCACCAAGATGGCTGACTGCTAGGACTACCATCACTCGCCCTGGAAATTACACAGTTCATTATCGCATGTTCACGCTTCGGTGACAACGGTCCAAACTAAAAGTAAACATATTTTTTTGCATAAACCAAAGTCCGGACATAAAAAAAAGAAGAAAAAAAGATCGAAGTAGACGAAATACGAGGAGGAAGAGGACAAATATCAACAGCAACATACCAACAATAGCTAGTCAAACATATAACAACACCAGTACCACTACTACACGCCCGTGGGATCTCTTTTAGCAAAAATAGTTCCCCCGCTTTTTGGAAATGTAGTACTTCAAATTTTCTCTTTTCTATCATTCTTGTATTTCTGCCTTAGTTTTTGTTTTCTGTTGTCTACAGTATTCACTCTTTTAATATGTCAGTCACTTAACTTTTTTATCGAAAACTCTCACAAAACTCCTCATTTGTGCATGGGGTTTGTTGGGTCAGTTTGGGGATATTGGACGCTTTCTGCCAAATGGTCACTAGGGCTTTCTAAGGTATTATTATTTAGCAATGTAGGCATTTTGTATGTTTGGGTTTTGTTAATGTTTTAAAACGATGTTTATATTCTATTTTGTTTTTGTACACAGACTTTCGATAAAATAGAGTACAGCCTCAGCGTCCCCTGCATGGGATGCATTTATTGTAAAGTGACCGGCTGATGGAATGCCTGCAGTGTTAGATCTACCATTAGGGTGGTGGTAGATAGATTAAAGTCCCACGTCACATATAGCGAACAGGGGACTGGGAAAGGGGGGGGGGGAAAGGGGGCAATTGTCAGCAGATCTTTTATACGGATCAGGGGCGAGTTCTCTTTCAACCAAGTTGTGGTTCTGATTTGGCTGTTTGCAATCCGCTGGACTCTATAAACAATGACTAACTAGAGTACTGCTAATGGATGCTATACAAGCGTTTTCCCCACTTACCACCCGCCCACCCACTCCCAACAAATCATCAAGCAGGCTCAAAGAGCGGCCATCTGTAACGTACACGCTCATATGCTGCAACACACTCACATAAACAACACATACACACTCATATGTTGCAACACACACTCACATAAACAACACATACACACTCATATGTTGCAACACACACTCACATAAACACATACACACTCATATGTTGCACCACACACTCACATAAACACATACACACTCATATGTTGCAACACACACTCACATAAACAACACATGCACACTCATATGTTGCAACACACTCACATAAAAAAACATACACGCTCACATGTAGCAACACACACTCACATAAAAAACACGCTAACATATTGCAACACACATCACATAAAAAACATACACGCTCACATGTTGCAACACACACTCACATAAAAAACATACACTCACATGCTGCAACACACTCACATAAAAACATACACACTCACATGTTGCAACACACACTCACATAAACAACACATTCACGCTCACATGCTGCAACACACACTCAAACACATACACAATACAAACAGCACACACACACACACACACAAACATGCACACACCTATCACTCAAACATGTGGCATAAAGGCAGGATGTTCACCATTAGAAGATAGGAAGGAAATCCAACGACATTAATTGAATGCAATACCATTTATGGAAGGGAAGAAGGAGAGGAAACCGCAGTACCCGGAAAAAACCTTCATTGACCCGAAATGTCTTGTACCTATGTCACATAAGTTCGCTCCTCCCCCCCCCTCTCCTGCTTTCACATCTCCACCCCTCCTCCAAAGATTCGAATCTGCATCTGTGACGGTGGGTTCTTTTGCTGCTGGGCTCTGCACAATAGAATGTTATTACCCACTTGTCGTTCGTCGGCGGAGATCGGCTAGTTAGATCGCCCTATGACTAATCTTAATACATTTATATTTTTGGCCTGGTCTGTGTGAGAATGGGGTTACAGAGATAGGGAGAAAAGTGTAGAAGATTCACTGACACACTAGCTCTCGCATGGCTATGAATCATAGGTAGTCCAGCCATTTGTTAACAGTAAATATCACACATCTATTTCCTCTACTCTATACCTAAATATCTAATCACTACACTAACTTAAATGTCCAAAACGTAATATAGCTAGGATTAACTTAAACAGTCCAAAAGTCACTTCGAGTGATTCGGAGGATCTATTCTGCTACTGTTCTCGATACTTGCTACTGTATCATCATCCCTAGGCTTTGTTCTGTTTTGCCTAATGTTCTTTTTTCAGGAAGAGTGGACTACCGCACAGTCCCTACAGATCAGTGTTCGTGCACTTAGTCTACGGCACTTAGCTGGAACTTCGAGGTGCGGTGCTGTTTTTCCTCGTCTCGTTTGTTGACTTCTGAGCTATTAAAGTTAAGTGCTCAGTTGCAGGCCACGTGTCAGGGTTGACTCTCAATGGTGTCTATCTCCTGCCGCGGACCAAACCTGCTCGTATGCAAAACATAAGACGAGTTTCTGCAACGCCTTGCTTACAACGGGAGTGCAGAGCGTCTCACTGTTGGCAGAAACAACCCTTAGCGAGATCGTCTCCACTTATACAGATAAGAGACGAACAATCTTCTAAGTCCGTAGTCTACTGGAATTTCCAACATAATTCCTATATAAATACATCATGGCTAAAATAAACACAGGGAGAAGTAATTAATAATATACACCTTTTCCGGTACAGCCATTGGTCTGCTATAATACCAATTTGAGAAACAACAGTGGGTCAGAAGGGGCTACCTCGTGGTGTTGAAAACCGGTCTCGTGGGTCAGCCACGTGGTCAAGCAAAGTTTTACTAACAATCACAATTATAAAACATGGCAAGACTTCACAAGCATAACCCAATAAATCGAGATGAAACAAAAGATTGATCACTTACCTTTTTGACAATGTCAGGCTATGGCTATACTGCGATAAATGGATTTCACCCGTCACCTGCGTAGTCTTCCGAGATGGAACTTTCAGCGCGTTCGTCCTTCTAGGGCGAGGTTTTATCAAAGACTGACATTAACGGTGTGGCCAGCTAAAGCCCGCAATATCCCATAAACCTTTGCGCCCTCGCGCGAGCTGACGGATATAGGTCAGCTGGATTATGCCACGGCATATCTTAGCGAAAATTTTCCTTACACACACTTAGAACAAAACTAACTTTTGTCGTCTTCTAGGCCTCGAATTTAAGTTACAAAGGTCAAAGGATGAACTATCAGAGGCTTGAAGCCCCACTGCAGTGTTCAAACTAGCCTCTTGTGACAGCATCTTGAAATTGAACCAACCCACCCATGTCAATCAAAAATTAGAAAATGAAACGAAATCAATGTTAAACAAAAAACAAGTTAAGAAAAACAAACTAAAACAAACAAGACAACTGATAAAAAAAATTATATGCAAAATAAAATTAAAGAAACTTAAATTTCAAAATATACAAATAAATTAAACAAAGCAACGTTCAACGATATCAAAAATAAATAAAACACAATCAAATAAAAATTAACATAAACGTAGATTTTTAAAAAATGTAAGTACAGCATACAAAAAATAAATAATGAAATAAAAAATCTAAATAAAATGAAATATTTTTTAACAAAATAATAAAAATAAATAAAAATTAAATAAAAATAAAATATAAATTACAATACAATATAATACAAAAAGGTATACAATAAAATAAAATATACAATAAAAATATTAAATAAATTACATCGAATAAAAATTAAACAATAAAAATAATAATAAAGTAATAAAATAAAACAATGTTAATCAAAAAAAGGCCCAACCTGGCCTTGGTGGCTTTGTTAGCGTTGAGGGTTGGAAAGAGGAAAGAGGGTCCAGGGGGTTTCAAGTCCACTACATCCCCTTCGGCTTGTATGCCGCTGTCGTTTGTCGCGTCCGACGCCAGCGACGACAAACTGAACAAAAAAAAATAATGCATCATTCCGTTTGTCGCCATACTCTCGTTGTATGTATCGTGATTTTCATTGTGGGCATCTTATTATTTCCGTTTTACGTGACCGGATACAACGCCTCGACCTCCGATGTGAACTCTTGGACCAATATATTACTTATGTATTTTAAGTCTACAGCGCATCTGTTAAGTTAACCACGAGCTTAAGGAGGGGAACTTTTCCTCCGATACTGTTTTTGTAATACTCCAGCCTCCCCGAAGACTCGGCCACAACACAACTTGATTTTTTTGTCAATGTTTCGTACAGTCAGAAAGCACTTTGGTCTCATCCTGTGTTACAGTCGGTAGTTTTCTTTTTAACTGGTATTTTATAAATCGTCTTAGACGCAACGTTTAGCGTAAAGCCAAGTGATGGCCTGGAGTAGATGATGTGAACTTTTAACATTCATAGAAGAAAAGACATGACCCCACATACACTCTTGATGATAATGACGATGATTGTCCACTTGTACGGCGCATGTATCCATCCAAAAACGAATGCTCAGCGCTCATAAAGAGAAAAAACCAAACGATAGGAAATAAAAATGAAAGGGGGAGGTGAGTTTGGGGAAGGACAAGTGGAGCAAGAATGGAGCTTGGCAAAATCCACAAGCAAAGTCACTCTGAGGAGAATAAAACAGACACACTCTTACGGACTCCATACATACTGCAAGATAAACACGATTACAATATTTTTACGACAAATGCACCCCACTCTTCATCAAATAATAACAAAATATGCAAATATAAACTTCCACGAAAATTAAACTAAAATGGGGACAAAAAATATATTATTTCAAATAAAATAATTTATATTTTAAATGAAATAGTTACATTTTAATTGAAATATATTTATATACTGAAACCAAGAATATCTATTATAATTTTGAATCAAATAGTTCAAATCTGGCTAACCTGAGCTCAATGTTAGATTCAGTACTGATGCTGGATTCAGGTGTTGTAGGACTCATGGGTGTCCCTCTCAGCTCCATGTCAAAGTCTGCACATCCACATCCACGTCATCATCGTCATCATTAACATCAGCAGCAGCAGCAGCGTCAATCAATAATCATCAATCAGTCTATCCGTCAATCGTCATCAATAATAATACTTTTTTATAATAATAATAATAATAATAATAATAATAATAATAATAATAATAATAATAATAATCGGTCGTCGCCCGGGCCGTCACCCGGCACAAGGACCGCGCCTTCCGTTGGCCACCAGGACGGAGGTGTTAAGTATGCTACTGATGGACAATATAGCAAGATCCGCACGAGAAACAACATCGTCATAGGAACCTGGAACGTCAGGACCCTAACTGCGGAAGGAAAATTAGAAGAACTGGCCCACGAGCTGGACCACTATCGATGGAACGTTCTAGGTATCAGCGAACTGCGCTGGAAAGGCCTAGGTGAAACAACGACTGACAAAGGCCACAAGCTCTATTTCAGCGGTAGAGATGACAGGCACGAACACGGCGTTGGATTCTTGGTCCACAAGAACATTCTAGCCACTGTCATGGGTTGCCGCCCAGTCTCCAGTAGACTCATTACCATCCGTCTGAGAGCAACCCCTTTCAACATTACCATCATCCAGGCCTATGCCCCAACATCAGACTATGAAGACAGCGAAGTGGAGGATTTTTATGAAAATATACAGGCGGTCCTTGACCAAGTGCCGAAGAAGGACATAGTCATAGTGCAAGGCGACTGGAATGCCAAGGTTGGCCAAGATGCGCACCGCAACTGGGGAGACACATGCGGACCCCACTGCAACAACGAGACAAATGACAGGGGTCTGAGGCTATTGGAGTTTGCCAGATACAACAATCTGGTACTGGCAAACACGCTTGGTCTCCACAAAAAATCCAGACGATGGACATGGCACAGTCCCGGCGGGGAACATCACAACCAGATCGACTACATCATGGTCAAGAAACGCTTCAGATCAAGCATCAACATTGGCAGGACACGCACTTTTCCAGGAGCAGACATTGGAAGTGACCACGATCTCGTGATGATGTCTTTCCGGCTCCATTTGAAGAGAGTAAATACAGCAAAGTGCACTAGGCTGAAGTTCGACCTGGACAAACTGCAAGACCCGGAGGTGGCAAAAATATTTCAGGCCACAATTGGAGGGAAATTTGCACCACTGCTTATTTTGGGGGCAGGCGAAGTAGATGTCAACACCATGACCAATACCTTCAACTCAGCTGTAACAGATGCCGCCACTGAGATCCTTGGCAAGCACCGACCAAAGAAGAAGCCGTGGATCACACCTGAACTTTTGGATCTGTGTGATAAACGAAGAGAGTTAAAAAAGAAAAAGAACACCTCACAGGGAGCTGATGTCTACCGAAAAATCAACAATGACATCCGAAAAGGCATGCGCACAGCAAAGGAGAACTGGATAGAAGATCAATGCCAGGAAATAGAGAACAATCTGAACAAGAACAACAGCAAGAAGGCCTACCAGACTGTGAAGCGGCTGACAAGTGTTAAACAGCCCAAAGTCTCCACTATCCAAAGCAAGTCTGGCATTTGCCTTACAGAAGAACAAGAAGTCTTGGACAGATGGACAGAGTACTGCTCTGACCTTTACAACCATACACCAAATGGAGACCCATCAGTTCTAGCATGTCCCGAGAGCAGAGAAGAAGAAGAAATCCTCCCAATTCTCCGGGAAGAAGTTGAGGCAGCAGTGCAATCGCTGAAGAAAGGGAAGTCAGCGGGAGTGGACAACATACCAGCGGAACTGCTACAAGCAGGAGGAGAAGCGATGACTGATGCTCTCACCACTATCTGTAACAAGATCTGGCAGAGTGGGGAATGGCCTACACCATGGACCCAGTCGCTTGTCATCACTCTTCCTAAAAAAGGTAACCTTCAGGAGTGTGAAAATTACCGCACCATCAGCCTCATCAGCCATCCCAGCAAGGTCCTCCTGAAAATAATACTCAACAGGTTGAAACCACAAGCTGAACAAATCATAGCTGAAGAACAAGCAGGATTCATGGCAGGGCGAAGTACCACTGAACAGATTTTCAACCTCAGAATAATCTGTGAGAAATACCTACAGCACCAACAACATCTATATCATGTGTTCATAGACTTCAAGAAGGCATTTGACCGAGTCTGGCATGCAGCTCTATGGGCAACCATGAAAGTGTACAACATCAGCCCTAAAATCATAGAAGTCATCAAAAGCCTGTATGACAAGGCTACCAGTGCAGTCCTCCATAACAGCGTCATCGGGAACTGGTTCAGAACAACAATCGGTGTGCGTCAAGGATGCCTACTCTCTCCAACACTCTTCAACATCTTCCTAGAGCGCATCATGTCAGATGCTCTTGCAGATCACGAAGGCACAGTCAGCATAGGGGGCAGAGCAATCTCCAATCTTCGTTTTGCGGATGATATTGATGGATTGGCTGGAGAGGAACAAGAACTTGAACAGCTTGTACAGAGGCTTGACACCACCTCCAGAGCTTATGGAATGGAAATTAGTGCAGAGAAGACCAAAATGATGACCAACAACACCAATGGCATCAACACGGACATCAAAGTACAAGGCCAATCCCTCAACACAGTGCACAGCTTCAAATATTTAGGAGCCATTGTGTCAGACAATGGGTCTCGACAGGAAGTCCTCTCCAGGATCGCACAAACAACTGCTGCCCTGACAAGGTTGAAGCCCATTTGGAAAGACAGAACCATCAGTCTACATTCCAAAGTAAGACTGCTGCGATCTCTGGTCATCTCCATCTTCCTATATGCTTGCGAAGCATGGACCCTCACAGCAGATCTCCAACGAAGAATACAAAGCATGGAGATGAGGTGCTACAGAAGACTTCTGTGCATTTCCTATACCCAACACATCACCAACGTTGAAGTCCGACAGACCATCACACAAGCCATTGGACAACACGATGACCTGCTCACAGTGGTGAAGAAACGGAAACTCCGATGGTATGGCCACGTCACCAGATCATCAGGCCTTGCAAAGACCATTCTGCAAGGCACAGTGCAAGGAGGTAGAAGAAGGGGGAGACCGAAAAAGAGGTGGGAGGACAACATTCGAGAATGGACTGGTTTGACACTGAGCGAAGCCATGAGGGCTGCTGAGGACAGAGAAAGATGGAGTATGCTGGTTAAGCGATCATCTGTGGTGCCCCTACGACCTTCGGGTTATGGGACAGGATAGGATAGGATAGGATAATAATAATAATAATAATAATCATTCCAATGCATCATCAGCACCATTATCATCACAATCATCATCACTCACCATCAACCATCCATCCATCCTCCCCCTCTATCATCAATCCATCATTCTCATCATCAGTTCATCCATCATCGCCATCCATCCATATCCTCATCATCAGCCTAGTCGTTTAACACTAACCAAACATGATATATTTAGACGAGGCTCTCTATGAGAGTGTCATCAATAATCAACATGTCTTACCATGACCGAGTTTGACAGACGTCCAATCAAAATATTTCTGTCGAATGGTTGCCTTGGAAACAGGTTCAAGGACGACCTCGTCAATGCCGTGAAGGTTAAGGTCGACTGAAGATAAACACAAGATGGCAAGCTACTCAAATGTATTTCCAGAAACACATATAATCCCAAAAAATCAGCATTTTCCAAAGTGTTAATTTCCTTGGCGATGTTGTGCCCCGGCATTATCCTAACGAAAAGGTGGAATAATGGGCCACTATCGGAACTATCTGCAAGTAAAAAGGCATCAAAATCCGCTAAGCCAATGTTTACATACAGCAAAAAAAATATGTTTAGAAAATGGCGAAGCGCGATGACCTTGACTTATGAGAAAGTACAACTAGGAATAATCTAACACGCCTAGCAATAGTGAAAGTGTCCACAAAGTACACATGAGGAATTTCGGTTCAAACACAAAAGTGACAATCGGATAGACGCACCGACCGACTGCAAGTGAAGGATGGCCCATGTTTGAAGTACCTGTATACCAAAGCTCAACAAAATCGCTTCAGTCGTTTTGGAGATATTGAACAAAACGTGTTTGGCAATAAAATGACTACAGTGACCTTGACCTTCCAAATGACCTAAAGGTTGATGGACCGACCGACATTTGGCTTGTTCTGACTCCCCTCCCTTTCCCCTACCCCGGCTATGTCAAAGTACTTCGAGATATGTCGGAGTCAATGCCATCACAACAACCACTAGGACTTGCATTGTGTCTAGGGAATTCTTGTTTTACCTGCAAGCTCTAGCTCTGGGCAACCATATGACAGAGTCCAACTATGGTTTCAATACAATACAATGTTAGAAACGTACCACAGTCGTTGGAATCGATGCAACGTTTTAAAAATTTGAGTAGAGTATTACAGTTGCTGGAATGGCTTAGTTTTATAAAAGAAGTCTGTATTAGTGTTGATAATAAGAGTTTATAAAAAAACGAAAACGTATTTAGTGCTGGGTGTATCCAAACATTCTGCTGCATGCCATGATGAGAGTCGATCAATAGAAAAACAAAACAAAATGCAAAAGTGGTGGGTTAGTAAATAAGATCTGTCTCTCAAGCTGTCTTTCCATACGTGTAAAGTGTTGTCACTGTAGGGATATTTAAGCCCTATTTTATAAATAGGCAATTTCCCGAGACGTGAAGTCGATTAGCTGACCAAGTCATAATCATCACCACCACCATCAGCATGCATCTAGTACAACAGTACTACAACTGCTAGGCCTATTCTTCCCACTTACTTTCGGGCTGAGCCACAGCTACTCCAAGCTGAATGGTCTTCCTGTTGAATTTGCTGTTATACCTGCAACAGTGAATGGGGAGCCAATCATTATTTCAAAAAACCGAATACATACTTTTACCCAAAAATATAACATTTATTTCACTTGCCTAAATATAGACTACCTGCAACCCATTTTAGCCTGATAGCGTACCCACTGCTATAAGTACTATAACGTGGTCGATATTCACTACGCACCAAAGACATGGCATAATCAGGCACCCGCCCCTGTATGGAGTTACCCACGTGCAGAATGAACATCGAAATTTACCTTCCACACCCCCGCCATTGGCGATACGACAGACAGGGATAATTATCTCGGGGGAAAACGGGGTAGGGACCTTAGTCAACACTGAACCATCGGAGCAATCATAGTGCTAAGATGGACAGCGAAAATGGTCCCTTTTTATTGTGCCCAAAACGGATCTAATACACGTTTCTTCCATTCTGTATGTACCAGCCTTAACTATATCCCCGCCAATAGTAGTTTTGTATATGTGGGTGTGTGTGGGTGTGTTTGTGTGTAAGGGGAGAGGGGTATAAAAAGAAAGTATCGCAGCCGCGGAGCAGCGCCATCCCAGGAGGACGAGGAACAGAAACTAGTGCCTGTCATTGACACTCGCCTGTCTAGGAAATGAGCGTCAGTATCTTCCGGTGTCAGTACCAAAGAGCTTATGATAGAAAGAGGGTGAACTTGGTACAGAACCGCGAGACGAAATGTACGAGTTATGCTCCCTTGTCGACATGCTGAAAATGGCTCGTGGCAGAAAGTCAAAAGGCGACCGAGTGAAACAGGGCGGTGACTTTTGCACAGCTATCAATTGCCATAATGCCAGATATAAGAAAAGTTGTGTTGGCAAGTCCTTTTTCAAATTTCTAATAGAAAAAGAAAGGTATATGCCAATTGAAAAACTTCATTTTTTTGTGTTTATGTAGGCCTAAACTAAGACCGCTGCAGTGTTGTTAGTGTTAAAACAATCGGAGAGCGGCTTGAATGATTCATGTTATACCTATGTGCTAAATCCAAAACAGTTTGCTTGCTGACAGTTTACGTTCAACAGGTCGCTCACTGTTTACGTTATTGCTAGGTTGTTTGACTATATGTGTGCTTATATTTCAAAAGTAGATGTCAGATTGGCAGTTTGGCTTCGTCAAACTGCTTATGTTAACAAGTTAAATTAGACTAAGTCTGTTTTCTCCTCGTGATCAAATACTGTGCAAGATAACCCCTTACCTAGGCACAAAAATGGTCCTTGATCTGTTGTAATCCCTTTTCGTTTGAGTGTAAACGGGAAAAAATGTAATGTAGAAACTCAGTCCTTGTTCTGATCTGTGAATTTCTGCGCATTAGATCTATATTGCGTGGAATGTTGTAGTCTAGCCAGTAGGTTCTGATTGTTCTGTCTGATTAATTAATTATTTTCCATGAAGTGACTGATGTTATTAAGCCAGTGATGTGGGAGGTGAGAGGGTTGGGGGGGTAGGGGACACATGATATAAATTATATTCACACTATTAGTGAAACATTTTGTTATTGTGCTTTATTGTGATTAATTGATTGAATGACAGAGCTCTCTCTCTCTCTCTCTCTCTCTCTCTCTCTCTCTCTCTCTCTCTCTCTCTCTCTCTCTCACGATTACGGATTTACAGTTTCGGATAAATGAAACTGTCATGCATATTTTAATTTTAAAATATCTGTCGTTGATTAAAAAATAATAAATTCCAGGGCAGAAAACGAACCTATGACATACACACATAATAATAATAATAATAATAATAATAATAATAATAATAATAATACAGGATGCTATGTACGCGCCTTTCCCCAAGGCTCAAAGCGCGGCGATCTATACCAACATACACGCTCACCTGTCTCATTTACTCTCACACACACCAAATACACATACATCACTCAAACAAGTGGTGTAAAGGCAGGGAGATCGCTATTAGGAGACGGAAGAAAATCGAATTTTTATTTTTGAAATTTTTATATTGACTGCATCCTGTTCCATTACATAAGCAGCATAAAAGCACCTAATAAATGTCAATAAGTAAACATAAACAAAAACAAACCAAATAAAAGACAGCAGTAGCGGAATGTTAATAATAATGATGGTTAAAAGTTTGGTTTTTGCAAACGTTGCCATAAAAATGTTCTTCTGCAATGGGATAGGCTCAATAAGCTACCACGCACAGATCATTCATATAGCAGATGGTGAAATATAGCCAGCCCTAGCAAAGGGAAATAATCCGTCAGAGCATCTCGCATTTTTGTATAGGACATGATGGAAGTTCCCTCTCTTTCCGTAATAAGCTCTTTGTCAGTACGATGGAATAAATGCATAAATGCAGGGATTAGACGTAGCTGTATAAGCTTACTCTCGTGCTAAAAAAAAAAAGCAGAAAAGAGTGTAAATACGAATTTTGTAATGTGCTATATCGCGTGAGGATAGAAATGTAGTCCTGTCTTATTGTTTTGTTATAGTGTTCCTCTTTTGTCATGCTTCGTTACCACTGTGACACACCCAATTTCCCATAGTTTTATCAAATAAAGATTCATTGACTTAGCCTCACCTGATGCCAGTGATGAGACCCAGGAGATCCTCTGAGGGCGGACAGGGCAGCTGGATCCAAATCAGCTGGAACACCTGCTCGTTGCACAAGGTCAAGGCCTCTTTAGCTGTGCACGCGATGAGCTCATGATTGGTCACCGCCTGTGGGCAGAAAACAATTGTGCAAATAATTTTGTTGTTTTTGGTCAATAGCATAGCCGTCCTGCAATACGATTTTTGATTGTTGTTAAATTACTTCTTCCACGATAGCTCTCTCTGTTGTCGTTGCTGCTGCTTGTTGTGTTATAATTGTTTTACGTTTGGGGCGTTTCTGCGTCCTGAGAATAAATATGCCAAACGGCGTTTTACATGCAACCATCATTATCATCATCATCATCATCATCATCATCATCATCATCATCATCATCATCATCAATCCTTCTCTTCCACCTTATCATCATCGAGCATCATCATCATCACTCAAGCCAGTTACCCAGAAAAACAATCCGATCATCATCATCATCATCATCATCATCATCATCATCATCATCATCCATCATCATCATCATCATCATCATACCTGTTCAATGTTATGTTGGAGAGCACAGCTTCGTGACTCCAAAGTGACGAGTAGCGATCGTGACACTGTCGACGTAGTTGGTGCCGATGACGTCATCATGATGTGAGCGGGAGGCAAACTGTTGCTGCCGAAGCTGCTGGGTGTCCGTGGTCGATCACTCGCCTGGGGTGGAATATATCAGCAGTAGCAGGAGTCATTATCCTCGTATAAAACAATCATAATCATCATCTTATAACTAACGAAATAACAAAATTAGGCAATTATGAGTGTATCCTATTTTTAGGGAAGGAGGAGATCTATGCTTTAGAAAGAGCACAGCATAGCTTGGTATAACATTACAGAGAAACCAACAACACACACAACATTCGGCGATCATCAAAACTAACACATGATACAGCCGATTATAGGCCTACGACTGAGGAAGAACAGCAATAGGCCTACAACTAGCTGCAAGACTTTGTGTATGAACTGTATGCATTTCTTTGAGAGAGATAAAGTTGCCTTATGTTATATAGACAAACTTTCTTATATAACGTATATGACTGTACTGTAAGCCTATACTTCCAAATATAATGTACAGTTACAGGCCTACATTGGTCATGCGAGAATATCGCCTAAACTTGAACACTACGGAAAAAAACAAGCATGTTTGTGAATGTGGCAAGTTTACATCATCATCGGCAAATACCAGATATAGCCCCCTCATCATTATAACAGCTCCAAAATCATTTGGCTTTTATTCTTTTTTTTCAGTTTTTTACATTCTATTAACACAAAGAATGCCATATATACATGAACACCCACATTGCAGACAATATAAATAGCTTCTTTCCGTCGGAAATATGTAACTAATAATATCGAGGGGAGTATATCTGGATCATCATCATCATCATTCATCATCATCATCAGATCATCATTACCCCCATCATCACCACCACCATCATCGCCAACACCACCATCGTAGCTTTCATCGTATTCATCAAGAGAAATCAAAACATGGGGAGTGCTTGCAGTATGCTAGCTACTTACCCAACTGCTTTGTGGGCTGAAGGAGCAGGGATTACCTTCTGAAGAATGGTAGCAGGAGTCGTCGATGAACAACCCCACCACAGGTGGGCACATGGAGTTGTCACCGAAATCCGACTCGGCTCCAGCCAAAATCTGTGCAATTATAGAGTCCTTCTGACAGCTAGACCCGTTTGAAGTTGCAGAAGACGACAGCTCAAATTTGTCCAAAGTCGTTATCTTTGATGTTGATGGCTGTTGCGACTTTGTCGTTGCTGTGGAGACAGAGTTTGTTTGTGTTGTTGTTTGAGATGAAACCGTGGAAACAGCTGGATAATGTGCACTTTGCGTGTCGTTCGTGCGACGCTTCTTGCTCGGCGAACACATGTCTGCCCCAGACGTTTTGTCCGTGGCTGCCATGTCAATTTCACTTCACACCTGTCAATCAAGTATCTGCGTCCGTAAATAATATTTCACAAATTTATTTTTCCCCCAAAAGCACACAATAAAGCGTTAGTGTGAATAATACCTGCAGTTGTAAACAAACGTGAAATTTAGTAGCTCTTGCACGCAGCGTGGGTGGAAATCGAATCTTTCACCTGCAAACCCAACCCCTGCGTTGAACAGTGTCGCACGAACTGAGAGTGTTCACTGCAATGCTCACAAAATACGGGTAGTCAGTGGCAGAGGAAATCACGTGACCTTGCCCTCTGCTACGCACACTGTCACTCGTCCGTTACCTGTGTGTCAGCCAATCGGTGACAATGTTTGTATAACCTTTGGTTCGTAGGCCTATAGAAATTAGGAAAGCTATTAAATTTTATAGGCAGAAAAAAAAAAGTTTATTTGAGAGGCGCGACAGATAGGAATCAAAGATGAATCAGTTAGAAGCCTACTTTTATCAGTTACGACAAAACAAAAAAAAAGGTCTACTTCACAGTCTGTATCATGAAAATCTTTGCATCTCTCTCTCCCTCTCTCTCTCTCCTCTCTCTCTCTCTCTCTCTCTCTCTCTCTGTCTGGCATATCCGAACGCCTTCTCTTCCCCCCCCCCCCCCTTATATCTTATCTCTAATACACACACACCACACCCCTCTCCCTCAGTCACCCTCTAACACATTCCTACCACTACCAAGCTCTCTCTTCTCTCCACCGTCAACTAAGCCTACACATTTGCTTTGCATGAAATTGCCGGCAGTCGTCGCTGCCGGAATGATGGAAACGCGCCTTCAGAACTCACACAATGTCAACACTGTGACAACAAACTTCTGGAGTGTGAAGCCTAGGACATTTTTACTTTATGTTTTGACGATAGAAAAGATAACTTTTTCCCTCTTCTTTTGCTGTTCTACACTCGGAGACCGGAATGCAACCTTTCACTCTTTGTTAGGAAAACTGATGTGTTATCTTCCTGGATGTTTGTTCCCTCTTTCTCTCTATTTCTGTTTTTCTATCTATCTGTCTGTCTGTCTCTGTCTCTCTGTCTGTCTCTCTGTCTGTCTCTGTCTGTCTGTCTGTCTGTCTCTCTCTTATTTGTCTCTCTCTCTCTCTCCTCTCTCTCTCTCTCTCTCTCTCTCTCTCTCTCTCTCTCATCAACATCGAATCATAACACGAAATCCAGTGAAACTGAATGTATGTGACACGATAAATAAGGACTTGGAAACTTGTCCTTTTATTTCACATTACATTACTACCTGATTATTGCTTTAGTCCAGCGGACTCTTCCGAGCCAAATCAGACCGGACAACCTGATCCGCATAAAGATCTGCTGAAACAACTCTAGTAATAAAACTGAAGGTCTCCCCAGCCAGTCACTTTACAATAAAGACACCCACGCAGGGGACGCTGAGAATACTCTAATTTATCAAACCCCCGTTTACACAAACAAAATAAAATACAAACATCATTATAAATTATAACAAAACACATACCATATAAAATGCCTACATTGCTAAATAATAACATAGGAAGCCCTAGTGACCATTGGCAGAAAGCGTCCAATATTCAAACTGATCCAAAAGACCTCACACACAAATAGGAGTCTTCGGAAGAGTTTTCAAGAAAAAAGTAGGTGACTGGTCTAGCGAAGAAGAAGAATGCAATTTTAAAACAGAGCAGAATGAGAAAGAACATAAGAAAGACAGCGACAGTGGGAATGTAAAGCACTAAATTTCCAGAAAATGGGGATAGGCTTAGTATTTATACTGAAACCCCCGGCACCCAAACGGGGGGGTTTAATTTCACATAACATAATTTAAATATACAAAATGCAAAGAAATAAACTGACTATTACTCTACACATTGATTCTTCAAAAATGCTCAAACATATAACACTGGAAATAATCATAATAGACAACGAACTTAAATGGCAAAGCCTTAGTAAAAAGACATGCAAGAAAATTTCCATAAACCTATATTTGTTAGCCCAACTTAGACATTTTGTGAATTCACAACTTTCCGGCACCTTTCATAAAAACTCGTGAGTATCGCCATTATAAATTAAAACGAGGTTATATGAAACCAAGTTCCGGTTTGGCTTGTTTTGCTTTTATCAAAGCTTGATGCGTGACTTTTTAAATATGGCAAATTGCCGAAAACGACGATTGTAGAGCCAGAAAACGAGTGGGATAAGTATAAAAACGGTGGAGGAAGTACATGCTCAGTGAAAGAATGCAAAAAACAATCGTAGAGGCCTGTATTTGTGGCGACTTCGGAGGTGCGTCGATCATCGACAGAAAGTGAAACAGGACCTGAAAACTCTTGTAGTTTTCTATAGCTTCGCCGTCGCAACCTTCACAAAACACGAAGTAACTGACTATGTTAGGCTAGCGTTGTGGCCAAGTGGGCTAAGGCGGGACTTGTTGCCTTGTCCACAAGCCAGAAACCAATGGCGCCTGACAGGTGTGGGTTCGAGCCAGCATCTGGGCGTTATATTTTTCCGAATATTTTTTCAAAAATTCACAAATAATGTTAGGTAGGTTAGGGTTTAGGCGCGCCACTGGCGATAGAAAGGGATAATAAACTGCAGCAAAAAAAATAAAAATATGTGAGGGTACGATACAGGTGGCCAGTGACACATATTATTCTTGAATATTTGGAAATAACTCACTAAAACACGCGGAGAAAAAAAAACCGGAAGTATTTTTCATAGAGGGGATTCCCGTTGGTGCATAGGATAGCAGAAAAGTGTGAATAGTAGCACAGGTTTAATATTTTACCCTGCTCACATTTTGTCTCACGCCAACTTTGCCTCAGTTGTTTGGAGCAATGCAGCAGACTGTCATAAACGAAAACTTAATTCGCTGCATAAACGAGGTGTGAAGTTGGTTTCATTAGAAACTAATATACAGACAGAAGAAAAAAATGTCCATATCGTCTATCCTTCCACTTAATAAACAATGTGTCTTCAACATTGCTCTTCTTATGTTCAAAATAATGAATAATCCAGTCCCAACATACCTTCAGCTTGCTCTAGAGAAATCATTACGTTGCGACTCCAATTACTATATTTTGCCTAAACCTCGTATAGATTTATTTACCGGTAGTTTTGTCTTTAGAGGCCCTTTCATATGGAATTCTCTTCCCCTAAGTCACAAATGTTAATTTCTTGTGTCCTGTAAGAACAATCTCCGTTCGTTGCTACTACCAACCTAATTAGTACCAAAATCTCTAGTAAGTCTTGTAACATCTGACACCATTAAACAGCGGCACTAAAAATTCTAAGGTTTTCCTTGCTCTAAGTGTCTTTAGGGTGATGATGATGATGATGATGATGATGTCCACTTGTATGGCGCACATATCCATGCTGGCAGCATGCTCAGGGCGCAGGGGGTTGGGGAAAAGGGTGAAAAAAAAAAGAAAAAAAGAAAAAAAAAGAACTTCTCTATGTATACACTCAAAAATAGTCAGAAAAGATACGTCTTCAGACGCCTCTTGAAAGAATCCAGTGTCTCTACGACTCTCAAGTCCTGGGGGAGAGTGTTCCACAATGCTGGGCCACAGTGGGAGAAGGAGCGGTGACCCAAGCGCCTCTTCCTGTGACCATCCACACTTGGAACGGACAACATAAACTGGGAAGAGGAGCGAAGGCGCCTTGAGGGTTTGTGGGTAGGGACAATGTCTCTCAGGTACCGGGGAGAGGTGGGGTCATGGACACACTTGTAGCACAAGGAGAGGACTTTGTGGTCAATTCTCTTCTTGACTGGTAGCCAATGAAGTTGTAGGAGAACCGGAGTGATATGGTCTGTCTTCTTGCTGCGGGTGACAATCCTGGCGGCCGTGTTCTGAACACGTTGGAGACGATCAAGCTGATGGTCAGGAAGGTCCCACAGACAACTGTTTGCATAGTCTAACCTGGATATCACCAAGGTGACGGCAATGGTGATAGCAGCCTTGTTTGTGACACTGTAACATTTCAACCTATTCAACGTACAAAACATAATTTTAAATCTAGTTGACTCGTAAATTGTTGCGTTAAATATTTCTGCGTGCGTTTATGTATTGTTCATTATAATTGTGACGTAGCTAGGTGTGTATGCGTGTCAATGATGCAAGAACAGATTGTACAACTAGACTGTAGACTAACATCTCAATCCTTGTTGTGAATAGAGATGTCTGAGTCTCTCTCTCTCTCTCTCTCTCTCTCTCTCTCTCTCTCTCTCTCTCTCTCTCTCTCTCTCTCTCTCTCTCTCTCTCTCTCTCTCTCTCTCTCTCTCTAGTGGTTAGTGGACAGACGGGAACCGGGAGGAGTAGTGTGTGAGGATGGTTATGTGTCAGTTTGTCTGTGAGTATGTGTGTGTGTCTAGATGCGTGCGTGCTTGCATGTATTTGTATGTGTGTGTGTTTCTGTGTGTATGTGCGCGTGTGTAGGTGTGTGTGTGTGTGCAAAATGATTTTGACAATGCGCGCGCGCGTGTTTTTGTGTTGTGTGTATGGGTGCAGGCAAGACAGATCCTGGTGGGAAACTTGAAGGACGAGTATGGTTGCATGCGCTTTGTTTTTGTGGTGTTTTTTTTTTAAAAGGAGAGAAATGGGTGTGGAAGGAAGAGAAGTGGGGGGGTGGGGGGTGGGGGTGTAAGAATGATACAGTGTTTGCTTGTAATTGTGTTTGCATGTAAACGTTTAGGAAAGGTGGAGGGCGAGTAGTGGAGAGAGTTAGGGTGTAAGATGACAGCAACCCAAGTAAGTTTATAGGCCAACAAGGTGTTTGTGTGGAAGTGTGTGAATGAGCCTTTGTGCGGGCATCGGTCAGTGCGCCCTGCGTTTATGCACGCACAAGAGTGCACGTGCGCTTCTTTTATTTATGATTGGGTGTGCGAGGCCCAAGATTCTTGTCTTGTCTTTCCTTCCTCCGTACTTCATTCAGAAAACTAGTTAAAGTCTAGTTAAATTGTATAGGGCTTTGGTTAGTATCTCTAAGTAAAAACCAAACATAGTGCAAAAACAAACCAAAAATACAAATAAATTCTTTACTTTCCTTTTCTTTTTTCTTTTCTCCTTTTTTGGGGTGGGTGGGGTGTAGACATAACCTACCCCATGGCACAAGGTGCCCCGATCTACTCTATACTACTATACAACTTCAAACTGCATTTGATAGTGTCAGGTCAGGAGAAATAAACACAAGGACAAGGAAGGCAAGGGCATGTCCATGCATGTGTGTTAGAAATACAAGGCAACAACTGCGTTTCACATTCTCTATCAGTGTTCCAGATGGTTTCTTTTGTGTCGGAAATTCTGGAATGGCGGACCTAAGCCGTTCAAGGGACACCACTCGGTCTGCCTTTGACCTTCGACCCGTTCGGAGTATTTGAGACCACTGGGGCTCACGTTTATAATATGAATTCTCAAGGTTTTATTTAGAAATTCATTCTCGGTTTGATAGTAGTATCAGTTGACAGAGTATAAAAGGCATGACCTGAGGTTACAAGTGTTAGAGTTCTGGCGTTTGTGCTAGTCTTTGTGTTTGTGTGTGTCTGGTCCTGATTTGGCTCGGAAGAGTCCGCTGGACCTAAAGCAATAACCTTGTATTGTATTGTATTGTGTTTGTGTGTGTTGTGCGCGTGTGTTTCTGTTTGTGTGTGTGTGTTGTGTGTGTGTGTGTGTGTGTGTGTGTGTGTGTGTGTCTGTCTGTCTGTCTGCCTCAACTGTGTCTCACTATTTTTCATGTTAATCACCTACATTAATAAATTATTAGTTCCGCTTTTCTCCACCTTTCAGTGCTCTGCAATCCCTATACATCAATCATTTGTACACACTACTGTACGACGGATGGTTACTTCCAATTCCACTTGACCTTGTTAATGTTTTTCCTTGGAAATATATACAAATGTAGAACTGCTTCCTTGTAGAGAGAGTGCAGCTTGGGAATTTCATTACAGCAAAACAATACAATTATCCAATGCATCTTCATTACCCTCAAAAGGAATTACAGCAGGCGCTGAATCAAATTGTAAATTCATATGCATTAAAGTTACTAATCCCCCGCTTGTCATCCACATCGTATTCATCGTGAACATTATCCCAACATAATTGTTATAATGCTTCCGCTCACGCGCTAAAGCATTCGCTCTGTCTCTCTGTCTCTGTCTGTCTGTCTGTCTCTCTCTCTCTCTCTATCTCTCCTTCCATCGGTCTCTCTCTCTCTCTCTCTCTCTCTCTCTCTCTCTCTCTCTCTCTCTCTCTCTCTCCTTCCATCGGTCTCTCTCTCTCTCTCTCTCTCTCTCCATCTATCTGTCAGTCTCTCTTTCACACTCTCTCTCCTCCCTCTCTCTCTCTCTCTCTCTCTCGCTCTCTCTTTCTCTCTCTCCTTCCATCGGTCTATCTATCTCTCTCTCTCCATACATCTATCTGTCTGTCTCTCTCTCACACTCTCCCTCTCCTCTCTCTCTCTCTCTCTCTCTCTCTCCATACATCTATCTGTCTGTCTCTCTCTCACACACTCTCTCCTCTCTCTCTCTCTCTCTCTCTCTCTCTCTCTCTCTCTCTCTCTCTCTCTCTCTCCATACATCTATCTGTCTGTCTCTCTCTCACATACTCTCTCCTCTCTCTCTCTCTCTCCCTCTCTCTCTCTCTCTCCCTCTCTCTCTCCCCCCCTCTCTCTCTCTCTCTCTCCCTCTGTCTCTCTCTCTCTCTCGCTGGCGTTCAGAGAAAAGGTGTAGTATAATTTCAGTAGCCTACATCCATTTTTCTTCTCCAGCTCATTGCTCCCACCCCCAATTCCCAACCCCACCTCCTGTTAGTGAACGAAGGATGCATCGTCTTTCTCGCATCATTCACCTCTCCCCCTCCTTCTCTCTCCCCTACCCCCTACTCCTCAGATTCGCCTTCATGGAAGCCAATGCGTTTACTTTCATGATCCGTATATACAAAAAGTAGGGTCTACTCCTTCAAATGAGAGTTTAAACCGAGGTCTAGTCGTTGCACGTACGCATCCAATCGCACGGACTTTAAAAAAAAATCCTGACGCTCATGTCCTTGGTGGATGAGTGCCAGCTACAACCCCCCTCCACCCATCGCCCCCTCTCTCCATCCCCCCCTCCCCCCGAGCAAGCATTAGATCCATTCCAGTTGTTAGAAGCGTCAGAGGGTGCAGCTAAATCACAAGTGTTTGTGCGCGTTCGCGCGCTCCTGTGTGCGTGTGTGTGTGTGTGTGCGGGTGTGTGTGTGTGGGTGTGTGTGTGGGTGTGTGTGTGGGTGGCGGCTTAAGTTAGATCCTGCATCGATCAGCGCCTTGAGCAGTTCTTAAGGTGGAAAAGCGCGATATGAGAACAATGACTTCTCCCTGTGCACGCCGTCCACAGGAACTACGGGCTATCTGCGCCATCTTTTTGCCCTTGGGTGCCTTTGTTTTTTTGTCTTTTCTTCACAAAAAAGAAAGAAAGAAAGAAAGAAAGAAAAAGAAAGAAAGCAACCTCTTTGTTGCGCTACGTTGCTTGTGGGCGTCTGTGTAGCCATGCGCGTGTTTGTATTCCAAATTTTTACTGTGAATACTTCCAGTGTTTTGGGTGTTGGTCGATCGGTCAGACGCACGCTATATCTCACGATTCACTGAACAGATTTGTGTCCAAACTTGATAAAAACGTAGGGTTGAATTCTTTTGCCGATCACTTTTTGCGCTATATCTTTTAAAAGCAATCACTGATGTTTCTAAAAATCTAAATGCTTAATTTTTAAATTTGCGTTTTGCTATTGAGATACATAATTTAGTGGTACATGTTCCATTATTTTGTGGCAGTTCGTTGGTCGGTCTGTGGGATGATCGTTTAATCGGTCGGTTTTTAGTTTTCCTTGCAGTTTTAAATTGTTATAAAGATACGCAAACGTGAGTTGGTGTTTGTTTCTTGGAATACATTTAAAATACTTGCTATCTTGTTTAGTAGTTTGTTTTTTTTCTGATTCGCGTCTTGTTTTTATCTACATATGAGTTCTTTTTTATCCTATCCCGTTTCCAAATTCCATTCACTGCGGTTTTGAGGAACATTTGTTGAAGGGGTAAAGAGTAACAAACACCAACACAGCATATGAAAGCATCATATCAAAAGAGCGCCGTTTCGTCTCTCACAGGAAAGGGAGGAAGCGTACAAGTTTTGTCAGTCGCCGGAGGTTCTCTTGTTTGCTTTGCAAAGTTCCAGAAACCGACTACCGTCGCTTGCAACTGACTGATGTTTTGTATGACTGTGTGTGTGAGTCTGATCTAGCACGTTGTCTGCAAATCTGACTGATGTGACGGGCGGCTTCCGACGTTTTCGCTCTTCGGATATTAATTGTTTTAGTAATATAAACAGTACTTTTTGCTCAGAGGTTATTCATTCAAATACTTGTATGTATGCAAAGATTTTGTTCAGCGTGGTTTTCATTCGTTTACATTCTACGTGAAGAAAGTGTTTGTGTGTGTGTGGGTGTGTGTGAGTGTGTGTATGTGTGTGTATGTGTGTGTGTATGTGTGTGTGCATGTGTGTGTATGTATGTGTAGGTGTGCGTGCGTGTGTGTGTGTGTTTAGATATCATACACAATTTTCTACATTTTCCCATTGTGGTAGTAAAATGCGTGGTTTGATGTTGTTCAGTAGATATTGAATCATCGTGGATGTGGTAGTTTTGTACGACGACGACGACGACTATAACCATCATCATCAATACAATAATCAAAATAACTTGCAACATTGTACCCACATTTGTGACTTAAACATACAGGCATGTAGCCTACATCGAATTGTGAGTGTGTTTCCTTTCTTCTTCTTCTATATTTAACAAATATTATACTGAAAAGTGTGTACTGCTTGATCTATACCACATTATAAACATTTGCAACTTGAACAAACGTGTATCTACATTCTTCAAGCCGTTTTGCCCCATTATAATCTTTTTTAAGGTACCCGTTTTATCCCTTGAACGTACAAGCGGCAAGGCCAGTCTGCATCTAAGTAGATCTACTGTAAGTATTCAAGGTATGATGCTATATTAATTCAGCTACTGCAGGTAACTGCGAACATTTCTTGCTCTTGAATCATCGAGCCAGAGTTGAGAAATATTGCAATTACATGTAGCCAGTAGGGTGGATAGGCTCATTTCAAATAAAGTCATTTTAAGACTCTCTCTCTCTTTCTTCTCCCCCCCCCTCTCTCTCTCTCTCTCTCTCTCTCTCTCTCTCTCTCTCTTTCTCTCTTGTTACTCTCCACTTCGTGGACAATCTAACATGCGAGTAATTTTGTACGTGCGAAAGAGGTTATATAATGTGCGGGTTCAGTGAAGCTCAATGTGTTCAAGCAATGCCACGCAACAATGAGCATGCGCCTTTGTCTGCTACTTCAATCTAGAGGGCGGCATTGTTGGTGAACTTAGCGCAATAAAGGCCGGGTGTTAAGTCTGTCAAACGACAACGACTTATTGCCCCTTTCTCGCAGTTTCCTCTTCTTCTTCTTCTTCTTCTTCTTGAACATTGAGGTTTAACGTCTACACCCACCATTGGCGATATGGCAGACGGGGATAACCATCCCAGGGAAAGAGGGGTAGGGACCTGAATCAACACTGAACCACCAAAGCAATCATACTGCTAAAATGGACAGTGAAAATGGCCACATTTTATATCGCCCACCACGGGATTCGAACCTGGATCATCGGTGTGCCAGACGAACGCTCTACCAATTGAGCTACGGCGGTGGGACAGCTTCTTCTTCTTCTTCTTCTTCTTCTTCTTCTTCTTCTTCTTCCAATATAAACTAGTATAAGTCACTAGTCAGACCACATTTAGATTATGCAAACATTTGTATGGTACCCAAGTTTAAAGGGACAAGCAGTTGCACTTAAAAGGGTACAGTGACGAGCAATAAAGCTGGTTAACAAATTTGAATATATGGACTACTCAGAAAGACGTAGATATTTTGGACTGCACTTCTTACGTGGACGTAGAATACGTGGAGACTTAATCCAAGTTTTTAAAAGTGATTATGGCATTGATGACTTAAATTGAAATGACTTTTCTGCAGCACCGTTTTGTAACACATCCCGAAATTGCGAGGGGAAAATCTTTGTACAGCACTGCAATCGTAAACAGGGGAAGTTTTGTTTTTTTCTAACAGAGTAATCTACCATTTAGAATGATTTACCAGTTTCTTTATTTTTTTTTTAAATCTTCGCCCAAAATTGTGCTACGTTGTCTGGGCGGCGGACGGTGCGCCTAAAGACTGCAAGTTGGCGCTTCGCCGGCTTGAGCTAGATCCTGTATCGGCCAGCGCCTTGAGCAGCTCTTGAGCTGGAAAAGTGCTATACAAGAACGATTGGGAAAGAATAAAAAATAAAAATGATTGCTTCATTTTTCTCCAAAGGTCGCAGCCTTAGACAAGACTTATCCATCGTCACCGCTGTCGCAAGGTCATCAGTGGCGTCATGTACCTCCTCCTCACCATCCTCTACCTTCTCATCCTTCTGCCCGAAACGAGAACGGCGCGCGGTGACGTCACCGTCAATTCCGACGTCACGGAGGACGATGCTGAAGATAACGCGGGTGACGTCATTTTGTCGTCGTCGTCCTCTGACGTCGCAGAGCTGCTGTCCGAAGTGAAGAGGCTGAAGACGCAGTTCAACCGTCTCAAGAAAGGAGGGGGTCGGGGACCGAAAAAGTGAGTTTGATTTTCTTGTTCATCTTCGCGGTTGGCCAATTCCATCCAATGTCAAGTAGTAGGAGTTGATCGGCCATTCCCACGGTAATTTCTACAGGACTGCAGGATTCATTTAGCATTGTGCACTTTTCCTCAGACTATGCGAGGAAGCGTCAGAACAGATGTCGAACAAGATCACCCTGGAGCTATCGGGGCTCCGCTCCCAGCTTCATACGTCAGATTCCGTGACGTCATTGCGATCCGAGCTGCAGTACGGGCTGGCGTCATTGCGGGCTGAGGTGGACAACAAAGTGACGTCACTGAGGGCGGACCTAGAAACGGGTTTGGCGGCCATTCGATCTGAGTTACAGGTGACCAGTGGTCTTCTCCCAACACCCACCATGCACACCTCCATCACACACACACACCAACACCACCCACCCCACCCCCTTTCCCCTGGTTTTGGTTTGAATATAAGTTTGTGTTGTATCTGTTTGTTTCTCTCAATCTCTGTTTTGGGCTGAATAAATGGTATTAAGTGTGCCACGTTGGCTACGCGCCACATGTTGTAAGCTTCTAGGGCCTTGAGCGTGCCTGTCCTAGGAAGATGCATGCGCTATGTAATTCGTGAACGAACCTTGGTCACATTGAAAATAGTGTAGTGTAGTGTAGTGTAGTGTAGTGTAGTGTAGTGTAGTGTAGTGTAGTGTAGTGTAGTGCAATGGAGTGTAGTGTTGTGTAGTGTAGTGTAGTGTAGTATAGTGTAGTGCAATGGAGTGTAGTGTTGTGTAGTGTAGTGTAGTGTAGTGTAGTATAGTGTAGTGCAATGGAGTGTAGTGTTGTGTAGTGTAGTGTAGTGTAGTATAGTGTAGTGCAATGGAGTGTAGTGTTGTGTAGTGTAGTGTAGTGTAGTGTAGTATAGTGTAGTGCAATGGAGTGTAGTGTAGTGTAGTGTAGTGTAGTGTAGTATAGTGTAGTGCAATGGAGTGTAGTGTAGTGTAGCGTAGTGTAGTGTAGTATAGTGTAGTGCAGTGCAGTCCAGTGCAGTGTAGTGTAGTGAAGTGTAGTGTAGTGTAGTGCAGTGCAATGGAGTGTAGTGTAGTGTTGTGTAGTGTAGTGTAGTGTAGTGTAGTGTAGTGTAGTGTAGTGTAGTGTAGTGCAGTGCAGTGTAGTGTAGTGTAGTGTAGTGTAGTGTAGTGTAGTGTAGTGTAGTGTAGTGTAGTGTAGTGCAGTATAGTGTAGTCGTTTATTTAGTGATATTTTGAGTTAGAAAAGTTTACCCAACCCCCATTTACAATAATCCATGAATATAAAGGTAGAATACATGTGCATTATGCTGGGGCGTAATACCATTTGCAGGGAGCGGTGACAGAGATTAAGACGGAAATGATGTCAGAGATTACTGACGTCAAAGGTGAACTTCAGTACAGTCTAAACTCCAAGTGTGCGGAAGAGAAAGAGAGCGCTGCGGCCATAGCGGCCATGCAGTCCGCTCTGCAAACACTCAGGTATGTTTCTTAAAATTTATTTATTTACTAGTGGTTTTTGTACCCTGGCAAGCCAGGGTACACAGGTTGCTGTTTAAAATGTAGACAGAGAGACAACTGTTGTGAGCGAGTTTCATTTGGACGATGATACCTCCCCATATCCCCCTTGATACCTCACCATACCCACCCCCTCTGACATCTCCCCGTCTCCCTCCCCCCATGATGCCTCACCATACCCTCTTGATACCTCCCGAAGCCACTTGATACCTCCCCATACCCCCTTGATACCTTCCGTACCCCCCTTGTAACCTACCTGTACCCTCCTTGATACTTCCCCGTTGATCGTTTCGCAGGTATGGATGAAAGGAGTCGAGGGGGAGGGGGGGAGATTAAAATTTACGTCACCGCACACCATAGCGTATAGGGGACGAAGCAAGGAATCGACCATCACCATACCTCCTTATATATACCCGTATCCCCGTTATGCCTACCCATGCCCTTTAAACCTACCCGTAGCCCTCTTTTACCTACAGGTACCACCCCATCCCGATCCTTGATAATAATAATAATAATAATAATAATAATAATAATAATAATAATAATAATAATAATAATAATAATGATAATAATAATAATATTGAATAATACAAATAGAAATCATAAAAAACACCA